>CM067063.1:30412999-31065499 GCA_033980235.1 Diadema setosum
GTGTGTGTGTGTGTGTGCGTGTGTGTGTGTGTGTGTGTATGTGTGTGTGTGTGTGTGTAGGGGGAAGGGAGTAGGCAGGGGCTCAGGCCATCTAGCAGGGGAAGAAAAAAAAAGAGGGAAATGCTCGTGTTTTGTTCGGTAAAGTCTTCAAACTATAATGACGCCTCATTAAATATTTCGTCGTTGCTATGAAAAAAATAAAAAAGGAAACAAAAAACAAAAAGATTCCCAATCCAACTGTAATCAAAACTGTCTTCTCCTCCCAATGAAAAAGTGTTTTTACAAAAAGAAAATAGAACAGAGATCTGTGACGTCACCAATGACAGACACCTCGCTCGCTGTTTGTAAAAAAAAAAACACAGAAAGAAGAAGAAAAGGAGAAAGAAAACAAAATATACACGATCCCCGATCTTTTCGCATGACCGATGAATGGTGCAAGATGAATTGCTGAATGGTATATGCGATCACAGCATCATCCTTAGTCTTTCTGGGCCAAAGTTCTGAAAACAAAAAATTAATCTCAAATGTCAAGGATGTAGGTAAGAGAAGTGGCATTGGAATGATAAACTGTAAAGAACAACGCGCCCGACCTCACAAGAACTCGACCAACATGACCAAGCTAATATATCACGGCGTGGTTGAGTGTGTTACAACTAACGACGTTGTAAATTGGTATAGACAGTGAGCATTATAAATATAACCTCATTGGTTACAACAGAAGTTTTCAGTTACAAATAGTATTGCACGCGTTATAAAACTTATAAGATTAAGTGGAGAATTCTGGAGGGAACAGTTTCATTTATAATAAGATGACATTTTTATTTGGTATATTCAAGAGTTTGGGGTTAGTATTTCTTTAGTTTCACTCTCGTCAAGATAGCGATGGTCTCTATACAGCTTATTACAATGCAGAATAGTATAAGACAAGATTGAGATAATGGAAATGGTGCTATCAAGTTTGAATTTCCTAGAATGGCATTCATCCAACAACAACAACGACAACAACAACAACAACAACAGACAATCAGGGCGATGCCTTCATGTGTTTAGATATATAGATTCCTCCCTCGTTTACGTACGGTTGCAGATTGTCACTGTACTTAACTACAAACTTTTGTTATACATTATTGTTACTGAATTAATTATATGGATTTGCATATTTCATTTCCCTTGCATATTTTGTATCTGTTTCTTTCTGTACTTAGAAAAAAAAAAGATAATTATCAAACTGAATAAAGACAAACCAAATGCCCTCTCACGTTGAAAACAGCATGACGCAAGGCCCATGACGCTTGTTGTTGTAAAATGGGTTTCTGTAACAGTTAAGCTGTGCTAGTTTGGAAAGATCGAGGTCAAAAATTGTGTCCAAATCTCTACTTTAATGACGTGTTATCCTGCTGTATAAGCTGTTTCCTCTGATATATATCAATTTGACTGCAATAGACTCTCATTCTAGCCTAAAGGTCCCCTGACATCCAGTACATATTAACTTCCACTGATGCGAGTTTAGGTCTACAAATCACAAATATTGAAATCCTTCGATCAAAATATGCATTGCCTTTTTAATTGTGTTTTCATAACGTCTACACCCACTGAGCTCCATCCCTGAAAAAAACTACTTTCTTGTCTTTGCTCTCGGAATACCATCAACTGTAAAATTATGTGAAATAACATCGCAATGTCTAATATCACGCACCTTAAAACTTGGCTAATGCACAAAATCGTAATAGCAAGGCATGTCTCATAGAATTACATATCAGAACAATTCAATTTTTTGGTCAATTTTTGGTCAGTAGGATTAATATTGATTTGAATAAATATATAATTGGCTTGTTTGTAATAAATTATATTTGAATATTTTGAAAACGAAATTTTCTGTCTACAGAAACAGACAAAATAGAAGATCTTGTAATGACAATGTCCAACTTTATATAAACAAAACTTTGATAGAGCAATGCTCTGTTGTCCAATACCTTGGGGTACAACTCGATGACTGCTTGACGTGGGATTCTCATATAAATTTTGTTTGTGGTAAGGTATCCCGGATTGTTAGAGTTATGAATAATCTGAAAAATATAATGCCTTGTAATGTCCTTTTGTTATTATATAATGCATTCATTTTACCCCATATAATGTATTGTAATGTGTTATGGGCTTCGATACATCCACGGTTTCATTTGTACAACCGTCGTGAATTCGGGCCATAGAGCGCGCACTCGTAGACAGACTTCGTTGCTGTGAGACACGGCTGGAGGTGCGCACCCTTTACCGTGATGTTGCCATGTAACGCAATGTAGTCATAGCACGCATAAGAAGGAGAGCATTGACATGTTTATTCGGTATTTCATCATAGCATGCTGTGATAATACATAGTGATATGTCGCTTAAATTGAACGCCTTTGTTAGGTAATAAACATGTCAATGTAACACGAGGAACCTATACACTAAAAAGCAAAGCTTGTAGGATGTAGGTTCCAAAGTTAGGCCTAAGCGTTTAATACAATATTTCAAGCTGGATATCATAAAGAGTAACATCAATCAGAGAAAATGGTGGGAGTTTCATAAACGAACGTAAATCAGTGTTGTATTCAAGTTAATATGTCAAGAGTGCTACGACTCCAAAAGAAAGCACTCCGTGTTTGAGCGAACACTCATTATCTTGCTCCGTCAAAACCATTGTTCCACCGCTTTCACACATTGAATGTCCATGACTGCAATGTCTTCCAAATTGCTTCTTTGATGCACAGGTATTTCACCAAAAGCCTTACCCCTTACCTCGCCGAAGTGTTTTGTTTGAATGATAAAGTGCATAGTTACAACACCCGTCAGTCATCCAAATTCCACCGCTGGAAAATGGAAACAAACATCCATTCAAAATCAGTTCGCCACCTTGGTCCGGTCATTTAGAATTCACTACCGTTCAGTATCCGAAATTCACAATTTAACAGGTCTTTTAAAAAACAACTTAAAATATTTCTCCTCGCCAAATGCTAGTTTCACATTTCTTCACACTTGATCCCCCATTTGTATAATTTACCCAACACTGCGCTGCACTCTCTGTTCTATATCTTCGTGTTTTCCAACTCTTTATATAGTCAGGTGATCCCATCACTGCAAGAGGTTTTTACGGGACACCTTTTTCTTTTACTTAACTCCACTTCTCTCTTCTTCTTCTTCTTCTTCTCTTTTAAGTCTGACTTTTTAAAAAGTCTGACTTGGTACTGTACTTTATTATATGATGACCTATGTCATCCCTTTGAGTATTATATTGTGAACTATGTTATATTCGTCTTTTTTAACTGTGTATATTGTAAATGTGGAAAGAAATAAAGGAAAGTCCTATGCTCTCGGTCAATCAATCAATTATGATGGTCATTGTTTTTTCGAAAATGTTCCAGGATTAAGAAAACGACAGGAAAGAGTGAGGTTATAATGTCATATTTTTCTGTTTATGCATAATGTTATGAATGTGAAGCATATAGAGACTTATGTTTGTATTATGCGGTGTATAAGATGTTATTGTTATTATTATTATTATTAGTAGTAGTAGTAGTAGTAGTAGTATCATCATTTACGAAACGTGCCTTGTTATCTTTAGATGGACATGGTTATAGCAAGTTAAATACCTATGTACCTTGAAATATTGTTTGCTTATTTCAGCCAACTTCAGACAACAGCCAAACAGAAGCGACAAGGAATCAGGTCACTACATTATCCGACACACCCAAAGCATCATCTAACGCAAACAAAATTCGAAAATACTGAAACAAATTAGAGTATGTAGACAGGAAATCCATGACTACCATATTATGCGCAGAACACTGATTTATGCTCGATTGGCTGCGAGCGATATCAGCATTTGATGGCCGCGTGAAATGAGACGTGAAATTCATAATGTAATTATCGATGAACAACTTTCCATTTTTCCTTCTCATAACTCCATAATGCAACACCTCTTATTCTTCCTGGACCCCCTCCCCCATTCACCTCATATACAGCCACCGTAAACAGATTCTCGGGTGATTTTATGGAAAATTTGCGTGTAAGCGGAAGGAAGGCTTTTCCTGGATATCTCACAAGCTATATACCATCTATCAAGTCTTCGGAGTGAGTTATTATTGAATCCCATTTCCGTGGAAATAATCAGTCTATTATACCAAAGCAAGTAATTACCGTTACGTATTCAACAGACACATACATCTTCTCCCAAAGTTTGCCATACGTTATTTGGAAGTATTGACAAATGCGGCAACAACAGTTACTGATCTGGTAATTGTATAGAGGCTAATGGATGAAGCAAATATTAATATCTCGCAACAGTATTTTTTTTTTATTTCTTTGTTACCGTATTGTCTGTAGGACTTTATGGACAACTTTTCGAAATGGAATTTGGAAATAAATCAATTTCAAGTTGGAAGTGTTGTCCATCAGTGCTTTTGCAGATCATATCATTTACATAGTATTCCAATCAACCTTTGAACTGCGTTAAAAGACCCGTTTGTAGTCTATTTATTAGACAATAAATTGCGATCACACGATAAATGGTGAACGCTTTGGGAGTGGTGTTCATCATTTCGTGATTAAACTCATATAGTCACCTTTTCTTCAGACTGTTCATTGGCCCCGCAGAATTACTCTTTTCTAGTTCAGTTTCGAGCGCTTGTTTATGTCATGCAGAACGATCAGTTCACTGTGACGAGATACAAATCGGTTCCGGGTGAAAGATGAGAGTTGAAGATTTCGTTAAAGAATGATATAATAAAAAAAAATCAAAGTATTTACGGTGTCCGAGATGAAGAACATATTGTGAAGTGTCAGAAGTAAACATTATCACCAGGGTATATCTTTTTTTTTTAATTGAAACACAAGAGGCAACATCTGTTAGATCTCCAGTTTTTCCCTTTCTATAACTAGCACCTTCATTTAATTTCATTTCATTTCATTTATTTTGGCAAAATATAAAACAACATACAATATGCAACAAGAAACAAATACATGCCAGGACTCCTTAGAAGCAAATTTGTGCTTGTGGCTGGAGCCCTCAAACCAAAAAGGATAAAATACTGTACATACAATCAACCAACACTCTTTGTGATATAGACCAATACATACAGAAGATTAGTCCAAATTGAAATAACATAATGTGTACTTAAGTCATCTGTTATTGACACAAAAACATATCTTTGCTTAATTTGTTGGCAGACATACAAACACGCACACACTCGCACATCCAACCTTAGTATACAGAGAAAAAGAGATGAGAAAAAGAAAGGTAGAGGAAGAAAGGAAGTCTAGTCAGTCATGGATACCATCTGTCTAAATACACTCTGTTTATATAATAGTTTAAATCTGGAAAATGTAGTGTTAGATTTAAGGTCACCGTCAATAGAATTCCATTCCTTGACACCTGTAAAACGTATGGATTGCATGGCAATCTTAGAGTGGAATAAGTAAAAGGTTTACGAAAATTGTAGCGGTACCGAGTGGGATATGAGCGGAATGAGGAATTCATATGGAACATGTTTCTGAACACATCGGGCAACATATTTTGGTAATACTTAAACACGAACAACAAAACATTCAGCTTGACCAGATCAAAAATTGGAAGTAATCTTTTGGGCATAAGAATGATAATGATATGTCACTTGCGAAATTTTTGTCTTTCACGAAATTTTCCATCATCTATGATAAAAATTCAGGAAATAATTTGATTTGTTGCACGTATATTAGCGATGCAATTTAACGTGGGTTTCCGTGGCAGTATCGCGCGCCATATAAATGCCGCCTGCATGATTGGTTTAACTTGAGCTCGGGGTTTGTGCAAATCATAATTATGCGTGAAACTCAGCGCATTAACACTATAGAAGCACACCGGTTAGTCCTCAACTCAAGCATTATGACGCGATGAGCGCATCATGAATATCACCCTTGGTAAGTGGAACCGCACGCCAATGTCACTATAGTCACTTCTCCAGTAGATATGAACATAGCAGCATTTCCATAGTGATACAATGTATACCTCCTGCTTTCCCCCATTGCATTTGAACATGACGTGTGCCGGTTTCTTTGCTCCTCTACGCCACCATGTTAAAGCGATGAAATTGTTACACTGTTATTAGGATTCCCCCGGACATTTTCCTATTCATCACTCTGTTGACGGATCGGTACGCCATCCCGTGCTAAGACGTTCTGTCGTGTATTCTGGTAATAATTAAGGCTTTTAAGGAAGGCGGCCAAGTCAGAATGTAAGCATAGATAGACTGCCATCCTTATCTCCTCATCTTCTTCCTCACCCCCTTCATTCGTCATGACACAGACCCCTCCCCCCCCCCCCTCCTCCTCCCCCTTCCCACCAGCAGGGACACAATCCTCCCCACATGACTCCGGCTCAACTTACGACTGGGTGCTATTAATACGTGGCGCTGACGCCATATTAAATGGCGCACTGGGTATGCAGAGGTCGCGTCCTCATGCAACACTAGCCCCTTTGAAATTCGAAGCAACCATCGTATATTTTAACCGACGCGTTTCCGTGCTCTGCTTTCATATCTTTTCTTCTTCTTTTTTTAGTCAGCTGTCGTGCAAGGTGAGGTGAAGGCAAGCTGCTTCCCTTCTGCTCACATATCACACAGAATGAGGACGAGAGGAAGAGGGTGGATGGGGGGGGGGTGAGGATGTCTTTTTACTCTCTGTCTGTCTGTTTGTCTGTCTCTCTTTCTGTCTCTGACTCTCAAAATAAACATTTCATCCCCGGAAGCCAAAAAGTAAAGCAGACTGGCGCTGACAGGGGAGATCTTCCGCCATTTTATCCATCACTTTCTTATCTTTGCAGAACTATATGCGCATGAGATTCATCCGTTCTCATTTCGTGTGTCACTGTACTCTACAGCCCTTCTACTTTTTCTGTACCCCCCCCCCCTCCATTTTTTCCTCATGAGCATGGTTCTCTCAAATGTATCTCGAGTCACTTCCGTTTTCTATTTTTATCTACAGGACTCGTTCTAGCATTCAACTGTTGCACTGTTCATTTTATTTGTTTTTTAAACAGGAAAGGCATATTATCTATCACATTTATGGTTGTATGTATCTATAACAAGATAGCAGGCCCATGCAACGTAGAAGTGAACATCAATTTGGGTTATTACCAGTACTTACTTTTTTTGGTTTGCTTTCCATTGTTTTTGGTCCAAGAGGAGACATCGCGACGGATATATAGGCTTATACATGTACCATGCATACCTAATTGAAACATAGACAATACACATTTGTGTTCATCATTGTTTTGCTTGCGTAACTGGTTGTGTGCGTTCATGGTGTGTGTGTGTGTGTGTGTGTGTGTGTGTGTGTGTGTGTGGAGAAAGAGCGGTAAGAAATGATTTAGGGACACAACGTAAGTGATGTCATATATCACTTTGGCATACTATACAAAATGTCTATCCAAAGGAACACGCCTGGTGGTCTGTTAGCCTACAGTGCATCATTTTACCGTTCTTTCTAGCCAAGCCGCTCCACACAGATTGCGATCCAGAGTCCCTCCCCACCCCCCACCCCCGCCCTACATCCGCGAACTGCAAGCTATAGCCGACTGTGAGCAATAGCACCGTGGCGTGAAATTACAACTGCATGTGGCCATTAACTGTGCATCCGGGCAATTGTTTCCCGCGCAAAAAAAAAAAAAAAAAAGGAAAAGGAAGGACACATTAATAAAGGGGGGAAAGTGTCCATCTAACCATGCGGAATGACTAGTGAACCAACATTGCACTCCAACATGAAGGCAGAGGCATCGATGCCGAAAGACAATAAAGATGAAATTTGTGGGAAAACTTGCGGTTGCAATTCGCTGTCAAAATTGACTGCCACGTCGGCTAAACCAATCTGTCTTGTCAATGATGTATAAGTGGAAAGTCCGATAGTTTCCAGGTTGGCGATTTTTGGGCGGAACCGTGCATGACTGACTCCCTGAAAGTATTTTAAGAAAATATGCATACAGGGAGAGGGACCGATGGGACTGTTAATAAACAGTGGGTATTTGCTTTTCTTCAAAGCATTGTGACGTTTTATGTTGATACGTCTATTAAGTCGGAACCAGTGCTTAAAAGTTGAATTTAACTGGGCCTACAGACATTGTTTCACTCTTTTTGAAACACCCAGAGATTGCAGAAAGCGTTAATGACATATGACTTACATTCTCATCAAATAAATACAGTACAAGGTCTCGAATGCACTTTGCACTACACTGTACCGGTACTTTAATTCACGATATACGTAATCCAGAGCAGTGCGATTCTACAGTCAAGGTGAAAAGGACTTATACGAAGGCTAGTCATGTATTTTAGCATGCATTTAGTCAGGGATACGCCATGGCACAGAATAGGTCATTTGTTGTATATAGCAATAACATTGATTCATCTATAACATTGCTTACTGAGATGAGTACTCTCGTGCACAAATCAATCATTACCCTTCTTGGCATGAGCAACCCAAAATATCTATTAATACCGTCCGTCTATCCTATCAATACTCACATGCATAATAAATGGGCGTCTGTTTATCTGTCATGTGCATAAAGAGCAACAGACTTCCACATTTCCCAGTGCATTAACACGATTGTATAGTGCTTGCCTTCAATACCTTTTTTTCCCTCTTAATTACACCTTTTGACGGCAGCTGGTCTTGTCATCCAAAGCCCTTTTTTCACGAGCTGTAAACATCACGTTCTCACACATTGAGTGCCCCCAAACCGTTCTTACCCGACACCTGGATCTAACAGCTTCGTATCGGTGAACAAACCAGTAATTAATCTTCGATTCCCGCCTCTCCCTCTCCACTCCCCCTCTCCTTCTCTCTCTTCCTCTCTTTTATCCTCATCCCTCCTCCCATTTCCTCCTTTTTTTTCTTTCTCTTTCCACTCACCCTTTCTTTTAATTTTAATCAACGCCTGCTACTATTTTGGTGCCTTGATAGTGCCCCAAGGTCCTGTTTTTTGGTGTGCCATCAATATGATAATTTATAGGCAGTAAGGTTCGTGTTGGTGCTAAATATATTCTTGGTGGCTCAGTTCATGTTTCTGTTTCATAGTTAACAGATATTTCTAAAGCATACTTTGCTGCGTTGTTTCCGGTTATCTTATTACTTTATTTATCTATTTAGTCTTTTGTATGATTGGTTGCAGTATCTTTTGTATGGTTGAATGATACCTTGGACTGAATTTACAAGATCACACTTGGTGTGTGCCTGCAAGTTATTTTACCAGTAACCGAAAGATAACGAAATTGCAACGACATAAACTAACTAAAACGAAAACTATGCACCACCCAATCAATCTACAATTCTCTATAATTTTAATTATTCATATTTCTTCATTGACAGATTTCATAAATTCCTACAATAATCATCATGACCATTGTATTCAATATCATGATAAGCGAATACATTAGGCGAATAAAAAAAACAAAGGAGGAAAGTAAACAATGTCTCTGTCATTTCAGTTCATCGTGTCTCACTTTTTTATCGTTACTATCTAATAAATTAAAAGTAGAATTTTACTGACTTCTAAATTGAACATACACTATATGTATATATATATATATATATATTTAACAGAGGTCTGCTCTCTTAAAAAAATCGAGTGAAAATATTCACTCTTAAAGGTGTGAATACAAAAAAGAGTGAATTTTGAGTGAATTTTGAGTGAAAATGTTCATTTTCACTCGTTTTAGAGTGACCTCAGGGATCACTCCAAGATCTTCGAGTGATCCCTGAGGTCACTCCAAAAAGAAGTGAAAATGAACATTTTCACTCAAAATTCACTCTTTTTTGTATTCACTCCTTTAAGAGTGAATATTTTCACTCGATTTTTTTTTTAGAGAGTGGGCAGATATCCGTTTGCGTAATCCGTTCTGGAAGAGATTCTTAAATAGCCATACAGACCTTTCAAAGACGCCACCGTGTTCCCGGTGAAAAAGAAGTTAAGTCGGTCAGATATTTCTTCCAGTCTACGAGATTCTTATTTAAGGAGTGAAACATGTCTTTTGTTTTTGTTTTTGGTATTTTTTTTGGTCTTAAATTCGCTTTCAGCTTATGCAAAAACGGAGACCGAGTAATGGGACATCTTACGCTCAATGGCCCGAATTCACGAAGGTGGTACAAATGAAACCATGGTTTAAACGATGGACAAAAACTGTGGAGTGCCAAGTGTCGCACGCAATATTTCGCTACGAAATTGGTCATTTCGTCGACAAAATTACCGTTTCGTTAACGAAATTATCATTTCGTGGACGAAGTGTTCATTTAGTCACCAAACGTTGTCATTTCGTTACAAAATAATCATTTCATTGACGAAATGACAGACTTCGTAACGAAATATTCCATGCGACACTTGGCGCTCCATAGATTTTGTCCATGGTTTAAACCATGGTTTCATTTGTACCACCTTCGTGAATTCGGGCCAATGAGTGTTACGTCATCGGACCACAGACCACGCAGCCCAGCAAGCAGTCTGCAATGGAGATTGTGCAAAGCGCCATCGTTTTTGTTGGACATTCACGACACACCTATATCAACTCGTCCTATGATTGCAAGCTTATAAAACGTGCACTTAATGCAATATTTGAAACAGCAGCTGACGCAGTTATTTTCAACAGTTGTAATATTACTATAATATGGCTTGTGTATTATTAGTTGCAACACTAGCTCCTAAGATTATTTTCTCCGCCACCTTTTATTACCAATACATTTCCATCGAAGCGATTTCATGCATTAAACGACTCGTACTTCTGACAAATTGCACGAACATGCTAATTGATAAAATGCACACATTGTGTTAAGACAGTTAGTGTTACCTTTTATTGGATGGCAAAAAGTATAAATGAACTGAACTGAATTGAACTGAATTGAAGTGGAAATTGAAAAGAATAGTCAGCGCTGAAGCTGAAAGAATGAGTTGGAAGCTATTAGGCTGCCTTACCTTTTCACACTCATCCCTCAGGATGCGGGCGGAATCCTCATCAAGGTCGTCTGGTGATCTGACGAGGTCGTAGAGCGAGGCCCTGGATCGCTGGTCATCGTCGATCTCCTCTTCCGTGCGTAAGTGCTGCTGCTGCTGCTGTGGTTGCTGTGGTTGCTGATGGCGTTGTGGGTTGGTTTGTTGGTGGAGGTGGACGGGTTGGATCTCCACGTCCAGCTGCTCGCCCGAGGACGACAATGGTGGGCTGGCTCGGCGGTCTGGGCTGGCCAGACGCCGTGATGGGGTGCCGTTGTTCATGCATCCACTCTCACCCGCCCAAAAAGCGGACCAAGCGACCAGGAAACGTCTGGTCTCGGAGACAGGTGCACCGCTGTGTTTACCCGCGACTTCTTCAGTATAATCCGATCGATGTGACCGCTTTTTACGTCAGCCGGTCATCTTGGGTGATCATGTCGTTTATACAGTTCCTTTTTTATGACATGATATCGAAATCCCTCTGGAAGAAATTATATCTGCAAGGTAACGACAAGGACAGAACATTAAATTCTAAAACAGTTCCACTAGATTAAAACATATATGCTTTATTTTCTCCCTTTTGCTTTCATTTTCGCTTTTTAAACCATTCAGTTTCTCCGTCGCCAGTTTTAACTGTTTGCAATCAACGCTCTCATATGATGATTGCAGAACTGAAGGAGATTGGGGAAATATCAGCGCTATAGAAACAAAACATGTATCTTTGCCTGATTTTCCTCTCCTTTCCCTCTAGGTAAGATATCGTGTTCTCTTCCTGGTCGTGTTGTTACTGGTTGTATATTTCCATGCATCCGTTAAAAAAAAATAAAAAATCAAACATTATTTTGACATGTCTGAGGATGTTGTTTTCTCTTCGATAGTTAGGTCAAGAGTTCTGGCTTTAAAAAAATCCAACAACAACAATAAAAGCAAACGATATTTTTCTTCTTCGCACCAAAACTGGCAATGCCTTTGGATATGTTATCTGCGTGTGTGTGTGTGTGTGTGTGTGTGTGTGTTTGTGTGTGTGTTTTAATCAGTTGTATATATATATATATATATATATATATATATATATATATATATGTAGCTAATTCATGCCTGTTTGGCCATTCACATCGATTATCTAGGGATCAACCATTTCCTCTTCTCTCAAGAGGATACAACGAAACGAAATCAAAATGAACCAATGAAATTTGCGACATAATGTCGCCATGGATGCAGGAAAATTTACAAATCGTGTAGCATATAAGCAACAGGGAAACATTCTTTATAGGTATTGTATCTACGTCTTGTTCAGGGATGATTTAAGCATAATTAAATTCTCTTCAGAATATGCACGACAGGCGCATGTACGAATATTATATCGATATATATGCGTTTGTTGTTCGAGTTTCACAAAGAGCATACGATTTCAATCTCTCGTGTCTTTGTTTTATAACGGAGATATTTCCCCTCATCTACTTGGAGCTGAGGGATATGACCGTGAACACAATGAAATACACGTGATGTTTCAAGTTTTATGTGTACAAAATACGCACTTCAATACCATCTGAGTATCCCAATATGACCTTTTGCGCTTGATAAATAAACCGAAAGAATGTCGATATCTTTATCCCTGGGTCACACGGAATAGCTCTCTTACGGAAAAGTACAGGGTTATTCTTTGGTCTTGGCTCTAATTCAATCCAACGTTTGATGTATGATCTTTCTTGGGATCGAAACGTATTCAAATACTGCACAAATGAGACCTTTACTGCACCGAATCTGCACAAGAATGAACAGTAACCAACGGAATTAATTATATTTCGGTCGTGTGGCGAGCGTAGTATTGAGAATCAGCTCTAAACGCGCGGGTCAATTTAAAATGTCTCCCATTCATTACTCCTTCTCTCCCTTTCTCGCCTTTACCCTTTCACTTTCACTCTCTCCCTTTCCCTCTTCTCCCCTCCCCATCCCCCCATCACCACCCCCTTCACCCCCCCCCCCCATATGCAGGTCATTCCTTTCTCGGGTCACCCAGGAACTTACAAGGCGCTTATCCAGACTTATTCCCATTGACTGACAATCACCGACACAGACACACGTCATGATCGCTCGTGAATATTGAGGGTAAGCCCGAGATTCTGTTTACACAGGCAGTTATTAGAATGAGCAAGAAGCACCCTTCAGGCTCCTTGGAATGAGGGGCAAAATATCGACTCCCATGGTATACAAGGGGTTCCTATAAGTCCTTGACTGCGAGTGGATCCCTAATTCCTTGAAGACAGATTATTTCCTAAAAGCCTTAAAGGTTTATTTGTTTGCTTTTTTACAAAAATGAAATTGAAACTGTGATAAGCTTTTCGGATTCCCCCACCCTATCCCCCACCTCACCCCAAGAAGAAACAACAAACAAACAAACAAACAAGGAGAAGATAAGTCTGAACGGGGAGGAAAAATCTCTCCCCAACATTCCTGGTTTCAGGAAGGAAGACATCTGGTCAGATTTTCATTTCATTTTATTTCATTCTATTTCATTTCCAACAACACTAAACAAATGGACAAAAATAAAGATTTAGAGAAAAAGAAACCAGAAGAAAGAAAGAATTCAAGGGTGAAGAAAAAAAGGAAGGAAGGAGGCGAAAAAGTTTAATGATATGGAAGAAGTTATCTTGTTAGGGATATGCTTTTCATACGGACAACTTATCGTCATTATGACGAATTATGACGATAAATTAACGCTGGGTTAGAAATAACATTTACGACAAGAAATAAATTATATATATATATATTTTGGTATTAACAGTTTTGCATTGAATTGTATTACTATGCTTGTGAGATATGAAATTTATTTTTGTAAAATAAAAGGAATAATTCCTCGTTTTGATTTATGTAAAGAAAGTGTAAGGGAATATTATAGGAAATTTCATTGCAGGGTATAATCATCAGCTGCAAGTGTTTCAGTGAAAAATGGTGTCTGTTTAGACACCTGCTCTCTTACTATGTATGATATGATGGTCTGAGTCACGGCATTTCATTTCCTGTTTTTCAAATTATTTTGTTTGAAATATTATGATGTATGTGTTTAGATTAATGTATGTTTGATGTGGAATAATTAATATCCCAGTGGGGAAAATATAATATAAATTGACCTATAAAATTTGCAGTATATACTATCCATACACTTCTTACACTGAGTTCAACAACCTTAAGCATGTTAAGCATAACGTCTAATCATCATGATCGTGCTGATATGAACGAATCAGGTTTATGCAATACTTGCAGATTAGTTTAAACAACATCTTGCTGTATATCCCTACAAACTAAATATCAGACTAAACAAATAGTAAAAAAAAAAAGGAAAAAAAAACGGGCTGAAATTTTGAAAGACCATTTTCTTGCCATATGCTGAAAGAAGAGTGATACTTAGAAACCACTTTATGAAATGTTAAAGAGCAAGCCATTTCAAATAGGAATTCATAGTTTATTTGAGAAAAATCAGTTTTGAAATGGTTGAAATATCTCGAAAAAATTAAAACAAAGCGATCCTACAGAAAGCGGGTCCCACCATTAAATTTATCAGTATCAATTTTGTTTGGATATCTCAGCCGCCATTTTAAAACTAATTTTTATCAAATAAACTTTGAATTCCTCTTAGAATTGTATGCTTTTTCATATTTCATAAGAGGTTTCCTTCTATATCACAAAGAAAAGTTGTAAACCTGAAGTCCCATCTAAACCAAAACCATGACTTCCCTTTAAGATAATTGATCAAAAGAACCAGTACATAATACTTGCTGTTACGTGTCTTCACAAACCGAGATTTATCAATCAAGCACTTGTTGTTTTAATTCTGAAAAGAAGTCACGAGTAAGCAGAATAGAAAAGAACATTATTATCTATCTATGTACACACACATACACACACATGATGCATAGGTGTATGTTGACGTTGACATAATAAATAGACAAATAGGCTTACAGGTTCCTTAATTGCTATGCCAAGATTAATTTCATCTCGTCTTTCTCGCGTTTCGTCTAATCAGCATTAGTCTACAACCATTCTTCTACTTGGAAACAATAATATTATGAATCTATGCTAAGAATGATATTTCCTTCAGTGAAAACACGAACAAAAAAGAAAGGAAGGTAGTCTTTATGAAATTAAAGATTTTGTCCTAGGGGATGAGGAAATTAATGGTAAATGAGGTGTTCTTTTTATCATTTATGGTGTATAGTGGTGGTGGTATAGTAGTGATGGTGGTGGTAGCGGCGGCATTTCGTTTTTGTTTTTGTGTTTCACGGTCCTGCTATTGGTGGAATTCAAAAAACGTTGACTACCAACGGGGATTTACCTTTATAACTGGAGATCATGCGTGATCATAGAGGCTGCATCAAAGTGATGCATTAGGTATTGACAGCTTCCCGATTCAGCAAAGCTTCAGAAAAATTGTAACATAAAACATGCTCACTGCGTGCTGTCTCCCCCCTTTCTCACTCTCTCACACACACATACACACTCTGTCTGTTTTGTGCCGATGTTATGTTACTCATTTTCATTAAACATATGCCAATATAATACAAAGGTGAATCTTCAATTAGCAATTATTGAAAGAAACTTCTACTCCTAACGGAGTTGATGAATATAGATTTAGAAATTACGTAAGTAGAACGAAATACAACTTAGCAGTAACGGAGGCAAACATCGTACGTGCCACACTGAGGCAACTGAAACAGTATGAAGGTAAAGCATTCACGAAATTAGCAGCTGACCGCCTTTTCCCCCATAATCCATGATCAGTTTACACTCCACCAGCATCGAGCCCTGTGACTACACAACTCGCCCTTAATGATAACAATAATAATAATAATAAAGGTCTTATTTACCCAGGGTAGCCTCTTCAGTGTTGCCACTGCTCTACCAGAGGACCCTGCCATTATTATCACCCTAGCGTTGCCACGTACCCATTTATACACCTGGGTCGAGAGGGACATGGTGGGTAAAACATCTTGTCCAAGGACATCAGCACTGGGCGGGATTCGAACTCGGGTCCTCCGATAGGGAGTCGAGAGACTTATCCACTATGCCACAGCGCCTCCATCACTGTTCATGAGACCCGCCAATAAGGGATGGAATTTTGTCCTCTGTGTGAGTAAAGTTACTAGTATATGATTTCAGCAGTCCACATTAAATCCTGCCATTATTTGCCCGTATAACAGACCTCCGAAAATGACCCAAAATATCTTATTTTGAAGATCAGATTTGTCACTGCGTATGGAAAGGACTCCCTCCATAGCAGCGGCGAAATAACGAAATAGTAATAATCAGTGAAAATGGCAGCCGGCAAAGTCTTCAATGTGTTTTAAACTCTATTGCAGCAGCCCTAGTACGACTTGTTGTTGAAATTAAAACATTTTTTTTTCATTCCAAGATAGGCTACTATTTAAGCTTAGATGAAATAGTAAAACACAAGAATAACCTTAGCCATCCATTGTGTGGATATCTTCCTTTCTTATTTCCCTACTGCATTTCTTCTACCATCTTTCTTTCTTGCTTGTTTTCTTTCTTTCTTTCAATGCTTACAATCATGCAGGGTTCAGTCAGGGTTCTAATTGAGTAATTATAAGTTATTGTAGAATCTGGTCCAACTCTAGCTTTCGACACTCAATAGATGATTGGTGTTCTGTGTAGTGCAACAATGGATCATTTTCATCAATATCTATCTATATATATCTATGTGTGTGTGTGTGTGTGTGTGTGTGTGTGTGTGTGTGTGTGTGTCTTGCGTTTTTGTGGCATCCAAACATGCTATTAAACACTTTTAGCTGACGGTAAAAAGGAGCTATATAGCAAATGGTAAAAATCATTTCCACCATCACTCGATATGTAAACTACCAATCCGTTTTGGTCATGAACCCTGCAGATAGAACTGAAGATGAGCCTATACACTTTGGGTTAAAAAACAAAGAACTCGAAAATGAAGAAGAAACGAAAACCCATGGCTTTCGAGGGTTCAGCCCCAAGATATTTTTTTTCCCAAACATTCCTTGATCCCTGGTACGTAGACTTAACCATGCATTAAAACACTGCAGTTGCTATGCATTCGTGAGGACTGAATATAATATATGAGCGCTTTGCTCTTATACCTGTCACCTCATGCACATCAAGTCTCCTTTATGTTAAAAAAGTAAATAAAAAAATGGGTAAGCCAACAAAACACTATTAATTAACGAGGGGACTGACAAAACCAAACTCTTTCAAGCTTTGGAAAGCAACGGTTAAACCACAGGTATCCCGGCAACAGGCTGGCTAATAATTGCTCGTCTGCAGCCATCTTTGAATATATGGTCGACAGTAATTTTACTCTTTTGCATGGGAGTGTTAGGTTGCGTTGCGTCATTTTAGACATTTTTCATTCTACCACCTACGTAGTAACAGGGTCGAAGTACGTCTTTTGTGTACCTCAGATAATGATGGTGCATACTACTGATGAAATAGGCCTTACAATGCTTGATTAATATCAGACTGGTGTCATTAGTGAGAAAAGAATGACAGGACATTTATTTGTGGTGGGATGTCAAGAATCAAAGAATCCACACAGTGCACTGCCACAGAAAAGTCTTGGTAAGAAAATATGGATTCGGTCTCTCTCTCTCCCTCCTCATATCTCTCCTCCCTCCTTTCTCTGTCCCCTCCCCCCCCCCCCCCTCTTGCTCTCCACAAAGGAGCAGCATGGGACTTTGATATCAATTCGCTAGGCGCATGTGAAATGGCAGCTTTAGCTGCAAGGGAAGATGATATATATATATATGAAGAATGCAAGAAGAGCGGAGATGATTCGGTGCACAGTTTATAATAACAGGAAATGTATCCAAAAAGAGGCACGGATAGTAGCATCGTTTGCTGAACTGTTGCAATGACCCGCAACAGTTTTATTTCAGAAAGGCTTAAGGAAACAAGCTGATAAGTATGATGACATATTATGTACTTTTTTATGATATGGTCTCTCATAATACTACAAATATTTTGCTAAAGTGAAACAGCAATCCAACAAACTTTAGCTCTCTGTGATTATAAGTAAATATGTGCGTGAATGCGTGTCTGACTATGAGTCTATCTGTGTATACGTCTCGGTGCCTGTCTAAAACGAAGTAGCTTGGGAAATAAAAGTTTCTTATTTTTTGTCAGGGGCATTATGGAGCAATTCGTTTACAGAGGCTGTAAAATAGACTAGGCAAGCTTATAGGAGAATGACGCCGTAAAAAACAAAATATGATAGCGACGATTAAGGAGCAACAGCAATAACATTAACTACGATGATGTACAATGTTTTACGGAGATTAGAAAGCATCGAGACCCAAAATAGATCATTATAGCTTGTGCTGCGCTCTAATAAAATTCGTGATGTGGGTTTTTTTTTTCGTTATTTTTCATGCAGCCTATGCCGATCGACGCAGAAGCACACATTGCGAACTTTACAACGCCACAAAAGTCAAGAGAATTCACGAGGCAATAATCGCTCTGCAATAACGGGAAACGTGTACTTATAGTTAACGAGGAGGCAGTGGTTTTTAATTGCGTTGGTGCACATATAATGATTTGGTGCATCACTATCCTCCTCCCCTACCCCCCCCCCCCCCCTTCATCGCCATCACCCCACAACTTACAGATCATCCCTCCTTCTCCTCTTCTCTATGCCTATTATGGCATCAGATGAAATAATCTCGTGGTTCTGTGCTGGGCTGCGTGCGCCATCGCGACTGCAGTAATCGAATTGCCGAACAGGCCCTTGCATCCGAAGCGCATTCGTCTCCGCTCCGTATGGCGTATCATTGGAGCTCGCCAATGTGATTGTTATTACCAGAGACATTACCGCGGCATTCTCTGGTTGCCCTTGCTCCAAGGGCATCGACGAGCCCAATGTAATTGTAAAAGAATTTTTCTGCATGATTTATGCGACATTACCTTGGAGACACGTCATCTCTGGAATTCTGGCAACGTTTGTCATTCCTAATGCTAGCTGGAGATGCCAAGCTCTTGTCTTTACATCGTCAACCACTGACACTAATGGTCTCATACCGGGGCATTAAGATATATTCATAAAAAAATATATGATATATATGTGTGCGAGGATGTCTATCTTATGAAGTGTATCTTATGAAGGAAAGGTTGTATTTTATGTTAGCTCCAGTACTCACGCGCAAAAGTTTTAACTGCAGCTAGTTACACCAAGGAATACCTCCTTGGTTACACAAAGAAGAAGTGACAATCAATGTTTAATAATAATTATGTATTCATGAATCATAATTTAAGATCCTAATGGTCCTTGAACAACAACAACAACAACAACAACAACAAAACCAACGCCCACAAATACATCTTTTTTTTTAAGTGAAGTTCAACTCACTGGCACACTCTACCGATAATGGTCAACTATTTGCACAGGTGCTTGACAAATAGGAAATTAATGATCCGATCGCAAACAGCAGCTTCCGTTGATGCAACGATGGGAGTGGTTAACTCGAGTACATCTCCAGGAATGAAAATGTTCACGTTTTTTATTTGTTTTTCTTCTCTCTTTTTTTTTTTTGTCTTCTCCTTTAGCCACTTGCTATCCTTGTATTTCATGAAGTCTATCGTTATAGGAGTTTTTTTTTTTTTATTTTTTTAGCCCATCCGTTCTAACTTGTTGACAAAATTTATATGAACTATATGGGGCATCACAATTATCATATTGAACACTAATTAACATGTATCTGGTTTCCATTACAACGTCATTCCCACTTTTACAGAGATAGGCACTAAATCTTCCATTCTTCATGCCTCATCACGTTGGCACAGGCTCGGCATTGCAACAAGGGAGACTGCAGATTTTCGCCCTTGAAAAGGCCAGCCATAGATAAAAAGAGCATGCTATCACTTGTGGGATGTCAAAAACCACTTAAGACATCTTCTCTTTATGTGCGCCAGCCATCCCAAACGAGCCTCGGAAAACGAAACAAAACGACCCCCCCCCCCCCCAAAAAAAAAAAAAAAAAAAAAAAAAAAGGATGCACTATAAACGACATTGAGTTCTTCTCCTCTGCAAATTGTCGTTGACAATACGCTGATGATTTATTCATTGTACACTTAGAGCCTGCACATTCATGTTATACATACTTCATGATTTACCATTTGCACGAAAAACAGCAGAAAACAAGTGCGCCAGACAGGATTTCATGAGGTTAAACACTGTTAAAGGTTATGCAAATTTTGGCGAGGAATGAATATGCAATGGGCTTGGGACTATGGTGGTGATGATCAGTTTACGCATCTCTTCTCAACATCTTATGCACTTTAATCTAAGATAATCTCTGTATTACATACCTGGATTTCAAAGCTGTGCATGCCTGATTTTTAGTGACAAAACTGCTTTCGGAGAGGCTTAATCGTTGTGCAGATTAAGGAAAACAAAAATATGATTTCAATTTCAATTTCAATTGTGACGAAACTGCTTTTGGAGAGGCTTAATAGTTGTGCAGTTAAGGAAAACAATAATATGATTTCAATTTCCTCCGGTGCTCCTGTGCTATATCAATGAAAGACGTTGCCACAAAGACGGAAGGTTATTTTTCTTTCCGCATTAATTTGTCGACCACAGTAAAGTTACATTGATTAGGTGCATATTAACGTCGATGTAGGGCAATTTGTAGATAAGTTGCAATGAAACATCTCGACGCAAGAATTTCATAAATTTGTAATAAACACGCAGTACCCGCTGCATGCAGGATTAGAACCAACGCTGGCTGTCGGACGGAAGCTCGGTGGCCTAGTGGATAAAACGCCAGTCCAGTGATCAAGAAAGAGGTTGTAGGTTCGAATCCTGCGCCCGAGTATGTATGCCCATGGCTTTATATCATGGCTACTGCTATTAATCATGACAATTATATTGATTATCATTTATAATGAAGAATAGAATATCATAATTTGCATTGTTATTACTATATCATTATAAATGTCATCATCATCTTTGACCAGCTTGATGTACGATTGTTTTGGAAATGATCATTCAGTTCACTTTATTTTTACTTCTCTTCGACAGAATACAATGTAAGAGAACTACAAATGATCTTGAGTAAACACTGGTTGACTGCAAAGTGAAATTAGAAATGATAAAGTTATTGAAGGCATATGTAATGATAATGGCAACAACATATTGAATGTAAGTAGTGGTAAGAAACGATTAGCTGACAACAGACAAAAACCATAATGTTATGCGTACGTGATATTGGAATGAGGATAATGTGAACTGTATGAAGAAAAAAAAAACGTGAATGAAAAACGCAAATGTACTTAACAATGCTTAAGGGGGAGGGGTGGTCGTCAATATATTGAGTTGGTGGTGAAGAGAGCGCAGTAACTATCTATTTACATTAAGTGAGATACGAATTGACGTGAGCTCCTGCTATACAGGTTGATCTGTTGTCTGTCCGGATAATTTTTTAATGCTTTTGGAAAGCGAGAGACATGGGCGTGTACCATGGGTGACTATGAGCCATTCCAAAGTTTAATTAACCATCTCTGCTTCATTGCTTAAAAGGCTCCATCGCTATTGCACGTGGTGGTTTGGGCTTTCGGCAATGACAGGTTAAAGGGGGAAAACTATCTGGCAGGAGTATCAACGCAGATGAAAGCAAGTAATTAGCAGGGATATGGGTTTGTCTTAGATCAATGTCATTTCGGTTAAAAAATAAAAACTGATTAGAGTATCATCATTTTTGGACCCCTTATATTTAGACCTGCTTAAAAATACCATTGGCCTTAAACGTACATTGTACTCCTAGTTTAGAATAAAGAATAACATTAGCCCCTGAAAAAAAAAAATGTTTAAATGAACTACTCGACATTCCCTCTCGAGTATGCCAAAATACCACCTTTTAACGTGGAGGTTTGTTTTTGTTTTTAATTGGTTGAGTGTAATCACTGTCTTAAAGGCAAATGTAAACATCCGTTTGTAAGATTAAATCATGTTGTAGAATGGATACTGACATTGAAATCATGAAACGTGTTTCTCTGTTTACCCGTGACTTGAATATGACGCAAACTCACACCTCACTACATTCTCACCTTCTGTCATTATAGCTATCAGAGTCGACGGCTGTCATCTTGTTTATTGCGTCATAGGAATAGGCTGAATTCAGTTTGCCCAAAACTTACGTAACTGCATCAGCATGCAGCTTTCAACAAGGAGATCTTTCGTACTTACATATGAAAATGATATATTTGCCGTGTTGCTTTATCAAAGCAAATCTCTTTTATGTGTTTAAAGTGGTGTACATTCAAAATAAGTTTAGGCCTACTCATCAAAAGAATGTAAACTGTTAAATTTACGACAAAAGGTAACGAGAGAGATCGATTAGCTAATCACCTTTTGGGTTTTTTTTTTATTTCTTTTTTATCATAGGGAAAGTTTACTAGCTTCGGACACGCAACTTTTCATAAAATACCAGGTAAATACACAAGAAAAGTTTTAAAAGAAAGCTGAATAAAAGTTCTTGTGATGGGCAACAAGTATTATGCCGTGGGAGGGGAAAACTGCATCACCCAAATACTAAGATGATGCGAAATTTGATGATTCTGTGATTGTCTTTGCTCTGATGCTAACTACTTACTTGCTTTCTCTATTACTCAATTATTAATTCTGTTTCATACTTGCCGCCTGATTGGACTTAAACGCCATGATATGCACGAGAAAGTAGAGTCACACTGGTAAGACTATTCTATATATGTATAATTTTCATAGCTGTTATGTGAAAATCTTTTGGTATATGGCACTAAATATAACACTAAATATTGCCTAATGTGAGTAAGCAAAATGTATTACCTATTCATATACATTTATCATTTATGGATTTTTTTTTTAATATGGCAAGACACATTCAGTTTCATAACTTCTTTACAATGGCGCCCTGTATACATACAGATAAAATGATAGGCAGTAAAATATGATACATACGAATACAAAACAATGACATGAACAAGAGAATAAACTCAACTACTTGGTATTATGTACATCGAAAGAAGAACAGAATCGGGAAAGGGGAGAGTGACTAAGGAGTATCTAAGGAGTGTGACCATGAAAATGAAGACTGAAATTGATGGATTCATGGAAAACTTAACGCATATACGGATATTACTAGTGAGCAAATACCTTTTCTCCTCCTTTCTCGCTCACTTTCTCTGTCTGTCTGTCTGTCTCTCCCTCTCTGTATGTCTGTCTCTCTCTCTGTCTCTCTGTCTCTCTCTCTCTCTCTCTCTATCACTCCTTGAAAACTGAAAAACTTTTTGAATATTCCTTCATGGTGATAAGACGAAGTATATTACTTTAGTCGCAGTTTGTACACCAGCGGGCCACAATTACACCAATGCGCACATACAGACCTAGAATATACATTCCTTATAACTTCCAAAATCAGAGAGAAGTGTTCATTTTTGTACTCTGGCGTCCTATTACAACCTTGGTGGTAATAACTATGCTAACCACCGATCCTCGATACCTTAAACACGAAACCCGTGCCTGCATAATACGTCAGGATATTTGTGGAATATCATACATCTTTTGCATCCACTAAAGGAAGAAAAAAAAATCAAAAATTGCGTCCTAAGGCTAAACCAATTCTGCTGATCACGCGGGGCTTCCGACTTCATGCATACCTGGCAATTTAGAAGCGGAGAGTAACAAACAACTTTGGAGGACGGCAGGCAAAAGTAAGATATTTTCACCGTCAAGATTAGAAAGGACGACAGTTCAAGGACATATATAAAATAAATGATGAACATGATACAGCTTACCATTACCTCTACAGTCTGCGGTATATATCCAGACCGAATATGTTGTCCATCACATGTAAACTTAGCGTGAATTTGCGGCTAGATTAAACACGAGGTGTGTATATGCACAAAAATCTAATCGAGATGCGAGGACACTCCGTAAAAGCTGTGCATTTGTTTTCAAGTGCACTTCGTTTCCCCCGCCGACAACCGCCCTGCGCAAGGAAGAGCACGAATGGCAAACTGAACACACGACGGAACGACCCATCCACACACTCCCCACACACGGAGTATTAGCTACCATTCATCCATCAGTGGTGTCGCCAGATTGTATTTTGTCAGCTTGCGCGCCTGTGCACACACACGCACACACACACGCACACACACACATGTACACACATACACACTTAAAAATACGCACACACACACACACACACACACACACACACACACACATACACAAACACACACACTGCACCATGCGGAAAAGAGGGACGCTACACCCACTGAAATTTTGCGAGAGATGATGGTTCCTACTAAAATACGTTGAACACTGTACATTATGTACTAGGATACACCGAGGGCGCCACTTACGAAATACGGTTCAAGCAAAATCAAGCATAGCGACGCCATATTCACAAGGTTTCTGGCAGAAGTTGCAGCGAACGAAATCACTGATCGTCAGTTCTTCGAGGAGGCTCGGTTTTAACGGTGACTTTTGTGTAGTTTCAAGGGTATTTTGTCCCAGCAGTGTTACCAATGCTCTGAACATGGTCCTTCCATTTTTAGTACAAATACAAAATGTCAAGGATTAATTTGGGTTTACAGTCATGGACATTGCTGTTGTAGAACGCTTTATCTAAGATACATCTGCCATGCAAAACTTGAACCCATAATCTCTTATTTTCGAGTCCAGAGTCGTATCCACCATTTAGTAGGGCTGTCGGATGAATGTACTCTTATTTTCATTGTTCGTTGTGATTACTAACATGATCAACGCCATTGTCTTTGACATAAACGTCATAGAGTGTCAAGGTATAATATGTGTGTAAGTTTCGATTCCAAATATATTGAATGCCGGTCGTCTCTCAATCCCACAGATATAGTTTATAGATAATCGAACCCCAAACAACAAACACCCAGAAACACGACATGATAAAGACAACAGATAAATAAACGAATAAATTACTGTTTTAATAAATTTGTAGAAAAAAGAATCCCCTGCTTTTTAATAAGCGGAATATCATTTATAGGTTTGCCAATATCACGCACTGTCGTATATGTATATATATATATATATATATATATATATATACAATATATTTTTAAGAAAAAGATCTCACTCCTTATGACTATGAATATTTCTTGAACGTATCATACACTAGCCGCGGTCACACTGGCGAAAGATCGAGAAGTATTGCATGTGACTGCAAACCTCCCTCGAGACTTCTCGCGGAACTTCCAAAGCAATTTCTCAACCCCCGCCAAACTTCTCTATCTTTTGCCATTGTAAGCGCTAGAAACTGAAACTTTGCGAACTTTGTCACGTGACCAGTCCACCACCTGTTTTCGGGCGGTGCCTCAGAGGTGCGCAGCTATTGTGTTGTACAGGTGTTTATTATTACGTCACAATCACTATCCACTAAGACTGCGCGCTCCATCTTCTTCCTTGCGCACGCGCACTAATGACCAAAACTTCTCGATCCAATGATCGAGAAGTTTGGCTGCCAGAAGAGTGTGAACGGACGACAAAAGACTGCAAAGTTTGTGATCTTAAACTTCTCGACCTTTTGCCAGTCTGACAGCGCCTATTGAGGAAAAAGGTAACAAAGTTTTAGGCAAGATGTACGGAAACGTTCAGACATGAAGTTCCACTTGAACTGGCTCTATCTTTAGTTCAACATCTTCTGATGAGCAGCGAAGACTCATCTCGATGAACACAGAAAAAAATACAACAACAACACTAGCAAGCAAGCAAACACCAAAATTACCAAACACCAACAACTACAAGTAAACAAGCTGACAAACCGGCACAAAATACAGAACAAGGTGATAAGAAATTGATAATTTCCATATATAGCAAAGAAAAGGTAAAAGACAAATGAGAGAAATAATTTAAATACATATCGCGGCACGGACGCTAAAGGGGTGCATGAATACACACACATGACATGTGCGTGAACCAAAGAGATCGTATGCCTATCCCTGTAAAATTTCTTTGACGTGAACATAATGGAAGAGTGTGAGACGTTGCAAAGTATAATAGGATGTATTTTTCCGTTTTAATTCACATAATAGGATTTTTTTCTCTGTGTGTCTTTATCATTTAGCTGAACTTATATACTTCTTGGAAATACAATGTACAAGTAGGCTCCCTACATTCAAATTCAAATTCAATCATAGTTTATTTCCAATCAACGAAAATCAAAACGTAATACAAAGTATACATATCATAAAATGATATTGTCTACACTTTTACAAAAGGTTCATGTAATATACGAAATAAATTATATACATCAACATATGTACAATAATCAGAAGGAACGATGCGTATACATGACACTTCGCGAGCTTTCAGATAATAACTTCAATTTTGGAAAATAGCGATCCACAAAAAAATCTAAGCTTGTAGGACGTGGATCCCTAGATAATTGATGAGTAAGCAATATATTATTCAAGTTTGTTTTATTATTTTCTTACAGCATTTATATTGAATATAGATTACTTAAGTCGTTTGTAAAAATATAGCTCTACGCTGGCTTCGACAATAATAGGAAATAAGTATAAATGCTAATGCCCAGACGGTGCTAATGCCGAGACGGTGTACATGGAATCTCGACCACTGTAACACTTCTGCGAAGTATTTTATTTCAGCATTACGCTGGGCATGCTGGTTTGTTGTTTGATTGCTGATGTTTTGGGGTGGGTTTTTTTTTTTTTTTTTTTTTTTTTTGCTATTGTTGGGTTTAAAAATAAAAAAAACCCTGAAATGTTCTTTTTTGGTACCAGTAAACTTGGCCCATCTCTAATGCACCAATAATAACGACTTTATTGTGTCTATGGTTGCTGTCTCTATCACTAGGCCTATTGGTATTAAGTAGGCCTACATTTTACTGGAAAATAGTACAAATGATACCATTCATGACTTGGAAACAGAGTTATCATGCAAAATGTTTCAATTTACTTTTCTTTTTTTTTCTTCTTTTTATTTTTATTTTTTTAGAAAGAAGTCCTTGGATACCTGAGAGGGGATTTTGAGTTGACGTCCTGCTGTTTTTGTTGGTTAGCGTGGCATTGGCGAAATTTTGGCTCTAAGAGCGCCCACACACGATGGAAAAACATCCATGTGGCAGTGCAGTGGGCGGGCATAGAAGATCTTCCAGTTCTTCGATCCTCTATCGTGTTACAGGTCTGAGACCAGTGACTAGCGAATTCAATTATTTAACAGTCAGCTTTATAGCTGCCAAATACATTTAACGAACTAGTCGTATATTCGTTTACATGCGCTATGCAAGCGGAAAGGTGACATCCACAAGTGCAAGTATTGTATGACATCCTACCTGTCTTGTTAAATGTTATGACCAATGCCGGATCGAGCGACACGTCTAACCGCTGGAATATCGTCGCATCTCCACTCTTGCACGTCGCCGTGTCGGCCGGGTAGAACATCCACGGAGACCCGATGCTCGCAAGCGCGTGGGAACCCGGGTGTCTCTAGTACATTGTAGTAGGCCTACCGTAGGCCTATCAATGATCTATGAACGATCTTCAAGGAAAACGAGTAGACACGTATAAACGGACGTAGATTTAAATGATAAATGTACTGTGGTATTCTGCGTGGAACACGGAACAATATCCGTTTCATGGCTGCAGCCTAGCTAGTGTAGTAGCTGGTACTAGTGGTGGTAGATGAACCACGACGAGTCAAAGAAAGTCGTCAATGACAATAATAATCAATATTGTAACGTTTGCTAGCTAACATTGATTTACATAGAACTACAGTCAATACATTCTTCTCCGTTATTCGAAATCAATCAGGCAGGATGTTTTCCAACTCAGTTACGTTTGCCATCGTTCTGATAGCTGCGGCCTTTTACTACTCGCACTTGGAGAAAGAAGAACAAGACAATAACGCCACTGGCACGATCGAGTCCCAAATTGTCAGTTCATGGCGGGCCATTATCAAGGCAGGACGTGAATCACAGTATTTCCAGCTGAAGTCAAAGATTGCAGTTGGGTACGACTAACATTAGATCTTTTTAAAATGTATTAGGCCTAGAGTAATTGTGTAAGTTGTACAGTGACTAGTGTTCTGTGTTTTTCAGACTGTAATTTGTGACAATCAGCTATGTATGTATGTCAAGTGCCAGTGCTGCAATTTGTAGGGGACGGGATAGGGTGGGGGGAGGGGGGAGGATGGGAGGTTTTGGTCAGGGGTTTATGCTCTCCCCCTACCCCCAGGCCCCACCCCACCCCACCCCATCCCCATAAAGAAAAACGTAGCAGAAGTGTTCAAGTCAGATGTGAATATCAATTGGAGCTCTTTATTCATCTTGTATAATGTTGTGTGTAATGACACAGATAAAGGATATTGTGATGATGTCAGACACTTGTGTGACTATTTACACCATACAAAGAGAAGGGCTAAACGATGATGTTTGCAGAGTACACACCTTTGTAATTATGTCACTTCACTCTATTGACCTTGTAGAAGATGTTTTCTTTCATCTTTGGTCGCATATGCAGTTCAAATTTCCCACATCAAACCAAGGATTAGGTGATGTTAGCCAGTGAAGATTTCACATGATTACTAGTAGTACAATTTTGAATCAAATTTAGGATCCAAACAAAGTTTAATGCGCAGTCCCTTTTAAGTGCAAAATGACACAGGTTAATGTAGTCTGTCAAGTAGGCATATCATCCCAATATTATGGCCTCTTTTATCCACAATTATGTCAGTACTCAAGAACTTCTATCAGATTTTTTAGTTTACAGTTTTCTAAAATTATAAAACACTTCTGTGTTGTTCACCCACCAAAGTGTACCTCGAAAGGAAGGCCTACTGGAAACTTGAGAAGATGAGTGATGGTAATGAAAATCTTTTGCTGTGTATGATTGTACATCAAAAGTTGTAGAACAACTGAAAAGCAGAACCTTTGGTATTGCATGGGAAAGTTTATCTTACGAGAGCATGCAGTCACAATGGTCATTGTAGGAATATTTACATTTTCTTTGATAACATACAGGGTCAATGTCAATGCAGACCTGATAGTTCCTGGGACAGATGTGCTGAGAAAACTTGGAATGGCTCCCTCGAACAGTGCAGCTATCCACAGCATCATCACATCCCTGGAGGATTTTGAGGAGACTTTTTCCTATTCGCTGAAGAACGGGGCTGCAGTGGAGAGGATTTTTGCAGAGAAGCAGGATTTTCTGAAGGTTGTGCAAGCAGCAGATAGTTTGGACCAGAAACAGGTACATGTATTTATGACGGGAAATGCAGAAGAAACCATGAAGAAACCATGACAGCAAGTGTTCAGTTCTTGTGATGTCTCGTCCTAACTTCTTTTTACTGCCCAAAAGTTTTGTCTCTTAAAGATCACCCCACTACTTTCTATGAATTTAAAAACAACTAAATCTTGTTTACATATTATATGTTACATCAATGTTCAAATTCTGTGGGCATCTTTGACAAGAAGTTACATTTATATTGAGTGAATAGAGTACTGTAATGTCTTATATAAAATACACATTTTAGCTTTGTGTGCAGGCTTTGAATAGGTAACATAATGATAAACAAAGTGGAAATATTTGCTAATGTCATATCTAAACCAACAACATAATTTGCTAATTTGACAAATGATTGAAGTTACAGAAAAAAAAAATGAACAAACAAAGGAATATGCAAGTTGGGATACATACAAACTGCTTTGCAATATGTGGTATGAGTGGGTAAATGAGTAGTGGTCACAGACGGGATAGTGTGAAGGCCAAATAGTCATTTATGCAAACTTGAAATTACATTCTGAATGACCATATTATTTTTCCATTCATCCAGCTATCTGTTCATGCATTTGGTTGCCAGTCATCATTCTTGGGTGACTGTGTGCAATGTCTTGCAAATGTGAATCAGATTTTCATTAAAGCTTATGTTTTCACAGAGCTCATATTATTAACTTTGTCACCTTTGTCAATTTTGCAGTATTTTGTCGGAGGAAATGCTGCCCTGGCTGCATTGAAAATGGCAACCGATGCACCGCATCTAAAGGTAACTTTGCTTGTTATACATGTACTTTAACCTGGGAATATCCCATGGGTTGGAAATCTCTTGTACAGTTCACACAATGCGATACTAAATCAAAATGAACAGCTGTTTTGTTCACCACATTATGCCTCACCAACATTGTGTCATTATTGTCAGACACCTCGCAACTCTGCAAATATGTGTCAACAGGAAGTGCAATTAAAACGTATAAAATGTGCTTTGCTAGACTTGCTGGAAAGAATAGTAAGTAAATGGGCAATCAAAATTCACCACAACAATGGTAAAAACATTTTGGTGCGGAAAATTGCATGTAAAACCATAATGAGAATGGCAGATTTATGTAGTTATCAGTGTGCTTATCAATCAGTGAACATAAGAAAATAGTGTAGGTTGTTCCAACTTCAGACTTTTGAAATGAATAGGTGGGTTAGCTATATAAAAAGTCCTAATGCCCTCAGACCTTTAATATGATACTTTGCTTTTGAGTAATTCTTACTGTGCTGTATCTGCCAATTGTCATTTCATGTAAGTGCTTTTATATTGGGCGATTTGCGCGGATGTTTGGAAACAAACTAATCAATTGATGGAGATAACCTATTTTTAATCTCTATGGACCAAAAAATAGAAAAAAAAATTGACAAGTTGCGAGGTGTCTGACACTTGATGGGTAAACAGCAGTCATCTCCTTTGCTTTCTTCAAGGTGCTCCTGGTTGGACCATGTGGTCCTCAAGTGAGGGACCTGCTCCCAGACAACATGGTCATCCCCAAGACCAGCACCATGGCGACCGACGAAGTGCACCTCATCATGGAATACCAGCGTGGCGAGCGATGGGGAGGCTACGAGGCCAAAGTGGCAACGCGATTCATCACTTCCTATGATATATCCAACACTGAGATGACTTTACTTGGAGTATTTGCACAGAGTGTCAAAGGTGAATGCTTAGCCCATGAAGGATGAGCTCACTTAGTTATTGCTCACATTTTCCATAGACACCTGCCCAAGTATACTCGGGACTAGTCCTCAACGGGTTAACCTACAAAGATATCCAGAGCAAAAGCTTCAAAGCCCCATCTAAAAGTAAAAACAGAAAGCTAATTTGAGAGAGAGTGGTAGACTCTAATATTGCCTTGTAACTGCTACTCTGTCCATTTTACAGGCACATTCAACAACATTTTCTGTTTACTGTTTTGTACAAAGTCTTGAATTTAATTATCAGTGCAGAGGGATCATACACCTTTATTCCCTTTTTACATCACAGTGACCTTTTAAGTGGGATGTCATATCGTTACACCTGAGCGGGTGTGACCAACTCATATTGCCAACGAGTCTGCAGAAAAGTTAGCCAAAGTCCGTTCAAAGCTTTGAAAATTTCTTTCATACAGGTGCTGTGGCACACAAAGGGTTAATTTCACGTAATATGGAGAAAGTTTTTTCATCTTTGATATGTGTTCATTTTTGTAAGCTAAACTTAAAAATATGTGTACTTGAAAGTGAAAAGGGAGGGTTTATATTGTATTCTTTTCTCTTTCATTTTTCTTTTTTTTTTTTCATCTCTCTCTCTCTGGATCCCCTTTCAGAGTTTTCTCCAGATGCAGTTTTCTTCTCTGGACTTCATCTGTTGGACGGACAACCCGCAGAGACCAAAACGACAAAACTGGCTGCCGTCAATGCCCAGCTGAAACAGCTTCCAGTTGGTCTACCCATTCACCTTGAGCTCGCCAGCATGGCCGACTCTGCCCTCATAGAAGGCATCTACAATGAAGTATGACATTATCATCAAATCAAATTAGATTAGATGAAAAATGAAATGAATGGAACTTGATTGTTTTCAATTTATGAAAATATGTGTTCACTGGTACAAAATGAGAAGCTAAATGAAGACAATTGAAGAAAATTGTTAACAATAGGAGTTATCAAATGTATACTTTTTTTTCTGTATTGCCTTTTTGTTTTATGGAAATGAACCACAATTGAATTGAATTGAAGAAAAGTGAACTGTTATTATAACATTATAAAAAATATTGTTATTTTTTTCATCTTGACAGGTATTATCATCTGTACACTCCCTTGGTCTGAATGAGCAGGAGCTGAGCTTTGTGTCTGCAGTCAATTCGGGGCCCCACCCTGAGCTATACATCAGGGAGGGGTACCCAGAGGTTGGAGTAGTGGCTGATGTCCTCTATTGGCTCCTTTCTTCGACTGCACGGCCAGTGGTGCCAACACTTGTTGGCAAGAGCACCGCTCCCTCCGTGACCCCCAAGTTGAGCCGAGTACATTTTCACAGTCTCTCCTTCCATATCGTAGCAACCCTGAGCGGGACCTGGAACAACAGCGAGGCGGCAGTCGCCGCCGGAGCGAGGATCGCCGGGCGCCAGGCCTGCGATGATGGCAAGATTGTTGACGAAAAGGTGGAGCTGCGGATGCCCAGGCGATTTGCCCTGTCCATCAACGACCCAGCTCTCCGGCAGACAATCGCAGAAATTAATCCTGCCAAAGCTGTGCTCGCCTGGACCAGGGGGAACGTTGAATTCCACCTCAGTCCAGTCCTCGTCTGCAAACGTCCGGTAAAGACAGTTGGCCTTGGAGATGCCATTTCCGCAACAGGGTTCCTCTACTCACAGTACGTATCTTAGTTAGGCGGTAAAATGTCTGTGAAGTGTTCCATGCATCATGGATGCTGTGTTCGTGCATACCTTGAGATTTTGACGCTGTAGAACAAGGTCAGTCTAAACACAGGGAACCAGCAGACAGAATGATATGTCTTTCATCGTTCTAAACATGGTATGTAACGAACAAAAAGTCGCAAGAAGAGTCCCCTTTTCATTTCTTAAAAACCCTGCACACACTCTTCACTTTCAACTCTAATAACCTTTGAAAGGATAAAGCTAGCACTGCTTTGAAAGTTATCATTCATCATGGACAAGATGTGTTGATAAAGCATGCCTAATTTCAGCTTAATCTGATAATCCCTTCATTATCATTGCTCCAGTGGTTAACACCCTGTTTTTTGTCCCATTCATGGCACAACTAGCGTGGCTTGGAACAGATTAAGCGCTTGAATAGACTCTTTACTTCAGAGCTTCTTTTCTCAGTTCACACTTTTCAGAGTGTATGCTTTCTTTCCAACATTTAGATAGGTTAGTGGAGTCCATTTGAATTGAGTTATATATCATTTTAAAAGCTTATGAGTCTGCTCTTTTAGAATTTGCCCTTAACTAAAAATCCATGTCTGGCGACTTTTTGTTTGTTTTGTGATGCAGGGTCACATATTACCACTGTGAACTTGTAGCAGTGTAGCAAATATAATGGCACTGATAGATTTATATTTTTGCTTTATTTCGTATGACGTGCTGACTCTGATGTGCCTAAGCCCTCTTTTTCTCTGTAGAAATACTTAAGTACAAGAGGTATTAAAAAAGCGAAGGAAACGTCCGATTGTTAGTACTGAAGTTTGTCTTCCACTGACGTAAAGATAATATATATATATTCATATTGTTTATGACTATACATTATACATGCAAAATGTATGACAATTCATTAGCTGTAGTGTGCCAGGTTGTTTGCCTGAAAGTTACACAAATTAAGACACAATCACACATGCACAAACGGAGAAATAGTTTTTAAAATTCAGAGCTCTATTTGAACACAAAATTAAAACTGGATCAGCTGTAGCACCACTTATTTATCAAACATAGTGCTGTCTATGCAAAATGGCTATGAAGAGGCATTCTTATAAAGCACTCAACCTCAGGATAACAAGCGATCAGGGTAGTCTGAGTTAGAAAAAAAAAATACAACAACGACAAAGCAGGCAAGATCTTTGTTAGACCTATGAGACTTCCTTTGCATGGATGTGCAATTTATGATACAGTTGAACCTCTCTTATCTGGCCTCCCTTTATCTGGATCTCTCTATTATATGGACGCAATCTCGCCGTGATTTTTTTTTTAATAATTACGGGAGGAAAGGGGGATTCCCAACTCCTTGACAACTCCTACCCAAACACACATGAATTACATATTACTTCCAACATGATTGACATCCATTACATCAAATTTCCTTCCAAATTGCTTACCTCCAAACATTTCAACATCCCCAAACATCCCCAAATGTAACAATGAAAAGGTTGCAGTATACACATTACTACATGTGGTACTACAATGGGCTACATCAGTACATGTGTATGTATATGTACATGTATAAAGCATTGAATCTCCCGTATCCGGCCAAATCCCTTATCCGGATGAGCCCCGGTCCCGACTTGTCCGGATACGAGAGGTTCAACTGTATTAGTAATATTCAAAATGTAGGAAAGTGATGGAACTCTGCCACGTTGCCACAAGAAGCAATGGAAGAAATAGAAAACAAAAGCCCCCCCCCCCCCCCCCCCCCATGTCAAGTTAAGAGAATATGCCCAGGTGATACTTGAATTTAAAAGTCATGTGACCAGGCTGAAGTTGAGGATAGTTGGTGAACTAATCACGTCTTGATGTCTTCTTGCCCCATGTCCATGTCGGTTTGTACCTCATTGTGCAATGCATGCCGCTTTCGCCATGAAGTCAGTATTGCGTGGTAAAGTGTAATCTGGTGGCAAAATGGAGTTGCTCTAGTGGATGTGTTTCGTCCCTATCTGTACTGTAGTATTGTTTCTTTATATACATTGGGGCAATAACTGAGTATTGGTAATGCTCCACCTGTGTACATCACAATTGATGATTATTGTTGAAATAACGTTATTCAGTGTCTGACACGAGTTTTTTGTGCAGATTTGTAATCACAAACATTTTTTGAGCTGCCTGTAAATTACACTTTTTGGCTAATTATGTAGTTGATTTGATAGTAATCATTCATCAGTAAAAAGAAAAAAAAAACAGAAAAAGAGGAAGTATGTACATGTAATTGGATAAATTTTGGTAGTGAAATGTATTCTTTCTTATGCTGAAATGAAGGAATTGTTTTCTGAAGGATGTTACACAATATTTGCATAGTTTTCAAGATGTTGATCATCTCTGGGCAGCCCTCACAAGTTGCACTGAATTTTGTTGCAATAGCTTTTGGTATCAGCAGTTGGAAATTAGACTAACCAGTCTTAGAATATCATTTGAAAATGTGATATGTATATGACTTATTATCTTGTGTGGTGGCTGTCATTCCATTCAGACTTTAAACAAGAGACTTTTGTCAGCAGAATACTGTATATAGGTCCATCTCTTATGCTTTAATTTAACTTCATACAATGTAACTTGAGTTAGTGGGAATAGACATATGTGTGAAAAAAAAGTTATGATTTTACAGTTTGCCTATCACTAATATTATGGATTTGTTTGTTATATCAGTTAATATTTGTTATTAGCTTTGATCATTTGTATTTTTTATTGTCAAAAGTTTTTGTTTGTTTGTTTGTTTTTTTGGAAAGTGAACAAGAAAAAGGATTATTTTTATCATCATGGTGTAGTAATTTGTGTGCAAACACTCAAATTTTAGCAAAAAGTTGTCATTGAAACAGAGCAACTGTAATTATTGCTGTGTACTGTTGTATCCTGGTACGTGCCACTTGAATGATCTGAATGAATCAATGCAACAAAGCTTGCAATGCAGCAAAACTTACAAAGCACGCTTCCCTCTGAAATGGTATGCAGCCATGGGGAGAGAGAGGGAAAAAATAGCCTAGTGTCTTTGGTGCCGATTCGAAATTCCTCCTGATCATAGGAGTAAAACACTTTTGTCATTGTCCTTGTAAAAAACAGTGTTCGGTATCTTTTTGCATTTAATCACGGTCTCTTTTTGTTTTATTTTTTTTTTTATCTTTCTGATTTGATCATTCAAGAATCTTCCAGTTTTGTCATTCATTGAGAAAACAAGGAGCTGTTACCAGGGTCATTGTTCACATCATCATGTTATAGCCATGTTAGTGGTTTGGACACAGTGTTTGAATAATGTATTCAAAGCGTAGAAGTTCAGGGTTACTGTCAGGACAACAGAGTAGATTGTGTTTATGCAAAGTTTATTTTTAAGAGAATGACAGTACATGCTGTTAGTCCATCCTGAAATCTTTCCAGAATCACTTTCAGGCATACTTTACTATTTCATGGTGATTCTGCAAACAGGATGTTCCCATATCTGGTAAACTGGTCTCAGAATCTCCACAATTTGAATGGCTGATTTCCAGTTATGCATATTTACATAAGCAATCTCATTAACCTGTTGAGGACGGACTTATTTTGCTACAACACGCATTTCCTGTAGACACCTGCCCGAGTATGCACAGGACTTGTCCTCAACGGGTTAAAGGGAAGATAAACCCCAAGAACAATGTGGATTGAGTGAAAGCAGCAACATTATTGGAACACATCAGTGAAAGTTTGAAGAAAATCGGACAATCGATGCAAAAGTTATGAATTTTTAAAGTTTTGATGTTGGAACCGCTGGATGAGGAGACTACTGGAGGATATGACGTATGAGTGGACAACAATACAAAGGAAATATAAAGAAAATACTACAAAAATCAATTTTTCATGAAAATTACAAATTCCATCAACTTGATATTGACATATGTTAAGGGTAGCAATTATTCCCCCTGCTTTCTGAAAGCGGTTGGTCCACTGCTCTTTCATACTTCTAGAAAAGTGAATTTTTGTTGAATTTCCTTTATATTTTCTTTGTATTGTTGTCCACTCATACGTCATATCCTCTAGTAGTCTCCCCATCCAGCGGTTCCAACACCAAAACTTTAAAAATTCATAACTTTTGCATCGATTGTCCGATTTTCCTCAAACTTTCATTGATGTGTTCTACTAATGTTGCTGCTTTCACTCAATCCACATTGTTCTTGGGGTTTATCTTCCCTTTAAAGAATGCCTTGTTGCTTGTCCCTTCATGTGTGGGGTAAACTGGAGCTATGTGGTGATAAAATCTTTCCAGTAAAATATCCTCTGGAAAGATATGTGTGTGAGCATGTGGTGATGAATTTCTTCCAATATAATATGGATGCATGACTCATGGTTACTGGATACATGTTGGGGTAAAATGGGATAAATTTGCCATTTTTAGCATTTTTAGTGCTCTCATTTTTATTGAAAAGATATGATGCACAAGGTATAATTTGTGAATTAGAGGTATTGGATGCATGTTAACTATGGAAATGATCTAAAAAACAACATTTAGCCACACCTTATGCATATAAACCACTCCAGAGTCAATTCTAGCATCCAATTGTCATCAATTCACTCAAGAATTACTTTATACATTGTATGTGGTGGCATGAAGCAAAAGTTTGTTCATGTACAGGGACATTGTAAATTGTTTTGTGTTGCCACTCATTGTTCATGACAGTGTACCATCATTGATGACAGTGTGCTTGCAGTAAGGGCATGAAATGATATGAAAGTACCGTTTTGTAGCTGTTCATCATGAGTGACAAAGGTGTACATTATGCCAAAGTGGCCAAATAGTTTTGCTTGAGTGGTTTACTTGCAGTATTTTTACTCAATACGCTTTTCATTATGTTAATTCATCACCAAAGCATCGGCAGGACTATTAAAACCTTAGGGAAACAGAGAACATTACCACAAATGAACAAAAATGTTTAGTGCAAGGTTATTGCATTGCTACATGTAATGTTATCACTATGTAGTTTGTAGTGTGTGACTTTATGTAAGTACTTATGAGTAAATGTAGGTCTGTGTGTCATAAATATGTCTTTGGATTGGTATACACATTCAGTTGAGCGCAAAGCTCTAGAATTACATAAATGATGAAGTTACTGAAATACCATACAGGAGAGTGTGATGTTTGCTTCTGTAAAGAAAATCAGTTTAGTGACACTGGGCAAAAAAGGCTTTTTTTAAAATGTTTCACTTTTGTATTGATTTCTTTGATATTATCTGAAAAAACATTACACTATTTCATCAAAGATGTCTCACTGGTGGGGTTGGAGTGATAAATCCAGCCACTTATGCCGTATGCATTCTCATTTATGTTTTTCTGATGTTGTGCTATACATGTGTAACTGCCTTACCCACTTTTTTTGTGTGTGTGTTTTTGATCAAATTTGTGGATTTATTCATATGATGCATCACGCGTTACCCCTGGGTACCGTAGTACCCTGGGTAACCGCGTTGTGTAGCACCACCTCACGTCCACTCGAGGACAGCAAGAGAAAAATTCATGCACTGTGTGTGCATGTACATAGTCATTCCCATGCCACTGCATGTTATACTAAGCGTGCATGGAATCTGCGATACCACTAGCGTGTGCTCTAGTGCAGTGCAGTGCAGTGCAGTGGCTAGCGCGCGCTAGCTCCAGCACCAAAATAATTTCCTCATTTTGGCACCCAGGGTACAACCTTTTTAAAAAAAATGATAATAATTCAACATAATGGCTGATTTTTGTTTGGTACCCCGGGATACCATTTATGTCATCATATGTATGTCACAGGAATGCAATGCATTATAAAGTGTGCTAATGAAAAAGCAAACCCTCATATTTGGAACCCATTGAAGATGAGCTCATTTTGCTGTAACACATAATTCCCATAGACACATGGGACTAGTCTCCAATGGGTTAATGCAAAGAGTGAAATGTTGCCGGCAATCTCTTTCATAGCTTTGTTGGACTAAAAGGCATTTCTGCATGTCAAGTAACCATGAATCTACCTTTTCACGTGCTGATTGACACACAGACAGGCATTATGATATGACCTGTCTCCTCACACAACCGTACTGAGTTGCAAAAACATGTTTCTAATTTTTAAATGTTCAAATTCTTTAGACTGTAAGGTTCCAGAGCTACATTATTTTTGTATGCTCTCACTTAAGTTTTAGAAACCTATCCCACTGAAACTCAGTAAGAAAGTATACAGCCAGAAAAACATTGTTTTGAGAAAACTGGCTTTCCTGATTGAATACAGTGTGGCAGTGAGACATATTAGGTCACAATATATGAGTGTTCAGAACATCAAAATTGTATCCTTCAAAGGAAACCAAAATAAATTTGGAATGTCAAAATGTTCATAGTCCTTGAAATTCAGATAAGAAGTATGTTAAAATATTTAACTCTTTATTCCTCTGTAGATACAAGTGTAACACTTTTTAATTTTCAGCCAAATTTATTTTGCATTTTGTCTAACTTTATTTTCTCTGATTTGATCAAATTTATGTATCACATTTAATTTGTCAGTGAAGAACCCAAGGCATGCTGATTCTGTGCAAAGTCTGTGGAGCTTATTATTTTTCTGCTTCTTTATGGATGATACAATGTATTGGCTTTGGCATCAAAGTGGTTATTTCTATATCTGATGTGAGTATATTTATGTACTCTTATGTCATGTGATGCTACGCTGCTCATTGGCACTGGTCCGATGGTCAGGGACCAGTAAAAATCACTGTTGGACCAGTAAATTTTTCAGGAATGGACCAGTAAAAAATGGAAAACTGGGTACTTACAGTAGAAAAAAAAAAAATTGGTTAGTGTGTAGCCCTGTGTGATGTATGGACTCGGCAATAAACTGATATGTCCATTCTTGGGTGCTTTATCAAGGTCTTTTTCAAGAACCAACAGGCGTTCACATGATGCACAAAAGTGTGTAACACTAATGTGTTTAGATGTTCCATATGTGTGAGGTAAAATCTCAATAAAATGAACTGTCTATCAAAAAAAAAAAAAAAAATGAGCATTCTCTAATCCTGTTTTCAATTGTCCTTGCTTCCATTCACCAGTTGTTTCTTTTTTCATTCTTGTAATTAGCATGAGTGTGCAATATGAGTATTTTTTGCTGATGTGATACTAAATGTGTGGCCCAAAATGACCCCATAATGGCAGTATAGGGGATATAAATATGCAGTGTAGCATTTTTAAACTATATACTAGTAGTTTTCTTTGTTTTGACAAATATATGACAGTATAATACAACTATAGACAGATACTCGGTAGATAGATATCTAAGATACAGATACAAAGATAAACATAGATACAACTATGTGGAAATACAACTTTACAGAGATAGATAAGATAGATACATGTATATTAATTCATTTCATTCATTCATAAAGATATACCATATGCATATGTTCAGAAAGGGGAACGACACATACTTCCATGATAGCTTGTTGTGGTGTTAGGCCTAATATTACGATCCCTTTTGAAGCTCTGTAATCTGATTCGCAGCATGATTTGGTAGTTGGAGGTACCGTAGAGATATCGTCGCTAGTCTGTGATCAGTCGTGGAAAATATTTCATCATCATTCCGTACTACTGCCAGGGTGAAATAAATGCATGATTGATTCACCAGCCTGTACTTACATTACTACTATCCCTTCTTATCGCTCTTTCATAGGTTTAAACCAGCGTGTTTAATTATACACTGAGTATACACTGAGTTTGATTTTTATTTGGAATTGTGAGCAGCAGAAACAGAATCACGTGCGCCCAGTCCGATATATTGAAGTTCGTGTCAGTGATAGTTTCGTATTGACGTTCCCGAGAAATCGTCTGAAGTAAGATCTGAAGCAATTGATATGAACAATGGCAATTATGGAATTGGACTGTTGGAGAGGTGACTGGGATCTACCATCTGTTGACCGAGATTGTTTAAAAGTCATGGTAGGTCATACAGGTTTTTTATTTATTTATTTATTTATTTTTAATTTCAAGACAGATTGCAGGTCTGTAGTGCAGTGACTGCTGTAATAAGTGTAAACTTTAAACTTAAAGCCCAAACAAAGTTCTGGTACGCCTGCAAAAGTTGTCAAATTTCGCTCCCAAATGTGAACGTATGCCTAGGAAATGTGTGGAATAAAGCTGTATTAAATAACAAGATATTCGATGGGTAACGACGAAAATGCGAAATATAAACCAAAAAGGTTCAGTCTCAGAACTTACCCGAACAGGGTCAGGCTAAACTTGGACTCGGGAATAACTTGGCCTCGCTTTGATGGCGGGCTGAGTTGTATTAAAGGTTGTCCCTCTGGATTGTACAGTGTTGTACTAGATCTATGGGAACGGCCTGTATAAACTACATTGCAGCGCTTCACGTTCTGACTACTCGCAGTAATGGTCGGAGTTGTTACAACGGCGCATCAAAAACCTTTTCAATGGCACGCATGCAAAATTAGTCTGCGCCTATCAGCACCTCTAAAAACAATCAAAGACGCTTGATAAACAACAACAAAAACTTCAAAGACGGCGCATCTCAGCAACTGAGGTGATGTGCGTGTAGGCTTGAGGACCGCGCGCTCTCCATTTGTTGTGTACAGGATTAGCACGCACTTTCCTGTCTGTTCAGTTAGGCCTCATTTGGTATTATACAGTAGAGTAAGGCGATCACGAACTGCGTGTAAATTGACTGAAATAGGGTCGAGTTCTCCCTGAGACCGAGTTAGTCTGGAGCCTTCTGAAATAAAAGTTGGTTTTCCGACTTTTATTATTTTTCTCAAAATACTCTAAAATGACTCATCATTCCGGCAAACCGCGTCAGCCAGGTAAGTTTCTTTTTAGACTCTTTCGATATATTGCAAGCAAATATGAAATCGTGCCAGACGGGTTCTCAAGCCCTTACCAGAACTTTGTTTTCACTTTAAGTTGTAAGTTTAACCCTGGCCCGGGGCGCTCATTGGCCTTGCAAGTAAGTTGTACACAGTTAAATTTATAATTTTACTGTGGGAGCTTCGCATTCGGGCTGGTCGCAGATTATAATTTATTGACTCTATCTCTGAGGTATTTGTCAACTGTGCCGTGGGGATGGTCTCTTGCACAGTGTATAGTTGTACAAGTTGGGTTTAAAGTACCCATATCACCATGATCACAGTGACATCACAGCCTTGCTACCTTTAATCATCCACTCATCAGTGCCAGTCGACTATTTTATTACTGGTACTGTATTCTGTAAAACTGTATCTTGAATTTGGCATCTCACTCAACGTGATACAACCAGCAATCTGAATGCAGAATCTCGGAGTATTCAAGCTTGTATCGTGCGAGTGCATGAGATATGAAAGAATGCTGGATTTTCAGTGGAAATCTGTATGGTATGCTATATTTTGTGTGGATGTCAGGGTCCTCACATACAGTGGACTCCCGTTATAACGAAGTCCTCAGGACCAGCAGTTTTCTTTCATTATATTGAAATTTCATTATAACTGAACAAATAAACAATAAAAAACACAGAAAAAATGTGTTGCGGCCGGAATTTTTACTTCGTTGTAACCAGAATTTTGTTATAACCGTGTTCATTATAACGGGAGTGCACTGTACAATGTATGTATTAATGATGCTGGATTCAAAAGGAGCCATATTGTAATCCAATACTTACTTCCTTATCATCCAGACCACTTCATACCACTATCAAGTAAAGATTTTTTTTTTCTTTCAGTTTGCCACTGATGTAATACTTCATCGAAATGTTTTATCTTTTTCTGCAGGCCTACGCCCAGTTTGCAGGAGCTCCGATAAAGATTTACCATGAAAGGCCACTTTGGAGGAATATGACAGGTAACTTGATGAATATGTATTTATGATAGTACTATTGTCTATATTGACCTTTCCTTTCCTCATTGAGCCTCATGAGTACAACACTTTCTACTTTTAATTTGCATGATGCATTTTGCTGGATGCATGTCGACTCAAAAGACTGCTTGTGACCAATTCTCAATTACCGATATGACTTTTCCTCAGACCTGATGTAATCCATGTCTCTCTTTCATCATTCCAGCAAGATTCCCAGTCTTCCATAGCGATGGCACAGTGCTGCATTCAGCAGACGATATCGTAGAACACCTGAAACAGCATGGCTTTGATGCTGACGCCGGACTAACAGACCAGCAGCGAGCGGATATCCTGGCATTCTCGTCACTTTTAGAGGAAAAACTGCTGCCAGCATTGGTAAACACCTTAAAAACAGTTCCAAATACTGCCAAGACCCAGTGGAACTTGTTATGCCAGTTGGAGGAACCTTAAGATGTTAACCACATTTCATTTGTCCATAATAATGTTTTTGCATGGCTGCTGAATCACAAATTCGAGTGTATTTCCCATGAATGTTGATAAAATGGGCAAAGTATCATGGTCAAAGAATGGAAATTGAAGTATTGATGTCATAGTGGTAATACCTGTGTATGTATAATGTTTTTGATGGGGTCTGAGAGGACATTTTGTCAAAGTCTCCTTTATGTACAACCCACAGCTCTTTGTCATCATCTAACTACCATTATATATGAGGTGGCCATATTTTAAGTCTCTTTTTCTTTATGCATAAATGCAGCTCCATATGTGGTGGATGGATGCAAGAAATTATGTGGAGCTCTCCCGTCCATGGTTCGCCAAGGCTGTCCACTTCCCCTTCAACTACTTTATACCAGGCCAGCTGCAAAGGTCAGCAGAGACTAAGTTAGAGGTCATCAGAGGAGGGCAGCATTTAGAAGATGGAGAGTTAGCAGCAAGGGTGAGTCAAAGGGTGTCATAGTTACAGAGGCTGTGACACGAATGAATAAAAGCCCATGGAGACCTCCAGGCTCTCCTCCAAAGTGAGAGTGTAAAATGAATTTGTGAAAGGCTTACTTTCTGATTTGCAAACATGATTTTCTCGTCTTTTTATCCCCAGCATGTAGTTCTTATAATCAGAATGCTTGAGATTCCCAACCCTCATATCTCTAAAAAGAGCTGTTTGTCCTCTCTGGTGGACAAGAAAGTGTTGCATATGTTCCATATAAATGAAGTGAAGACTTGGATAATGATAGTATCTGATTGTGTTGGGGCCAGGTGAACTATGATATTATATTTGTGGAGAATTACTGTATCTTGCAGGTAATGGCTTAAAGTTGGGAGGGGGGATAAATCTTAGCATTTGCAAGAATTGTTACATACAAGACAGATTCCTTCAAGAATAATAGTTGGTATGTTACAATTGCCTAGGAGTGAGAAAGATGAGCAGAAGTGTGACATGATTGAAAATGAATCTACTGGTGAGGGATTTTAAATGCAAAATAAAGATGGAGACAAGGAAAACACTGTGACCATTAATGAAAAATCACCCAGAGCTTCGACTTGTCACAGAGAGTTCATGTGCAAAGAGCTCTGCATTAAATCATTTATTGTCAGACAGATTTGCCCTTGTCTGCTTAATGCAGCCAGGTCAATGTTGTGTTATTATTATTATTGTCTTTCTTTTTTTTTTTTTTGCTTTGTACTAATGTTCTTGTTATGAGTCATACACAGCTAATGCTTATGAGCTATTTATTGCAGAGCTCATCAAATTATGAAGAAACATAACGTGACAGCTTCTCATGTTCCCACTCTGACATCCTTTTTATACCCCCGCCAAACGAAGTTTGAAGGGGGTATATAGGAATCAGCGGACGGTCAGGCGGTCGGGCGGTCGGACGGGCGGACGGTCGGGCGGTCGGGCGGTCGGGCGGTCGGTCCGTTGCAAATCTTGCGTCGCGAACTACTTCCTCAGTTTTCAACCGATTCCCATGAAACTTGGCACAGATGTGTGCCTTGGGTTGTAGATGTGCAAGACGTATTTTTTGACAGTACCCAAAAGTACGTTGCCATGATAACGGCATATTATGGGCAAAAATGGGTACAAATCTTGCGTCGCGAACTCCTCCCACAGTTTTTGATCAATTTTTATGAAATTAGGTACAGATGTTCATCTGAATATGTTAATGTGCAAGACACATATTTCCGCAGTGGCAAAAAGTGCGTTGCCATGGTAACGGCATGTTATTGGTAAAATATAGGGCAAAATGCTTCATGGCAAAACTGCTTCATCAGTGTTCTTCCAATTCTCATGGAATTCATATTGAATTTTTGTCTTAGGATATAGGTCAGCATGACACATTTCTTTACAGTGACAAAAAGTATGTTGCCATGGTAACAGCTCACATATTATGAGCCAAAATGATGGAAAATTTTGTGTTGCAAACTACTTCCTCAGTTTTTGCCCAATTTCCATGAAACTTGGTACAGATGTGTGCCTTTGGTTGTAGATGTGCAAGACGCATTTTTCGACAGTACCCGAAAGTACGTTGCCATGGTAACGGCATATTAATGGCAGAAGATCAAGGAAAGATCTTGCGGATTTAACTACTTCCTCATTTTTTTGACCAAAGCTTATGAAATGTTGTTTTGACCAAAGCTTATGAAATGTTGTTTGGTGGGGGTATAACCAGTCGCTGTAGCGACATTTCTAGTTCCCCCTGTTACTTTGTGGCAATCTGATACACAGTGAAAGGCAGTGTATACAGTGTGTGCGAAGAGGACACATTGATCGCTTGATGTTTTTTGTTTGTTTTCTTCTGTTTGTGTTTTGATTAGTGTGTTCATTTGTTTGTTTGTTTGTTTGTTTTTCTGTCGCAGGTTACCAAAGATGCCAAATTCTGCCTGAATCTATTATCAGAGAGACTTGGAAATGGGGAATTCTTCTTTGGTGAGAGGTAAGAGTGTTATCTGAGTACTTCTATATTCCAAGGTCTCTCATCTTATTTTTCTTTATCACAAGGGATCTTTATAACAGGGGGCATAGCAAATGAGATATCTACCATATTTAGTCCATCTTTAAGTCTGTTTGGGCAAACACATAAATCAAACAGATTGGCAGATCTTATGTTGTTTCAGCTAAATCAAACAGATTGGCAGATCTTATGTTGTTTCAGCTAAGGTAAATTAATGCAGACTCTCACCTCTTTCTTTTTTCCCCTTTGTTATGATCTTGACACCAATTTCTGTCTAGGTATGGTTCTGGTTATTCCTGTAGTTTTTTCTTCTTTTCGAGTTTACAACTCAGAGACTCTGCTTCACTTTGTAATATGGTCTGCACAACGCTGTTACACATGCAGTGTTATAGTGTTACTCTGCAACTGCTGATCATCAACAGAAAGTATTTAACCAGGTAAAATGCAGCACTAAGGAAAATAACGACGATAATCTCAAGCCCTAAGATGAGATGACAATGCAGTGTACTTACATTTGAGTGTGTACTCCGGATGACAAAGCATTTTAAGAGGATAGATGAAAAATTCTCCTGAGGGTGCATTAATTTCGGCGGCCGTCTCTTTTTCTCATTTCTTATTTTTGTGGTGTATTCTATTGATCGTAGCAGACGTTAGAAATTACTAACAATCAAGAAGAATATATCAGTTTTTAGCAGTGTGAAGAATGTGATGGTAAAGGAAAGGTGTTCAGTGATATCACTGCTTTATTTTATGATCAGTCCAACATCAATGGATGCCCTGGTGTTCAGCTACCTGGCCCCTCTCATCAAGGTCCCATTCCCTAGCAACAGCCTTCAGATTCACTGCAAAGCGTGCGACAACCTGGCCAAATTTTGCAGCCGCGTCCTCCAGCGCTACTTTCCACCTGATCCAGAAGGTAGGTTGTTGTGTAGGTAGGACATGATTGAAGTTTCCAAAGTCTGTAGAGAGCCAATATTATTTGCTGACATGGTTTGGATGTGTTATCACACAAGTGCAGATGGCAAATAATCTCAGTTTACATTTTCCATGCAGTTTTCTCTTGATTTTTCCCTTGCAGTTTTTATTTCAGATGAATACGCAGTAAGCAGAATGTCATAATAATCCCATTATCTTGAACCGTACTTTAATCCTAAAAAGACAGGGGGGGCCTAAAAGGCCCCCCCCCCCCTCGACATTTCTTATTCATTTCGCGCGATTATTCTGTAACACGCAATGCTCTTGCCGCGATGCTCTATGACTTTTTTTTTTTCAAGTTTCCCGCACATTTTGACACCAAATTTGTGACGCCCGGGGGTACGGTTCTGAAGTTACATAACTTTTTGTACATGCATGTGATGCCGAAAATGGCTCAAAAATGTGATTTTGTGTACAAAGTCAATGCAAATTGAGTTTTTTCACATGGTTCATATAAATATGCTTATTTTTACTCTCAATGGCTAAAATTGATTTGTTTTAGGAGTATTATGCTTCAAAAAGTGTCTGCCACAAATTTTGTTAAAAAAACAACAAAAACAAAAAGTCGAAAAAACAAAGAAATACATAAGAAATTCATAAAACAATAAAATAAATAAGAAATTGTTCTTCATGGTGGAGAAAGGCTCTTCTTCAAATAATATTTAGAAAAAAAAATAACTTAATGCTGTTTTGTCTGTTTGAAATGAAGTAGATTTAACAATCTGAAACATCATAAAGGGATATTTTTTGCTAATAAGGTGATAGATAGGAGGGAGTATACACCTATCTATGAACAAATTTTCCCTGCATCCTGTAAGTTTAGTCTCTGTTTATACATGGCTGTTTCATTATCAATATGTATATTTTGATGGAATGTGAAATATTCTAAAATAGAGTCCCCGTGGAATTTGTAAAATGAAAACAAAACAAAAGATTAAAAGAGAGATTGAATGATGAAATGAGGCCAGCTGCCATGTCGTGGTGATCCTCTTTTGTCTTGTCATCTCACGTAGCCCCACCAAAGAATTCAGCAGCACCGCCTTCAGGGCCAGAAGCCTTCGACGAGCCATACAAGCGGAGAAATCAGGTCCTCTCCGTGCTGTTTGCCACGGCCGCTATGGTTGCCTATGCCCTGCTCAGCGGGATGATTCGTTTCGAAGTGGTGCACGAAGACGACTTCGATGAGGATGGAATGGTGGATGAAGAGGACGACTACCAGGCCCAAGAGTAGCATCATTTTTTTTTTGCCCAAATATACCTCAGTTTGTTCTGTTTAATTTACCTATTAATGTTAGTGTTTTTTTTTTTTGTTTTTTTTGTCATGCTTTAAAGTACTTGTGATCTATAGGGAAATTTAATCGTACCTGATTTTCCTAGATACCTGAATTTACGGTTATTTGTGGCCCTTTCCAACAATGGCAAAAAGCAAGCAGAAGACACCAACAATTGTCATTATCAATCTTAAGTTATTTAGCCTACAATGCCTAGCCAGGTTAGTGTCTGGTGTCAAATATGACTTTGTTGTACGTGGAATTTATGTGATATGATTATTTGCTTCACCAAACTGAGCATTTTTCTGTAAACCTGGAAATTTGTAGGCAAATACACGAAAGCAGTGACAGTACCTCATGATATACACTGTTTAGAAGGAATGTCTCCATTTACATATTTTGGTAATGGTTTTCATCTGTATGTGGACAGACAGTGACAATGGATATTGTGGTTCAGTTGTCATGTGTAGATGATGACAAACGACCACTAAATATGGCAACCATGTGAATTCTTGTAACTTCCAATTATGTTACCTTACGTTACCTTTTTTGACCGGGTGAACTTGTACAGCTGCCAGTAATGTAGCCTATTTTTGTATTAAACACATTTACGAAAATGGCAGTGGTGGCTGAACATCATTCTGTTCTTGCCACCTTTGCATATTCCACTTGGGTGAGACATGATGCCTGTTCACAGCCAGCAAAGGCTCCTTTCAAAGCGCATATTCGGTTCGACGAAATGTTATTTATGCATTTTTGTGCAGCCAATTTGCCAGACAATTTATCATGGCTTGTGTGTAGAAGTACTGTATTATTTATGTGCCAAAAGCTAGACATGAAAGATTCAGTTGTATGCTCAGACTGATATGCATGATAATGAACCACTACTGCTAATGTGCCAGCAAGGCCAGTACATAGTAGCGTTATTTCCATTAAACTTCTGGCAATTATACTAATGATTGTCGTTGCCGTAATGGTCCAATGGCGTAAATGACATAAAGGTACATGTACAGTGAAAATGATGTTGATGAACAGGTATATACTTTCAGTGACACCTGCTGCTATTATGTGTCAAATGTGTTACAGGGACAATTACCTGGATTCAAGATGGGCATTATTCCTATTTGAATAGATGATTTGTAGGGCTATGCATTCTTGTTTAAAGGTACAACTTTATTAAGTTATACAAAGTTTTTAAAATGGCTCGTCTCTAATAGTATTACCATTAAACCTTGTGGAAGTCGTATCTATTTTGGCCAAGGACAGGACATTGGCATAAGCTTCAGAAGCTGGCCTTGCTCACCTTTGCACTCAAGTGGGAGTTAAATGTACAGTGTGATACAAACTTTGTTTTTCACTTTCTATTTTTTTTTTTGGTGGGGGGGGGGGGGGGGGCAGGGATGGGGTGTTTTTTGGTGATTTTTTTTTTCCTTATGTTTTTTACTTGGCATGTGATCTACTTTGGCAAGATTAAATGGGATGCTGCTCCAAACATGATTATACAAATGTGGATGTTTCACCAGCACCTTGTTCCTGGAAACCAGTGAATGTTGGGTGAATAAATGAATATGAAAGCTGTTGTATTTGCTCAGTTTCCTGCTTGTTGATTTTTGTCGTCATTTGTTGTGATAGACCATGATTTAATTTCATTGAGCTATCCTTTGAAACTTATGCTTTTAGAATGGATAATCGCTTTATATCTTATTTTAATGACTAGTAACCAGTTAAAGTAACTCCTTATATGTATATATCTATATATGTGTATTATTAATTATATATATATATATATATATATGTGTGTGTGTGTGTGTGTGTGTGTGTATATGTATATATTAATTATGTATATATACAGAGAGGGAGAGAGAGAGAGATGATGGAGAAGGATTTATTTATGGAACATGATTTTTCAAACGTTAACATTTCTCATTGCCAAGGATGGAAGTGACGACTTGCCTCTTTGTCTGCCTAAATTTGGTTGCTCTGAAAACCCTACAGCTTTCTGGCTCATTCAAACTTTCAAATGGGAATTGTTCTACAGTCCCTTATACAATTGTATGTGTCTCTTCTACAGTATCTATTTGAAGTCTTACAGCATCTTTGATATCAGTTGGACAGTGTTGTGTAATCCATGCTTTGTGCTAACTGGTGGAAGAGTTATCACTGATATTCGAAGGAAGTATGTTGTCTTAACCCTACCTTATGTATCAACTTCACTTTGTCACTTTGATTCTTCACATTGAACAGCTGTTTTTTTTTTTTGAAAGAAAAATCAATATCTGACAGAATTTGTTTTCTACCATTGGAGAATGAAATTAACCTAACAAAATAGCACTCGCGTTACGTACTTTCCTTGTGAACTTCCATGAAAAAGTAATTTTGAGCTTTATATTTTTTTGCATATGTTAGTTTTCTGCTATGTCATGGCCCTAAAACATGATTTTTTTTCCCCAGGATACACACACACACACACGCACACAAACACACACTCACGCATACCAGCACACACACCCACAGCCCCATATGTGCACATGCAAGCATATACGTATACAAAAACGCACAAACACAAAACATCAACAACTCTTACAGGCACACCCAGGCCTATATGCTCCCCCACCCTTCTCACACACACACATGCAGACCACAACAACAACAAATACACAGTCAATGCTATCAATCAACACGACAGAAATTTAACATATTTCTTCAGCAAATGAACATGCTTGCATTTACAGAAGGAGACTTGCAATGGGTACTGGTATTTTATTTGTTCTCAGTATGACTGTCATACATCTCGTTCATCCGGTTAAACCATAGGTGCGTGTATTGCAGTTTCAAGAATTTTGAACATATCCAGTAATTATATCCACTGTGTACTTTACATTTTGATCAGTCGCTGGAATATTCATACTTCATTAAGACATTTCATGAAAAAGAGAAAAGAATAAAGTATATCTTTTGGAAAGATATCCATAAATGTAAAAAAATAAAAGTACGTAATATTAGTACAGTTCACAAATTAAGAAATTGCATCATGACAGACGTTTCTGGACCTGAATCCAGATTTTAATTCAAAGTCATTGATCTGTAGAAGCAGCTTAGAATTGAGAATGCGTTGCTGGTTTGAGTTGTGTTATTTGCAATTGATCTTTGATGTTGGCGACAGCTGTCTGGCTTTAGCATAAAGTAAAGTGCAATTTGCTCATCTGATTTTTGTTGTTGTTTTTTTTTTCTGAAACGATGAAATACTGTATTGCATCATGGCGCAGTGCTAGCGATGTGGTAGGTGATATGTATACTGGCTTCCAAGAGGCATGGTTGCTAGGTTATGCATCGAGATGTCTAGGCTGCCTCTTCGTCGAGTTCCTCCTCCTCATCAAACTCTCCCTCCTCCTCAGCGGTGGCGTCCTGGTACTGCTGGTACTCGGACACCAAGTCGTTCATGTTGCTCTCAGCCTCAGTGAACTCCATCTCGTCCATGCCCTCGCCGGTGTACCAATGGAGGAAAGCCTTTCGCCGGAACATAGCGGTGAACTGCTCAGAGATGCGCTTGAAGAGCTCCTGGATGGCGGTACTGTTGCCAATGAAAGTGGCGGCCATCTTGAGACCACGTGGTGGGATGTCACAGACGGCGGTCTTGACGTTGTTGGGGATCCACTCGACGAAGTAGCTGCTGTTCTTGTTCTGGACGTTCAGCATCTGTTCGTCGACCTCCTTCATCGACATGCGGCCACGAAAGACGGCAGCAACTGTCAGGTAGCGGCCGTGGCGGGGATCGCAGGCTGCCATCATGTTCTTAGCATCGAACATCTGTTGTGTGAGCTCGGGTACGGTGAGGGCGCGGTACTGTTGGCTTCCGCGGCTGGTCAGAGGAGCGAAACCTGGCATGAAGAAGTGAAGACGGGGGAATGGAACCATGTTGACGGCAAGCTTACGGAGATCAGCGTTGAGTTGTCCGGGGAATCGGAGGCAAGTGGTGACACCGCTCATGGTGGCGGAGACGAGATGGTTGAGGTCACCGTAGGTGGGCGTGGTCAGTTTCAGTGTGCGGAAGCAAATGTCATATAGGGCTTCGTTGTCAATGCAATATGTCTCGTCTGTGTTCTCAACCAGCTGGTGGACGGAGAGTGTGGCGTTGTATGGTTCGACGACGGTGTCTGATACTTTCGGTGAGGGCACCACGCTGAAGGAGTTCATGATGCGGTCTGGGTACTCTTCACGGATCTTGCTGATGAGGAGGGTTCCCATCCCGGAGCCAGTACCACCACCAAGGGAATGTGTCAGTTGGAAGCCCTGGGATGAGATATGAGAGTAAAACGTCGTAAAATCAGTTTCTAACCACATTATTTGCTTAGTATTCTGCAGGAGATTTGGTAGAAATTAGACAAATAAGAACAGACAGAAACAAAGTAAATAAATCTTTAATGATCTGCATGCAATTTGTATTCTTATCACAATGCATAATTGAAGATCTCAAGCAGTCACTGCTTTTATTATACTGTAATATTTGCAATCTCACGCAATATTTTGACTAGCCGCGACATAATCATATTCTTTTTCATATCTCTCTTTTCATGTAAAACAAATCGACGAATAAAATATTTTCTATCCAGGCTGAAACAGCCTCGGGGCGTTGATTACGTAATAATGTTGACTCAGAATCATTACCTGTAGGCAGTCGCAACTCTCCGACTCTTTGCGAACGACATCGAGCACGGAGTCGACCAGCTCAGCTCCCTCCGTGTAGTGGCCCTTGGCCCAGTTGTTCCCAGCTCCGCTCTGGCCGAAGACGAAGTTGTCCGGTCTGAAAATCTGACCGAAGGGTCCCGAGCGGACCGAGTCCATGGTGCCGGGCTCGAGGTCGACGAGCACCGCCCTGGGAACGTACTTGCCCCCAGTGGCCTCATTGTAGTAGACGTTGATTCGCTCTAGCTGGAGATCGGAGTCGCCATGGTAGGTGCCAGTGGGGTCGATGCCGTGCTCATCTGAGATGACCTCCCAGAACTGTGTAAAGTGGAAATAAGAAAGAAAAAGAAGTGAAAAAATGAAAAAAAGGGAAATGTTGCCACTACATGCCACTTTCATAATATTCTCTCTTACAGATGTGATCTTGTAATGCTCATCATCCTTCAAATTAATGAAATTCTTCCGTCGAGGTGTTTTCATTGCAACTGATTGACAAATTTACACATTTTTGACATCAGTTTGACAAATTTAATGATTGACATCGATTTACGTCGACGTAGGGCAATTTGTCAATCAGTTGCTCATCATCCTGTTTTGCAAGCTTCCTTGAATCTTTTTACCTTTTACGTGTAGATGGTTATTTGCACGAAAATTAAATATCGCAAGTTGTAAGAAAAATAAACTCTTTCAGCGGTGGAAGAAAAAAACAAGAATAAAAGACTTGGGCCTCAGAACCCCATGTAGCCCCTTTACATACTTTATTCTGTCATCTTAGGGTATAGATCACCGGTATTTTCTGTGGACAATGTCGGGAGATATTTGCTATATCAGTCTATATGAGGCGTCATCTTTCAGCGAGCGTGTTTCTTGTCTAGGCTTTGCGCCGACCTAAATATGAGCGTTACTTCTTTTTGAAATAAAAATCACCTCAGGGACCCTGTGTACATAATACAGTATGGCGACGTGTAAAAGCTTTCTGTTTGCAGAATGGAACAAAAAGAAGGACACTTTGTGTGAAAGTGACACCAAAGACTGAAGAGGAGCGATCATTATCATAGTCTTTCTCATTATAGTCTTCCTCGATCAGACATCGATGATGTTGACTGAAGTTCACTCAAGTGGGAATTTCTGTCTGACAACCATATACCCTGCTATAAACTGTTGTCATTCGTTAAAGGGGATGGCTAGTAACTGATCAGTGGGAACGCTAATCATTTACTCGCCATCTCCTTTAACTTCTGGCTATTTTCAAGCAGAATATCTGTGAAAACTATAACGCCTGATGTTGGCATGTAGGCCTATGTAAGGCATACGTTTGTTGCACGAGTACGGAGAGAGGGAGATTGTCAGATAGTGTGGACACTGAGTGTGGATGTATGAAATAAGTGTTCGTTTTGTGATGTGTGTCTAGTTATGCAGTAACTATATAAGACTAGAACAAAAATAATCATGCAGCATTCAGTACTCTAACTATTGCAGCCATGGGGTGTGGTTGATATTTCTTTATCATTATTCTGCCACTTGAAGTTCTAAAATCAATGATGAACGTTAACGGAAATGGTGCCGAGTCCCCAACTTTGAAATTGTGATGTGGTACGTGATGTGTGACTTCATTCTATTGCCGATAATGAAAATATCAACAACGTGATATGCCACGATACATTACTGAATGCGCAATACTCATTACATAATTGGATGTAACTATTATTATGTTAACAGAAGACACTTTCGGAGAATGCCAGGCGATTTAATTGGCCCGCGCCACCACTCTGTGTCACCCTTGTTCCTGTGTGTTTTTACAAATTTTGCGCTGAGGAAGGCTGCTTTCAGTTGGAACCACTGAGACAAAACATCCAACGTGGCATTGGGCCATGTAATTTGTGATTTCGTTGGCACAGCAAAGAAAAAGTCAGACGCTCCTCTCGCCCTTTCGATTTCGAGTCGCAGCTAATTTGTTTCCGGGTCGGGTCTGGAGGCGAGACCTTGCCCGAGATCAACCCTTGAACACAACATAAAACGATTCAAGAGGAGCTCTGCTACGAATTCTCTCACATAACACATCATGCGCCTGGCACACAGCCGCTGAAAGCAGCTGAAAACAAATTAGCCATGTGTTCCATTGCTCACATCCATAGTGTCAACTGAAAACCCCTCGGGTATTGCACACCGGCGCGCCAACAGAGGGGGAGGAATGAAAAAGAGCATTGATACAAAAAAGAAAAAAAAAAGAAAAAAAAAAAAGAGCTTGTGGTGATCATGCATACTGCTGCTGAGCGTAAGCCACCAAGTGCTCGCCACAATTCATTCCATTTACATTACGCGTAAGCCTGAATCACCATCATTCTGACGCGCAATTACCACAACACCTGCTTACTTTTCTTTTGCCCCAGCTTGTACTTTTCCAGAGTAGATGACACGGTTTCGACGATCGGAGGTCGAAAAGAAATGAAGAAAGAAAGAAAGAAACGAGTGTGGCCAAATCTAGCCTAATATAATACAGTATACGTCATTTTGCCCAGCGCTCCAAAATATTTCGTCGCAGACAATGGCAGATCGGGACTGAGTGGAGATGTCTGCCATTTTGTAATCGGTGTAAATCTTTTTAATATTCGAGTTCATTGGCCCTGGGTAGACTTAAGTCTCTCACATTCTGTCTGGAGACGGTATAGCCGTATTAACAGAGATCCTCCCCCAACTTGTTTCAAAGCATGAAATTATAGTAATAACAATTTGATAAAAATAATTATTATCGTGTGTGTGTGTGTGTGTGTGTGTGTGTGTAGTCTAAATGGCAGGGGCCGCGGAACTATAGGGGCAGCCCCCCTTCCCACTTTTTTTTTAATCTGAAATAAAATTATCGAACAAAAATCACAACACCTATGACTTTCCGAAGGTTCCATCCTTTCAGATTCTTTCAAGCAGGGGGGGGGGGGGGGGGGAGGTACAAGACATGTATTTAATCCTGACTGATGATTATAAGTGGTATGACAAGAATCACATAATTGGGACTTCGTAGTAATATACTCTCATGTAGGTTTCATATTACACTCCAGAATACGTGTAGATGAGAGCAGGAAGCGCCCATTATTTGTGTTTGGACTCGTATAGCTTTTTTTCTTCATAAGTGTATGTTATCAAGGCACTCGACGGCGCTAGTTTCGAATTAAAAATAATTCGCTTCCCTTTTGATATTTATATACTATAGCATCATCTCTTTCGCTTGGATACCCTGGGATTAAAGACATATACATGCATTACGAGATATATTCCCATATGTGTGTATGTGTGTTTTGCATGTTGTGTGTGTGTTTTCTTGTATATTAATGCACAGAAAACATTGCAGTATCGAACACTATCAGAATAATTTTAGACCCTATGAAAGATGTAAGCCCCGAACATCTCTGTTGTTCTTTATCATGCGTGCTAAAGCTAATGTAAATTGTTATCTCTGTTCATAGGCACTAAGTATGACATTGTATAGGCCTATTTAGTGATTTGATCCGGTTCATAAAATGACTGGATGAAAATGCGATATAAAAGAAATCCGATTCGTTAAACGTCTAGACCACGCGTTTGATGACAAATGATAATTCCTGTTAGAAGAAAGATAAGGAGATTAATAAAGAAATGAACAAATATAGGCCTACATAGATAGTAGTACACTGAAGGCCAACATAATGATTAAAAAAAACCAAAATAATGATTTACATAAAATATATATATTATTTGATACTTCCTACCTGAAAATCTGATTTCTGATTAGATATGCTAAATCGTTTATGGCATTTAAAGTGCAATTGCATATCATCTTCCGGTTGACTGCTAGGTGAGTCAGAGCATGGACCTATCAGAGTGATATCAGACGAAATGAACGATTTTTTTTTTCTGTGCACAGACCAATGGCAGTGTTGTGAGTTGATGACGTCATCACTCCGGCCAATTTGCATAATGAGGATACCACCAATATCAGACTGTACTGTAAAAATATAAGCGAAGTACAAAATTCTACGAATTCCTCATTATACGTTCCATGCTAATGAAACTTTTACCTTTTGTTTGACTTCCGCGATTCAGTAAGTGTACTTGAATAATTAGAAAGGGTCATTTTACTGAACGATGTAGTCTGAGGGTATATAGTGTGCTAATAATCATTTTATATTATGCACAGACAGACACACATACAAATCTAACGATGCAGAATGCGTACAAAGAAGTGCACACACACACACACACACACACACAGACACAGAGACACAGAGACACACACATTCACACTCAAGGACAAAGTCCGCATGCTCTAAAAAAAAAGCCGGGCGGGGAAATCTTAGAAAACATCTGGTGGACAATGAGTACGCCCATCAACCATGTGGGACTGGCTGACCCCATCCATGCCTCCCCTTAGCAATCTATTACAATGATTAGTCATCATGGTACCACGGTGAGGTCTGTAGCATGATGAGTAACGGTGAGTTTGAGCTCTTGCAGCAAAATTTCAACAGATCTTCTGAAGCAAAGACGAAAAACGGATTTGATACTAGCAAATTTAAAGGAAATCGACAGTAAAATGTCTGCTTCTGAAATTAGAGTTAGAGTATTATGTCCCCTTGAAATTTACTTTTGTATACAGAAGTCAGACTGATACTGGTGGTAATAAATTTGCTTTATTTAAGTCTTACACAATAATATGGCTGAAGTAGATGCGAAAGAGATGAAATTGCTTTACAAGTATAAATTTGAGCTATTCATCTATTTCCTTTGCTCGCAAACAAACTCAAAGGAAAATATATTATTTTATTTTTATCAGCCATAGTGCGTTCACACGTGATCAAGGCGAGCGAGGGAGAAGTAAGTGGCACTTTAAAATGGGCGTGAAGAAATGTCCACGCTGAACGAACCGTGTGCTCTTGCATCTCAGGGAGGACATCTTACGTGATACTTCCTAGGAGGGGAATAAATCACGACAAGATGGAATGTTTTTGTCGTTCAAAAAACAACCAAAAAATAAAAATGCTTTCTTCCCTACCTTGGCACCGATCTGGTTTCCGCATTGGCCGGCCTGGATGTGAACAATCTCGCGCATTTTCGGTGATTTTGTGTCTTGCTATACTAAGGAATTGCACGGAATGGAATGGAAGATTGTCTCGACCGGCCGGTGTACCCTTCTTCTGTGGCTGTGCGCTACCTTCAGCAGATGTACTGAATTCAAACTTCACTGAGGGCAGGGATTTACGTTCTGTTGAAGAGGTGGCCTGCCTTATCAGCATGTGCAATACGGCGCATATTATTAGGGATCATCTCAGAAAGTTGTTTTCGATTTCGGCCAAAATGCGTGCAACTCTTTGCTGTCCAGTGCTCTTCTCAGCATAAACGTACGAAATCCACTCCTGCCCCGAATAGTTTAACTAGTTCCCTCATTAGCACATTCGCCATATGTTAGTGGAGAGAAATGCGTGAATATCCAATATCAGTTATCACCCAGACAGCGAACATATGAGACGACCCTAGTAACTGTTGTCGATATTCTAACCAATGACAGCGGTTTTGACACATGACTGACGTGCTGCTATAAAAGAACCACGTTGATTGGACACAACACCCACCGCACCCTTGGATAATCTGAAGAAAAGGCAAGTCCTTTATGAATAGCAATGTTAGAGATATATATACACTCGGCGAGTTCTTTGAAAACATATAATGTGTATATAACAGAAAGACATTTTTTTTTTTTGCATAGGTCTCAATGGCTATCTGAACAGATATTGCTTTTTTCATTAACATGGCTATATCCAGCCACCGACTGGCATGGATCGTTATCACAACGTGCGACAAAATAGGCACAAATAATAAGAGAGCAGATCATGAATAAAATACACTCATAACATCATCATTATCATCATCATCATCACCATCATCATCATTATCATCATCATTATCATCATCATCATTTTCATCGGGTATTGTCTCACCGAAATATATTAGCTAATGTGAAGGAAATGTAAAATTTTGAACGGGATTTAAATTAGTTGATCATTGCGTTTTATTCACAATACCATGTGAAAACTAATTATGCTGTATTGCTGTTCATCAAAAGACTGAGCTATGTGTGTCGGCTAGCTCAATTGCGAATTAGAAAGCACAATAAACAATGTAGGTATTTGATATCGCCACATTGGCTCATGACACTGTGAACGGCGATGCAGTCTGGGGGAATAAATGTCTTGTCTCATGTGTCTGATGAAACTCACTGTCTGACTCATACTTCAACTTTAAAGGGCCAGATCACTTTCCTTACCGATTTCATAATCAAGGCGATTCAGTCTGTCCTGAGTGTTGCGCGAACGCGAAGGAGAGAATAATCATATCGCGAGATATCGGCGTCATCTGAATTTCCTTTCCCGTGTCAGTAGCATGCTGTTTGAAGAGCAGCCATGGGTTTTTTGTCCTTTTTTTTTTTGTATTTTAATGATATAAAGTTCAGTCTATTTATGTTCTTAAGTGGATGCAACACACTTACGAGAAAATGGGACCGCTAACGGAAATACATTAAGCACATCTATCAGTAACAAACATAACAAGCATTTAATACAGGAAAGTGTATCAATAGCATTGTAACTTCGGACTGAAATTTGTCTTAATCATTCATGACCTGTTTCCTTGAAATATGGAATTGTACCTGAAATTGTCCGGCATGTAACAGGCCGAATCAATCCAAGTAGAAAAAAGGAAGCAAGTTTAATGGACGAGCTGCGTAAACAGTGATGGCAGCAACAATAATTATGATTGATATTTGCAGCCTTATTGATCGGTGGCCATTCTCACACACACACACAGTGCTCTTTTATTCGCTTTTGTCAGTGTGTGATGAAACATTTCCTTTCTCTCCCGGAGGGAGACAAAAACAAGAAAAGGATTAGGGCACTGGTCCTCTCATTTTAGTCTCTAATTTCAAATATAGTTTCACCAATTTTTAGAATTTATCCTCTCCAATCAGTAATTTCCGTTGATGTTCCAATCAAAGGGGTCATGTGATACTCAGAGAATTATTGTGCATTGAATTATGCCTGTTCTCATATCATTCAAATTTCATTTTTGTGAGGTCTCTTTCAGCCGTATGAGGCTGTTATAATTTCATGGGTTACTAAGTGTTACAAAAAAAAAGTAAGCTTTTTGAAACACTTTGATAATAATTCCTTTATTTTTCAATAGAACCGAATCTGTATGTATAGGTCCCAATCATGAATTAGAAATGGGTGTGTAGTTTGAAGTATCTGAGCCTGTGTTGTTGTTGAACTCCCATGGTAGTCTTGTGTGTGTGTCATAGCGCGACTTGAGAAAATCAGCCACCATTAAGAGATGCTTCTCCACGTTGACATGCCAAGTAACGCGTGATTATGTCTGAACTTAGCCGTTGACTGTTTCCCGCGCTAATTGCAACGATCGATTGATATTACGTAACTGACAATAATATGAGGGTATAACGTAGCGAGGACAGGGTTTGCAATCACCCTTATAATTATCTGGCTGATCATTATGGATGCAGGGTCAAATAATTTGTTCTTTCTTCCTTTCTTTTTTCTTTTTCATTTATTGTTACGAGATAATATCGTATTCATAGAGTTTATGAATATACAAAGAAAGAAAGAGATATAGATAATGGCAGAGTAAAGAGATGGGTAGATGAAAGAGAGAGAGAAAGAGAGACAGATACACAGATTGAAAATCACTAAACAGAGTGAGAGAGAGAAATATATAGGGAGAGAAAAAGATATCAGTATTTCATACTTTTAAATGTGATAATGTTCTAATTCAAAGAAAAATCAAGCCGTTAGTGGAGGACAACTCGACTGTATTTTCTTCTTCTTTTCTTCTTCTTCTTCTTCTTCTTCTTCTTCTTCTTCTTCTTCTTCTTCTTCTTCTCCTGCCGTTACTGCTGTTTCTTTTCTGCTGTTGATGTTTTTTAATCTTTTTATATCTTGAAGCACACAATGGGAATGTATGTGTTGAGGTTTGATGAGGACCGCTTTCTAATCAGTCAGTTTCCTGTGTAGTGGGTTGTGAAATAGAGGACCTTTAACGGAGAATGTGCGGCGGAAGTTGTTCATGAACGTAGTTGGACAAATACAAATCGCACCAACACTTGAATCCGGTGTAATAAAGCGTATAACCGTTGCTTATCTCAATATTATTTCACCTTTTTCTTCTTCTCTTCCTCCTTCTTTTTCCTGAACTCCCTTTTTCTCTTATCTTAGTCACCGTCATCATTATTGTAGACCCTAATCATTCATCATGATTACAGAGGTTCTTATAAGTAGTAAACGTTTGTTGATGGTGCATGACTGTTGACGTGACCATGAGAGCTGCATCTTTGTTGATATAATCAAACATCGCCATTCATGGCAATACTACTGACGCAATGAATTTGAAAGCCCTCTTTCTTCTTGTTGTTGTGTTGTTGTTGTTGTTGTTGTTGTTGTTGTTGTTGTGTTGTGTTTTGTTTTGTTTTTTTTTTCGCACTGATACCAGGGAAGTGGGTCTTCCCCAATGCTACTATTACTACTAGTACTACTACTACTACTACTACTACTACTACTACTACTACTACTGCTGCTGCTGCTGCTGCTGCTGCTGCTGCTGCTGCTGCTACTACTACTACTACTACTACTACTACTACTACTACTACTGCTACTACTACTACTACTACTACTACTACTACTACTACTACTACTACTACTACTACTATACTACTACTATACTGCCATTACCTCTGCAGGGCAGTGATGGGTATACATGTATAGGCCTGGTTGGCAGAGGTTTTGTAATGGAGGAAAAGATGAGGAATGTCAAAGATGCATTTAAAGTGTTCGAGCTGGACGTATGAGACAAAGCTAGAGCCTCATCGAAATAATGACGGCGTGCCCCTCCCCCTAAAGGTGGGACATCAATGAAGCGAGACGTGGAAGAAGATGACTCACTAAATGGACTGACTCACTGCAGCGGAGATCTGACGACGGCGACGGGAATGACTGCGCTAGTCTCGATTCAGCCACATAATCATGGTAAAAATTCAGATTTGGAATATACAGTATTTTGAGATGCGGTGTTTCGTAGTCAATATACAGGTAATTATGGTTGTTTCTTCTTTCGCAAATATAATGTCTGCTTCCTTTCGAACCCATTACACCAATTTGTTCTCTACATTAAATCTAACAACCTCAATTTCTATCATTTATCTGAATGCCCTATTCGTACATATCTATCTTTCTCTATCTCTGTTTGTTTATCTATCTATCTATCTATCTAAAGTATCTTTATCTCTCTATTTCTGTCTTTCTTTGTCTATCTATCTACTAAACCTATCGTAGTGCTCACGGATTATCTCGATTACAAGCACTGTCTTTTCAGTATAGGTCCTTTCATTTTCCATACACATATTCTTCGCTAAGATAATAGATTTTATTACAATGTTTCATTGTCATAATGTTTCGCTATAGTTGTATATTCGGTTCATTTTACAATGCATTGTCCACACATATCATTCTTCTGTTACAAAATGTTACAAAACTAAGTGAAATTTATCTATGTTATTATGTTTTGTCGAAAAATGAAAATAAATTTGAATTGAATTGAATTGAATTGAATTGAATTGAATTGAATTGAATTGAATTGAATTGGATTGAATTGAATTGAATTGAATCGAATTGAATTGAATTGAATTGAATTGAATTGAATTGAATTGAATTGAATTGAATTGAATTGAATTGAAGAATACAGGAGATATTGAGGACTGAATAGGCTGATGATGATATCACGGTCATATTGAAGTTAAAAGTTCGATTTAAGTAAGGTATATGTTATGAATATTCATAATGACAGCCGTATACCCTATGCATATGTGTACCCTTTGCACACCGTACCCATGCCATTATAGCAACCTACATAATTATATTATATTAATTATGCAGGGAGAAAAGACAGCTGACAAAATGACTCATTAAAAGACTTCATTCTTGCGTGCAATTAAGGCCAATTGTCTTGCTAGATGCGAGGCCTGTTAGATTCTCGCCGAGGTATTTATTTCATTAGCTGGGCCACAACAACCTCAAGGTTCATTATCAGCATTACATCATCATTAAATCATTAAATAATGAAATACGCCATCTCATTTGCACAATCCTTGCTCAGCTGCGTGCAGCCACTAGCTGCCCGAAGCACCTCCTCAATTCCACCTTCCTATTCCTCTTTATCAGTTTGTAGGCATTCTCTTCCTTTCTCTCCTGTTTTCCTTTTATTCTGTGTTACCCTATTTCTTTTTATTGTATACCCCGCAGTCATGTCGTTGTTGTTTTTCTCCTGTATTATTCCGTTCTGTTCTGGTGTTAAGTATTTGGAATTGAATACTCTCATAGAATTCTTCGAGTGGTTCGCAATATACAGGCATGCTTTTTAGTGGATATCTCAGTTCTTTTTTTTTTCTCTCTAAACATAACTTTAGATGTCGCCAATATGCATCTATTATCATTATTGTTGATTATCGTTTATTTTTTAACAGTCATAATAATAACAGCCATCCTCTTTTTTCTCATTATTTCATTTAAACAAGGATATACATTCTTATCCCACAAGGCAATCTGATAAATTTCATCTACAAAATCCTAAAACGGTGATGGCTCTGAAATCTCTCAGACACACTGGACCTGATATTTGGAACTCTCTTCCTTCAGAAATTCGAACTTTAAAGTCTATGTATTCTTTCAAGAAAGCTGTAAAGACAATGCTGCTCTCTGGATATCAGTGATCGTATAATATCATTGCAATTGTATTGTATATGAAATTCCCTCGTGGAATTATCGTTGTTCTGAATTTATTGCGTAATGTTATGTAACCGACCATGACCTGTAACTGTTCACCTGTACCTCGGTGAGAAAATACTTTGCCATGCTTTGCTATTCAGAGATCCAGGTGTTCTAACTTTGTGTAATAGTGAAAGCAGACAGACCTCTCCTCTCTCCTTTCTCCTATCCCTATCTCTATGCAAGTCATCCCTTCCCTATTTTCCTATATGGTCTGCTCTCTTAATTTCCTCCTATAGTGCCAACAACACGAAGCATTACACCGTAATACAAAGTATATTCACTTTGGGGACAGCTTGCCCAACGAATATAACCATCTTTCGCCTTTTCACTCCTCCACCTCCCATGGCGTTTCCAAAGCCTATCTGGCAATGCAGATTTAGCTGCTGCAGATGCACCCCCTGCTCTTAGTGAATGAAGTCCTAAGTTTGGTTTACAAGAAACCTCCTTCAACCGAGCTACGACTGTCTCTCGAGCTCTTGTGTAACTGAGCTTCTTATTTATCCTAACCAGGCTCCTCGCCCCTTTTGTACAGAAGGCTGGTCTGAATATGAACTGATCGGAACCAACATTAATACCTGCTTTTTCCATGTAGTTCTTTAACACTCTCAGAGGACAAGCGCTTGACTCTCCTCTGCTTAACACTACTGTGCTGCCCTTACGGTACTGGTCCGTCTTACTCTTGCTCAACTGTAAGGACATGTGATCGTCATAAAAACGAATATCTGACGCCCTCAGCGACTGCATCTCGTTGAATCTCAGAAAACCGGCAAAACTAATGACGATGTATGCCAAATCTCGCAACACCAAAAGATCCTCGGATCCATCATACTTATCACACAGCTGGATGATTTCGTCCGAAGAAATGATATCTCTTCTCTTAACAGCCTTAGATGGGCGTCTCTTTGCGCTCTCGAGAAGATTTTTCACAAACGCATTATCTGTCGGATCAGGTAGACCTCTGACTCCGTGAGCCCACTTAACGGCGTATATCGCTGACTGAATTACACTTAATGAAGCGCCCTCTTTCAAGAGACTGGTTATGTAGACCGCTACATGTATTGGCTCGGCTGGGATAGCATTCCCTCCTTCCGAACTGATGAAAGCCTCCCATTTTTGGAAAGCCGAAAAATACTTCCTTGTCGTGTTGTCACTCCTTGCTCCCACCAGGTGCTCCGCCATGTCACCGGCCAGGCTGTAGAACTTAGTCGACGGCAATCCGGCGTTGTCTAGTGCATGGCGGACAGCTGACTCGATGCCTAGGCCTGTCGTGACAATGAATAGTGCATTAGAATCTTATTTTCAAGGCAAGAAGCTTAAATATACTCTTCTCGTCTCCAAAGATACCATTTCTCCCCTTTCCCTTCATTGCGAACTGACAGGAAATAACCTCCCAGTCACTGACAAAGTCTCTGAACTTTTGGCCGTCCCAAATTTTTGACCAAAAAGGAGCTGACCTCCACATGGGAATTATCAATGTCCCTCTTGCCCGTTCTCTTTTCATTTTTTCTATGACATTCCCGGCCAGTCTCGGAGGAGGTACACACCAATTCGTCACCCCTTCCCATCTCTGGGACATAGCATCAATGCCACTGGTACCTATACACCACTGTCTAGAATTGAACTTCTCGCATTTCGCGTTATGATGACATGCGAATCTATCGACCTCATGGGGCCCCCATTTGCTTTCCAGCCACGTGAATACCTCCCAACTCACGAACCAATCATCCTTGTCTGTCTTCCTGCTCAACTCATCTGCCCTCTTATTCTCCTTCCTTGGTATCCACACAGGACTTACTTGTACCTTACTCTGTTCACATAATCTCTGTATGCTCATTGCTTTCTCTTGCAACTTTGGTTTGTCACTACCCTTCTTTATGATCGAGATCACGTTTCTGTTATCTGTGTACCACCTCACCGTTCGCCCAGTTAGGCTTGGCTCAATAGCCCGGGCCATTCTTACAACCGCTTCCAACTCCCTCCAAGTGGAGCTCTGGTGCGTTTCTGACTCAGACCAGACTCCGGAAAACTCTAAGTCTTCCCTTCCGTCTACGAATCCACCATAGCCTACCCCCGAGGCGTCAGTATAAACTGAATAGTCGTATGACGTCGACTCCGTAAGACGGTTGCCATTCAAACGGTCTACGTTCTCGGACCAAAATGTCAATTCCTCGCGAACTTTCTGAGTGATCTTAATAGGGGCCTTCCAACTGGCTCTTGAGTTCACGCATTTAAAACATTCCCTGGTTCGTAGTTGAATCAGCGGTCCCATGACAGAGTGCATGGACACTATCTTGCCCACCACTTTAGCCAAAGATCTAACCTGCACTAAGGTCTTTCCGGTTCTTATCAAATCCAAAAGATGTGAAATATCGGATTTGAGATCTTCGACTCTTCTGCTGGTTATCAGAACTCTGTCTTCGCTAAATTCCCAATCTAAACCAAGCCAGGTTGCCCTGGGCTGTGGCTCCCACTGACACTTCTCTTCTGCTAGCAGAAATCCCAAATTTTTGAGATCACGCTGTACCTCTTCACTAAAGCGCTTTGCCAAGTCTAAGCTCCTATGCCCAGCAATTCCGTCATCGAGAAACATTATGACCTTCTGACCCTGGCCCCGCCAATATCCGACCACTGCCTTCATGAGCTTGGAAAACACGTATCCTGCGGTAGAAATACCGAATGGCAACACGTTAAAAACGTAGTACCTTTTGACCCCGTTCTCGACCCAAGCGAATCCCAAATATTTTCGGTGCGCCTCGTGAATTTCAATGTGATGGTAGGCGGACTTTAAGTCGAATGTGAATACGGAATCTCCGCTCTCAAAAACTTGCCTTGCCACCGCAGCATCTTCGTACTTGAATTTGTACTTGAATAAATGTGGGTTAACATGCCGACAATCGAGAACCATTCTGAGTTTCCCTTTGTTATTTGATACAGTCAATGGGTTCACGACAGACGGAGGTTCTGATACCTCCGACACGCATCCCTTCTGGACTAATTTTGCTATCTCGCCAACAACAAAATCGGTATGCTCCCTGGCGGAACGGTTGTTACGTAATTCGACATTCTCTGGCATAGAAAGAAAAGGCAACATATAACCGCGCTGAATCGTATCTAAAACGGCCTTATTTGCTCCGATTTGCTCCCAGTTTTCGTAATTTTCCTTTAACCTCCCCACTGGTGTCTGTATTTTGGGCTCTGCGGCCACCCCCTTAGCGTTACGTAAGCTGGCTTGCTCGACATCGCCATCTACGTCTAGAGCTAGGTCTATTACTCTAGAAATCAAGGGGGTACTTATCTTGTTTCCACCTTCAAATCTCGCCTCCGGGCACTCTGCTCTCCAGTGTCCCGTCTTCCCGCATGCGAAGCATGATCCTGGCTTCCTGGTGTAGCTCCGTTGCGGCTCCGACGTCGCTGGCCCGCCTGCGTACTGAGGCGAAGTGTACTCCGCACCCCTTGTCGTTGTCGTGCCTACCCGCTGATACGGGCTGAACCTCCTGCCATACTTCAGTTTGTTGGCTGAAGCTTTCTCTTTCCTCTTTTTCTGTGCCCTAGACTCCGCTCTCATGATCCGCTTCTCGTCATCCGAATCCTCGGCTAGAGAGTTCTTCGTATATTCGTCTACCGTCAGCCAACCAGACTCCGAGCTGTCGGCCATCTTAATCAATTTCTGTCTCTGATCAATAATCTGGATACCTTCATTTACTCGCTGTTTTGCTTCAGCTACCGCCGATTCTCCCTCTTCTTCTAGGATGATGTCGACCTCTTTTAACTTCCTTGCAAGCTTTACATTGACTTTATATTGTTCTTCATTTCCACGCTTCCGGAACTTGTATTCATCCTTGCTCATCTCCTCTATCTTGGCTATTTGAACGTCGCTAAGCTCTCGCTGGTTGTCGTTGATTTTCTGTTGAAATGAGCCCAATTTAGAAGTTATCATGGCATCCAATTGGTTCAGTAAACTTCTCTGGCTCTCACGAATCCTCGCGTCAATAATCTGGTTAACGTCGGCCGGCTCCATGTCTGAACGAGTTGAAGGCGCAAGCTAGAATAGCTGACGAGCCTCACGCCCTCGAATACCGCTACCAAACCCACTGTACTCAAGACGCATCATTCCTGCATAATTACATGCAAATTCCCACATCGCCTCGTATTCGCATAATATATGCAATAGAATTCTCATTAATGATTCCAGACAACTTTTGCCTGCTATACGGTGTACCGCAGGCAAATAATATTATGTATTATGTACGAGGGCTGCATGCAAATCAAGCAATGCTTAAGCTGTAGCCCTTCTGCGTTATTAATTGCATCACTGTTCTGTTGGACATTTATGTACAGGCAATGAAGAAATGAATTGCTGTATATTCTAAAGGTAATGAAAAAACTCATTTTGTTAGCAACTAATGTTCATGTATATCCATTTATATGTATGGTACCATTAATGTATATGATATATGTTTATGTATCTGCATGAGCAATGATATAAATGCAGGAACCAATAAAATCAAATCAAATCAAATCAAAATGTATGCCTAAGATCATTCGTGACTAATTTATGTTATGTTTTGTTGGAACAAAAAAAAAATGAAAATACAGTTGTAAAGTGATTAGGATTGAATTGAGCAAGGTTTTTGTAATCGGCAGATTTATGTGACTTGCTGCCCTTCCGTCAACCCACACACGCACACGCACACCCACAAGCAAACACACATACATACACACACACACACCACACACACACACACACACGCACACACACTCAACACATAGCTAGGTGGAAGAAGTCGATAGATGAGTGCCGGGCACATTGCATGATAAACATTTATGATTTCATTGTACTTATCATTGTTTGATAGCCTGCTTGACACAAGCATGCTTTTACAGCTTGATGAAAAGTCATCATGATTGATTTAGTTTCTACTAACGAAATAATGTTAATTTTTGTCAAAAAGATGGATATCAAGGACCTATAAATGGCGCGCATTTAAGGGGTGAGTCTACTCTGATTTCGTATAATCTTATGTAAACGCGTGGTATGAGACTAAGACGAATGAGGACGACTGCAAGGAATGCATGCCTTAGCGATTTTTTTTTTTTTAACAAATGAACTCGAAGCTCGCCTGCCAGTTCATAAGCTGCACCAATGTTAACAGCGGCTGATGAATAATGTCGAATGAGACGGGATGGTGATAAAGATGACAGAAAAAAAAAAAGGCTCACAGTCTGGTTGCTAGGCAAGGCGTCTCCAGATCAGCGATTCGGCCCCTCCGTAATCATATGCGCAGACGATCTCGTCGCGCCCAGTCCATGAGACTAAATTACCATAGAAGAGCGTGTTCGCGTTTATGTGAAGTGGAACACAAGGGAAGAAAAAAAAAATGTACAGGCATTTAGCCTCAGCTGTAGTTCAAGTAATTGCTTCTGGGACGGATGGAAATAATGCAAAGAGACCCGTTAAAGATCGCAGCCGCGACATACTGCATCATTGCTAGAATAGCGGAAGGACAGAGACTCGGTGAAGCAGTAGTTATTCTAAGGAGTGGCCCACATCCCTGCAAGCTTGTCTTTTACTTGGGCCTCCCTTTCCAATATTGAACACAATGACTTTGTTCAAACGTTTCATATACGTTATGAACTTACTTATTTTTCTTGCCCGCTTTCAAATGTATATTTGTATATTTTATATTACATTGACTCCTTTGTAGGCCCTATTTATTTAATTTGAAAGAATTTATGTGATATTGAATTCAATTGAATTGTATTGAATTTAACTAAATAGAATGTCAAGTTGAGCAAACTATTACATACTGTGATTATCAGACTCTTTAATATAAAACAAAGCAGTTCTCTTATAACACATGTACCTCCATAAGATGAAGTTTGACACTGTTATCAGTTTTATCTCAAGTTGAAGATCAAACTTTGAGCGATTGATATAGAAACATGAATGGACCCATGCTTTTATTTTCTGATACATAATCTGTGATTGATTGATTGATTGCTTGCTTGATCATTGATTCACTCACGGCTAAAATACTCATGCACTCATGAATGTAGAAAGGGTCAGGTTAATCACAACTATTTACCCAATTCAGATTAGATCACAGATGTACAAGCTGATGAAGCACATGCACAAACGCACACAAATAAAATAAAGAGATCGACCGGTGTAGATGTAATAAGGAGAGCCATATGTAAACTTGAACAAAACACTAAAATGCTGCATTAAAATTAACACTTTACGACTTGAGTGTAAAATGTAATTGAACAGACAAGCGACATATATCCTTAAAATACCATATAGCATAGCAACTCTAAATTTGATTCCATAATCTATCATATACATGTACTTCAAACACCATTTAAACCTTTTTTATATATTTTTTTTTCCATTCCTTCAGTTGTCATTTAATTATTCAAATACTTGAGGCAGGCATTGACAGCAATATTATTCTCTGATGACCCGTTCGAGCCACTAAAATCTTTAAACTTGAAATTTTGGTGGCCCGAAATAAAGCGAAATATATCGATCCATTTTGAATCTTAGTCGTCCAATTGGACCACCAGAAGATGACCTTTTTTTTTATTTGGTGTCCCGACATCAATTCTTGTGACCCCGGGCTACTGGGCCAATGGACCACCGGATCACCGGGCCACCGGACCGTCGCTATCATAATGGGTTACAGCTCGTTATTCCGAAGGTTCGTTATTCCGAAGGCTCTTTATTCCTAAGATTCGTTATTCCGAAGGTTCATTGTTCCGAATTTCATTTTCGGATTAACCGATTTTCGGAATAACGAACCTTTGGAATAACGCCACAAATTTTCGGGTTATTGAACCCCTTTTCATTTTCGGATTAACGAACCTCTGGGTATAGGGGATTTGCGTGTTTCGGATTAATGACCCTTCGGAACAACGGACCTTCGGAATAGCGAACCTTCGGAATAACAAACAGCACCCATCATAATGTCGAGCCCTGCTCGAGGAATTTTCCATGATGGTATAAGGTCTCCTCTATCACATTCAAGTTCAAGTTGATTTATTTCATCTCCAACACAATAATCAGGGATACAATGAAATGTTCGCGATGACAAATAATGTCATGAAATCAGTACAACAATGTGATGAACATAATAACATGTAATAAAGACACAGGTGAATTATCAACATCGATGACCCAATAGCAAAATGACTTTAGAATGTTGCTCTCTAGATCCCTCATAAGGCATGTAAGGCATCCTTTAAACCCCACTGCTTGAAATCCAGCTCTGCCCTGATGTTTTTGCAATCGAGAACTTCTACTTGTAAGACGAGGAGAAATATACTCGGCTGGGAGGGGGGGGGGGGGGGGGAAATTCTGCCATTCTCCACCGCTGAACAAACAGGTTTCTGCAACTTACATTGGGCAAACTTTTATATCAACTGGAGAAATCGAGGAGAATTCGGTAGACCTACATGAGGAATATATTCCACCTTCATTTACATTCACTGTGCAAGATCGCTTCTGTTTTAATGACCACGCGCCACATTACACTACACGTGTACATGACGTAGGGACCTACAGTATATATCATTGCAGAGTTTACCAATACATATCACAGTGTTGTCTGTGATTGGCATTGCTTCCCTATATTGTTTTCTCTATAGTTAAGTCTGAATCCATGAAATGCTATATGTTTCTCCCAGAAATTCTCTCCTGATTGATACGTGTCAGGATTTTTTTCCCCCTTTTTTTATGACAAGGACAAGAACGAAAGCAGGGACGGAACAGGCAGGAACACAAACTAATTTATAGGAGTAGATATCTTAGTAAGTCCTTCGTATTTGTCAGATGTGCAAGTTCGATACAATATGAAGCCGTAATAAAATGTTCGCGTCTGGAAAGAATGTCTCATAAATATCATGCTATTGAGGTATACAATGCTCGAAAAAAATTAAGATTATTGTAGCAGTATCTCTTCTTATAAAAGGTCACTATGTTCAAGTTTTACAGTCAAATCAATTCAAGGTTCTGTAACAACAACAACAACGACAACGACGACGACAACGACGACGACGACGACGACGACAACAACAACAACAACATCGTAGTATTTGTGCTATCATATTCATAATGCCCGGATGTTAATCGTTGACTTTGCGTGTCATATTTCGTTAAACCGTCACCCATGTATCTCGCCGGCCTCTGCTGATCTGCTGAAGTTTGTTACATGATTCATAAAACATCTACTGGGTTCCTCTTTCACCGTCACGCTGCAAGTGCTGCATCAGTTGCTCAGATTGGCGAGACAAACCATACGGGAAGGTATCCGAAAATAATCGTCACTGGCAGCAAGTATACACGTTTTGCTCCAACTGCGATGATTTCCTTATCTTGTGTTAGAGCGATTCAGTCCGTTTTCATTACGTGACTAAGAGATCTTTCGTTTTCTTTTGTTTTTGTTTTGACAGAGGCATTCTGAATGGGTAAGTATGAAGTGGGGTGGAATGAATAGCAAGTGAAACTGCTCGCCTTCGTCTTTTTGTATGTCATCCCATAGAGATGTCTAAACTAGGTACAGGGATAAGCGATCACAATCCCCGATGTTTTAATGAAAAGTAAAACGTCCTTCGCACGGAGAGGGCGCTAATCATGTGTCAATCTCTTCAGGGGCGTAGACGTCGAAAACATCTCACATGTCCCGAATTGTTCTACGTTTCTTTCTCTTCTTCTTCTTCTTCTTCTTTTTTTTTTCTTCTTCTTCTTCTTCTTCTTCTTCTTCTTCTTCTTTTCGCCTCCCTCTCTCATTTTGTCATGTTAAAGTGGATGAAATATCTGAAAATTACTTAACTTAAAAAAAAAACTCACACTGCCTAACAATCAAGGTAGATATCCACATTTCGTTTTAGAGGAATGATAGACTTCTAGAGGCATTACACATTCAACATACATCAGACTTTCTATCCCTTCGAAATTCAGAGTTAAATTTTCAGTAGCCCTGTGCTCAGTTGAGGCCTATGGGTAATAACATTTGCAAGACTGTTATAGAGAAAAACCGGGGAGAAACCGGAGCGCTAATTAGAGATCGTGCTACCTTGGGCAAACAACAAGGCAAATTGTGATTACATACATTATAATTAGGCTACTTCGAATTGCATCGAAATGAGGGATACAGGTTCCCACATTTTGCATGGAATTTCAGAATGACTATGCACACTTTGATCTTTTGGCATGCCACTTGTGTCAATTCACAGTTATATATGTTTATGTATAACCTCATAGTAAATTCGATTTTGCAATATTTCAATCCACTTAGAAACGAAGCGCTTCCTGTTCGATTACACAATACAGGAGATAGGGCTCGATCACCATCTGTTATAAAGAAAACGTGTTATTCATGTTGATAACAAATAGGCCTACATAAATTATTTTCTTTTTGAAGAGGGCGGTGAAACATATTCACCGAATTAATTTGCTGCTTATTCTGATGAAGATAGATCGTATTGTTGTTTGGTCTTATGAGAAAGCACAACAATTTTCCCTGAATAGATTTTCACTGCATATTTACATGAACACACAAATACTGTCATTTTAAACAGAAAGTTCATAATGATTATAATTTTTTATCGACGGAAATCCAATGGGGGTAGCACAGCTCCTTACTTGCGACCGTTTACAGGTGGCGCTGTTCAAATTTCAACTTTTGGCCGAATCAACTCCTGAAAGCTGATCGTCTGTCTGCGAAGTCAGAAACCGAGTAGTGTTGAAAGAGAAAACAAAATCAACTCAGCTGGGCTTATAAGTAATTAGTTTTATCTGATCTATACCCATGTTACGATTATTTTGTTTTCCTTTGTCCTTTTTCGCGATGAAAAGTCTGTATTCACTACAACTCAAGAAATATCACTGACCGTGAAACGGGGGGGGGGGGGGGGGCTTGAGCTGCATCATCCCCATCACTTAGACAGTATGCACATCCACGAACCCAAAACACATGTACTTCTAGGTTTAAAAGAATAAATCTTAAAAAGAAGAAAAAAAAATGATACACTCCGCTAAAACCCAAAAGTTTCCATGGATTCCACTCTAGCTTCCCAGGGCAGCGGCAAGACAGGTTCTACATACCCTCAGCTAATCAAATGCACACTAAAGCATGTTATATGGCATCGCATTATCGTTCTATTTTTATTTGTCTGTCTGACGGAGAGATAGAAAAAAGTAGTTGTAACAGTAGCAGCAGTATACATAGCCTAAGCAAAATTTATAGTGGGGGTAAGAAGAAGAAGAAATGCCAGACGTAACGTGGGAAGTATTTTGTGGTATTAGAAGCAGAGTAGACACACTATGTTCTTGTTTAAGCAGTGTTAATGCTAGTAGAGCTATACGTAATCAAGTGGTAGTATAGTAGTAGTAGTAGTAGTAGTAGTAGTAGTAGTAGTAGTAGTAGTAGTAGTAGTAGTAGTAGTAGTAGTAGTAGTAGCAGAAGTAGTAGTAGTAGTAGTAGTAGTAGTAGTAGTAGTAGTAGTAGTAGTAGTAGTAGTAGTAGTAGTAGTAGTAGTAGTTCTGTAGTAGTAGTAGTAGTTAGTAGTAATACTAGTCGCAATAGTAGGCATAATAGTAATAGTTGTAACAAATCTAGTGCTTATCGTGTACCAGAAGTCATGATTTAACAGCAGTTTGCTTCGCAGATTTACTGTCATTCTTTTCATATCATTATATAAATGAAAAATAAAATGAATCTACATAATAGAGAAGTTCAAGTCATGACAGTAACGACACAATATTTTGTTTCCAACTATATCGTCTAAAATTTTTCGGAATTTTGCCTCCGTCCTGCGGCCCCGCTGAGCCAGGCACTCGTGACCCCAAGACTTCGTTTCCCATACTGCCCCGCCGAGATGACTCTGGGAAACAGATGTGGTTGCCATGGCGACAGTCCTTCTTTTCTCCGAACGCCCTCCTCTCTTTCGCCAAGTCCCCAAGCAGGAGCCCTTATAGCTTTGGACGCTCGACTCGTGGTGGGCTAGAAGTCAAAGAGGTTGGAGGTGAAAGCTATTCGAGGGGTAGGTCAATATCATCAACACTAAGGGGGGAGAGAGTGATTGAGAAAACTTCATCAACACTAAGGGGGGAGAGAGTGATTGCGAAAAAAAAAAATGATGTGTCACAAGCTTGCTGGCTATTAATGCCACCCGTAACTGCAAGATATATCAGCAAGGATTTTTAAGCTACTACTAAAACCGCGGTATTTGGTATACTGAGCGCAAAAGTTCTTGGATGGAATATTGGAATCATTATACAGAATGCTACGTAGTGAGGGCGTGCAGAGGTCATGCATAGTGCTTGTGTTAATGTGCGTATGTCTTTGGTTGTATAAGTATGTCTGTTTGCCGGTGTTGGTGACCGTAATACCCTGTCTTTATACCATGCAGAGTATAAGTTACTTGAAAAGGGAGGGAAAAAGTGATTTTTATCAGGGGCTGTACGAAATAATTTTTTTTTTGCTGTTAATTTTCTTCTCTTGTTTGTTTTTGTTTCTCAGTCTTATTTATTACTTTGTATACAGTTTGCAATTTTTGTATGCAGTTGAGACTTGACTTCTCTGACACAAAATTTTGAAAGATGTGACGATGCGATGATTGATTGATTGATTGATGGTAAGCTGTAGATAGAAATAATTTTGATGACAAAATATATGGATAAACAGAAACCGATAGACATGTCATTATATATACGGGGGGGGGGGTGCCGAGAGAGAAAAATAGAACAGAAGAGAGAGAGAGAGAGAAGAAAGAGAGAGTAGAGGCACCCAATTTCAATGTCAAATAGACGACGTATCTGCCCGATGTGATTTGGGCCGGCAGTATCGAATTTTATTAGCGGGAATCCATTTGCGAGGTTCACAGCGAGAATGGTGACCCCAGTAGCACGTCAGCTGATCCGAATCATATTGCGCGCACTGAAATAGCACCCTGGCTGGAATTCGAGATATTCCTTGCTCAAGAAGATATCCCCCTTTCTGTCGTCCGCTCCACCACACAGGACAACGACGTAGGCAATACTGTAAAAGACTTATCTCTGTGACCTAAGTCTAGTAGCTTCTGCTCACATAACGTGGAAGATTATTAAGTCTTACCTCTCATTAAGCAAAGTTAACTGAAGTGTCATCTTAGTATCTCCACCATAATCATTCCTTTCATAATCATTGAGATTCATGGATGTGAATCATGTTGTGAAACGTTCGTACGAGTTTAATGGCCGTGATCTTAACTCCAAAGTGAAAACGACAAAAAGGATTTCTGTCATTAAACTGTTTGCCTTTTCTCCATCTTGAATAGAGGCCGAGAGTTGGTTTCTTATTCATTTACACGGGGAAAAACGTAAATGGAAATGAGATATGAACAGTTTCTAGTAACAAAGCAACACCATATTGAATTTTTCTTTAGAAAAATCAGACTTGAATAAATTTGTTTTTGTTTTGGCGGACCAAAACAAAATCTTTGGCCATTTCGAAATTTGTAATAGCATATTTCTCAAAGAGACTGGCTGACTAGTGCTCTTCTATCTCTGATTTAGCCCTTTAAGTCTATGCAAATGCACAATTTCTGTCTGATGTTTGATAAGAAATCGGCTTTTTTTTTTGCTTTACTGTATGCTCCTATAAATTGTTCTATCTTTTCAATAGATAGGTGGGGTTTTTAATACTTCTAATAATCTTACTGAAATAGCATCGTGATATAGAACTACCACATTTGCAATAGAGTTTGCTTACAAGAAAAATATTTGGAAGAAAATGGAAAATTATATGCCACAGCAGCAGAAAATCTTGCGGCGCATATGATTACCGGGGAGGGAGATTATGAGATATCGCTTTAATTTCAGAAAAGAAAAGACTGATGCATTGATAGTTCATATAATACATCGACACAACCAGTTCTGAACGTTTGACTTCAATGCATTGATGCATTACATGAGATGAGGGCATCGATCCGGAGCAAAATAACAAAATGAATTATACTCATGCACTTTTACTCTTCACGAGCGTTTGTACAAGATAATGCGAACAGTCATCCGCTCAGAGGCACTTCCTTTTTTTTTTCTCTCTCACAATTTTCATTTTATTGATTGCCGGAAGATGAATTCTCTTCTAAAGTGAATATGTCAACGAACGGGTAAGAAATGTAGGCCTACTCTGTCCGCCTTCTCGATTCCTTCTCGATTCCAAGTTAGACATAATATGTATATTATGTCCTAATAATCACACGGAGATACATGAACACGAATAGATGTTTCTATTATACATATTATATTGCACGAATATACTAGAATATTTCTATTATAGGCCTACATTATTCATATGCACACACGGACACACATACACTACCTAACACAGATTGATCCTTGATTATCACACAATATCAATACAATCATGTCTAGGTAATCAGATGGGGTGGTTATACTCTTGTAAGTATCTTGATTATTTCTCTCTTTCTCTCTCTCTTTCTCTATCTTTTCTTATTCATCATCGGTATATCACCGGGTGATATTACAGTCGTTTATTTACGTTGGCAAACAATATTAAGACTGGAAAAGAATCGCCAGATGAAGCTTCAAAATCATGATAAAATTATGTGATATGAACTCCATGACCACGTGACGCGTCCACGTCCACTGAAGTATGACGCCAATATTGTGTCTCGGCGGCGGGCACCCTCTCAACCGATATCGCCCCTACTACGATCGGCCCCGCATGAACGCCCCGACACGAATGGTATCTCGTTTTTTGGTTTGCTCAGCTGTGATGAGAGAACAGCTAAGTCCATTCATCATTGTCCAAATATTTCAAGGAAAAATCTTGGTTTTGTTTCCTTTTTTTTTTTTTTGCTTCTTTTTAAGGAATACGTTATTGCGTGATGGCAGTTGAGAATTGTCAAAATGTTGACATCCAATGTTATTTTCTTGTCTGAAATCTATGTGCATCTGTCGCCATGTGTTTTCTCTTTCATTTGCTAGTGAAACAGCAGCTTATAATTGCTATGCTTAATTTTTAGCTTTGAAAAAAAAAATATTGCATGCACTCTTAAAAAACAATAATACAATTTTCCCACGTTTACTAAATCCATGCATGAAAGTGTGCCGAGTTCATCTCAAGTTTGCATCTTGGCATATAGGCGAAAATGAAATTAAGCTTTAAAAAGGGGAATACATGAGGTCCATTTAATGCGCACAAATTATCCTATTTGCTGGGTTGTCGAAAGAGTGGGATAGAAAGCCCTAATCTACGCCTGCCAAGCCAAGACTAATGACAATTTGAGCGCGTCCTTGGTTGTAATGCCTTCACACACATCTAATTACTGCGTTTGGCGCCCTTTAATAATCTTGTCGAGAGATTGCCTGCATAGAAACACAAAGCTGATTGGATAATGCGGCGTGGTACTCTAAATGATAGTGTACACAATTTAAATGTCAGATTATATTTGAACATGAATTTGCGAAAATTCAAGCCGACCCGGGCTCGATTAAGCCCTCAAATATTGATGATCAAACTGAAGGTGACTTTGTTGCACTATCGCTTCCCCTGATAAGAAAAGCTAGTTCAGTTCACGGACATGACAGACATGTATGCCTTTATTTCATTCAAGGTTTGAATACACGAACGGATTGTATATAACATTATACAAATATGAACATAATATAAATATATATATATATATATATATATATATATATATATATATATATATATAAATTATATATATATATATTATATATATATAAATTATATATATATATAATATGTATGTATATATATATATATATATATATATATAAATTATATATATATATATTATATATATATAAATTATATATATATATAATATGTATGTATATATATATATATATATATATATATATATACATATATATATATACATATATATACTAGTATATGCATAATTTGATCGCAAAAAAGAGTTAAATCCATTTTTGTTAAGTTGAGATTTTTTTTTCTATAAAAAGCAAATAAAATACTTTCTTGTTATGTTAGAAGAGAGGTATCACTAGAAAGGTTTTATTCTGCCCTATACATGATAATGATATTATTTTGAAATGCTTCAAAGTGACGCTTAGCCCTTGCATTTTGCGACCAACTCTTCAAGTGTGTGTATGTATATGCGTGTGTGTATGTATTAAAAATGATATTATGTATGTTCAACATGCATACGAGCAATTGACAAAAATGAACATGAAATTAATAGGGAGCATTCAAAGTACATACGTGAAAAAAAAATGATTTATAGTTTTTGCATGTGAGAGACAATTCATATCTTGTATTTTGTTAGATTAAGTGAGACAAACCACGCATGCACACACACACACACACACACACACACACAATCACACACACACACACACAATCAAACAAACAGACAAACATATGAACACACTCATCTCAGTTAATTTTTAACAAAGCATTGTATATCATTGAATTAGATTACAAAACACAAAAGGTAAGACAAAAAGAGAATAAAAAGAAAACTACACTTACACTTTTAAGCAGAGAAGCAAGGTGGGAGAACAACAAGAGAAGGTAAAATGGTGGACATAGAGAAGAAAAGAAAGAAAATATAACTTCTCTTATGGGAGTTTTTCAATTTTCTTGGTATGTTTTGTTGTCCTGTTTCTCTTTCAATCTATTCCTAAATGCTTTGCAGACCAAATGAGAAGGTTTTAAGAAAAATTCAATATTTAGCCAACCAAAGAAAACGATTTTCTTCAACTCGGAATGACGTGGTCATCATCCCCATACCATTGTGAATTGGGCTTCATCGTTTTCAACCGAACACGGGGGCATCAACGAGGGGATATTGATTCAATGCCGGTCTGCTTAAACTTACTGATTATTAGTATCATGATAAAACGTATCAGTACAAACGTCATTAATTGATTATTTGCAAATTCGCACTTTCTTACTTCCGCACTGCGTCGGGCCTGTGAAAGTACAAAAATTTAGATGATATTGATGTTAAAAAATAATGATGATGAATGCTGACAATGACTGGCATTTCTTATAAATTATCAAAAGATGATCAAATAATTTGCCAAATTTACACCTTTTGTTGGATTGAAAATAAATTATAATTGAATTGAATTGAATTGAACTGAACAAAATTCGATGTTAATCATGATACTGATAGAAGGCGTATAGTAGCTTAGAACAGAGTTCCAAAGTTGTCAACTTGTGTCCCAAATATCAATCTAATACTTGACGAAAATCATCCCCCACTCTAACTTGTTTCAGCTGTTCTGATGTTTTACTCACTAAATAATGTATATTCTAATACATTCTATAAGTGTTAGGATGTTGTATTTATTATTTTCTTCCAGCAAAAGAACAAGAATACATCAATATAGGTAAATACATCTCCGTGTCTGTCTACTATCATCAGCTTAAAGGTCATTCCAAGTATTGTGAACTTCTTTTGTGGAATTTTAAAATAGTTTTTATTACTATACCTATATAGCCATGAAAACAACAAGCCTTTTCCGTTGCGTGCGACCTTCGATCTAACCACTGAATGACCCAACAAACATCAATACAACAGACCTACACCCAAATTTCACAGCTAAGCTGAAAATGAATAAAAGAATCCGAGGATAGAAAACAAAATAATACTCCATTTGCCTTCTTGTTTTGCGCAACAATTTTCTACATAAAGCTATAATAAAAGGATGTAATGTATATATACAGTTTCTTGGCTGTACATGCATTTGTATGCTTCTATATTATGCTACATCAATCATTCTCTTATGCAATATGTTATGTCGCTCGAAATAGCCTACATGTTATCTCTATACGGAATATGAGTCAAGCATCATGCTTGTGCATGGTTAGCATGTGTCCTTAGATAATGAATAGATTCAAGAGTTTGATTACTAAGGGATAATTCAGTTACTGGTAAGCTCACATGCAATAACAAAATTGTAATAAAAATAGTGCCGTTCGCCATTCTGAATATTTTGTGTCATATCAAAGTGATCGTTTGTTTTGTTGTTGTGGGGGGGGGGGGGGTAAATGGGGAGAGATGGGAGGGAATGGACTCTTTTATCATCCCGGTAGATGTATTCTTTAATGAGGAAGCAGCACTAACACATGTTAGTTGAACATTACCCCGTTTTGCCTTGCGCTGGGAGGGAGACGAGGTGAAACTTGCTGCTCAAACGCAAAAGCAGACGCTTCACACCTCAGCATACTTCCCTATCATAACTTCCCCTGCTGCCGTACCAGGCCCACTGATGTAACACTTCCAGATATTACGGACACTGAAAGCATTCCCATTATTTCTTCATTACTTCTTCTCAGGTCATTCTCTCGTACCTCCCCTCCTCCACCTCCTCCTCCTCCTCCTTCTCCTCCTCCTCTTCCCATTTCGCTCTCTCCCCATCTCACACCCCATCTCTCCCCCTCTTTCTCTTTATCTCTTTCGCTCTTCTTTTTACTTTCTCTTATTCTCCCTCACCCTTTCACTTTCTGTTTATCTATCTTTCTTACTTTTCCGGCACAAGTTCAGGATGAGTTCATACAGATGAATTTTGCATCAGCCGCGAGGCACGAAAATTGATCAACGGTGGAAGAGAACGTTAATTGGGAGTTGGAGGTGATTATGCTGATTATGAACGCTAGAGGGCAATATGATTAGGAATCGACGGGTGATGACACTCGGCCTCGAAAATCAAGCAGTAAGAAAGCCAGGCAAAAATATGGATGGGATGAAAATTCTTTACACCTGTAAAACATGTCGGACTGTTTCTTGAACGAAAGAAGGCAAGCGGTGGATAGATACAAGAATGAACAGATAGATATGAGATGCATACATACATACATACATCGATATATAAATGGATGAACAGTATATTATCGTTATAATTTGTTTATATCGTTATAACTATTGTTATAATTTTCTGTTTTATTATTATCAGCAGTGTAATCATAATTATCATAATAATCATCATGATTATTATAATTATCATTATTATTATTATTATTATTATTATTATTGTTATTATTATTAATATTATTATTATTATTATTATTATTATTATTATCATTATCATTATTATTATTATTACTATCAACATCATCATCATGACCACCATCATCATTTACCATATTCACCATTTTCATTTTAATCACCCTCATTATTGTAAGGAGTTGTAAGAGTAGTAGCAGTAGTAGTGGTGGTGGTGGTAGAAGAAGAAAAGAAGAAGAAGAAGAAGAAGAAGAAGAAGAAGAAGAAGAAGAAGAAGAAGAAGAAGAAGAAGAAGAAGAAGAAGAAGAAGAAAAGAAGAAGGAATAGTAAATAGCAGCAGCAGTAATTCTTTGGCGGTCCCTTAGTCCACCAGGGCAGCGAAAAGTCAACCTAAATTGACTGTGTCCCTGAGGCCTCACCACCTGAGTATAGCCTATCAGACGGTCGTCTGTTTGACCCCTTCATGAGATTTCTCTCCATATACAGGCGACTAGAATTTGGTTCTATTACGTACATTCGGAGGAGATTTTAAAGCTGTTCGTTCCATGACTTGTGCAGGAGAGTCATATCATATTATGATGTGGTACTCTCCTACACAAGTCATGGAACGAACAGCTTTAAAATCTCCTCCAAATGACTTTGCAATGGAAGTGAAGTGCCTTGCCAGGTCGCACTACTAAGTACCGGACTAGGACTCGAACATCGTGCATGCATGGAAGCCCCAGGCTTAATCCGCTTGGTCTTAATCGCTCAGTCAAGAGATCAGCCCCACAGATAGATATTATAATTATTTTTAATTTCAATTTAAGTGATTTTATTTTAACGTAAAGTAATACAAAGCAATATACATAACGCTTGCATGAGTTCATAATATTTTAAGGAACTTTGAATAACATAAGTTTCAACAAAACATGGATAATTATAATAACAACAACTTTGTTTTTAAATGAATAGACAAGTAAGCAATACAATTTTATTTTGTAACTCTATATGGAAAAGAGGAATTCACAAGAGAAACATAGCTTGTAAATTTTGTGAATTACTCTAGAAGATGAGGGAATCTCAAGATCCGTCAAGGTCTCCATGCATGAAAATTTTGATATCATGACGTCAGGCGAAACAAACAGAAAGAAAGGACTATGACAAGGACAAGAACAAGAACGAAACCTGGACGGAACAGGCAGGAAAACAAGTTAAAGATAGACATCACAAAGAAAGGAAGAGAAACATATTAAAAACGAGTGGTCTACTATTCAGTTTTCAGGAAAGGTCGCCAAGGCATGGGTAGAAACTTGAAATCCAATGTTAAAAAAAAAGCCAAATAGTGAAACACAAACTCTAAATATTATATATATATATATATATATATATCATTTATTCATTCAGTTTGATTTAAAGGAAGGAAAAGTCATAGTATCATTTATATTGTTGTCAAGACTGTTCCAGAACCTTGGGCCAGTGAAAACGAATGTGTTTTGGGCAAGAATTGTAATGGTAAACGATATATTCACCTGAACGTCGAATAGGATAGTTGTGTATTGATATAGATAGGTGGAAAAACAAAGGCAGATAGATTTTTAGAAAGACAAACAGATTATACAAGGTCGACAGTCGGATAGCTTAGATGAATAAGTACGAAATGATATATTAAAATTATGATAAATTTAAATTATTTCATTTTCTTCTTCCACAGAACATAACATAATATGCGAAAAATACAAAATGATATTGAGTACTGTACACAATAGTTGGTTGTATAGTGAAAATTAGAGGTAATTAAGGAATTCAAAACATGTTTACACAGCTTCTAACCAAGTTTTTCAACCAATTACATGCTATACATTATCCAAGCTTTAAGGAAAAATAGAAGAATTTGAAGACCGGCCAATGTAGGCTGTGGTTTCATCTTCAGGAGTTACCATAGTCTCCCATAACATAATAATGTGTTTTATATCGTCAGTCAAACTTAAATGCAAGTCAATTTGCACAGACTTACAGGATCTTACTGAACGAGAGTTATCTTTGTAACTTTTTCTAAGGAGTTGAAAAAGCCCAGAACTAAGTGCAAATGAAAAAGAAAAAACTAAAGACAATTATTTGAAAAAGCATAATTTCTCCAAAATGTGATCTTAGCGTTCATTTGAGGAAATAAAGATATCGTCTTTCGCAAAATTTGCTACATGTGTCCGTAATTTTATCTCAAATAGATTATTCAAAAAAACAGTTTGACTGTTGTGGGTGACGATGCTAAGAGGTTCTTGCTTTCTTATAGTTCTGTGATTATTCAACAGATTCTTTCAGCGACAGTTTGTGTTTGTCTTTAAGTCACTCGAAATAACGTCCTCCTTCATGTCCTTGGTATAGAGTCCCTCACCCCAGTTTTCTTGCACAAAATATCAATAATAACGAATATTGAACAAAGACCTGATTCACCAGCACCAACGCAGTGTGCATTGTTGTGGTGTTCAAGACATGGGATCAATCATTAGCCTTGTAAAGATTGTTTAAGTTAATTCGTGCACGTGGACTCCATGTCATAAGTTCAATCAAAGAAAAAGAGAAAGAGACCACAAAAAGTCGTTAAGTATTTCTCTTCTTCTTCTTCTTCTTTTTTTTTTTTTTAGCATAAAGGGCCCTATCTATTTTCCTGAAGTACTACGTAACTTTCTGTCAATAGGATTTACTGCTGGCCTTTAATGTAGACAATGCACCGTCACTACGCTCATGTGGCATTTTTTTTTTATTCGTCATTGTCTATCTATACTCACATTTGAAATTTGCAATAATTATGAGAATATATGGCGCTACATTTTGACATTCTCTTATTGATACGATTATTCCGTCCATGGTATCTCTTTTAACATTGCTGTTATAGAGGATTATATTCTATATGATGGAGTATATGCTTTAATGAACTCTGAACAATCCCTAATAGATTCATGCGAATCAAAATATATATATGAATATATACAATATTGCATTATGAATCAAATGACGTGACATGAAGACTTGGTGCATACATATTTTTTTCCCCTCCCCTTAACCTCCAAGGGATCCTATTTGTACAGTTTCGCAGATGATTTGAAGGAGGCGGAAAAAAGCCCAAGAAGCGAGAGGGGTCAAGTGTGAAAGTTCAAGAGCCGGTCATTTCATTACATGGCTTTCGAGGGCAACAACCCGCCACTCGAACGAAAGGGGGAGGGGAAAAAAAATCCCCTCTCCGTTTGCGCTATATTACTATAGTGGGGATCGCTTTTGTGAATGAATCAAGTCGGACGGGATGGCGGTTTGTCAAGAGTTTGTATTGTTTGCAGGTTTTGGGACCACCATAAAGGTCAAAAGGGAAAAAAGAGATAGAGAAAGAGATAGAGAGAGACATCTGATGACTTTATTGATACTGACGAGTGCAGGGTGCACACCACGACTCATCCGAATCTACATTGCCAGCTGCAAAAGTGGTTGCAGCTCTCAAGGCAGTAATAACAGGGATGCGTGCAACGATTCGACACCGTCCGCGCATTCTCGTCTTTGCGAGGTAAGTCACTTGCCGAGATTAAAATATACCTTGTTTCTATCACAATCCCTTTCTTTGCAGTTGTCCAGACGCTGATTTACGATTTTAGGATCAAGCGGGATAGATTGGTGTTTAAAGATCTAGCCTTCCATCATAGCTATAGCCGAGAGGAGGTTGAAAACATTTCGGCGCGACACGAGTGGATTTTTTGGGGGAAGATGATGAACTGAAGAGCTTGCATTGCCGAAACGTAGAGGGGAAAATGAGTGCCGAGAAATCGCCATACTCGACGATGGCACGCAGCCTCTGTGTATACACGAAGGCGTGTCTGATTGATTGTTAAGCTATGGATTTTGTGCGACAATTAATCCGGTCTTGCAGTGCTATCTAAGGTAACGAATGATGCGAAAAGGTTCGATTAGCTAACAAGATCTCTTTTCATTCTAATGGCTGCTGCGACTGACTTCGGAAATAACAAAAATGGCACACACCTGTCTAGATTTATCAAGCTATATAGATTGTACGTGAAGAACATCTTTGCAGTTACGTGACAATGGATATATATAGTCATGCTGAAGCAACTGTATAGGGGTGCTAATGAATAGTACTAGGGACAACACTGTCTATGAGATCAATAGTAACAGAACTGATACCAACCACCTTGCCAACGTTATTATCAGTTTAAACGAAAGGCTACACCGCGAGTCTGCTAATGTGTCTAGCTTGTTAAACGGTTGTTAAAACACGTCCATAGAAGTACTCCAGTAACTGTGCATGAGATGTGTATGTAGCGTGCATTTTCACCAACGTTGATGGCTCATATATTTTATGAGCAATGAATGTTGGGAAAAGACTAATACCAGATGGAATAAACCTGCGTAGGATAAAAAAAGAGAAAATCGGTGGAAAAAGGCATGAACATTATGTATCATACTACGACAACCACAGCACCTGATACTACCCTCACATTTAGTCTGATAGCTAAGTTCCCTATGAAATTTAAAACCCTGGTATAATTTTGATTAGGAAACCTTTTGTTTTCTATGTAGAGTAACTCTATAATTTTATGTCAGTTTATTATCATGTACGAAAATTGTTTGAGAATTAATGGGAAAGTCATTTACAAACAAGCAATAAAACCTACACTGAAGTTCTAAATTAAACTGAAACTCTGAATTAATTGAACAGTCATGTACAAACAAACAATAAAACCTGCAATGAAGCCCGTGTTATCTCAAAGTTCCTTACTTAGAGGTAAATTTGTTGGACAACGTATTATAAAAAGGGTGATTTTTCGTCTACACAAGTCCAACCCTCGAAAGTATGTCAATTTCACTGATTCTCACTACGCAAAATTGCAAAGCCTCAGGGATCCTATCTCTAGTACCATATCCAATACGTGTTTTATTTTGTCAGATTTGTGGTAATTTCTCTTAACTTTTCTCTGATCTGCCAAAATGATAAACCACACTCGTGAAGAAACCTTGTCCCCGAGGTGCAAATTTATTCATGCCGCCATTTTCAAAGGCGCCCTCACCGATAAACCCTGTCCTGTAATACATTATCACCAGTGTTCCCTCCCGACTTCTCTTCGATATCCATATTTGTCTTGATGATGGTATTTGTGTGTTCTAGCATTATCATACGTTCATTGATACCTGCAACAGATAGTCTAAACATGGCTTTGGAAGTAACCTAAATCTATCCAAAGAAAACCCAAGATCAGTAACATATATACATTTTCATGGGAAGTGTATTTTATCATATCGTTCTTCTATCCATCTATACTACTGTAATCGTTATCATTTCCATTATCATTGTCATCTTTTCTTTTGTTCTTTCAATCATCACCATTAATAGTAGTAGTAGACATACACCATAATGTAGTAGTTATGATATTAGTAGTAGTAGTAGTAGTAGTAGTAGTAGTAGTAGTAGTAGTAGCAGTAGTAGTGGTAGTATAGAAGTAGTAGTAGTAGTGTAGTGGTAGTAGTAGTAGTAGTAGTAGTAGTAATAGTAGTAGAAGTAGTAGTAGTAGTAGTAGTAGCAGTAGTAGTAGTAGTAGTAGTAGTAGTAGTAGTAGTAATAGTAGTAGCAGCAGAAGCAGTAGTAGTAGTAGCAGTAGAAGTATAAGGCTAAAGCATTATCATTATCATATGCCTTACAGTAAACACATACAGAATGGGTCATTATCATTGTACTTTGGCGTAACCACCGACATGATCGCATTGCTTTTTCTTCAAAAGCCTCGAGCTTTGCAAAAGTGATCGGAATTTGCTGATTTCTCTCGGGTTGCCTGTCTAACTTGTCTTAGCTTCATCAGAGCTCTGGTGTTTATTCTGGTATAGATACAACAAGTATAAAAAAAAAAATGCGCCTACCTTGAAACTGTATTATGCGGGCGGTGGAGGATGGGGGCATTGACTCAAAATAATATGTTTGGCGCCTTCGGACCAGCAGAAAAATGACTTTATAGGACCACATGAACACAATAATGCGAGCCATCTACTACCAAGGTATGAACCATGTATATTCGATACGCCCTAAACTTCGTAATATACAGTCAAACTCGGATACCTCGAATTCGTCGGGACTGAAGAAAATGGTTCGACGTACGCGAATTTCGAGGTACGCGTACGTCGAATTTTCTTCGACTTATCCAATGTTTATCGATGTTCGACGTTTATCGATGTTCAACATGGTGTCTGTTATAGTGCCTATTGATTATTTGCATGCTTGTCAATTTGAATTGAATCAACTTTTATATGAATGAATTGAGTGAAAATCGGAAATGAAATCAAAATTTCAGAAATAAAAATTTTGGTGGCCCGATCGCGCCACCAAAAAAAGAAAAAAAAAATCGGATGTTTGCCTTTACTTTTGAAAATGAACAGCGGTAACAATCAGCTACGTAAGATGCTAAAATAAAGGTCAGAGGTTTGCGTTTAATTGTGGAAATGAATGACGGTAATATTCGACTCGGTATGATACTAAAATAAATGTCGGATGTTTGCTCATCCTTTTGGAAATGAATAACGATAAGACTCAGCTCCGTATGGTGCTAAAACTAATGTTAGATATTTGGTTCTGCGTTCGGAAATAAATAAGGATAACATTCGGCTCCGGCAGACGCTGAAATAAATGTCGAATTTTTGCTATGACGTTCGGAAATGAAAACAATAACATTCAACTCCGTACGATGATTAAATAAATGTCGGATGTTTCCTTATACTTTCGAAAGTAAATAGCAATAGCATTCGGCTCCGGAAGATGCTAAAATAGATGTCAGATGATCGTTTTTTATGTTCGGAAGAAAATAGCAGTAATATTCTGCTCCATCATGTCCATATGATGCTAAAATAACTGTAAGATGTTTGCTTTTAAATTTCGAAATGAATAACAGTAACATTCAGCTGCGTTTAATGGTAAAATTAATGTTTGATGTTTGCTTTGACGTTCGGAAAAGAGTTAAATATTCAACTCCTGACAATGATGAAATAAATGCTGGATGTTTGCTTTTACGCTCGAAACTAAATTGCAATAACATTTAGCTCCGGAAGATGCTAAAATAGATGTTGAATGTTTGCTTTGATGTTGTGAAGTGAATAACAATAATATTCAACTCCGTACGCCGATGAAATAAATGCCGGATGTGTGCTTTTACGTTCGAAAGTAAATGTCAATAGCATTCAGCTCCGGAAGATGCTAAAATACATGTCGAATGATTGCTTTTACGTTTGGCATGTTTGGAAGTGAACAGCAGTAAAATTCTGCCCCATACGATGATAAAAAAAATATTGGATATTTGCTACGGTACATTTCGAAATAAATATCACTAACATTCAGCTATACGTTTCATGGTCCAAAATGTCTGATGTCTGCCTTGACGTTCAAAAATGAAAAACAGTAACATTCGGCTCCGTGCGATGATAAAATAATTGTCAGATGATTCATTTCACTTTCGGAAGTGGACAGCAGTAACATTCGGCTCCGTTCGATAATGAAATAAATGTCGGATGTTTGAAATGAATAACGGTAATATTCTGCTCCGTACGATGCAAAAATAAATAACAGATTGTTGCTTTATCATTTGGAAATGATTAATGGTATTAATCCGCTCAGTTAGATGCTAAAACAAATAGCGGATGTTTGCTTTCACGTTTGGAAATGGATTAGGATAGTATTCAGCTCCGTAAGATTCTAAAATGAATGTCGGTTGTTTGCTTTTACGTTTAAAAATGAATAACGGTAACTTTCGGCTTTTTACAATGCTAAAACAAATGTCGGATGCTAACAAATGTCAGCAAATCCTCCCATTTTCTCATTTCAAACATAAGCTTTGACCTCCTCAATATATGGGCATCAACTTTTATAATAATCTCTACACCTATTTGTCAAATCTTTAGCAGAGTAAGATGATTGAATTTTCTATTCATTTGTTTTAGACATGGGCATCTGTATCACTTCAATAATGCTTGATATTAATTTGTCTATATTTAGTAGGACCGATTTAGTTTTTCTAATGTTTTTCCTGACTTTTTTTTTGGTCACCAGATTTTACTTTCGACCACCACAAAATAAAAATCAATGATATTGGTGGCCCGATAAAACTTAGTGCGGAGCCCTGTGTATTATATTCTTCACTGTGATCGGCCTATACTTCCAGATTTTCATAATCGCATTGCTGGAAAAAAAAAGTTTCAGTGCTTGCGTTCTCGGGGAAGTAAACTTCGTGAAAGGCAAAAAAAAAAATAGTTTTAAAAAAAGGCACTACGAGGGAGATTGATGTTTTGACAGTGGAGCGTGATTAATGGCAAAGAAATAACTGTCAACGTAAACAGGTGCGCCCCGACGGTTGAGAAATCTACGCGCACGGTATGACTGTCTCGATCAAAAATCAAAACACAGTGGTTAAAGGAAAAGCAAATGATGGGGCAGCGCGTAGTGCGATCGTAAAGCACTCCATTGGCACGGGTGCTATGTGCATACCATGTACGTGTGTTGGTAGGTGTTGGGGATTTTCCTTGTCAGCTGTGTATCGGGTATTTCTTCTTGGGCGCGCGATTGTTCTGGTCTCAAAATATTTACAATCGAGTGTGAAAACATTTGGACATGTCTTCGCTGTCCACGACGCGCGCTTAATCGGAGATGCTGAGTGATGTTTGCAATTTCGATTCGAGCAACATGCTGGGAAAAACAATAAGTTAATTAAGATCGGGACATTAGATTTCCCTTCGAGGTAACCGAACTTCGAGTTATCTTTTTCGAGCTACGCGAATTTTAACACACGGAAACTCCGAAGGAACAATCGGGACTTTCATTTTGCCCCCGAGGTAAGTGATATTCGGCTTATCCGACGTCGAGGTATCCGAGTTTGACTGTACTATATGCAGTGGTTTTGAACTTGCTCGTATAACTTTGCTTGGCTGCTCCTTTGAGCTGACCTATATCCTTCATACATAACGGAGTTGTCCCTTGAAGTAAACCTATTTTACAAAAAGAAAGAAAGAAAGAAAGAAAGCAATAGACTGATTTACTATATTTACACGGTCTAACACACAATCTTGGAATCGAAACTCGGCATATACTCTATACAACGTACTTTCGCTAACTGTACTTTTGATCGTGTCACTTTCATCTATACTCGACATCGAGGTACCACTGGGCACACAGCCAAAGTGCAATTATCCGCGTTCTTCCTCTTTTCCTCTTTCTATTTCTCTCCCCCACTATCTTTCTTACTCTTTCTCTGCAACCTCTCTCCCACATAGGCTCTCACACTCGCTGTGAACTATAATATTGTGTGCTCTTTACTCCCCTTTCCATATATAATTTTGTAATTGTTGACTATTATGTACTTATGTTTTATGTGAGAAAAAATGTATTTACAAGTTCTGTTGGAGATGAAAAAATGAATGAATGAATGAATGAATGAATGAATGAATGAATGAATGAATGAATGAATGAATGAATAATATATCGAGGTGACGTGAAATAATAGTCTACACAAAGGAATATTTCTAGCCTCAAAGAAAATGTGATTACGTTCAAGTTACATTTAATATGTAGGGTAGAATCGAACCAAAGAGAAGTCTGATTAAATTCGGACAAAATATTAAAAAGATAATCTATGAAAATGTATAGTAGATGACCCAGGGACTGCCTCAAAACACGTAGGCCTACTATCCTACTGATTTTGTAGAAAAATGATTTAAAATTATTCATGAGATTGATGATTCAAGAACAATGGCCCCCTACTCCAAAGAATGATTATGAGATATACAACGCGAATGAGTCATTGATAGTTTTGTCCGGATGTCCTTTTCGAAAGTTTGGCGTAGTAAAATACACAGGGCATAAATGCCATTACAATTGAGTTCTGATTAACGAGAGAGGGAGGTGTTCATCTCACAGTTGTTGTTGTTGTTGTTGTTGTTATCACTGTAGTTATCACTATCATTACTATTGTTACAATTGTCACTTATACCACAATGATTACTGCTCCCTTCTAGTAGCGCTGCTTGCTGAAACTCTAGCTGCATGAATCGCTTTACTGCCTGATGACTGTCCTCCCTTTACCATTCTCTTAATTATAGGCCTATGCCCTCGACAATCTCCCTGTGTATCACATGTTTGTTGGGTCCTATGTCCCTATTGGTATTGTTATGTAAGCCGAAGTTGATGTCCTTGTCAATGTCCATATATATGTCCCTGTGTTTGTTTTTATCTTTGTCTGTCTCTCTTTCTCTGTCTTTGTTCTTACTTCTGTTTCGTATCTCCACTTACTAAGATATCGCATATCATGGAATGTCATATTCATTTATGTTAAGAACACACTCGTCACAAGTTGTTGTTGCTTTGGGGGTTTTTTAACTTCTAGACGTGCCCCTAGCATTTACAAATTGATCACATGTTAACTGTATTTATGTATATTTACATTTGCTGGAAATAAATGCCATTGAACTGAACTGAATTGAACTGAACTGAGCAGTTGTATTCAAAAACTAGAAAACGCACAAATTCTTCATTGGTACATACCTTGGACTATAAATTCTTATTTTTAGTGTAGATAATGACTGTGTTCCCTATGAACATAGCTCCGTATTGATCTGAAATGATTATTAAAACCATCTTTAAAATGACCATATTCAGTTGGATTTTCCAAAATGAATAAAGTAATGAAATACTACTCATGTAATATCTCAAGGAAAGGTGACGATGGTGACGACAAAAATGACAGTGGTGACATAACATGTTGTTAAATCTTCATCTGTTTTGATTGCTATAGAGTGTGAGATGTTGATACAGCAATGAACAGCTTACAACGTTTGTCCATCGCTTGCAGTCATTATTTAGTACTATGACTACATAATTATTGTAATTAGGATCGCCGTAATTATTTTATCATTGAGGTGATCTATTTATCTATTCCTCTGTAGCTCATGGCACGCTATATAGGTTAGTGAGTTACTTAACTTGAACATAATGAGCACTGTACATGGAAGTGAACAGAAAAAGAAACCTTCACAAATTGTGGATTTCATCCTAGATGAGTCTTACATTATTCTTGCAAAATTCTCACCAAGTTGTTTTATACATATAATATCTCAGGATCCACCAGGCCCAGTGAGTTGGTAGTATTCACTGTTATTATGAGGATCCTCGTGCTTTGTGCAAACACAAGATGAGGTAGATAAAGAAAACCCTGCTTTCACGCACTAATGGCTCTTTCCAAATTAAACGGGTTCATTTTTCTGGGGCAAAAAGCCTTTGTTACAATGCAAACAGTTTTTGATCCCGAGGGGGGAAATGGTTCAAACAGTGCGGAGCGCTGAGAATGAAACTAATGATATAGAAATGTAGCATTTAGGATCGCCCAGGATTATTTCTTGCAGTGGCCTGCCACGGCATAGTCGACAGTTGTTATCCGAAATTTGTTTCAGAGAGAAAATATTTTGTCACAGCTATTTCACTATGAGGTGCGCCCTGCATTTGTCGAATCAATTATAGCATGAACAAGAACAAGACAGGAACAAGATAACTCTTGATTAAAAAAAAAATCAACAACAGCAACACCAACGAGGCATAGTTCACACGCATACTCTCCCCACATGAAAGGAGGGGGAAAATCTATATGAAAAGCCAAGGACAATGAGTGAACTTTACATCCAGTGTGAATTGCATATAGAAAACTCATGCAGATGAGCTCCATTTTTCATACCATTGTATTGTTTGTCAGCGAACCAATGAGGCATTTTGAATGATTTCTCTTTTTTACAAACGTTTCCTTTGCTCTCGTGCAACTTTTGCGGTTTTGCCCCTATTTTCATCCTCTACACAGTCTTTGATTCTCAGTCTTATTTCCCTCCTCTTTATTTCAGAGCGGGTAGCTTTGCAGCTGTTTTTCCGATTTTTTTTTTTTCTTCTTTTCTCTTTTACCCCGCGCGCAGTGGGACGGAACCGCGTGCTTCGCGCCCAGCGGACCACGCATACGGGGCTTGCCTCCAGCGTTGGGGTGCCGATCACCCATCGCTGCTCACCCGCCTGCATGCGGTCTGCGGGCCAGGTCGATCGGATCGCATGTGCATCCACAATTCGGGACAATAAAATAATGTCCTACTGTCAGTCTCCACTTCCATATTTCTCACCATCCAGTCATCCAAAATGCAATTTTCTACTGTGAACTTACATGTATATCAATATTCTTTGTATTATGTATATCATGTAGCTATTTCTCCTCAATTTGTCCTTTATTTTATCATCATCTCTATCGTACGCCAAAATGAATTTCTCTTCAAGTAATTAAAGTGATATTAGAATGTAGGATAACCATATTTAATTGACCTATCTGTGTAATCAATCAGATTTCTATTAGGCCTATATTGTTTTGCATTGTCACTCACGAAACATTTAAAGACGGCAAGAATTTACCTCTTTACAGTGATATCAATATGCTCAAGAGTTTATACGTATAATCACGTCACAAGGGTGAATATACAGAATGACACAAAATGCGACAACGCTATACCGGCAAACAAAACATGATGGACAAATGGACGAATGCTGGCTTAATACATTCATTTTGATTTCTTTATTTCCATCGAACAAAATACATTAAAACATATTTGTATTATACACAGAGGATTGGGTGATAGACTCAATAGCAGAACCTGGAATACTGCCTGTAAGAAACCACGAAAATTACTTTTGGTTATACTCTAAACGCACTACCAAGAAAACGAGAACCGATGCAACATAATATTATTGTAGTACTGAGTCAGCTAAGAATATTGGCAGTTTTCATGTGCAGATAATACTGAATATTACCAAGAGAGAAATATTAACAGAAAGTAGTGTATTATTTTGTCCATAACTTGAACCAGCAATTACCTTGATCTACTGTTTGTTATTGCTAAGAACTTGGCAACCTGTGATATGATTTGTATGTAATATTATATCTATCTATCTATATATATATATATATATATATATATATATATATATACGTATTTCAGGGCTCCACACTAACTTTTATTTTTGGTGACCCGAAAGTAAAATCTGGTGGCCCGAAAAAAAAATAAGAAAAACATAGGAAATACTAAATTGGTTCTACTAAACATAGAAAATAAATATGAAGTTTTTCTGAAGTGATACAGGTACCCGTGTCTAAACTAAAGGCAAACATCCGACCTTTTTTGGTGGCCCGACGTGCGTTTTTGGTGGCCCCGGGCCACCGGGCCACCGTTAGTGTCGAGCCCTGCGACGGTATATACAAATATATATATATATATATATATATATATATATATATATATATATCCAAATAAAGCAGATGATGTGCAAAACAGGGAGAACAATCACTGACATTAAATATTTTCTCTTTTCACTGAAATAGCAATGGATTCCCCCATTATGAAAATTATTGTTTTTAGCTCCTTCGACTGAAATCACTAAATCTTGTCTCCTTGCTGCGGGGACAGGTCTCTAAATAATACTGGGAATTAAAAGAATGATAAATGGTCTATTAATCGACTAACCTTTTCTGTGCGATGGAGTCAAATGTGTACAAATTTTACACTCATACTTATTGACAGGATATAAATCTGACACCCACTCGCGGTACAAAGGGTTAACAGATCTGTACTTGGTTAGACGGGTTAAAATCAACGCAGCGTTACCGGAAAAATGTAAGAATTGATGCAATTAAAATGATAGGCTCCTTGTGGGTTTTTTTTTTTCTTCTCACAAACCGAGAAATTATTGCTAGAATTCCCATGTCGATGAATTCATCACACAGTTTTCAGGAGTAGCGGTTAGAAGGTAGAGGCTCTGTGGCTTTAGTAGGTCATGCACTTTTATTTCAGCGTGAGAATTCTCGCTCAGTTGGCTTTTATAGTCGCTTGCCAAATCAGATGATATTTCATATCACAAGACTCATCATCACTTCAATTAGAAGCCCACAGCAAAATGACAGTCAGTAATATCCGTACCTGATTCACACACGTATGATTTAATATCAAGCATTACACAGTTGTCATTATAGATACATATACAGAGATAGATGGACAGATAAGCATAGGTTATCACATTGACGATTTTAAAAATCATTTGTATATCTGGTATTACGGTTGCGGACCTTGTAGTAACTTTGTGTGATAACAGTACGTGGCAGAAATGAGGAAACGAAATGAGATCTAATCAGATCTATCATATCAAACATACATTATTATGTGTATCGTATAGGAATTCCATTTAACTTTAATCGCAAATTGTATAATAATAGAATGATAAAATCATAAAAACATCTAAAATGCAGCTATCACATTGTTACAAAATGATCGTCACCATGACAATGGGTAGTCATATTTAGGGAAAGTCGATGTTTTGTTTTTATTTTGTAGTAATAAAAAATCAGTTTACACATACGTTAACACAAATTACACACAAATTCAAGTAATGTGTGTTTGGAAGCATGTTCGTCTATAAAAAAGATAATTGATATGTACACATATAAACATATTATTTGTGTGTGTATGTATGTATGCAAAAAAAAAAACTTGCATCACACACACACACACACACACACACACACACATATATATATACACACACACACACACGTATATATATATATATATATATATATATATATATATTCTTTATTTGTTGCTTGCCTCTTTCATAATTGTTATGATGCATAGGATACGTGTTATTCCTCTAAGAATTAATTTTTGTCGTCTTCTGACCCTATAAAAAGATGAAAATTCAGCTCCAGGTAAGGGTGTAGTCCTAATATACCCCCATCGTATGCTTGTACGTGGGTCTGTGGTAATTCAGAGTTCCCCTCTTTACCATATTCGTCCATGCTGGTGATCCCGTGACCCGAGTCTAATCAACTTGACCTCCACCGCGGAGGGTGTTCTCGCCCATTTCCAGGCGGGGCCTGCAGGCTCGCGGAAGCCGCGCAGTCCCCCCATCTGGCTAGGCCCGATCGCGAAGAAAAGTCGGCAATAATTGTTTATTCTACCTTGGCTTTTTTAAGTGCTCCAATAGGTGTCCTGGTAATTCAATAAAGAGATTAGTGGGCTCTTTGGCATTCTCTGCGCTAGTGCGAGTATGTGTTGGCTACATTACTCTGTGTGCGTTTATGTATGTGTGCATGGAGGCTGTTTGCCCACTGTATGTTTCTAAATATGAATGTTATGTTATTACATTATAATACAACGACTAAAGGGCATAAGCAAACAATAATGCCTTGAAAAACGCATCATACATCGCCTTGTAATTAATTCCTAAAGTATTTCTTGCATAATATACATATACATATATATATACATATATATATATACACACATATATATATATATATATATATATATATATATATGTATATATATGAAGAGTTTGTTTGCAAAAACCGATAAGTCCATTTTTGAAGATTTTGAAGTACGGTCTCTGTCATAAAGTACAAAAAAAAATACCTTTTAAATGATATATTGGTCACTACATATACGGGTATATTTTTGAAGTTATGGTCAAAAGAAGCAAAAATGTTCTTATTATTCTCTTTATTTTTCTTGACCTTTAATCGCAAATATCTCCATTTGGCAAATATGGACTTATCGGTTTTTGCAAACAAACTCTTCATATATACATTACTCAAGTGCATGAGTGCATCACGTGAGTATTTAAACTAGGCTTCTAAACATTACATTTACAGGCAAGAGTGTGCACCACTCATTAAAGACAGACATTAACTTCACGCTGTGTATACATATGATATTATACAAATCTATTGACTGCCGTCTCTCGGGTATTAAAGTGAAGTCGGGCGATGGAGTAGAGATGAGTTACCTTCCAACAGCACGTGACAACAATTTGCACGCGACGATAAAGCTTCTTGGCTCAGTTGTCAAAATTCTTTTTTTCTTTTTTTTTTTGAGACGCTGCGTATCAAAGCGCCCTCCAAAATCCTTTAGTCCTACAGCCTCTGAATATCTAACACGGCTGATCTAAAGCAACATTATTTATCTTCTTCCACCTTTTTGAGTTTGTCTCACTTTGGGGGCTAAGTACTGATGGGGAGGAGATACAAGCGCGGGAAAACAGTCCTCACTGGGGTATTGTTCGGGGGTTTGTGTGCGTGCGTGCGTGTCTGCCAAAGAGGCGCATCTTCTATTCACAGAAGATGTGCGCGAGGATCAAAATGAGCAAGCCAGCTACGGCTGATAGATGCGCATTCATATCCGTGAACTGAGTCGGAGGACACTTGTCTTCGCATATGATTATCATTTTGTACATGATACTAGCTGGATGAATTTATCCACTCTCTGGCGTGGCGACTGCAGGGGACTGAACCTATAGTGAGAAACGAACATTTATTTTGATTTGGCGCCAGGAGCTTGGACAATGCTTATTCATTTTGTTAATTTGTTTGCCTGTTTAATGTCGTTGTTGGTATATAATTATATGCCTCTTTGTATGTATATATATATATATATATATATATATATATATATATATATGTTTGCCACTACCCCCGTTACATCATCACTTATTTGCATACTTAATGCGTTCGAGATGGTCACAAAATGATTTCGATTTATCCAAAGAAGAGATCGCAAATATTTTCATAACACTCAGAGTTACCGTACTGTTAACAAAAATTAAGGAATTCAGTACAAATTACTTTATATGGAGTAATATACACAAGGGAATATCTTTTGAAATTTGGTTTTGTCGACGATAATTGCTGCTCATTATGGAAGCAGACCTCAGAATCCCACTCATATCTATTTTGGAATTGTTGTCACGTTATAGTGTCATGGCAGACAGTGATTGAAAGACTTGGAGCAGGGAAATGCATAGTCCCTGACAGTGGAAAGACATTCATTTTGGAAGAGATGGCAAAGATATTAGAATCGAATTATATCATACAATTATTCTGTGATAAAATACTTAATTTTTAGGTCAAGGTCAGAGGGGCCCTCTCTCCCTCAGAGGGATAGTGTTCAAATAAAGATAGAATATCGAGATGAGGAAAAGGCAACAGCAGTGACAAGAAATGAAGCACACAAACATTTAGCAAAGGGGGAGGGTATTGAAACACAGCTGAGGCCTCGATTTGGTTGTTTATCTGTTGTTATTCGTGATATCACAATTGAGTCATGTGAGATATATATTATGCTGCAAATCTGTTGTAATGCACTTTCTTTTCTTTTCATTTTGATTTTTACGCATATAGCGATAATGATGGCGGTAAATATACCTACATACGTTCTAAGTTGTCTGTGTGTGTGCCTCTCTCTCTCTCTCTCTCTCTCTCTCTGTGGGTGTGTGGTTGTGAAGAAGTTGGGTATGGGAGGGACGGATGGAGTGTACGGGGCATGAGGGTAGTTTTTTTTTTTTTTTTTTTGGGGGGGGGGGGTTGTTATAGGGGATGGGGAGTTGAGGGTGTTTATGCAAAATATTTCATTCATAATTATTATGTGTCTTTGTACTTATCGAGAGGAGATATTATGCTTTGTATATTTGACAAGTGGTACATTAATTTAGTTGAACATTCAGGTAGAATTATTTCAGTGTACGCCTTACAAGAAATATTATGTTTCTTACATTCATTTTGTTTATTCAAATATTCTAGTGGAATATATAGCAACAAATGAAATTGAAAGAAAAAAAAATGAAGAGCAAAAATCATCGTGCAGTTAAGTGAAAAAAAAACAGTATACAAACTTCCTTTACACTTTATGGTGAACACGGCAATAAAATGCATGATAGCTGGAAGACGTATATGATTAGAATAAATGTACTTTCTTACCGTGAAAAGAAGAAAAAATGGTTAGATTACACTTCCATTGATTGTTCAAGTAGACGTTGATAAGTATATGTCGAGAAAACATATAAAAAATAGCTATTGTTCAGCAAGTTTCAGCAAACCTGGACACGAATTACGAAGGTTATGCAAGTTATGGGAGTTCATAGTTTCGCGTGCTTTCAATGGACGGGGATATTCGTCTCAATCACAAACACTTCAATAAGAGGAGATATTTCCTTACGATATTTCGTCCCACAATGATTTTAGGCATCTTTATGATATGCCTCTAACTCCATTCCAAATCACTCTAAATTTGTTTTGAGCAGTTTGTTTTCCATGTCTATGAACGTAATGATAACAAAGCTTCATCAAAATTATTTGTATATCATTTGTAAAAGCAAACAAATGTTGTTAAGTCAGTAAACATAATTTTGCGTGATTCATTTCGGCCAACTAAACAAATGCCGCTTCAAGAGGAAATTCACCCCCCCCCCCCCCCCATAAAAAAAAACCCAAATCAACTTCTAAAGAAAGAGAAAAATATTTCCTACAGAACGATAAAAAATGCCAAAAATTTTGGTAAGGAATAAGAAAGATATGACATTTTGAAGTTTCACATTTTTCTGAAAACATTTATTGTCCAGTCCTTATGAATATTCAAATGAGCGAGTTAATGGTGTCATACCCTCTAATAACTAGGTAATACAAGTAAAAGCATGTTCCTATACCAAGATATAGCGGAGTTAACATTTGTTCTGTTTATTTTGGGTGCATGGTTTTAAGGCACGTTTTATATTCCTACACACTAAGAAATCAGGGTTCAATTTGGGGTTGAGTTTGACCCAATGCACCCTTGCGTGGACTAGGGTTGAATATTTAACTTCTATGGGTGCTATTTACGCCGAAAGGAGTTCACTTTTGAGAAAGATTAATTTTTGAACCTCCAAATAGAAGAGTTAGTCTGCTACAAAAATCTAGATCATACTGTTGCGTTCAAACATGTTAGGATTTGTAATGCAGTATCAGTAGTGATTTGAATTGTGGATGATGTTCATCTTTAAGATTGCAAATCAATCAATATAAAGATGTTTGTTGGTGTTTGATAAAATGATATAGCACTTTTTTGTTCGTGCCAGTTTCATAAACAGTACGTGAGCAAAGACTAACACGCCAATCCCGGAAATTAACCGATCACATCAGAGAAGACGATCGAGGCTCCGTTTTTTTTTTGTAAGCTCGCATCGCCACCGCATACAGCGAGCTAGCTATGTGTATACGTGTCACCAAGCAAAGCGTCGCGACAGTTCACTTCCATTCGTTCTAGAACTCCCATGCAATTGCATTGAAGCGGGGCTTTCTCGTTGCAAGACTTGCTGATTTATACAAGATTAAGGTGAGTAAATGATCACAAATCATGACTTATTTGGGTTGCGCTTCTGTGCGGCTAGATCCTTCAATTCTTCGGTAATAATTTCAATCGTTTGTCGTGCCGTTCTTTGTTACCACGTTCACGCGTGTATTAATGCACTGTATGTAAAATCACATGACCTAATCATTGCTAATGCAGTAATGCAGTAATGGGGAGTAGTACGGGCCTTTTTACGGTTACTATACTACTGCAATTTAGGGATCGACAAGAAATAAGGCAAACCAGTTTGCATTGTTTAGTCTAATGGTAGTTTAATGTATAGTGATTTGTGATACTGTTTTGTCTTGTATTGCATGTGCTTATGAGACAGTCAAGACTGACTTACTGTACAGTCTACAGAGTCAGTAAGCTAACTGTTGCGACCTGCCCGAACTCGAAGCGTTCGGGCTCCCACAATTTACAACTGTGTATGGGACTAAGACTCGATCGCGCACTGTCACTAGTCATATATCTGCATGCCCCTGTACCCTGATACAGTCTGCATGATAAGCTGCGTGAGAGTCGCGGTCCGCGGTGATATGATACGGAGGGATACCGGTGATTGAAACACTGAATGAGAGAATGTGCATCAAACTGTACTAAGGCAGAGGAGGTACAGCTAGTAATCATCAGTGTGAAAGAAATTCCTTCTTACTTGGGTTTGGTTGCACAGTCAGTACCAATTACAGTACACAGTGCAGACTGAGTACAAAAGTTTCCTGTACGGTATATAGTGGCCGACTAACTAGACTAAAAAGGTTTAGCTGTGTCAGTGTGGCAAGGGTGTGAAGCTGATGATACCGGTACTGATTATCAAAAAAAAACAACAACAACAACAACAAACAAACAAACAAAAAAAAAAAAAAAAAAAAAAAAACAAAACAAAGAAGAGATATTTCAAGTAGATCTACATTACATGTATACACTCTATATCTATGGACATGGTGAACAACAGTCAAATTATACTGATTTCGAGGTGAAAATACAAGTTGCCAGCAGCATTGTAAGTCATGTAGCAGACTAGTATTAAGTGTGGGCAATCTATATAATAGCCTATTGACATCGCCATGCGCTGTGCAGACATCATTGATCTACATATTAAACTGGTGGGTGGTGGTAAATTTGAGGTTACAATTGGTACAACAAATGTACGTTACTCAGACCCTTGTGCTTTGTATTGCATTGACGGCACTGTTACCTGCAGATTTGTTATAGGGCCTACTGCACATGAACAGTTCAATATAAATTCAAATTTCTGTGTTGTCATTGCAAGTTTCTTTCTTTTTCCCCTTTCTTTCTTTCTTCAGGTCAAAGGTGTTTGAAGCATCCTTGTCACAGCAAATGAAGGATGTTGTTTGTTTCATTATGGACTATGCTGCGCTGAATTGCATCCTACTCCCTGGGAGTATTCTCGGTATGAAACCTGATGTCAAAGCTTCTTCTCTACTTGTGACACCAAGGCAAAGGTGAGTTTTCTCTGCAGGCCAGGAAAATGCACATTTGCTCCCTTTGATATAAAAACTGTTTTCTTATGAATGTTGCAAATGCAGCATTAATTATCTGTAAGAGTTGCAAAGATGGAATGGTTAATCTTGTAAGATTAATTGCAGTATGCCATGCAGAGTCTTTGTATCACTGTTGGCGGAAGGTTTTCAAAAGGGGGGGGGGGGGGGGGGACTTCCTAGTTTCATGAGCTAACAAGCAAAAAAAAAAAGGCCGTGAATGCAACTTCTGGTGCCACTTCCAGGTTTCAGCTTACAAGCAAAAAAAAAAAAAAAACACCAACAAAACAAAACAAAAAAGTATTCAGCACAAAAAACAGATCCTTATGGTGCTCACACTTCGAGGTTTTTATCTTCATGTATTTCTTTCTAGTTCCACTTACACACTTTCAGGTAAAGAAAGTTGGGGGGGGGGGGATTGGGACCCGAAGTGGGGACACCTTATAATGTTTTCCTTTGTATGGTGCCGAAAAAGTAGGGGCCCGAGTCCCCCTGGTTCCTGTGGCCATATGTATAGCATCCAATTCTTTCTTGCACAGCGCTACATTACTGTTGTTTTTTAGTTGGATTATCAAAGATGACATACCATGTATTCGGTTTACTTTTGTACTTAATAGATTTAACGCAGGAATCGCAACACTACAACGCCAAGGAAGAAATAAACCTTGCCAACATTTCGCAAAGTCCGGAAAGGTCTGCTGCCATATGTCGCTGCCACCTAACCTGCAACTGACCTGTAATGGATCTGCCAAAGAACAATACTGTGAGTTGATCACGAAACTGCTGTGCCTCATTTTTTTTTTTTTTGCATTGTATGTTCAGATGTATTATTTATGGAACTCTTTAATTCATCAATCTTTATACATACACACAGTGCACTCATGTTCTAATAAATAACGTTACAACAAAATTGAAATTGAGGCCATAATGTTATTGGCTCTACATTTGTTGCTTTATTGTTTACTTGTTTGGTTGTAACAAAACTTGATAAAACGAAAACTGTAGGCCCTGAGGACCTCATTATAACAGGAGTCCAGTGTATACTGGGCCAAATACGCTGTAATGAATTGCTGATGCAGTCACTGCATCAACATAAAAGGAGGATGATCCTGGACAAGACATTTGTCCCAGTATACGACTGGACTGGTCATCTCTCTTCTCTCAATCAACAGTTGTTCCCAGTTCAAGGTTAATCTGCATTTTTGCATTGAATGTGAAAACTCTGTACATGATCAGTATGGCCTTTTTCATGGAGAGGGTTGATGGCCCTCAAGTAATTTTGACTTCACCTGTTCTTCATTGGTATATATTTCATCCAGATGGCAGAACATTTTCAAATTTTCAGTGTAGAGTGTATGGTCTATTAAAGTTCTAGAATTACATTGTACATGTAGTATAGCATTGTTTTGAGATTGTTACCCTACAATCAAATTTAAGCTTAAGAGGGTGTGTAGAGTGTGTTGTACTTGTGATTTGTCAGGAAAGAAAAGAAACCCATAGAAATGTTCAATTTGGTGTTTTCCTTCTTCCCAGAAATTAATCTTCTCAATAAATGTATGATATATTGTACATTTTTGTATCACTTTACAGAGGAGAGTGTAACACTTTTGTTGTTGTTGTTGTTTTCCCCCAGGTATTCTGCATGACTGAGGCACCTTCTTCAGCTGTCTTCATGGAATGAATCGCTACCACTTCACTCAGTTCTACAGATGCATCCATGATGAAACCTTTGTCCAGGGCAATCAACTCCAGTCTGAAACAGTCTTCATAAAATCAATGTAGAATACTGGCAGGTAATATTGTGACGAACACTTCATCGATTGATTTTAAAGAAATCACTGTAGATTTACAACCCTGTGGATACTTGTATGATGATGAGTTAATACTTGTATCTGCTTTGCATTGTGTATCATCCTCTGCCTAAATGACTAAAACACTAAAAAAAATGTATTGTTTTGTATGCTGACACTTTGTACAGTACTATCATCCTCGAGGTTATTATAGAAATTCTTGCAGCTCTAATAGAGTAGTTTGGTTTTCTTGTCATTCTCGCTTATGAATATAAGCTGCATTTTGATGTTTTGGGTGGAAGATGAATTTTAGCCTTGAGCCAGCACTGAGAATTACACTGTAGTACAGTGGTATCATTCAAGCTTTCTGTATAAAGCTGGACAATTCCTGTACCTTCCTGTTTTATGCCTCTCCTATATCCTGCCTATGCTATCGTACTATTATCTCTGAGTGTTCCTCTGTCTTCTATCATATCTCGTACTATATACAATGTGATTCTAGTTACAAATGCCATCCCTATATCGATGGAATAGACATATCCCCATACTTTTGGTTAATTGGATGCTGTTAGAGGAAGGAGGGGGGGTCCTTTTTCTTTTTTTGCTTGTCACAATTTGCATGTGTGTGTGTATTAGTGGTGTTGATTATATATTTTATTGCAGTTTCAGCAAACTTGGTATCCTTCTTTTCCATCTGTTATGTAACAGGTGAGGATACTAACCTTTACAATTATTGTATGTAAACATTAGCCATGTAAAGATGTGTTCACGGAAATCCTACTAATATTTGTGTACTGTGCTTTGATTACTTGTTAATGATCTTTATCTTTTTTGAAGGTTTCTAGATAATCTTTAATTTATGAAGTATTTTCATTCATTTGCATAGACATGTAGCTGGAAAGTATTGTGGCCATTTTTTTTTCCTTCTATGCATGTGAAAACTAACCATGAAGGTTTTGTAATGTACATGTATACTTTTTATTCAACTGTTTTATTTTTTTTAACCTGAATTCACTGTGTTGTAACTGCTTGCACATGCAACATCTGGAATTAACAGCTCTGCTTTCTTTAGATGATAAAAGTGTACTTTTTGCACAACGCACATGGATTGCAAATGTTTCATTTTTTTCTTCTGCTTGGGGGAGATTTTTATGTTTATTTTTTGTCATAAAGAAATTCTTATAGGGAAATAAAATGATGTAATGATAATATAATGACAGACCTTTGATACATTTCTTTTTTCATCAGGGAATATTGTTTTCCCTTATTTACAAAATTTGAATATACATTGTATTTCATTACTGTATGAGTATATGTTATGTACATGTATTGTATTTAACTTTTTCTATTGTACATGTATTACATTATAATGCAAAAACCTGATTTGACTGAATCTTTGTTTTGAATGATAAATACCTAGCCCAGAAAATTAATACATGTGCATTTTTGTGTGAATGCAGAAATGCATCCATCTTGACAAATGAAAGTGACAAGTTTGTATGTACCAAATGATGAACTGTACTTAGATAATGTACGAAAATGGGGATTTTCTCTTTATTTAATTTTCCTCGTTTTTTATCATCCCAAGACTTTATTAAACAGACATGAAATGTAATCATCTGTGATGCAGAGATGTTTTAATTTCTCTGTACAAAGTGTGTGCCAAACATGAAGTATGAGCAGCATGTACAATGAATTGGTGGTGGCATTGTTAAGGAGTATGTGTTGGCATTGCTAAGGAGTATGTGTTTGATTGAACAACTGTGAACACTGTGCTGTACTTTAAGCTTGAACATCTCCATTATTTCAGCAGGATATATAATATATATGATATTGTATGTAATATTGTATATTACATATATGTCTATTTAATACATGTATTATATATATATATGTCTATTTAATACATGTATTATATATATACATATATATATATATATATATATATATACATATGTATATATATATATATATATACATATGTATATATATATATATATATATAATATATGTAACCCATTAAGGAGGAAAAATAAAAACCAGGGAGCATACATGCACCGCAAAGGGTTCAATTTTGATATCTGAAAAGTTCAAGAATTAACCCTTTTGGGTGGAAGAATGAACCTTTTTACAACCTTGAGGTTAAACAATGTATCCTTCAGAGGTTCAATTTTTAACCTGCCTGGGTGCAAAAAAATAAACCTTGAGGTTCAGTTTTGAACTCAGAGGGTTCATTTTTATGGAATTCAAAATTGAACCCTAGACAGGGGTTCAAATTTTGAGGGAAAAGGGTTCATTTTTATGGGGTTCAAAATTGAACCCTAGACAGGGGTTCAAATTTTGAGGGAAAAGGGGTGCTGCTATTGCATCACGCCTAGAGGTTCAATTTTGAACCCTGATTTCTTAGTGTGTACAGCTTAAATAGGAGATTTTTGTCAATGTTGCTGTATATGAAATGAATTAGAAATTGTGAGAGCATGACATTGTCAACTTGCTCATTTGAATATTCATAAGGACTGGTCAAGGAAATGTGAAATTTCAAAATGTCATATCTTCATTGTTTCCTATCCGATTTTTGTCATTTTTGTATCTCGTTCTGTAGGGAATACTTTTCTCTTCTTTTGAAAGTTAATTTTTTCGGGGTGAATTTCCTCTTTAAATGTTAGACTTTCTTAAAAATAAATTAATCAGTAATTGATATAACGAGAGAATATAATTTCACGTGATAGAATAAACAGATTAAGGGGGCCTGATATGCACTCTGCTTGGGGAGGATATATACCCAAACATACGATAAAATACATGAAGGTGATTAGAAGACTTAAATTATGCGTACAACCTTTAAAGTACTGGACAAGATAATTAGAGCAGATGGGAGGAAATTTCGGACGATGACTAGGCTGTCGAAATTTCCTATTTGTGCATCTCAAGATAGATTTCATGCAAATTATATCAATATGATAATTTTATTATGATATCTACTTTCTAAATTATGTTTAGAGAACATTTCGTTGATGGCAAGTTGATCTGGTGTCAAGAAAAGAACTATTATGCTATATGTATACCACACGTTTGTTTTGGATTGCGTGATCCATAACAATTTACAAAATACGTCTTATTCCCAAACCACTGTGGGGCACTTTTTTGTAACTGCCTCTGGATATGATTTATAACATGGACAAATATCATTGATGATTGATCATGTCGTGCCCCCGTGAGGAAGTAGAAAAAAAATCTAATCATTTGATGATGAATATCAACTGGGTTTTTGTGAGAGTTGCTGAATAGCTAAACGTATACGAGCAAGTTGTTCTCTCTGAGAAAAATTTCATGTGTCCAAGATTGCGCACTCGGAGAGGAATGAGTGGGTTGTTTTAAATGAAAATATTAACACGATTTTTTTTCTTTTATAAAAAAGATTAGAATGAAATAACAATTAGGAATGTCTGTTGACATAATCGTTGTGATTACATACAAAGAGTAAGCATATTTGATAGTTGACAACCCCCCCCCCCCAAAAAAAAAACAACGATGGTAGTTGTAGCTAATTCATGTAATTAGTAGGCCTGATAAATCGTCTCAAGTTTACAACATATTACCGAGCAAAATGAACATGTGTATTACTATAAACTGTGTTGAAAGTTTGATAAAGATCGGGATTATCTATTTACTTTTCATTTGTTTTTGTACTTGTAACAATATACAAATTCACATTTATAAGACTTTGCTATTGAAGGACTGATTGATTACAAATATACTCAGCTAAATGAACGAATAAACCAGTGAAAATTACGACATAAATATATGTTGTTTAAACTACATTCTTATCAAATACGATGGCCGCTTTATCCGAAAGACTGCTTTCGAGAAACAGGCCATTCAAACTCATGTTGTACTATAGAAAATACGAGGAAAATGAAGAAAATGGCAAATTCACAGTAACTAATGTATTATTGATGAAAGGAATGCTGATTGCAATGCTGAGAGTGCCCTTACCAAGTAATAATTGTTCAACCTGTACAGAACTTTCCTCTTTCTCTCTTTTTTTTTCTGATTCATATCTCGTCATTCCACTTCCTATATAATCCTCTTTTATTCAAGTTCAAGTTTATTTCCGTAAATTTAATAAAAGTACACATAAAACCAATGAGTTAGAATACACACATAGTATTTAAAAAAAATACCTAATTAAGTTATTTATTGGTAAAAAGCATGTGATAGAAATCGAATAGGATTAGAGATATCCGTAGAGGAATACAGCAAGATAGGCCATTGGCCTTCCGAGGTTCGATCACATTCATAAATTTAAAGATTTAAAATCTGTCATGTCTAAAGAAAATGCGATTGATTGCGAATTTAAACAAAAGAAAAATATATATTGATATGAGTAGAAGGAAAGAAGACAAAAATATCATTATCAAAGCTCACCCTCAATGTTTTTCCTGGTTGGAGCTTAGCGTAAATCCGTGGGTAGATCCGATTTTGCCAACTCTTTAACGGATGATCTGTTTGGTTTTTACATATCTTATGAATGTGCAACATTGTCCGCAGACAATCGCCATCTGTCTTTCGGTACCTAATCACTTGAAAGACGACTACATGACAAACACTCTATAAACTATCATTCATAATTAAAAACTAAACCATCTTTACAGAAAACTAGATGAAAATGAATTTTCTGTGCAACGTCGATTACTAAGTATATGTGTGAGCTTAGTGAGTGTTAACTGAGAGTCTGATACTTACGATTTATTGGGAATACATTGTAGCTAAAACTGCACAAAACATTTTTTTTTTTCTAAACACGTGCTAAAACTACTGTCTAATTCAGGTGTCCAAAATTTATGACAGAAGCGATCTAAAGTTAGACTATAGTCGAGGAGGCATCCTTGGACCAGCGCACCTGTATGGGTATTTCAGATCCGTGATATGCATTCGAAAATGGACGAATAAATAACCGAAAATAGTTCAATTTATAGTCTCGCGTTTTCTTCGTAGTGTTAGTAACTTTATTTGTCTTGTTACTTTTTCCCACTGTCTTTCGTCTGGAGATATAAAAAGGTGATATATGTACGTCGATCATTCAGTAAGCTTTTATAGACGCTCCGCCTGATTACGGTTTCACACCAGCCATCCCTTATATCCCCAACTGTTGTTGAGCAACATTATCGCATCAAGAATAATCGAAATCTATGAGCGTTTCCTCAATAAAACCACTTAAATAGACTTCCTACAATAATGAAAAATATATTGACTTAATTGCTTTAAGACGATGGTTGTCATTTATCATCCGCTGAAATTCTCCGATCAAACATTTGCTTTTTTTCTGAACACCCACGCGAATGGCTCAATATGTATAGGGTATTATCAAGATCCCCATAACATTGAATTCGTAAACTTATTTCAAAACGTTATGTTACTCGAATAGGGACGAAGAAAAAAAATAATATGAGCCTTCTTTCTTTCAGTGCAATGTGAGTTTGTAAGAGCGGCCAATCAGTAAGAAATAATTTGTTTTAATAGCTTGCCTAACTCAATGTAATTTAGAACTGTCGATAATGCAGGTCATGATTAATACAAGTGTCAGATTAGCTAACACGGGGTCTCAGTTTACATCAACAGTTGATTTCTTTTGAATTTCCCCCTTTTTATTCGAATTTAATAGTAAAGGTCGTTTCTTTTTTGAAATATTCTTCTGCTCATTATAATCTTCATACAGATATAGAATCAAGTTATTAAGGGTAGATAATTAGAATAAAAATAATATGTTTCTTGCAAATATGTCATTTTAGTTTGATGTTGTTTATATAAAAGCGCTGAATTCCGTATTACGGCGTGTGGAGAGGGAACGGTCTAATTAAGCTATGGTGGAGTAACCTGGTTCATCAGTCTAAGTCATCAAAGCAGAAAGACAAAATATGATTTGAAGTATATGAGGTATGTGAATATAACATTCATATATATATATATATATATATATATATATATATATATATATACATACATATATTTACATAAACATATTATAGATGAAATAGATATCATATCTATATAATCGCATTTATCAATAAAAAAGTGAACGTTTACGCATGATTCACTTGACGCTTCAACAATATCCCTTATTGCCAGTCCGTTTAAATTTCCAATTTCCTTACCATAATTCAAGACATGTCAGTTACAATATCACCCATCAATGTTGTTTGTGTAAACTGTTATGAAAAATGCTCCCCCGTCATGTGATGATCAGTTGCTGTCAGCAGAAAGCAGGACGATGATAGATCTTATTCAACAACAGACGAATGATTCGGTATTAAAGACGAAAAGTGGATTCGATGAAAGCTCAAAAGTCGGGCACCAGGGGGTGACATATTTTACGTTAGATCAAACATTACGGCGCCATGGTATCTTTTAGTCCTATAGTAAATATAAACTTTTCTTTCTTCACTTGTTTCCATGTTTATCAGTACATCCTTATTCGCGGGTCAATTCCCCTCATTAACTCGTTAATGTCGAACATAAGTGACACATTTTCTGACACCTTACGAGAGAACCAAATTAATGATTTCCAAGACCTTCAGTCGACATCATAGACTCTTTGATGCATTTTTTCTCTCTCTCAAACACACACACACACACACACACACACACAATCACATACACACACGCGCACATACACACACACGCACACACACACACACACACACACTTATTCTGTGTGTGTGTTTCGTTTTGATTACTTCTGATTCTGATTATCTTCTGAGATTACGTATCGACAAAAATTAAAGGGACTGTACAGTACCGGTTGAGGTGGAGATTCATGTTTTGAACATTCCTAAGTGAGATAATGAAAAGCCTCTTATGAAATATGAAAGAGCATGTATTTTTAAGAAGGATTCAACGTTTATTTGATGAAAATTGGTTTTCAAATGGCCGAGATATCCAAAAAAAGTGCTAATAATAAAAGGCGACATGCCACAACTTTATTAGGATCTCTTTGTTTCACCTTATTTTTGGATATCTCAGCCATTTCAAAACCGATTTTCATCGAATAAACTTTTGATACCCCTTAGAACTGCATGCTCTTTGACATCTCAGAGTGGTTTCTGAATATCTCGCAAAACGTTAAAAGCTAAATCCTCACCCCGACCAGAACTGTACACACCCTTTAACCTTTTAAAGTCTTCGATGATGTATTTAAAGAAGAGTAACATGGAGATTCCAGCACACCTGTTTTCTTTTGAAGTTAAACATGTTTAATCAAATCTCTCAACCAATTCGAATACTTTATCCTAAGTTACGTTATCACTTTTGAAACACAAGTGGATTTAGGACCTGTTGGAACAAAACTCATTTTTCATTGCCTGATTTCTCCATTTCCTCACAGGAATGTCAATACTTTGAAGTTTACTGTATGGGACGATTAGAAATAAATATTTTCTGTAAAAAAGGTAAAAAGGAAAAATGCATTTAGCACCTTTTGGAAAGAAACTCTTCATTCATTCATTCATTCATTTGTTTAAAACATCACTGTACATTTTGCATTGATTTTAGTCAGCTTTTAAGAAAGCTCGATTTAACGCAATAAAATAAAAACAAAACAAATATCAAACAAAATGCTTCATGGTTAGTGAAATCTTCATGTTGTGATGCATCATAGTACGTTTCAATTTGATTTCAATGTTTTGTTTTGTTTTCCAAATCTGCATCCTATTGTTGCTGAGTGCGGGAGTCGTATCTAGACAAAGTAGATTAAGAATGCATGGAAGGTATGAAGCTTCCTGTAAGGCATTATACGTCAGAGCCGGGAGCAATTTTTGAAAAGCCTATAAGCATTACTATGATGGAGGCAACGATTATGAGAAAAATGAAATGATAACAAATAACCATCATACTTTTCTTATTTTCAAAACCAAGACAAAGCGATAAGAAAAAATAAATCACAGCTCGATCCAGACGAAAACTTAAAAGCAGAAAAGAAAAAAAAAATGCATGGCTTAAATAGGCCACGACTGGAGAAATTTAAGTTAAAACATCACGATTTTTCTTTATTTTTGTTTGAATTTAGTGTTAGTGTTAAGTGGTACGTCACAAGAGAACTTTGTCAATATAAATGTATAGATACATATATACATTCATATTCATATATATACTATATTTTTTCATATGTACATCTTATTTTTATGTATGTGTTCATTTGTATTCGACATGTTATATCAAAACAGATAACCAGTTTGTGGATATATACTCAAATAATCTGATGACTCTCCGCGGACAATTCACGATGACAAATAGTGAAATATAGAGTTATAATGATTAAATCCCCAGTGGCTTAGATTTCAATGCGTCTCGAAGAAAATACTCCAATCCGAGAAAGCAATGGCTTCGAGATAGAGTATGAAAAGATTTGTATGTACTGTATTTTGTATTGCTTTTATGCAGGGCCCCTTTGTAAATCAGTTTTTTGAACTGAAAGGGCTACCCTGTGAAAATAAAACGGAATAAATAAATAAATAAATAAATAAATAAATAAATAAATAAAGCTGAAATGTCACATTGTGCTTGTGACCCATGATGATCCCAAGACAGTCAGGAAAGAAATTATGTTTTTCAGTGATATTTTGAGTAATAAAAAGCCTTGGTAACACCATCTGCTTAGAATTCTTAACCAATATGAATTCACGTATAATTCCATCAGCAACGCATGCTTCCTTCATGTAAAAATACGAGTCAATTTACCATATTTTTTATCATACAATTGCACTCTGCGAGTGTTTCTTCATAATTTCAAAACGAGCGTTAGTTAGTCCATGTTTCGGATGCTCTATCGTTAATGAGATAAAACTTACTATAGTGATGGATAATTGCCAGAGAGTCTGGTAGGGTGAACCAGATTGAAAGGGAGAGAGAAGGGGGGGGGGGGGAAGGAGAGTGGGATACTGGAAGTCAGATTAATTAAACTGAGTGGATGATAACCATGACTGCACATTCCTCCCTAATAATAGAAGAGACCCCTTCTTTGTAGCATACCCCTTCTTTGTAGTATACGTGTTTGGCAAATCCAGCCAATAACCGCTTATCAAAACTGCCCTATCGATTTCTTGTTAGGTTTCCACATGAAATTAACATGGCACGTGTTCAAATGTGCCGATTTCACAACAGATGTGACATTGAAACGACTATAGATATAAAGGACCTGTAATGAATCTTTTTAAGTGTTGCAATTATGAGTCACAGAGTGAGATGGATTGACACATCAATTATAATAACTAATGTAATTACTGTAATTGGTGACAATAATTAGCAATATTGCAAATAGTACAGAGACAAATACAATTACTTAAGCATACTTCAGTGAAAAGCAATCAATGTGGACATAGGGAATGTTTACTGCTTTTGTTCAGTCAAAGCAGGACTAAATTTTAACTTAGTATGTATTGTCTCTGAGTGAACACAGAATCAATCGTCAAACTTCTTTGTATCGATATCCAAGCTTTCTTCTTTTTTTTAACAGTCGTTATCATTACCTTAATTTCATATCGTGTCACTGTTTAATCGTCATCATCATAATGTATTTGCAGTAGTGAAATTATCATCACCTGCGTTATCACTATTATCATCAGTAGAATTTCCCCTAAGACGTTTGGGATTTTGGATCAGGAGAATTATTGCCAACTTAATAAGACACATCACAGGCCTAAGTCTTTACTTGGACCTGGAGCGGACCAGTTCCTCCTCACGTGGTACTGACTATTACCGGGATTCGCCGGATCGTAGTCTGGCGTCTGGGTCGTCGTCAGGGCCCGAGAACGCAGACGGTCAACCGGAAGTGTTGCAAAGTTCGATAATGATCACAACGAAAACTAACTACTCGTTAGGTGTCGCATTCCACACAAAAGTGGTTTGACATTTCCCGCTTTCTAAAGAGAAGAATAGAATGTCGAGGTGGCCTTATCAGACTACACATCTATCACCTGCAGTCGGAATATTTCTCGACGATCGACTAGCCTGAATTTCCGAGGCAGGAGCGATTTTCTTTCTCTATACATAATGATCGTCTCATGTGCGCCAGAGGTAGTTAACCAATCACCGCGCCATTTTCAGAGTGTCTCGAACATCTCTCCTTTTTGTCCTCGCTAGCCATATGGGGCGCCTTTCAAAATCTGCGAATTAAACCTGCGGAGTTCAGAGTCTGGCAAATCAGTGATTTGTTTTTCCTTCAAGTTGACACAGACGATGAAATTAATTAGCCATAATCCCTAAAGGATATGCAATTAAGCTCATGATGATGAGGGTACAACATTCTGAAATACAGCAGGCGTCTGGGGGGAAGTTTGGACTTCAGTATAAATAGCAGTCCAACAGCCATTGCCCCTAAAGATCGCGTAATGTAATCTTTACATTAATTAGGGAAACTTTGAGAATTTTAGAAACGCGATTCAGACAGTTCGAGGATTGTATTTCTGTCGAATCACGTTTTACTCGGTCGGCAATGACCATGGAAATTAAAGATTTCCTTCCCCGAGATCATATTTAGCCGACCAACTTCGGGACGAGCCCCGAGTATCTAGACCATGGACGATGGCTCTCGGCCGCACTTGGCGGGAAAATGTCGTGGATTCTGTACGCAGACGACAATTGAATTTCCTCTCCTGTACACATGGTCTTCGACCCCACACAGAGCACGTGAGAGAAGTAGTCTCGGTGCTGAGTCTTTAATGAAGATCGGAGAACGATTAAGACATTTTTAAATCAACGTTCTATAGATATTATCTTCTTATAAATTATCTTACGTAACCATGAAGAAGACTTTGCCAATTTAGATATTTTCACGACGGCATTCATGTGGCCAAGATGTTGTCATTGGAGTCTGTTCAGTTACGTCAGAATGGACAGAAGCATATAGGACACATAATGGGTCTTCAATTATTGCCTCTGCCGGTCTGTCCTTGAGAACACGCAGACGAATATATTAAAAAAATATCTCATCATTTAATGGTCTGTCGGGTATTTAGGTAACCGGAGAAGCGTCTTCATCATCATTTTCAGCCCTGTCAATCTGTCTGTCTGTCTGTCTCTCATTCTCTGTCTTAGGACAGAACTTCTCTCAGGAGTCGTTCCGTCTCCAGCACTGATGAAAGGAGAAGGGGAAACTGTCATAAAAGGCGATGTTCTAATTATTTTGGCCGGTACAATACCATATATAATACCACTGACATTTTAGACGGTTCTGTGGAAGGGAAATCTGAATTAGTAGAAATAGCAGAGGTGTGGTGGAAATGTCTGATGATGAATATTGTTACCGACATCCTTTTCCTTAAAAGTAGGACACTGCAAACAGGTATATGACCACTAAAAGGGGTTCGTCCATGCGCGAGCTGTACAGATGGGTCACCACCGGCTTGGTGAGTGATGAGGTTGCCCATCGTTAGTAAGGTAAACTCTTAAACATTGAGGGATGCGAAGCGCACTCTATACTTCGCTGAAGAACGTCTTACTTATTACCGGTTGCCACTCTTAGCATGATGTATGATAATTCCTTATAGATTTTCTACAAAGTGCATCCACTTCTGGTAGGCGGCAGGTTAACAATTTACTTGTCGAAAAGTGGTGTCGACCTGGTCCACCATCATCAAAAAAAAAAAAAAAAAGGAAAAAAAGAGGAAGAAAAAACATATGGAAGTGACCTTGAAAATCTTGTACAAGAGCTCAGATACATTTATGCCATAAGAGATGATGTACTATACTGATGTCATTCAGAAGAAGAAAATGACATGCTATAATACTTGCTGGAACTTGCTACTTGCTAAAAACTGCTGGAAAACACAAGTGACTAGTAAACTTTCCACACTGCTCTTCACTGCATGGATAAACTGGCTTCCAGCTTCTATTATGACGTCAGAGTATAGTTTCAGCTTCTTATCTTATTTTGTTTGATATTTGTCTTTTGATTATCATTACTCGAATAGACGCGTATTTTGGTGAATTTAGGTACAATCTTACAACTTTGACGAAAGTGAATTATACGAGTACAACTTTCTTTGGCTGTTTTGAAAAAGAAAGTATTGGAAATGATCACATATTTACTTTCTTTACTCTACAATTTAATGTAGAGAGCGCGGAGTGGCAGTAAATATTAAGGCAGTAACTAACGAAGATTTAATCCATGTAAACATTTAATATCGACAATGCTCATTGTCAGCGTCATTGTCTATCATTGTTATTATCAAAATTATCTTTGCTTACCGCCGTTATCATTCTCACACGCAAAACCAGCATCATTTTCTCTTTTTTTTTGATCACATCACAAGCATCGATGGTGATGTAGTTGTCTGTAACATTCGATTCTTTCATATATTTTTCATGGAAGGCCTTTAAAAAGTCTGGATTTTTCACCTCTCTACAGAAAAGTTTCAATTACCTGTCCCCTCCTTTTAAAGATGCATAAAGAAATGAATAGTTGGCCAATAGCTAATATGGTATAGACCTATAATTTATGCACGATATTCTACGTTCGTTTTTGCTGTTCTCAATCACATAACTAAGGTTTTATTGCCATCTATCTCGATTAAATACAAAGGCCATAATTCGTATTTCTTGAAATCTTCTCAATATATACAAGATATAAACAAGGACCGAATAGGACTGAGTTTTCATTCTGATCCGATCCGATCCGATCCGATCATCTCGCCATCACTGGGAAGCCGTCTGCCCCCGTGATAAACGCACTAATTCTTGCCTGTGGTTTTTCCCTCCAACTTCTGGAAACGGTAGCACGGGAAATTGTGGAACTGAGAAAATTAGCTTTAGTCGCTCTGGCTACCGTGTTTGGAGAGCCAAAAACCAGAAACTTTCGTCACCTTTGCGCAAGAAGAACAAACTCGATCAAAGGGCAGCATAACGCCTGGACGTCTTTCTGTCCTCTCGTTTATAAAGTGTGGGCTCGTCGCGAAGTTGGTCTCGGCACCCTGGATGCTTAGCAGGATGCAGTCAATTGGTGGCAGTATTAAGCACCAATTGGTGATTTCCACTATGTAAATTCAGTTGCACGGCTGCAAAAGAAGAAGAACAAGAGAAGAAAAGGTTTGGGAACGCACACGCACGCACACACGCGCACGCACACACAAGTTAGCACTGAGAATGCCTATTAGAGAGTCTTCAAATTGAACATGCGCGCGAGAGGCGGGCAGGAGAGGACAAACGGAGCAAGATTATCCAAAAGACTCGTGGGCTAAAAATGTCCCAGTGGTCTAATGACAGTTTCCGCAATCCCTTTTCCGAGTCTGTGTGGAATTGTGGGGAATCCGTTATTGCTTCCTTTGAGATTCCTGACCTGCTTCTGACCCTGATCTTTTTCGTGTCTCCTCTCTTCGGCAACGTCTTTTACGTGAAATTGGTCTTGGATAGTTGCCTTCAAGTTTACTATTGACCGCCTTCACCGCAATTCTATTTTAGTGTTGTGAGGAGAGGGGACCGGAGCTTCTTACTTTGTTCTGAGGTCATTTAATCTTCTACTAAACCTCCTCTCTCCGAAATTAGTATTCATGTTGGGTAGTTCTTCTTGATGTTATTTTATTTTTGCTTTTGATGAAGTGAGTCCTTAGAGCAAACTGAGTTCGAGTTAATTGTCCGCAGTTTCCTTTGTCTTCTTTTTGTCTTCTTTCTTTTTCTCTTTATTGATTTTTTTCAAAGGAAATTAACAACCAAGATTGACGCTGTGCAATGAATAAATATAGTGTCGTGTGCTTAATGTCATTTCATTGTTGTTCATTTTAAAAAGAATGATGATAAGAAATATTTGAAGATGAGTTGACTCGTTTTGGATTGTTTTTCATTATAGTAGCAGACTCTAGCAAATCTATCTCTTTATAAAGCTTAATTTCTACGTAGGTTCCTGTAAATGATGGAGATTAATATGCAAGCAGACTTAATTATCAATATGAATTTGTACACATTCACATACATACATTATGTAATGTTGCTTCATTTGCATAACGTTAGCAATGACAAAAAATTTACTGTGCAGTGCTTTTTAAAAAGTGTTGCATTGATAACGATCTATAACATCCAGTATAGTTGACATTATCTTAAGACTTGGCTCATCTTTAAAGCAATAGTTAAAGTTGAGATGTCCAACGTTGTTGCCATGGCATCAACTGATGAAGCGCTTAGGGTCTATTCTCTGTTGCCATGGTTACTTCACTGGTATGTTCCTGTCCATCCTGTCCTCTTTGAATATTTTGCTTTCTCCTCCTTCTCCTCCTCCTCTCATTATTCTTGATTTGTCATCCCGTGCTCTCCGCTAGGCTAGATATCGAGAGATGGGGGTCATGTAGAGGCTGTTGCCTTTTTTTCTCTCTCTCTTTCTCTATCTCTCCCTCTCTGTCTATCTCTCTTTCTCTTTCGCTGTCTTCCAGAACAGCGTGTTCGCTACAGAGATACGCTATATACTTGATTCAAAATTGATTACAGACTAGGTAGGATGCGGCATTGGGACAAAGTACATGGGGATGCATTAAGCTATCAAAGCCACTCAACTGAAATCCAAAATAGATAACAATACGGGGGGAAAAACCGCAGAACAGAGAGTAAACCCCTATACAGATCGTGAAAAAAACCTCTCCCGTTTCTTTGCTTGTTTTGCTTTTTCGTTTGTTTCGACATTGTTTCCTTATTGTCCATTCCAACCATCGTATGAGCTGTGCATTATTTTCCAGAACGCACGGAACGGGGTGGAAGCAAATGATTTAATATGAAAATGCGAATGAGACAGACTTTCGTTTCTCAAGGGAGGGGTACGTGGCGGAGGGGTGGGGTTTGAGAAAGGGAATCCGTATATGCTACCAATGACCCAAACTGATACCTTTTCTCCTTGCACGAGCACACACACTCAAAGATAAATATAGTTGATTAACATTATCAAAAATACATGTGATTAACCAGATGAACTATCATTATAATCTAATATTGCAAAATTAATGTGTCATGCAGTTTGTGACCGAGAAAGACTTTTCTGCAAAAGGAAAACGGGTGATCAGTGTCATGTCCAGGAGCATCATTAGGGGCAGAACAAGGATGAGCATAATGTATGCAAACACCCCCTCCCCCCCCCCCCTCAATGAAATGGTTGCATAAAGAACGGAGGGTGAACGAAGAAGTCCATTTCTATTTTCTGTTGTTGTTGTTGTTGTTGTTGTTTCTTTTTTTTTTGGAGGGGGGGGGGGGGGTTGAGGGGCGATTACATACAAAACATAAGAAATGAAGAGCGATATTCGAGATAGGGTTTGGGCTGCCTGTGATCAAAACGTTCAAAAACGAACACCATTGCAGAATGTCTCTAGTCTTTGGCGGCAAGTGGTGGAGCGATTGGTTCATGAACCCCTCCCTCCTCCCCCCCCCCCCCTTCCCCGTCTACAAGCACAGTGGCATAGAGGATAAGGCTCAGGACTCATAAAACAGAGGGTCCCAGGTTCGAATCTTTCCCAGATCATACAGCCTTTTGAAAAGTTACGTTCATCCAACGTTCTCCATCTTCTCTTAGGTTGTTAAAAAAGAAAAATGGGCACCTTCTTGTCCTCTGATGGATGGTAGCTAACAATAAAGGAGCTACTACTGTGTAAATTATTACGACAGTTATCATTACTATCATTGTCATTATCATCATTATTATTGCCATCATTATCATCATCATCATCATAAACATCATCATTATAATGACTGCCATTGTTATCATTATTGATATTTCTAGTTCTGTCGTTATCATTATGAGTATTATAGCATTACTATGATTATCATCTTTTCAAACGTTATCTTTTGTTTCTTCCGCACATTTAAGAATCTTGCAGCGATTCGGCTGGCAGTCAACACATGGTGGTATTTCAAAATATATATCGACATTCACAGTGAGCTGTTCATATATCCATTACCTAAATACTATGTGTCTGTGGGTGGGGGGGGGGGGATGACACCCAGAAGTCGTGTTAATGTTGGCATCATCAGCACGATTAGTGCAATAACCCCTTTGCTTTTATCCAAAGAGGTGTCACTTCTGAAATGACCCGGTAAGTTTAAGTTCTAATGACGTGGGAGGCAACTAAGGTATTCTGCCTGGAGTGTGAGCAGCCTTATTATCAAAGAAGGATCGAGAGGGTGACAAACAGACTGACGGACAAACATACTAATCAACAAACAGACAGGGACACAGACACAATTCGAGTTATTCGAATTGAATTAACTTCAAAATCCAGTTCATGAATGCGTTATTCAAACGCAATAATATGATATAATATGATATAATATGATATGATATAATATAATATAATATAATATAATATAATATAATATAATATAATATAATATAATATGATATAATATAATATGATATAATATAATATAATATAATATAATATAATATAATATAATATAATATAGTATGATATAATATGATATAATGTAATATAATATGATATAATATTATGATAACATAAAGTAATATAATATAATATAATATAATATAATATAATATAATATAATATAATATAACATAATGTAATATAACATAATCATGATTATAATAACAATACGATATAACACTAACAAACAAAATTATACAGTTATTCATATATACGTTTCAGATGATTATCTTCAGTTTCGAGAAAACTAAAGAGAGAACACTAAATGTGGAACGTGGATCCACAATCTAGCAGAAACTGATCGTATTGCTATGGAATAAAAAATGACACAATGTGAACAAGAACATCAGTTCCGAGAAAATGCGATCATCTGCAGAGCAATTCTTGAAATCCGTGTTTTTATTAAGAAATTAGCATCTTCATGATATTCTTTCGAATAAAGAAAAAAATGTATCAATAAAATCTGTCAAATTGAAGCTGCCCCTCACCAGAGATTGATATGTTTTTCTTTGGTAGAATGAAATCTGTTCATTCAGACAACAGCTTAGTACCTGTAAAACCGGTAAGGGTTTGTTTCGCTGCGTCAAACCAGCCACGAAGTGACAGTCTGATCGTCTGAAAAAAAAAAATGATTTGAAACTCACCGATTATGTTATCATGTCAAATATGCTGGAAGAGCGCATTACTCGTTATTGTTTAGATATACAGTACAGTGTATATTTGCTCTCAATACGTCAGTTAACATTTTCGAAATATATTCCGCTCCCAGCAGACTACTGAATATTACTATCCTGCTTTTAAGGTAGAGAGAGAGATAGCATGATCGTTTCTGGCATACCTTAGAAAAGTTTAGAATATACCACATATTAGCCAAATGAAAATAATCCTCTCTTCAGCGAGGAACTCGAGACACTTGATGGTGTCCCGAGTTAACGAAAGGTATTGTAATACTCTCTTTGTGTGTGTGTGTGTGTGTGTGTGTGTGTGTGTGTGTGTGTGTGCGTGTGTGTGTGTCTGTGTGTGTGTCTGTGTGTTTGTCTTTGTCTAATGTGATGCGCTATGACAGTCTCTCTTCTGAGTCTTATGTCTATTGGCTTACCGTTAATCTTGTGTTTAGGTTTTGGTCTTTGTTTGTTTTGCTCAATTTAACAGTGATGTTGCTTTTGATGCTTCATTGACGTTGTCAATATTCAGTACACATCTTCTCCTGTTTCCTCCTCGTCATCGTCTTTTCTCTTCTTCTTCTTCTTCTTTTCCTTTATGTTTTCTAACTGTATTTCTTCCTTTTCTAGGATCTATCATATACCTGGCTTACTTGGGCAGGGATGCAATGCGTGGTGATTTTAACGAAAGATGGCTCAAGTTGTCACACATTTTCAGGGCGCGTTATTTCAGTTACAGGGATTGTAGACTATTTCTCTTGATCCACGTCAAATGAATAATTGTTCACTTTACTTCATGTCAGTTTATTGGATGTCATCATGCTTCAAGCTTAGAAAGAAAACGGGGCAACGTAATCACATCGAGATTACTGTTGAGAAGCTGTTGGCATTTGCATTTTTCTTTATCAACAAAAACGGGAAAAGCATTTGCCCTGGGATTTTTTAGTCACTGCCACAGTCTTCATGGTGAGCTGTTACTGCTTTCTCTGGAAAGCTGACAGTTAACTAGTTACGAATTTCATTCATAAAAAGGGATCGGAGAAACTGAGTATGTTTTTTTTTTTTCAAGGATTAATTTCCAGGAAATATTAGAATCTTCATATACTATTAGTACATGGAATCGTGTCTACATTAACAACTTTCACTGAAACAAAAGAAAGCCTTCAAAGAGCTGGTGAATACTTATATTTATAAGCTCATAAGTAATTAGAACAGATACTGTTGGACTTATTATGTGATAACTTAACGATAATCAATGATAATAGTTTCTTGTTAATGTCATCTTCTTACATATGCGTTGCATACATTAACTTTTTACAAAGCTTGTTTTGAAGAACACGATACGTTGAAAATAATAATGTAATTGATTCTCTGTAGCTGTCATTACATCACTAATGAAGATAATTATTATGACGCAATGCTGACGAAATCAGGTTTGTACACTTTTAAGTGGAAGCGACTGACGACCATGCAGAGTGCTGATCTGCGTTCCGAAATAAGAACATCTTGAAACTGTAACTGCTTATTGAAACTTTTAACTTAACGCAAAGTTTACCCCCTCCCCCCCCCCCCCCCCAGCGGCATATTGATTCAGGACATGCAGTGTATAAAAAGATCAGTATCTATGTGAATAAACTCAATGACAAAGTGATAAATATGTATGGTTATGTCATCTGACTGTAATTTTTTCTATACTGACATGGCATGTTATTAGCAATTCAACATGGCCGTTACGAAAGTGACGCCACTTGCACGGTACCAATGTTGATTGCTTCTCCAGCTCTTCTCAAGCAAAATCGAGGGCATTTAATTTCCCACACAAATTAATTCGTGTGTACCAGAGACGGAAGTCTTGGGGTATCTGTTTCTTGAACAATTAAACAAAATTAAACCAAACAATTACAGAATTCAGAATGAAATAACACAATTATGTAAAACAACGATATGTAATGTTCAAAAGACTTTTCCACAAATAGTGCATAACGTTTTCAGGCGTCAAAATCGACTCTCCACTTTAAAAAAAAATAATAAAGAGCTAATTCTTCTCTTTTCTCAGCTAAGTGATACTCTTAATCCTTGTTATGTTTAAACTGGCAGAAGTTAGTTTTTTTTTTTTTTTGGTTCCGCAAGAATGAGGAGTGTTAGAAATGAAACATAGCAGTCCCGCGATGAAGGCCGCCTTTTTAAAACCTTCCATGATCGGCATTCTGGATAATAATGATTTGTAACTATTTCCTCCTCATGGTTTCGCCCATAATTTCACTGATTAATGGTTACCAAATGCATGACATTCAAAAAAAGAAAAGAAAAGAAAAGAAATATATTTGAGAATATTATGGAGATAATGGGCATGGCCAAAGAAGCTATTCTATTTTCGAATTGTATTAATTAAATTAGTAATATCAGATTAAGACAAAGGTAGAATTTGAAAAAGAAATATTGACAAATCTCAGACTTCCCTTTTCTTTTTTATTCATTATTCCATATTCAGACAATTCACACAATTCACACAATTTTACACATTCAATATGAATACAGCAACAAATAGTCAATTTGATTATGGAAAGAAACAAATATGTAAGCAAATATAAATATCGCGTATGAGGAACCTTCTGAAGAGCACAAGCTTGTAAAATGTCGGTTCCAAGATGATGATTTTTTAGAGCAGTTTGCTACAATATATTCATGACGAAAAATGACGAAACATTATGAGAAACAGTATGTCAAGAACGTGATGAAGTTACGTAATGCACACACACACACACGCACACACAATGATGCAGTGATCTGATTGAACCTAGATATAAGGTAACAAAGCTTAGTAATGATAATAATAATAATGATCAAACAAATTTAGTCCTTTTTCAAGGAGCAGTGACGTTTGGTATGAATTTTCTTCAATTTGTCTGCCCTCTTATTGAAATTTGTAAGATTGCAATTGTTATCAGTTTTTTTTTCCCAGACATGTTTGTTAAAAATGTAGATCAGCAGTTGCAATCTTACAAATTTGATTTGTACAGAGGGCAGACCAATTAAAGAAAACTCATACCTCATATCTTTACCCCTCTGCTTAATGATTTCTTACTTTCAACAGTGATATTTGTTCAGCAATCATTTATGCAAATCATATGAGGTTATAACATCGTCACTGCCCAACTCTCCTATTGATTTGCTGTACGTAAGTAACTAAGTAAATTATTAAATAATGTTTTTGGTCGGCAACTTAGCAACCATAACCCTATATCTACATCATGTCACCACTGTTATAATGTTTTTACAACCCAACACAATAGTTTGCTACCACGTATCAGCAAGGTTGTTACTTAAAAGAAGAAGAAGAAGAAGAAATGTATAGTTAATTATCAATTTATGTGCAGATCGATTCGACGATTGTGAAGTAGTGCCATCATCAATATTTAATTTGCATATCTAAAGTGGCTGTAATTTGCATCAATATGTGGTGGAAGCACATGTTATTCAAGCATCATGCCATGTGCATTTTTGTTTGTGTTTAAAAAAAAAGAATAACGAAATATAACAGAAAAACACATTAATCTTAGGGTCCCTTAACCTTTTGATATTCCATGAGACTTTTCTTCTGTGTCCGTTTCATATCACTTTATTCATCTAAGTCGACTTAAAAACGGAGTTGACTTTGAACCTTTTCATCGAAGTACAGTTGTCACTATAATGCCGCCAAACATTAGCTGGTTAAGTGGATCTGTGATCATTGTTAACCCTTCGTAAATAATTATATACAATGTTTCAAGAAAACTCGGCCTGAGGGTCTTTATTGAATGTGTGCCCTAACAAGAGCAATTTGACCTTGGAGGGGATAGGGCTCATTACGCTCATTTGCAATATCATTCTCGAAGGATGGAGTAGAGGTCGAAAAGAAACGGGCAACAGTGCGCTTCCCAACATTGACGCTTTGTGTAGTGAATGTCGTTTACCCGAGGGTTAACTGTTAGCAGTGGTCTCCTGCTGTTAACAGTGGTCTCCTAGACCGCCTTGCCGGTAGGCCCTACCCAAGCACCATGCAGGTCATCTTATATGGACAATATGGGCAAAGGTGTCGTGTCCGAGGGAAAAAGCGCCAGGCAGGATTGAAAGTTCCTTGTGTAAAGTCCAGAACATTGTCAACAGCATCCCGTATATGTTCCAAGGAGGTACTAGATAAATACACAGATTTAGAAGGGTTGAAAGAAAGATAGATAGATAGGTAGTTAGATAAATAAATAAATAAATAAATAAATAAATAAATAAATAAATAAATACATAAATAAATAAATAGATAAATGAATAAATAAATAAAAATACAAACACAAATAAATAAATGAATAAATAGATAAATAATTAAATATATATATATATATATATATATATATATATATATATATATACAAATACAAACATAAATAGATGAATAAGCAAGTAAATATACCAATAGATAAAAGTTGGATTATTTGCTGGAGAGGGTTATCATTAAAACTCATTCATGCCGATATTTTTCAGGAGAAAGGAGTCATGTTTTTTAAAAAAAAAACAGAATTCTAAAATCTGCGCATAGATGATTGATCAATCGCCAGTAAATCATCATGTTGTTCCTTACACTTTCATCACTAGCTATCCCCAATAAAATTTCAGTATTCGCGTGTGATTGATTCCACAGAGAAGGAAAGGATAGTATATAAAGAGAAGCAAAAGCTGAAGATCGGCGCTGTACATTCTTTGGGAGACAAACGCTGTGTGACACACGTGACTCGATTGGCGCAGAGCTGGGTTCCTGGATTCTTCCGAGGCACAAACTGGACCTGTGATTCAACCTCAACTTCGCACTTCATTATCGTGATGTGCAAACGCGTCGAGTTGGGTGTGAATGGGGTAGGGTGGAGTGTGGGGTGTAGAGAAGAGCTGGGAGGGGCGGGTGGGATGGGCTTGATTCATGTGAGTGTAGCGTAGGGGTGGGGAGGTGGTAATAGACACATGAGTTACCCCCCCCCCCTTGACACGATGAGTTTAAGATGAATCACAAACCTTTCACATTTAATCTAATATTACACTAAAAGAAAATTCAAAGCAAGGAGGCCACAATCTTAAACGAAACAATGCGTAGCTCTTCAATTATTCGCAATGAAACATCACGAGAACTTTTTTCACAGTTCTTGTTCACTTATTTCTGTCCAGAAGCAGTTTGTGGTAACTGGGTCATCGTTTTTTTTTTTCTCTACACAGCTCTTGTCGTTTTTGTGTTCTTAAATCTGTCCAAGTATATCTCTTTGGCTACTCATTATTGTAACTCCCAGTGTATTCAATATATTTTATGCTTTATGTTTAGAGGCATCTATCTGGCGACTAGGTATATATACAGATGCACATTGACCTATCAACATTAATCATATCATTTTTTGTCTAACCTACTCTGCAGGTTATCATAAAGTAAATTTGGATGGAGATCTTGCAGTATTGATATTTGTAGCTCGTTCTGTAAGAATAGGACAATTTTATTTTACTATACTAGCAGTTAAACGCTCTAAAAAGTCTGGTCGCTAATTGCTGATGTTTATAGAATCGAATAGTCATTCCAATCTGCTAAGTCGTGTAAGACTGTCGTTAAAAGTCTAGAATGACGGAACACTGACCAAAGGATGATGTCTGTCGTGAAGTGCTAGAAATAGACACCATAACAAATTCAAGAGAGAGAAATAATATGAGAGAGGGGGCGGTAGGGAGAGAGAGGGAGAGAGAGAAGGAGAATAAACTGAAGCAAAGTGTATATTTAACTGTGCTTGTTGTCTGCATTTAGACGCATGGGAGTAGATATTATTAACTCAGACATTTTCATGCGCCAGTGGAGGAAATATTCCGCGTCCGTCCGCGACCCGTACCGGACGGGCTCCCCGGCCCGGCGAGAGGCGGGGCTGCGCGTCCCTGAACTCGCATTGTAACTTCCCGTTACCACAGACGATGCACACATGTGGCCGTTTGGATTACTAGTCCATAAAGAAAAGACAAAACAAAACAAAAACACTGGGGGGGGGGGGGGGGGAGTAGTGAGAGACTAATAAAGAGCAAGGTTGAGTTCAGTACGGATGAATAAAAAAGGAGAGTCACAGCGTGTGTATATATAGATGTGCTCAGAAAACCACAACAGTTCGTCACTCGCGATGGAGCATGTGGGCCCAGTAGCAAACGCGAGACTTAGATCAGGTATATGCGACAGCCATTCAACGTTAAGGCGCTCCTGTTTCTCCACCCCCCCCCCCCTTTCCCCCTTTTGACTTTGATACTCGCGCTCACATTATAGCGCCACTCACGTTACACTACTTCATTTCGTATCAACGTCTGCTAGTGGATGGGTGTACCGAGCCAGGGTGTGGAGTTGAGCCCTACCTACTATCAGCATGTTAGCTCGTAAATGATTTTCATGGGTGTTTTGGCAACCCTTTAGAAGGCGTGATCCCCAAGTGATCCGAATGACAATCGAAGCTCTTTGGTAAGCGACGGTGTACCAGCCCATCGCCGCTACACGACCTCTTTGTATGGATTTCATTATCAGCGATTTCCATAATTCTTCTTCGCGGTACTTTGTCATGGGCGCGCATGCAGACACACTCTATGATAGACACTGTGCGGGTACGTTAAAACGGATCGCTACCAGATGTTTATCGTTGCAGAACTGGCGTTCAACAACTCGCACTTGACTTTCAACGCCACTATCGCTCGAAAGATTTATCCCCCAGCCTACTGAAGAATGCCACTTCAGGTGGATGAAGGGGCCAGCGTCATTGCTTGTCACCCGAAAGAGTCATGCTTTGTGCTCGGAATAAGAGGGAAATTTGCACACCATATTTCTTTCCTTTTTTGCAATTTGCTGATGCTTCAACAATATAGGAAATAGCCCCAAATAAATACCGATGCCACGGCACACCCCCACGCAGAAAGGTGAGTAGGTTCCACTCGTCGGCACGGGACCACCGCGCCGAGACTTCGGCCAATAAAGGACGCAGCCGAGAAGACGTTCCTGTTGGCGCAGCGGAGACCAGATCGCCGAGCCGCCAAAAGTAACAGCAGTATCAATTCATCACCAGGCCCTGAAGAATGTCGGAGGAGATCCATGCTTTTTCTTTCCTTCTCACTCTCTCCCCCTCTCCCTCTCTTTCTCTGTGCTGAATCTTCATTATGAACCAGCAGAGTATGATATGGTGAGCATAATTCGGTAAATAGTCACTTTTCCATTAAAAACGCATACCATTGCAGCTTACACGCTCATTCGTTAATTTTGCTTTAGACGTGCATCTTTTTGGTATCTCTCGACTACCATCACAACCCTAACAAATAAATAAATCAATAAAAATACATACTCTAGTATATGCATTATATCCATGCATGGATCATATAGGCCTACTTAACTCATTCACTACCAGTGCGTACGGGAAATATTGTCTTTGCTGGTTTAAGCTCGCATCAGTACCATGCCAGCCAGCGCGTATATTAATTTCTATGCCATTAAAAATGTAACCTACCTATTTCTGATCCTGTCTGCATAAAAAAAAAAGACGGGGGGGGGGGGGTGGGGTGGGTATGGTTAGCAAGAAACATTTGTTTTCAGCTATTTCAATATCTTAAAAACAAATCAAATAAGAAATTCCTAGCCAGAAACGGTAACGTTCATATATTGACCTTTAAAACGGGGATATTGTTAAAAGTATTTTTTGTTCGTTCGTGATCACTTTTCATACAGTGAAAAATTCCCTGATAATGCTCTAGCTCTGCTATAGAGGTCTGCACACAATAGGCTTCCAGGCCATTAATGTCACAGTCTAAATCAGGCCGTATATTATATGCGTCATACAGTCAGTGAAGATAGTCGTGGCTCAGGGTTAAACACGTAATGAAGATTACCAGTGGGTGAATTTTCTGCTTCAGAGCACGCATCCCTAGAAATCCTTATGGCGACCTTCGGTCGTTGAGATCGTAGCTTTACTCCCACCCCATCCACATCGGCATAAGCATTCAGAAGCATGTAACATTTTTGCCTCAGTGAAGATTTCAGCAAATATAATTTTAACTCATAAACAACGACATGATCGTTGTCATTTGAGATAAAACTGTCACTCGCATTTGGCAAAGACATTTTGTTCTTCTGGAACACACCGATTCACGTCGCGTGTTATTTCATCTCATGGTTCAAACGACGCGTACAATTCTAACGACATACTCATCACAATGCCTGCCGATAGGATAGCTTGATACTTCAGTCCATGTGTGCCGACCGCTCTTTTCTTATGTTTGCATGTTTGGTGGTCATTTAGGGTACGATTGTTCTAATTATTCGTCTGCTTTGTCCGTTTGACAAACGTAGGCAGCACGGGACAGTCAGTCACCACGTGGGAGACAATAAATGGCATCACATTATACTCTGTACGTCATACTCATTTTTTAATGTTCATATATGTCTAATTTTGCATATTAGATTCTGGAGATGAAGATGAGTTCTGATAGTCATAAGCTTGATTCCCTTGACGTATAGACTTGATTATTATGAGCACACCTTTAAAGGTTTGTATCCCATGAAATGGGTCCTCTTGGGTCAAAAGAACCAAGTGCTCCATCATTGAGTCCAACGAATCTTTATTTTGTTAAGACATCATTTTCATCCTCGCATCTTTTTTTTTTTCAAATTTCTCGTCACGATGTGAAGGTTCTGGTAGTCGCTGGATCAACCAAATCTGTTCTAAAAAATGCAAATTAGAGTATCAGCAGGGGTTCGCGCATATTCTTACTACCGTGCCATTTCAGTGACTTGGGGTCGCGGCCTGTTTCTGTAATTTCCCTAGCGAACACGGGGGCTTTCCTGTAGTCAGTACTAGCACCTGGCAAATTCAGATTGTCATTGCGTGTAGGACATACATCATAATGTATCTTCAAAAAAGAAGGTTTGCTCTATTTGTTCGTTCCATTAATCGCAAATAGAATAGACTGTTCCTCTGTATCTTGAGATCTGTACACTACAGAGTTTTACATGTACAGCTTTTGCCTCATTGCAAACGGACAACATTCACGTGGCCACGCCGGATGGTAGAAACGCTGCTTTTGTTACGAATCGAAGCGGAGTAGGTGAGGACTTACTTTCATTTTCGACACAATGTCGTCGGCGTTAATCATGAGCTGATGAAGAGATCTCTCACTCCGATTTCCAATATTCTATTCCTCGTCGATGATGACGGATGTCCTTTGATTTTATTGGCATGGTGACCGGAAGGAAGGTTACAACGGTCAAGGAAGTCGTCGAGCTTACGATCATTTTTTGTCTCCGTGGCCGGTGATTTCGTTTTCACGACTCATAGCCCCACACTTTCGTGACTTGTACGTATTGATTATTGACGTCAATCTGAAATTACAAAGATTGGCTTGGTTCATTTCACACAATCAGAAAACGAGGAGGAGGTAGGCTTGTTTCATTTGGGGTAGATTTTTTGGCCAAGATTGGTATTCAAATCAAATAGTTTTCATTGCACTTGGTTGTTTGTTTCAATTTCTCTTTCAGGTCGATATTATAGCTCCATACGATGCTGTATCTTTTCATCTCTGATCATGAAATTGAAATTGACGTCAAGGATTATACTTTGCTGTTCGTTTGTTTATGTGTTTCTTAGGTGGCGTTAGCAAAGACAGAATACCATCAAACTACTGTAGTATACGAGTCCGTCCACTGACGAACAGGCGGAAGCAATGTATTATTACATCAATCGCCAGCTAACGTGTTTACGCGCCCGTGGCGTGTGTACACGTAGAGGGCATGGCTACTATCCACACGCTCAATGCCACGGTCTTCTGCTCTATGTCAGTGCCAAGCATACCCGATACTACTTTGGGCGATGCGAGGCCGCCAAAATGTGGGTAAAATTACGCTGGAACTCTAGCTCGTCCTTTGAAACAGAATACCTGCAACGCCGATTCACGTTTCTCTTGTGAGCGGAAACTATTTTACACAACGATTTACCTACACAATCTAGAGAACCGGCGTCTATTACAACGAGTAAATTGATTTGCAGATAATGTTCATAAACTTTCTACTACATGGGGGAGGGGTGGGCAGAAAAGTTGTTCAGATATATACATGTAATTGTATTCTTTGTCGGTAGTTTCGTCTAATCGGCACTGAATGCAACGCGACTCCCATTTGAATGCTGGCATACATGGCATAGTACATGTTAGAATGATCACGCATAAACAGTATATTGTAGGTCAGTATCACAGACGATCCTACACAGGTAGGGCCCATAACTATAAATGTTTAGCATGGAAACTCTGACGTCATCATCCGTCTTAATCTGTCTTCCAAGAGTATATTCATAAGCCGATTCATCCGTTGAGATTATGCAATTTGTCTTCCTGCTCGTTGTCACGTGAGTTTGGCAAGGTGCTGTCACAACTAATGCGAAATATAGAGATTATATCTTCTTCTTTTCTTTTTTTTTTATTAAAGAGCAGCCTAGATACTTACATTGGCCATTCATAACGATTCTCCAGGAATCGCAAATCCGCCAACGCAACTACTATTACTGTCGGATCAAGCGACTTTACCTAATAGTAGAAGAGTAGGCGTACATGATACACTAGAATGATATTGTGCCGTCGATCATAATTTCTGTTATGTTGCCATTACACCATCATTATGATAATTATGCCCGAAAGAACTTTTGCTAATGTTTAATATATCTCTATGTTGATAGAAAAGTCTTGTGCCAACAACGATCAAGTCTATTCCAGTGATTAATGTTACCCATTTGCGGAATCAAACTTACCTAAGTTTGTGCCACAAATATCATTTTATGTACGTCATTTATGTTTTATATTCATTTCATTATCATTATCATAAGTTCGTTTGAAAGGCCATGGTTGGAATTTCATTTCCTTAGATAATATGCACACCAATGAGCGCGGAAATACAGTTTGCGACCGTGCCCGGGGAGTCCCACGGCGTGTTGCTCAGTAGGCCGGCGTTCTCTTTGTCGCTGCTCTCGTTTTGCGTAGTGAGAAAACTTGAATATATATTGTCGGTTGGAAATGAAATCTATGCTAAAAATGTCTGTATGGCTGCGTCTTTTATTTTATACCAATCTCTTACACAATTCCGTCTGAGTGTACTTTACTCACCTCTTTAAGAGCTATACTATGATCGCATGGAGCTGGAGGGGAAAAAACCCAAATCATTGCACTGCTGAGTGAACAGTAGCCGTGAAAAAAAGAATTGCCGAATGTCCTTGCCCTGTGTACCTGCTGTATTTTTTCTACTATCACTTCAAAAGCAAGCCGCTAATAAACGAGTCATACCATTTAGATAGTGGTGAAATCAACCATGATGTTTACATAGTTATGTAGTTTTTATATCAATTTCATTCGAAAACTTACTTTAAACGCAAATAGATCACATGGCACCTGGTACTTGGATGTATTATGATACCATGTCGGGTTTATCAATTGCGATTGAGTACACGTTACCGGACAGTATGCCGCCAAGCACTTCATTGGCTCTGTTGTTATTGTTTGATACTTGATATTGATATTATTGTTAATCTTTGGGCTCTGTCGTTACATCCCCTGTCAAGTATTTACGATATCACTCTCGTATTTTCATCCCAAATAAAAACTGTATGGATGGAACGCAGCGTATAGTGATGTTGCAAGCTCTTGAGCACGTGGTTTCGCGGGTGGAAAGTCAAAATCGTGGCAGCCGCGACAATGGATATTAAGACTATTTAGGGACGGAGAGTGGATATTACGGTGGAGACAGTACAGTCTTTAAAAAAAAAAGAAAAAAAAAACGATACTCGAAGGGAAACAGGAAACGTACTCTAAGCATCTCGCAAGCCGGGTCTTAACCTTTGCGGCTGCACTTTACCCAAGAGTTGAAGTCGAAATGAAGGCGGGGTCACTTTCAGAGAGGGGTGAGTCGTACCCGCAAGAGGGCCATAACCTTTGCTTGAACTTCTACACGGCTGGTCCTCTCCAGTTGCCTATATTTCGGGGCCATAGTATAGAGAGAGAGAGAGGGGGGGGGGGGGGGGGGGAGACAGAGAGACTTTATGATAATGACCTGGAATGCATTCGGAATCCCTGTCTTTATTTTCGCTGTCTTTTTTTTTTTTTTTACATCCAGTCTCGGAGGCAATTGTATCCAGGAAGGGCACACCATTAACATTTTATAGGTAGCAGCCCTACTTTTTGGAGACCTCTGACAATCTTTTCTTCTTTTTTTCTGTACAAGTTGGCATGATTCTGCATTGGAGAGTACTAATATTTCAAACATACATGTTCAATTTAACTGCGTCTATTTACTATAGTGTGCTCTGTCAACAACGGGTCCAGACACTCCGTTTTCTTTATAATTATTATGATAGCGAATTAAGTGTATTAAAGCGTGTTCACCAAATGAGCTGCAGGTTTAAATGTCATAATAAAGCTGCATTACTTGAAATCATAATATAATGCATTCCGAGTTGCTGTCCCCGCCCCCAACAGTTTTGTTTTGTTTCTTGTTTGTTGTTTTTACGAGGATTCTTATCTTGGTCTCAGTGATAAAAAAATATCTTAATTTCCAGTCAGCTATTTATTAATCTTTCTCTGAACTTTCGTATAGGGAGAATATCAAAACGGAAGTGGAATAACCACGTATTTTCGTTATCAAGACAGCTTAAGTTAATCGTATTACAAGCACACGCATAACGCACAAACACACAAACACAAAAAACAACAAACCGAGATATATGGAACAGCGTCGTAGTCCTTACTTTCTTCCTCTTTTTCTGTATTAAATGGCCACACACAAGCTATGTAGATGAACATGCTATTGACACAAACTTGCCTTGAAATCCATTGCCACTGCAAATATTCGTATTTCCAAATCATCTCCATCCATTACACCACCGAATTCGCCGTTTGTTTTTTTTCTAATTTCCTCTAAACCACTCTGGTCAGTGACCATAGCCGCAAAAGGAAAGCAATGTAATGTGTATCACACGGCAAAAGCTTCACCGATTTTTAGGTCCAATCCTCACAGTTTTCATTTTCGCCTCTTATATCATTTTTGATGGCTAATGTACCATTCCACGCCCAAATCCGTCATCGCAAACAATAAATAGTTATTTATACCAGGAAGGTCTCTTCCCACCTCCCTGTTTATACAAACATCACAAACCTAAAAATAATGAAAAGGATAGTGTAAGTACTAATGGCCATGGTGATGATAGTGACATATAGTTTAAGAGTAATAGCAATAACCAGAACTGTTACAAGTCTTGCGTATCATTGCTGATCACGTTGCTACATCATCATAACTATACTGCTGATAATAAAATTTATCATAATGATATTTCTCCAAAGTGTGTAGATTCTTCATCCTTCGGCGTTCAGGCAGATTGAGGCTCAATTTGACATTTTCTCTATTCTGTTTCTGCAACCCTGAATCAGAGAGGTCGCGCCTAAAGTAAAGTAACCATGAGAATTTCCTACTTCATATTTTCTTTTTCCAGTTTTTTTTCTTATGTATTCCTAATATCAGCAAATATTAACATCTTAATCCTTGTGGATAATGTATAACTGAAGAGTGTTGTTCTCTGTCATAATGTAAGGACGTCATTGGTTCCGTCATATTTTACATTCTCATTCGTTGTGGAAATAAATCTTTGGGTCTGTTATTTATTTAGATAATTACCTTGTGTTGTTTACCTGGCCTTACATCATTGCATCTGCTTTTGTAAATATAATCTGTTTCCAATTGTATTTTGATGATTTTGATATTGTTTTGTCCATTGGTATGCATTGTATTTTGTTGTGAAATATGAGAAATAGATTCGCTTCAAATTAATTGAAATCAAATCAAACCAAATCGAATTCTTCACTTAAGCTCAATTGAATTGAAAGTTATAGGGATTGCCCTGCTTTTTCCATTGCCCCATGATTGCCAGGTACTCATTATACCTACACCTGTTTAAGGAGATGTTTTGGGTAAAACACTTTGTCCAAGACAGTAAGCATTCGGTGGGATTCGAATTCATTACCTACGATTTGCAAAGCCCAAAGCCTCATCCACTATACCACTTTACACATGGTTGTGTAGTGATTGCAAATAAGCGCCTTTTGAAAGATCCCGGATACAGCCATCAGTATACCTTATACCTCTAATTCCTGGTAAAGCCACGAAGTAGTTGGTATGAGGCGACTTCATTTTTACCTTTCATTTATGGTGCACTTAATACTTTTCTGGACGTTTGTAACTGTACCCCTCAAGCGTCGTCTGACCGATGAAATGGACCATATTACTTTGAAAGATTATGCAGACAAAGTCTCTAAATAACGCTAGTAAGTCAGGATTAGGTCAACTGTTGAGTTTTTTTCCCATTATTTTTTCGCTGGTACGTGTACTTGTCAGGTAATATTAGATGACGATGCTTCGAAACAATGTAACATGTATAACGCGTACACAGGCAGCTACACAAATGAATGCGCTGAGAAAGAAGCTGGTTTGTTGTGTGTGGTCGTGTTCTGCTCCCAATGTTGGCGGCCATCCATGTGGAGTCGCCCGGCGCCGCCCGCCTAGCTATAGGTCTGCGGTTCTTCGGCTCTATATTATAGGGAAGGAGTAAAGTCCCTTTTTTGCCATTCACCCTGTTTTCTCACCCGTTGCTCTTGTCGCTGTTCCTTTCGTTTTGTTTTCCTCGAATGCTCTTTTCCTCCATGTCGAGCTCAGTGTTTCACTGGCATCGCATTTCAAACGTCAGAGTTTTAATTTTCACAATTTTGATGACTTTTTCCGACGCTGAATTACAAGTGCAGATGTGTGACGGTTGGCGCTCTGCGGTTTTGGCGCTAGTCACGCAAACAGAAGCCAACTGGGCCGCCATTTTTAGAACCATGTGTCAACCTTGAAGTGAGAACAGAACGTTCTTCAGAGTAGCCTGCAGATTTAATGAAGTCGAATGCCGTGTTTCCGTCTTATCTATTGCTTAAAAAAGATATAGCATTGAAGTTAAAGAAAATGATTTAGAACTTGATAATGATCAACTTGATATCTACCACACAGATAAGTCGACTAATACGTAAAAACCCTTAAGCCGTCACATATTTCACTTTTGTTTTAACGCGGAATAAATCCACTTGGGCACCTTTCATGCAGTGGAATTAATCCCATGTGTGCAGGAGTGTGAAATCAAATTCGTCCTGTCTATCTCCATTTCACTCTGAAATTATCTGCTTGAATCAGTGTTCTATAGGCTCTGGCCTATTTCACATGCATTGATTCATGATGTTGTTCCCGCTAGTAGCTCATATAAGTAAGGTGCATGCGCAATTATATACGTTCTTGACCTGCTCAATTCAAGCCTTTTCTTCCTCAACGCCACCTTGTGTGCCCGTCTTTCGCATGTATGTATTGATTTGTTTCGGTTTATAAAGGTAGTTTGACGCTCGCCTTTCACAGCCTTTGAAAAAAAAAAACCCAAGTGAAATATTTATATTTTGCCCTTGTACATGCCGTTGGGAGTCATTAGTATGCCAATATCCAGAAACGAATGGTCAGTATAGTAATTTTGGCTGCCGACTATCATGCCGCGCCATTATTGCTGTGCGCAGTATGCAGACAACATTATCTGTTGTTCCTTTTGATGAGGTTGATGTATCGTCTTGCAAACTTGGCCAATCCTGGTTGAGACACCTTGTTCCCATCAGCGAGATAATCTACCGAAGACCACATCTGTTTTATCCATCTACTTTGTGACCCAGGAAAAATGACCTTACCTCATTAAGGAGAACACACGGCTCTTCATATTTTGTGTCGAGCACAGATCTTTGTTTGGTAGATCAAGTCAGTCTGTCGACTTATTATCTGTAACCAGAATTCGATGTTGCTTCTTTATTCTGGTATCGTCCAATTTTAAATGTTATTTTCCACACTTATAGTATTTGCTTATTCTTTTGTAAAGTGCAATGTACCTATTGCGTGAAATTCGTTGACAAAAGCAATCATTGAATATAGATTAGGAATTACGAACGGCTACATTACGTTGTGATTCCAACACTGAATTATCTGGTCATTGTCATGTAGCTTCTCAGCGGCCCAAATCTCATACATCGTATTACGTTTGTGCAGTTTGAATCAAAAGTCCATGGATATTTTCATTCGAGTGATGCAAATAGCTCGAAAAATAAAAGTAGATGCTCTGGAATTCATCTTGGGTGACGTTTGTCAATTTCTTTATTTGAGTGTATGTATATTAAATGCAGTTCTATTGCCTCTATAATAATCTCTGTAGAATTCTTACGGGTAAATTTCTGGCTTTTGAAATCCAAAGTTCACGACCTTCCCAGGGACTTCTATTCTACCCGGAACGTGTACACCAGTGGGTTACAGAAGTTAGAAGCGAAAAGAAGAGATCGTAAAATGGAACAGCAGAGTAGCAATGCGCCATGCAAATGATGGCCATTTCTCAGATACATTGTACTTGATTATTTTGCATTGTATAGATATGTCCCGTGTGTTTTTATCTTTTATTTGGTGTAATATCTGATGTCTTAAGATCAGGTGAGCTGTAGATTATATTCATACCATGCAGCTATACGTTAATTCACCAGGCACGGTATTATCATAGCTATAAAATTCATAAGTTGTTTTTTATAAGATTTTGCCGAGAGAACATAGATCTTCAGCTACTTCAGCTACATGACGCTGGTAAACCAATGTAGGACCTGATGTTTTATTATCCTCTTAGTACTTCCTATGTTTATACAGAGTTGTTAATATAAAAGATATACATGAACAAGCAAATAAGCGTTTACCCTTAATATACACCTATACATATAACGTTTCTCAAATACATCGCGCATTGTTCAAGGACGTACACCCTGCAATAAGATATTAGTCAAAGACAGACGCAAATGTATAATGATAGTTATGTAACTATTGTATTATAATGTATCCCTTCTTTATGGAAGCATTTTTTTTTCAAATATCTATAGAGAAAGTGATTGCAAAAATATCAAATTTATCAACTGCTGAATGAAATTAAGCAGAAGATCATTGGTCAAGTAAGAAATCAGCTCCTGTGAAGGAAAATTATATGATTGTGTGCTGGAAATATATTTTCCCCAATAATTGCTATGTCAGGCAGTTGTCTTCAAGTCTTCAGTCGTGAATAGCATTTAGTACTTATGGTAGATAAATATAAGAAAAGGAAAATGCGCTACAGACACTAAGGGATTGAACCGTAGGACTGACTAGTAGGGCCTATACATTCCGACAACTTGTCGAGAGACAAACAAAACTGCGAAATAATTGCGAAAATGTGTGATCGGGTTTATAAAGTTATAATTGCCTCTAATAACAGAGGCACGTCTAAACGCTCACACGGAATGGAATATGCGTGAAGTGCAGGTAATGTTACCAAAAATATATCTGAAACACTCTTCTGCTTTTGGTCCAAAACTCTCAGAGAGGGTGTTTGTAGCGTGGGAAGCTTTACCTTTCGAGGCGGTGCATATCATCGTGCTTCGAGGGGTTATAATGCAAATTGCAGAACTAATATAAAGACGGAGGTATCTCTGCGCGTTCGCTTGTCCATCGCAGTCACATTTCATTAGGCCACTAGCTATCGTGGTTCACGACTCGAAGAGAGTCCGTAGATTGGGGCAATATTGCGCAGATGACTTCGATTCAAAGTAAGCTGCGGTCACGTGGCGTACGTTTACCTAAAATAGATTATAAAATGCATTTCGCTTCGCGCGGCGCTCGACGGGGCAGAAGACACAGGCGATCAAAAATGGCCGCCCACTGCGTCGAAGGAGCACAGTTGAGAGGATATCCCATGGATGCAGCATTGTGTGTACGTTATGTGTATGTGTGCGTGTGTGTGCGTGGATGTATGTGAAAGAGAGGAGAGAGAGGGAAAGAAAGTATATGCTGTGTGTACCATGGGTTATGTGATGTGTGTGCATGTCTGTGGGTGTGTGCCTCTGTGTTAGAGGTTGGCTGAGGAAGGAAAAAGGCGCCAAAAATTTGTGTTGCAGAAACAGCAAGTTGTCGACATGAACAAGAGAGGCGATCGAAAGGACCTCGACGTGAAATTGTCCATGCATCGTCAGAGAATTTCACGGTGAATTGTTCTGCCTGAAAAGGAGGAAAACTGCCAAAACACATGCAAAATAGACGAGGTCGGTATTAAAAGATGAATGGTAAGGCGAGGCCTTAAAATGGGGTTCCCAGTGCATGTTTCCGATGTCTCAAAGAGCCGTGATTCATAACTGATTTATGGAAAGGATTACGTCTATTGCCGTCCCAGACATTGACATCTTTTGTCACATTGAATAAAGCATACCATGAAAACAGGTTATCTAATAAAACGTCTTGGCTTCAACATTGGATGAATTAGGGTCAACAGTTCATCGTTTACATTCTATCAGAAGGTATTCATATAGCCTCCTATAAAATTAAACAAAGATTGTTTAAAACTGGTTTCCAAAAAAGAAGAAAAAAAAGAAGTGATATGCATGCAGTGCTTGAGCTTTCGATATTACTGATTCACGTTTCACCCATTTTACCTGTATAGACACCATAAAACCAACAACAATCAGATACAAATGTTGTCATCGTTCGAACTGACAGTGGGACCACACAGTAACAAAATGGCGCCAAGTTGGCAACACGATTTGGGTGCAGGAATGGCTTGATCAGGTCCATCGCCGTCTATCAATGGTAGCATTTCCATCTAGCAGTACACCGTCAGCTGCGATATATGGTTCATACCGCTTATATAATATTCAGAAATATGATTTTCTGGCTGTCTTTTCTCTTCCGCCCTCGCTCTCCCTCCTCCCCACCCTTCTCTGAAAGATTTACGATGTGACGCGTGGCTCGTGACCTCATGGCCAGTTCTGATAACAAGGTCTTCAGGGCGGAGAAAACACACTTAACGGAAGTGCGTTCTTATTCTAGGGTCGTAGGAAAGGTTCAGCTACAAGAAAGGCGGGCGTTTAAAATCAAGATCCCCTTCCCCGAATATATTTCATAACAACGATCTAGAATAGTTATGATGAGATAACCCCTCCGACTGAAAAAAAAAAAGTTTTAAAAAAAGTTTTAGATTTCACTTTTTGTGTAATAACCCATATGACTCGATATAGCTAGTTACAAAGAGAAAAGAGCTAGAGATTGTAATTGTTTGCTGATGTGAAAACGGCTTCAATGATATTAAGCCATCCTTTCAAGCCGAAATGATCTTGTGTGGTTATACAGATACTTTTATTGGTAAACAGTACTTCTGTTTTAAAATTCATGTGCCTTCGTTTCTATGATCACAAGGCAGGTGCAAGGTACTAGGAGATTAAATGTGTCCAGAAGTATGTTTAAGGTTGGAGGAGTTAAAACCAGCAAACCGATAAGTAAGTAAACCGCAAGTCAGACCGCGTATACCTCACACATTAACAATCACACTATTAATTTCCACCCACTCCACAAGCCCTCACATACGCACAGACAAAAATTAATTTAACTGAGCGTGCCCTAGAATGACTGTTTAGCCTTATTTCGTGAAATTATCTTTAGGATATTATAATATTCATAGATGTTACTTACGAAGATGGAAATTAGATACACATTTTGATCTGTAAAGATTTATATCTATACCCTTTGGTTAAAAAAAAAAAATTGAAATACACCCAATTTTGTAGTTATCATTTGGGGAAAAATACCGTTAGGTTGTTGGTTTTTTTTTCCCTGCTGATGAGTGTAGTGCCGAATAATTCATATTATCATCGTCTTCACTTCCACAGTGTAAAAACTGGCGCCATATTAGAAAAATAAAGTTCAGGCATGCTGGCGGATTTGTGTGTGTATGTGTGTTGTGTGTCTGCTGAAGTGTTGTCTGCGTGTGTGTGTGAGAAAATGTGTGTGTACTGTATGAATTTGCTTGTATTTCGCTACAAATTAATTTTTCAAAGAGTTATGGCTTTTTTGTATTTACTAGTATTACTATGCCGTAATCTGAACATTTTAGAATGATTTTAATGTGGACATCTTGTGTTGTCTGTGTAATAGATGTGTACGAACTGTACAATGCAAGAATCTGCTCGTGTCTGTCTTGTGCCTGTGCGTGTTTTTATCGAGCATAGTTTGTCTTCGGCCGATTGCATTTTATGGTTCATTGTCTGATGCCCGTATGCACCATGCTAATCTATGTCTGCCAGAAGCTTCGGGCGTAGACTGACCGAATGGTGCCCCTGTGAGCAGAGCTTCCCGCCATAACAGCTCCCCTCGATGCTAAGCAGTATGTCGTCTGCGTAAACTTGAGCGACCGTGCCCTTTTTATAACCACTGCTGTTCATCCGCGAACTTGTCTGCCAGCGCTGTGGCACGCCTCTCCCTGTTTTCCCGCGTTGGAACCAGGTCGTCTGCGAATACACCACGTGGTGCATTTTCCGACCTTTCACGATTCTCCTGAGGTGCGTTTTTATTTCATTTTGGCCTTTAGGTTATATTTGTCCACCATTTGCCACCAACAGTCACTTGGAAATAGATAGTTACACTTCCACTTGGCGGCTTTGTGACATTATTGTCGGACGTTACAAAATTTTGTTGTTTGTAAGCATTGTAAGCGACAGTAACGGTTGACCTATTCGTTAGATTGTAAAGGGATGTCAGTGGCTTTGGTCAAAATACGTCGATTTTTACAATGCTTGGGGGATACATTCTTAACGTTTTCCGTCTGTTTATGAAACAGAGAAAGAAGGTCAAGAAGAGGTGATAGTGACAATAATGGCGATTTACTTTCCTATAGGCCTAATCGCTTCCTTTCCTATGATATTGCTTAGTTCATTGCTTGGTATTATGTAGGTTGCAATTCACTCCTCCCATCGATGTACTATTGTATAGTGTATATATATATATATATATATATATATATATATATATATATGTATGTATATATATATATATATATATATATATATATATATATACATATACATATAATAATTAATATATATGTAGATTTTTTCATCAACTGTGACTGTAACTCAGTCTGAATAAAGAAAATATTAATAGATCATGGTTGTTCGAGCACATTTGCAACAGGCAGGAGAAAACTGCTGAATAAGAATGTTTAGATGGGTTGAGGCAAACATTTGTTATATGTGTGTCGTGCAACGTCATGAAAAACAGCAGCAACAAATGCTATTTTCGTTCTACACGTGCATTCATGGATGAGTAAACCTTAGTAAAAGGATATCTTTGAGAAGAGGTATTCAGAGACACCCTTTTTTGTGATGATTTTGTTTTATATCCTTAACGTAGTAGAGCTTTTATGAATCATATTTGAGGACTACCTATATAATTATGGATGCATGGATTTATGCTAGCTTGAGTTTATTCAAAATATTAAAAAGAATATACACTGTATTCCTTTGAAAGCGTGATTTTTTTTTTTTTACAGAAGAAGCAAATATCTAAAAATTTGTTACCTTATTTTTCATATTTCCAGGTTTCCAAAGGTATCAAACTGTACTTTTATTGCTATTATTATCATATTTTCATCTTTGCTTAGAGGCTGCAGTAATCCTCTTGTAAAAACTCAGCCACATCATAGGTACACATCTTTACACAATTTGCTATACACATGCATAGCGACACATAGGCCTACACACTTCGTTTGGTGTAGTGATTCGCACATGCACACACTATATACACTCACTTTTCAAGCATTCACGTGCACACAAATTCTCAAATTCTAACACACACTTAGGCCTATATACTTGCTAGGACAAACACGAAGAAAATGAGTGCATAGATTTATGCTCTTACTGTTTTCTTATTATTACTACCAGAAATATATGTGTATGATAGACAGAGACATTTTTAATGGCCATACCAAAGATCCTCTATTATCCCGCGTGAAGCCTCCATCCTAGTATAGGAATTCCCAAAGCATCTTGTTTTTTTTTTTCTATTTTTACTGAAAAATTATGTTTCCTTGGTTTTCATTGTCTTGCTCATATCTTTAAGCGCATTTATACGAAATGCACTCTTTTCTATTCGCATTTCATACACCTCGTTTTACGATCCTCTTGCTTTTATGAAAAAGGAACAAGCGGAGATTAAAAAAAAAATAGACGCAAAATCAAATCTGAATAAGCTGAAGAATGATTCAAAGCTTTTAAACCTGTCAGATTAAGTTTTATGTGGTGGTCTTCATTGCGTGCGTAACTCGTGCATGTAGTTTTCGTGTATTCTTAAAATAATTCAACAGAACTTAATACATAAACGGAATTAAAACGACATTAAACCAGTTAAACTCATCGTTGTTAGAAATGCGATTAATTTTGTTGGATAGCTTTCCTTCTGCCCATGACAGTTTCTTTAGCGCACACCTGAACTTCATTTAAGTTAATAACTATATCGTTGAAGAAAACCCACGCTTTTGTGTTAGCAAAGTATTCAAATTCATTTACACAGACAAGATAATATAGTGACAGCAAGCAGTTATTATAAGTTACAACTTATTATAACTTCATAAATGCAGGTTAATGATTATTTTGGTAAGTTATTCATTAATAATGATCATCCTTAATTTCCTGCATAGATAAGAAGATAATAATATGCCGAAAACAAAAGTGCAACTAAGTTACTTAAAGGGAGAGTATGCTATCTCTGGTAACCTCGCTAAAAAAAAAAAAAAAATGGCGGAGCGAATCATAATCATTTTAAGCCTGGCGTCGTGCATTCATATCTGTTATTGTTTTTTCTGCTTTTTAAATGAAATATACAATCACCACAACGTGTTCCATCGTCAACTCGCACATTCGCTTTGCGACGTTCAATCCATTAAGTATTCATAACCAGAGGGGCGCACTCCGCTGTTGATTTGAAGGACCGCGTCATGCTAGCTATCTCTGCGTGTTTATGTATGTATAATATGATGAGAGGTACAAATGTGTGTGCGTGTGTGTGTGGTGTGTGTGTGTATGTGTGAGTGAGTGAGTGAGTGTGTGTGTGTGTGTGTGTGTGTGGATACGATAAACGTCAAATATGAATCGCTGACAGAGCTCTTGACGGCTCTTGCGCCACATAAGACGCCAATCGACGGATGACCAGGATGCGTCGGGTCGGCAAGCCTCTCGACCAACGGTGATGGATGTACCTTATCGATGACGGCAAGTGCAAATGGGCGCTATTAGCAACTCATCCTGACAACTCGAAGCCTCTCAGAAGTTTCCAGGCTTTGGAATGAGAGCAGGACAGAGAGAGAAAAAGAGACAGACAGACTGAATGAAAGACAGGGAAAAAAGCGTGAGATATAAAGTGAGTGAGAGAAAGATAGAGAGAGACAGAAGGAAGATAGGAAGGAGAGGAAAACACTAGCGACAGCAGAATGGATCCAGAATTAAAACCCATCTCGTCTCGAGCCTTGCTGTAGTTACTGTATCTGACTGACTCTGCTTTTGTCTTTGGTTATCTAGCTGTATGAGTGGAGTCAATGCGTCATAAAGCTAGGTTACCAAAGATAAGTGCCTGTTGTCACGTGTCACCCCTGGAGATACTCCGGGGGAATTCCCAGCGAGGTTGGGGGTCAAAGGTGAGACGCGTCATATCTGCACGTGGGCGAAGACCGTCATTGTCAACCAGGTGAGCTGCTGATGGAATCCATTTATCAATCCAGTGTCGGTAAGTGTTGACATTCATAAGGTCTGATGTCCTCCACGATACAAATGATAAGTCTTTAACTAATCGAGTCTCAGCAAGCACAATTCTATGTAGTTTGATGTTCTATCTTTTGAGTACCATTTCATCTAATTGTTGTTAGTTTTGCACCGTAGACTGTTGTCTAATGTTTACTCACTACTTGAAGGTACCGATCAAACAAAATGCTTATTTAGATTGTACTTGTAATGTTACGATAAAAATGTGGGAAATCACCTTTGTTGAGCATTTCAAATAAAACCATCAAAACCATTGAACAATATAGTTTTGTATTCTTTTTACCCAGCGGTTCTGAAATCAGTAATGATTGTGGTTGCGACCTTCCTATTTGTTATTTTTTCTCACTTATATCCATCGTGATACGTTCAGGCAGTTTTCGATCCGGTAAGCAAAATTTACGTCGTAAATTGACTGTCGTTGAAACATTAGGTGGTGTATCTCCTCTGGGCAATCAAGGTATACTCGTTTATTTATATAGGTTTTTCCCGCTCATTTTGCATAATTACCTTTCAATGTAAAGCTAAAAGCATTCAAATGTACGATACTTGTGATCGCCTCGATAAATCGTTCGAATTAATTTTCTTTCGTTGAAATTCGTTATTTGTCCAACAGATAGAACAAGAGCATTAAGCAAATTTAAGTTAAAGTTGAATCAAGTTTAAGTTAAATTTAAGTTAGGAGCATGCTGTTTGAGGTTTGAACATTAAAAATCATTCTATCTCATTCCAATTTCTTATCCTTAACAAAAAATCTTTAAATGACTCACCCGAAGTGAAATAAAAAGAAAAGAAAAGATACAGTTTAAGGAATCAGCTTTCAAATTCACTTTCTTTCATTCGAATTTCTTTTTCCTGCAAGAATTTTTTCAAGAATGAGTCATCCAAAGTTAGACGGAAAGCAAATGATTTAATGACTGCGCATACAAAATAATTTTAACTCGTTCGAATTTATAATCCTTTCAAAAGAAAATTCAAACAAATCATTCAAATTCAAACGAGCATAATTTTAGCAAGTGGGCATTCAAATTCATGTGCGCTCTTCAGTCATTCAAATTTGTGAAAAGACAAGCATGTTTCAAATAAGTGCATTGGATTTAAGGTGCATCTTACCGTATTCCAAGATATTACGAATATATGAATATAGGCTTACAGGATTTATTTTACACCAAACTTCGTTCAAGTGTTCAGAAATCAAATGGACCCGTTACGTCCCATATTAAGAAAAAAAAAAAGAAATAACGAATGTAAAGATGAAAGAAGAAATAGAGAGACATACCTGTACTATCCTACATAAAACAGATGGAAAATGAAATTATCGTGTATAAAGTAAAACATGATTAGGAACACATGGATTTATGTCATTCAACACAATTGTTACAAAAAAGAAGAAGGGCGTTAAAATTTACGCTGAGGAAAATCAATTCAAAAATCAATAATCACTTTGTCATATAAATGTGAAAGTTTTACATAAAATTTAATATGGATCATGAAACATATGAATTCCATTCATAAATGAAGATATAGTATAAATAGAGACTAAGAATGGCTATAAAGCCTAGTATAATGCAAGTAAAAAAAAATGTATCTTACATACGGGCAAAAATACATACAAGCAGCTGTATACAGAAACAAAGACGCACATACAAACACCACACGCATGCACACAACATTAAAAACCACACAATCTGTGAAAGCATTTGAACGAAATTATGATTTTGTACTAAATTCCCGAAAATGAAATTTGATAACCAAACATACCCAAACACACCCAAACATGCACGAACATAAAAATCTAATGCACGAAATTTGAAACAGTATAGCACTAAATTAGATTCGTAAAAACAATCTCTAATTTGAATATCATGAAAATAAAACCAGTGGGGGAAAAGAAAAATGTAATCGACATGATATTGTCGACAAATGAATTATCACAAATTATTTGGCGTGTCTCGAAATGAATTTCACTCTCACCCTCTGCATTTAAAATGTGAAAGACCGATATCGATTGTTATAAGATAACATCTGAATTTAAATGTATCTAAGTGAATTTGAATAACACAAATATTGAATTATGCTGGAAAACTTATATTTTTATTTTCACACATTGCAGAATTATGTGATGTTTGCTAAATTTTAGAGAATATGAAATGCGCCTTAGTATGACTTGACCTAAAATTTACTCTTTTCATCTAAATGATATACTTAATTTGCAATCAAAACAAAGTCAAGCTTATCACTTATATCTTAACTTTTGTACTGTAAAGCGTGCAAACATAACAAATATTCGCTTAGCCTCGCTCATGTCATGAGTATGTAAGGTTCTTATGTTGATACATGATTGTTTTACATTGCCTTTTCCTTTTTTTTCTTTGTTATCTTGTGTGTTTTTTGTTTTTTTCCTTATGTGATAGGTTTATTGTTATGCTAAGATGTCGTTGAAGCTTGAAATTCAATAAAACTATAAATAAAAAAAAGAAGTATTCACTTATGCAAATGACCAAGACTTTCTTTCTTTCTAACAAAATAAATAGGCCGAATTCACTGCTATCATGCATTTGCTTTGATGCAATATTTTGTCTAATATTTCGCTATCATTGTCACGCATGTAGATTAGATAATTTGCTTATGGCTTAGCAAAAGATCATTCTTTCTTTATTTCTCTTGGCTGTTAGAGGGTGATCTGAGTAGCCTCGGTGATTTAGACGAGTGTCTGTTTTTATTCGTCTAAATTGCAGATGCATGGAAATATTCTGATAACTCTAGGCCACTGTGTGTGCTAATGGTGCACTTTAGTATTCACTGTGTCATCTGAAACGGATTGCCGGTCGGGTCTGGTGGTTATATATGTTGCGAGTGACTTTGGGCTACCATGCAAGGTTGTTTATCTCAACAGACTGGCCCTGGTATCGCATTTTACGGTTAATTGATGTTATGTTATCGTTTTTTCGTTCTTTTTCTGTTTCGGTTTGATTTGCTACGTGTTTGTTTCGTCAGATGTTAAGACAGAGCGAAGGATATCCCGTGTTCTTCAAAGGCATGGCCGAAGTATAAGGACCAAGATACATTAAATTTGTTGTGGGTTGTAGACTAACAACACAAATTGACCAAATTGATTAACATCAAAACTCATCTAGTTACCCGTCACGAGGTCTCATATTTGGTCTGAAAATCAATGATTCTCATTTGTGTATGTGTGTATGTCTTATATATTCTAAGTCTGTATGATATGAATCTTTTATTGTACATTGTATAATATAACTAACCACCACAAGAAAGTGCAGTTCATTTTATTTTCATTTGATCTATTTTCTATATAAGTTTTCCACAAATACAATTTGCAACATAGATTTACAGATCAACCAATATATATATATATATATATATGTATATGTATATATATATATATGTATATGTATATATATATATATATGTATATGTATATATATATATATGTATATGTATATATATATATATAGGCCTATGTATATACAATACATGTCAAAATCTTGTGTGTACAAAATGAACATTATATGATAATTGAAATTACAGAATGCACTTAAATCAGTTTAGACTATGTCATACTTATGTCTAGAAATTAGGATAATATACATAAATGGGGAAACCCACAGAAAAGCAGATGCGCATGGGAGTGGGTCCCCAGAATAGAAGTCCACACACACACACACACACACACACACAAACACACACGCTTGACGTCTTTATTCGACTATTCGAGAAACGCTTGCTGTGGTTGTATATAGGCACGCATGAACTGGTCTTGAGAGTCAAAATCAAAATTTCTTTAAACGTGTTATTTGTTCTCTAACCATATGCTAACCTTTTAAATGTTAATGATAGAGACAACAATCTAGAATTAGTCCAGAATTTGTTTTGACGCACTTTCGGAAACAAGCGTATGGTTAAAAGATTGGCATCACAATAGATAGGGGTAAGAACTCACGAAAATTTGCTTCGTGTCCAGATTAGTCAAATGATAAGATTACCCGTTTATGGGTGCTCCGGCTGCAACTTCAGTCTCATTACAATCATCAGATTACTGCAAAATAGTCCCTTTTTTAGAACATTTCTTCCGTGAATCAATCACTGCCATGTCAATTAAGCCGGTATCGTTCGTCATGTAAATCATTTAGGTCAGTTTTGACCAAGACTGATTGGTATTTAGAAAACAGTGGTGTTAGACTTCAGGGGGAAAAAAATCCCTCATTGTTTAATAATGTAATAATTGATTATACGATTTTGTAGAGGTTTCTTACAGCATATCAGCATCCTTCAAGGCAAACTCAATTTTGATTCTAATATGTGAACTCTTTATAAAAAAAACCCCAGTATGAATATACTTTGCCTTGAGAGTTTCTAGTTAAAACCATGGGCAGAGGTGACTCCAAAATAGTAGGCCGACTATTCACTGAGAGGAGAAGCCCCAAGTAAATAGTAATTTTGGAGGCACCGAGGCATGCAGTTTTAAACAAAAACTCGAAATTATGCATATTATATTTGTTTTATATTTTGGCTCAAAAATTCAAACAAAAGAAGGGGGTAATGTGAGGCGAGAAGTCGTGCCAGTATCTCGGAGAGGGGGTACTTTTGGAATCTGCTTTTTTTCACGATATATTTGGGTAAATTGGAAGACGAAGAGGTAAATCGAATAGTTTATGATTGTAATCACAAATTTAAGCAGTTCTGTTTTTTTTTTCTTAATTAAATCGTCTATTCATGACAATCGTTTTGTACTTTTACATAAGCACCTCACACATCCCTTATAGAATTTGCAAGAATGTCAGTTCACAAGTTGATATTGTTTGATTGCAAGTTAAGCTGACTATACGATAGCTGAGTTTGGAATGACGCTCGTACTGGAAACTGCGAAGTTCAATTTCATATCCCACAGAAGTGTCGTAAGTGAGGTGTAGGCCTAATTGTTGAAAGAAAAAAAAAATGAGATCATCTTGCCGGGAATCAACACTCTATAATGAGATAATGATGTAGAGAACGCTATAAATAGGGGTTTGATTATCGCATATAAAACAAGAAAATAATGTGATAACACACTGTAGTCCTTTCAGAATGTAACAAGAACACAAAGGTCTGGTTCAGGTATGAACATCACAATTGTCATGAGCCACGCTATCTTTTAAGTTCTGCTAGTGTGTCTCTCAATTTTGATCACGTGAGTGAGTGGAGGCGATGATTTCACTCGCGGGAATCCCGACATGCAAGTAAAGATGAGGATCTCTCACATGACCTCGACTCGCCCTTTGCAGTCAACTTGAGCAGTTACGAGCAACGAATGTAGTGCACCATGACTGCACGTAATGCCGGAGCCCGTACACACCTTTCTGCACGATAGGTCTTTTCCCGTGCTGTATCACGCTCACCCGCTCAGTCAAGCCACAATTGGCGTGTCTACCGTGACAATAAACCTCAACAATAGCATCTTTGCTTTACCTTTGCTCATAGTCTTTGCTACCTAAATGCCCATGAGCAATGAAGCAAAAGTGAAAATTGATTCCTGGAACGCCTGCAAGTTGAATACAAATGGCTAGATAACAGGTAATAATATCCCATCGCATGGCATGCTGCATTTGTAGACCGACGTAATCATATTAAATACAATGCTCGAGCTGAATTCGACGTCTCTTCGCGTGCACAGATTTTTAAAGTGAAACACGTTCGTTTCATTTACTGCTTGTAATTAGAGTATATTCTCTTTCTTACTCGTCGCGTGAAGTTCCCTTGTGTCCCATGTGTTAATGTAAACATTTCATGGTAAAATAGACATTGATCCACAAGCTTGTTAGCTAAATGTCGCAATGTCGATGAAAACACAATTGGAAATACCATTTTTGTTTTGTTAATGCTTGAATTAATTAACAAGCTTAATGATTGTATTATTTTGAAAGATTTGTATTATTTTGCGTATACATATGTTACTTCATTATTGTATCATTTGATATCACTTGTTAGTTGTGTGTATACGATTGTGATGATAACCTAATTCATACTGTGTTGTGTTTTGTTGGAAAAAGGAGAATGAAATAAAATGAAATGAAATGAAATGAAATGAATTGGACCAGAGGAGAATAATATTAGGATTTAACGAATCCACCCCTGTACAAGTTTATCTCTCAAACCAAGCCGTATCTTTGTAGCTACTTTGTAAAATTCATAGACATATTTATCGATGGACTTCTATAGCTCCCTTTTTGTAATTCCTCTCTGCTCTTTCGGTTTCTTTTAGCTCATATGTCGGCTTCTTTCAACTTGCCTCGGCTCTTCACAGAATTCAGTATGATCCAAGTAGAAGATTTTTTTTTTTCGATTACTTTGATACTTATACTCGATATGCCTTCAGCTGGAAATAGATGTTAGAATCATCCACAACTTAAGCTTCTTTATTCCTTGTAATTCTATGATCTTTTTATTCTTTTCATGTGACTTGTACAGTATATAGTTATGGTAATATATTGTTTCCAATCTTGAAAAATGATATGTTAATCATAATGTATCTTAAGCTGTAAAATCTCGTAGGTTTACAACATTCTTTTTGTACCTTTCATCCAATTTGCAAGCCCACAAGATTATACACATGTAGCTAATTCGTGCCTTGTTGGTTCTTTTTTATTCAAACTTCCCAGGTTTTCATTGCATGATCGTATGTCTATTCTTGTCTTTTATAGCGTGACCTTGACAACACTTTGAGGTTTGCAATACACTCCAACGTTGCTTTTCTTTTGTGTGCTTTCGTTTTACGAAGATTTTAAGAGCTCAGAATCATGGTATCTCTACATCTTGTCCTGATGTGTGGTGTTGTGATCGATCTACAAGAAATAAGTGTTTTTACCTAAACTGAAAGAACTGTTTTGCATATAAACGAACATACACACACACACGCACACACACTTAGATGCATGTATCAATGTTCAGCCTGTTGATCCTGTGGCCTTATACATTCATGTTGATATATACCTTTATTCAGTAAGCAATATCTCATAATGTGCGAGGGCTGTGGAAGGCCACTGATTCAATGGCTTATATCATCAAAAGCTGCCGGCAGGTCTTCTTCTCATGAACAAGCATTGCATGCAAAATGCGCATGACTCTAATGAGCGAAAAAAAAAAATTTCAAGCGGTTGTCACTTTTCCCCAGTATGCATCCACCCGTTGCTAGTGTGTTTCCGCAATTATTGCTGGCTCTTTCGATTATCGTTTCCGTGTGCCGAGTACAGCGACAAAGAAATGAAACCAGGAATGTCGGGAATATAAATGATAATGGCGCTTGGTTTTGGAAAAAAAAACCGAATTTGAAAATAGTTTCATATGTGTCTTTTGCTTTCGATATATTCGGTTTCTCACAAAGGACATCTCACTTTTTTTCTTTTTTTTTCTTTTTTTTAGGTAGCAAACGAACCATGACTTTGAAAACCCGTTTTGTTTTTCCTTGTGTCTAGGGATACAAGTAGGTACAAGAGGTTCTGTCTATACTGGCCAAAGACAAAGTGGAAATTTCGTGATGTGTTGAAATACGTGGACTTTTTTTATTGTGTCAGATGATCTGAATGATTTGCCATTCCTTCACCTGTTTTTGAAGGTGTTTTTTTTTGTGAATCTTCTGCTAAAGCTAGATAAACTGCATTGTTTCAGTTTAGTAGGCGGAGCCTCTTTTTGGGGTTTTGCACAAAATTTTTAGATTCATAGCAGCTCCCCCCGCCTGTCTACGAAATTATTTCCAATTCTGCTTCCGTGCACAGATAGTCATGTTTCGTTTGTATAAATTTTCCTTCATTGTCCTTTGTGAGCTCACTTTGTCGGTTTTAATACAGACAGAAGTGTTAGTTTCCTTCCTCTTATGACGTCACACAAGGCAGTGTTACTGACGGCAATTACTTTCCTGAATAACGGCCTCTGTAGATAGAGCGTTACATGATGCTTAAATTGACAATTGAAATTTGTTTTGTTCAAAGGACCATTCCGGAACAGAAATCACCTGAGTTAGGAAAACAAACGAAAGCAATTTACAAACACAACAATGATAATCTTATCCAATTAGGATTAAAGATATCAGTTAACAATTCAATTAATTAACAGCTAATGTGAATGTAAAATTGAGTGAGCTTATGAAATCATCACCCCGCAGTTTTTTCATCGATTATGTGCAAGAAATCCGACGAAAATGTAATTCTGTAATTCTAAAGGTGTAAGAAATAATGTTATTCATAGCTGAATAACTTAAAATGATAATCAGACAGATATATTAGTCTTTGAGACTGGGGCATAATGCATTTTAAAGAAGTGGGAAATTTCAATGTTATGTGTATAAACTAAATGTCTAGTTGTGAGGGGAAGACTTCAACTTACTCACTTGCATATTTATTATTCAAGAACTGTTTTATGATTTTAGCAAAACTTCACAATTTCAAAACGTTCCTAATCATTATTCAATTTTGATCAAATTTTCACGGTTATGCGTGCACGCACGCTTGTCCAGGTGCACTTGCGTGCGTGCAAATTGTGTGTGTGTGAGTGTAACTGCCTGTGTTTGACTTTTTCTAGGGACCTACTCTCACAAGCATCTGCTTCTATGTAGGTTCCCACAGCACACAACTTTTTTCGTCCATCATGAATGTAATGTACTCGAGATTGATTTCAATTGATTTTGTGTTGTGTCATGTAAATGCTATTATAGTCTTTACATACTGAACTTATGATTTATGTGTTACTTTACATTGTCATGGATGGATGTTGCAAATACAACACCTGTATGATTTGTGTGAAACCTTAAAGGGTGTGTACAGTTCTGGTCGAGGTGAGGATTTAGCTTTTAACGTTTTGCGAGATATTCAGAAACCACTCTATGAGATGTCAAAGAGCAAGCAAGTCTAAGGGGTATCAAAAGTTTATTTGATGAAAATCGGTTTGGAAATGGCTGAAATATCCAAAAACAAGGTGAAACAAAGAGATCCTAGTAAAAGGCGTGGCCTGTCGCCTTTTATTATTATCACTTTTTTTTATATCTCAGCCATTTGAAAACCAATTTTCATCGAATAAGCGTTGAATCCTTCTTGAAATTACATGCTCTTTCATATTTCATAAGAGGTTTCTCATTATCTCATTTAGGAATGTTCAAAACACGAATCCCCACCTCAACCAGTATTGTACAGTCCCTTTAATAAATGAAATGAAATTGTACTATTTCTTTCCAGACTAACTTTCAAATGACCCTTAATTGTCCTTAAGTCAGACAAAATTATACTAGCATAGGAAAGATATTGATAAAACATTTCCCATACTTTCGAAAAAACGGTCGACATCAAACTGGCAAATAAAGGTTCAACCCAAGTATGTAAACCCAATTCCCATTATTTTGTTTTATTTTTACCATCGCTATTTGTAAAAGAATTGATAATCGGTGCTTTTTTACGTCGATAAAAGGCAATATGTCAATTGGCTTCAGTTTATTTTCTCAAAAACGAATGTTCATAAGTACATTTTTATTCATTTAGCTATGTATTTTCGGAAGCTGGTTTTAACATTTCACATACAGCTGGTTTCAAGGAACGTTATGTATCCCCCATTTGATTTTTCGGTTTTTTAATGTTATGAAAAAAAAAAAGACTTACAATGTGGGCAATGTCTAGCACACTCGTGGAAGTTAACTTCTGTTGAGACTCGTTGAGACTATAAGCTTTTCGAGAAATTCAATTTTAAAAAATTCTATTACACTGTGGTCATTAGCGGAGAAATTTTACTACGAGGGTTGTGTATAAAAGATGATATCCCGAAGCTCCGTGCGGGGACGGCCATATACATACGGTAATTTGTGTAATGCAAAGTGAATAGGTTTGGCCCGTCGAAACGTCCTTGGCCGAAAGGGGGGTATTTCATCGTGATGCAACTTTTCATTCTATCAGCAGAAATTGCTGTCCCCCGTATATGACTCTCATAAGTGATATATCTCTTCATTAAAAACGATATGAAAAGTACATCCGGAAATGGTGCTTTTGTTGTTGTTGTTGTTTTTTCAATAGAGCTTTATTGATTTTAACAGATGATGACACCACCACGCTATGTCACATCTCCTGATGGAGAAACATGCATTTTAATGATCATTATGTGCTGTGTGCAGGCAAATTACTGTACTTTGTATGTTGGTAGGCGTTTGCACGGATGAATCATGTCGGTACGCGAGCATATGATTATACATGTTATACACACGTGTTATGTTATGGATGCTCACAGGGGTATTAATTGATGTACTTCGTAACATAACCACTTCTCGCAAGAAAACATAATCTTGCTACTTTGATCGATTTGAATTAATTTTTCCCCTTGTGTTAACAAAACAATGAAACAATCACAACTGAATTACAATGATTTACAATACAATGATATTTTGTTTTCAGTAAATGATAGTCAGAACGTAGACTTGAGCAGCAAATGGAATACAAAATAGTCATTTATAGAACAAAAGGGGAACCTAATTTAAAAGCACAGCTGATATTAGACAAACTTGTGCAAAAATTGCTTAATTTTGAAACTAAATCTCCACTTATGTGTAAAGAATAGAAGAGAGAGTGACAAATAACAGGAGTAAAAGAGACAAGTTAAGGTGGATTGGGAAAGAAGAGATGGAAAGAGGAGAGGAGATCAAGCAAGATGATTTCTAAACAGAATAACTTTGTAGTAATCCATTCCTAAATTTCCTCGTGAAGCTATAGTCATACTCCATTCTTTTTTTTTTTCTTAATTTTGGTGCATGAATTCCAGAGTTTAGGCCCGGTGAATATGAAAATTCTGCTGGCATACAACGTTCTATTTTACAGGTTCTGTCTCATAGAGTAGATATAACAAGTTTTTAAATTCATGAAATTCTTCCGTCGAGATGTTTTCATTGCAATTGATTGACAATGAATTTTTATCATGGCTACTACTAAAACACTGATCAATTCAGTGCTTATTTACGTCGATGTAGGGCAATTTGTCAATCAATTGCAACAAGTTTTTAGTTTTTAATAACATTAAACAAAGGTCATTGGATTTGTGTTGGTGCATGAGTTGGCTTCAATGAAAGTCATATAAATCTTGAATTTGAAGGGTTTTATGTTCATGAAAGAAATGGTTAATACGTGAATGCATGTGAATTGAAGTATGTGTAATAATATGGAGAATCTTCTTTTGTAATAAATATATTCTTACAATCGAAATTTTACTTGAATTACCAAAAGTTCATAAACAGTGTGTAGAAGGCTATGAAAAGTTCTGTGCCAAACGGCAATCAAAGCACGCAAAGGGCAAGCAAAGTGTATGTAAGTTTGATTGATTGATTTGATTTTGATTTTATTTCTGAATTTCTTTTTCATACATAAATGAAATACAAAGTCAATTGAACGAACTAAATGAATACAGTATAATTTGAATCTGACAGTTAAAGGGATCGTACAGTTTTGATTGAGACCTAATTTCAGGTTTCTAACATATTTTTTTTTTGTGTGTGAAATAATGAGAAACCTCTTATGAAATATGAAAGAGCATGTAATTCTATGAGGAATTCAATGTGTATTTGATGAAAATTGGTTTTGAAATGGCTGAGATATCCAAAAAAGAATGATTCTAATAAAGTGTGGGACCCACACTTTATTACGATCGCTTTGTTTTACTTTGTTTTTGGATGTTTCAGTCATTCCAAACCAGATTTTCATCAAATAGACTTTGAATTCCTCTTAAAATGGTATGCTCTGTACTATATCATAAGTGTTTACTTGGTATCTCACAAAAAGTTAGAAGCCCAATTCTCATCTCCACCAATACTCTCCCATCCCTTTAAAACAAATAAATGATTAAATCAAATATCACTTTTTTTCTGTTCTGTTCTGTCAGTATCATTAAGCAGAGTCACCCGGTTAGGAAATTACATCTCCTACATCTTGAATTGAATTGGGCGATATAATTATCTTAAGCTGAGCGAGGAAAAAAAATACAGAAAATGCAGCTTCTTGTCATTTAATTTCATTTATTTTGCATATTAAAAAATGAAAGAAACAACATACGTTTGTACAAACAGGTGAAATGGCACACAAAATATAATATATTATATATATATAATACATATATAATGTATATGTAATATACAAACATATACATATACGTATATAGATATGTACACAAAATATAATATATTATATATATATAATACATATATAATGTATATGTAATATACAAACATATACATATACGTATATAGATATGTACACAAAATATAAGCCTACAAATATTTTGATGTTCATAAAATCAAGGCAAATCGAAGAAGAACTGCATTGTCATCAAATATAATGGGAACTTGCAGGGAAAGCAAACCTACAAAGAAGTAACATCTTTTGATTACTATAAAAATATAGAATAAGAAGTATTTACATAAGAAAATATACTGTAAAAGTATTCTAATGGGTACTACGATTCAAAGAAGAAGCAAAGAAAAAAAGAAGCGCTTGGTGGATATGCAGAAATGAAACATTTGCACACACACGCACACGCACGCACACACAGACATAAACATCGATAAAAATATCTCCGTACCAACCTGAAGGAATAAAACCAACAACGCGGTAAAAGTGGACTATGTGGCAAAGAAACCAACGTACAATTTGACATGTCATTACACATTATTCATAAGAATTAAAAGTGCGTGTTAGAAAGCACTTGAAATCTTAAGATTCAAGGAATGAATCAAAACGATCAGCCGTATGCAAGAAAAAAAAGACACTCGGTTGAATCGTGTATGATGCTAAAAGATACTTCATAAGAACACTGGTGATCACTGAACTTTGAGGAAATGTTATCCGTCCTTTTCAGTGTTTCAACTTGTAAACAAGATTTTTTTTTAAAGATTCGAATTAAGATGTTTCAAAGGTTTAATGAGCAACAACCTAAAGTTCCACATTTTTGGTCCACTAAAAAAAAGTATTTCGAACAAAATGTCTGCTTTAAGACTAAATGGATATTTACAATTGGACTGTCTTATATGGTATTCATTTTATTGAATATTGTTAAAAGGACACACCTAGGGTTAATGACTGATGTTAGATTGTTATGAAGGTTGTAAACGAATCGGTCGAGTTGCATCTGGTGTAATCCAACAGCCTATCCAATTATCCATTAATACAACGTAAAATACTTCCATATGACTTACTTGATATTTTTTTACCTTTATCTCATAATTCACATGTAGATGTTTGAAATATTTTGAATTCAGATTATCATTTTGCGTTTATGATCATATATAATTTTGGATGAAAATAGGAAAATAAATGAAAGTAAATGAAATTAAATCATGAGGATCTTATTCTAAAGCAACCAATTATCAGTGCGTGCATGGGCACTAGTACGACCTATCGTTTTTCTAATATTCTATGATAAATTATGTAATATTTTCCAGGAGAAAACAAAGGCCTGTTAGTGATGTTGACGAAATATTTCCATATACACAACTTAGATACCATAATCTAGATACGGAATGATTATCAAATATATAGAGAATTAAAATGTATTATTTCCATAACAAGTACTATAGTTTGATTAATAGTTTTTCATCGGAAATCTCCTTGACCTTAATTCTCACAGAATCGAGGAAGCCATGTAATTATAGCATAGACATTGAAAACAATTGACAATGTACCTTTGATTTTCAATTTTATCACTATATAGAGGACTTCTTGTCAACAATCAGCTAATAAACGAAAGACCAAGTTGCTACAAAACCGGTTCATTCTCATATAAATTTTTCATTGTTTTGACTCCACATTAATTTGATTCCACTTAATATTTCAAGGACTCGTTATACATAGCATATCTTCTGATGTTTTCTTTTTGGTATAATGCATAACTAGAATAAGGCTTCTCTAAATCAATCTGCATCATTAGCAATCTGTCTACAGTGCAAATTGTGTTCATGTTATATTCAAAGGTTTTCCTATAACTCATGTCTTGTAAGAAAAAAGAAAATGTATTGTACGTCACGCTTAGCGTTTAGTGAATATTAGATGAAGCTCTTACACCGCGTTGCTTTAAATAATTAAATATTTTTGTTACATATTTTGTTACATATATTTTTGTCGAGTATTTTGTTACATAATTATAGCAATCGGTAATTTGAAACACACATTTAGGATTGAATTCGATGAAAATTTATTTAGGTTTCATTTACATCAGACACAACAAATATTTTTCGAGTTTATAGAATCCTGCTCTTCGCTTCCGTCCTCGTCTGTGCTTCTTATTATTCTTCCAGTGTCTTCGATTCATCATCTGTGTATGCTGCTAGTCCTCTTTTCCGAGCTGATATTGCGTCCAACCCTGTACTTCCTCTCTTCACGATGCATCCGCGCTTTTGCCCCTCCCGTCTCCTCTCGTGTCCCGCAAACCGTCAGCCGCCACGGCGGTTTGCTGGCTAAAAGGAAAGTTAGCAGCACTGTTCGTGTGGTGACAGTGAGTCAATGAACTGTCGTGACTTCTGCTTAATACAATAAACAGACTCATAGCCGACCGAATACACGAGATCTCTGTGTTGCAGAAGGCATCCACAGCATGCTAGCAATGGACGGGCGAATGAGAAGGCAACATTTCGGCGGACGGTAGAGTCGTCAAAGAAGATGGCCGGCCATTAGATTTAATCCGCGTGAACACTGAGGCGATGGTTTAATATGTCTCTTCACATGCCAGAATGAATTTCCCGAAGTAAGCCCAATATTTTCTTCCTTTTTTGGTTGACGATGCGGGGGGGGGGGGGAGGATGGATATTGATATGAGAGGTATTCTTTCTTGTGGCTGGGCAGCGATTTTATAGATTGCTTCTTGACCTGAAGGTAAGAACAGCTCGGCTATTTGATATGGCGTTTTTGTCACTATAGAAAATGAAAATGTGGCGTCGATTTGACCTTTTACAATAAAAAAAGAACAAACAAACAGCCAAACAACCAAACAATCGGAGTCATTTTTATCTACTTCTCCATTTAGATAGAAGCCTACTGTGGATGTTTCCATAAATTGCTTGTCAGTCCCAAACGGATCTTCGTGGGGCCAATAATCGGAGTGTGTCTGTATCTCAGGATGACGATTTGGATGCTACTTCAGCTCAACGTCAACTAGTAACACTGTTAAACACACACACACACACACACAAACAAACACGTGTACACTTTCTGCTGTCTGGTCTGGATAGCTGTTAATATAAATATGAAAAGCAATCTAGTCAAAATCAAATGAGCCGAGCTACCACAAATATGTATTTCTACCAATTTGGCCGACCGTTGCTAGCAGTGATTGTTTTTCCATCTTAAAAGTTTCACCTTGTATAATCTGTGAGTGGTATTGACTTTAGTGATTTAATATCATTTTTATATTCATGAATGCCAGATTTAATCGACATAAAAATTAGTCGACTTAAAAAAGAGGAATAGCCTTTTAAAATAAGTTAAGATATTCTGTGTTTGATGTACATTTTGGATCGACTGCATTGAATTATGAGTTACCACTGTGACGTATCTCAACCCCAAAATGAACAAAAACCAAACTTTTGCGCATTTATTATATCATTTAGATGTGTGAAGTGAAATAAACTAAATTTATGAAATAAAAGTTGAATGTATGATATTACTTGCATGTTTATATGTGAATATTCATATATACACACGTGTGTGTGTGTGTGTGTGTACATGCATGTAATACATGCATATTTGTACATGAATGTATGTATGAAAACTATAGGTAGGCCTATATCTTGGTGTGTGTGTGTGTGTGTGTGTGTATTACTTACATAATCTGACAATATTCTCTGCCTTTGGAAGTTCGCTTTTAAAAATTGCGCTATTTTTTTACCATCAGTTTACCTCTCCTTAGCGATAGTCTACGATTTAAATCCTTGTTCAACATTGGTTTAATTATTTTCATTGAAGTGTATTCATGTTGAAAAATACAGCTTAGCAAACATTCCTTCAGAAAACTATAAGTGTAAAAGCAAATGCGTAACATAGAAAATTACACACAAGCGCCCATTTACGTGTTGCTATATAGACACACCCCACAACATGCATAAACACTACAGGTTTCCAAGTGGTAAACAGATATCGATAGCACTCCATTTCGAGAAAAGTCACGAAATAAATGAAAATCTTCTTGATTCTGCTTATTTTCTTCGCATGATTTTCTTTTTTCCATGAGATAACTTGGGATGTTCATTTAATTCTTCGTCGGTAATACTCCCTTCTACAAAGTCCCACGCGTCGCCTAGTTTGATGAGAAGAACTAAAATTTCACTTTCATCACTAGTATATAAAATAAAGACAAGTGAATCAGTAAGCATAAAGATGTTACAATAACTGTTTATCCTACTTCATGGGAACCTGCCACGTTAAAATGATTTCAGATCTAGATTTCCAAATACTGTATGAAAAGGCAATTATTTGGGAGTAAATCTACGCGTATAACTACCACATTGGCTATACTTAGTATCAAGATGCCTTGTTTATTGGTCGACGGTGATCTTCAAAAAGGCAGGATATATTCCGACCTTACATCTCAGAAGGCTTAAAAGTCTTTTTTCCTCTACTGCATTCTCCGTGATATCAATAAACAATCAAACGACTTGGCTGGATTGTTCCTGGCATTAAATAGGAGATGCAGCCACACGAAGAGGAAATACAAGAGGATCGCAGAATATGCATGAGAAAAATATACATTATATGTTTAAACTAAGCTTTGTATGTAATAACATAAATCAAGACATTTAAAGGCACTTAACAAACAGTCGAATTTGTCCATGTGAATGAAATATGAATTGTTACACAAAACTTCAAAACTTAAAAAGTACTCAGTATATCACCTATCGCAATTTACATTTTTCCTGACTCCTGCACTTTTCTTTTATTCTATTTCCTTGCCATTCTCTCATTTATTTTCTCTCTCTCTCTCTTCGTATTCTTCCTTAATCTTTCCTTTCATTCTCTATTTCTCTTTCCTTACCCACATTTAAATTTTATTTAAAGATATATAAATCAATGCATCTTAAAACTTAAGACCTACATAAACGAGTAAGATTCTTATTATTTGTAGTGTATAATTAGAGTGGCTACATTCTAAATGTGTTATGGTGTATATAATATAACAGGAGATACAGGCGCATATACATATATATATCAATATCAATATCAATATCAATATCAATATCAATGCTCCTGTGACTTGTGCTTTACCAAGTAAACCCCATAAAGATTTGAAGATTTAAAGCTTTAGACGTTGATATGAATTGGGGTTGTAGTTTTTTATAATGCTATTTAAAATCATTTTCAGCGAGCATCTTAGAAAAGTATTAAGTGTGGTCTTTGTCTGCAATAGATAGAGACAAGTAAGTGAAAGAACTGGAATAGAGTGTTTGGTTTTTTTTTTTTGATTGGTCAATTAAAAAAAAAACACACAAACATTTTAGCTCTATATATCAATGGTCGGCTTTTCGCATCAACATGAATATCAATTCACATTCGGGCGTGGTGTGACTCTTCTGAACTTTCTTTTCGAATAAACTTTCGATACTTCCTTTTTTCTCATGGTCATGTGTTACTGAATGCAAGCCAACCTTACTAGAAAGTTGGATTCTAAATCAGAAATTACGTTTTTCCTTCGTGGTAAATATCTACACCACTCAAGAAACATAGAAGCAAGAAACCGAGAAAGTGTCTCGAATACCTCTGCTTAAACAAGATGGAAACCTCTGTGCAAGAAGATTTCTTTCTTTCTGAATCTTTCTTTCTGAATCTCCCCATAATAAATATTGGCAATTGTATACTTTAAACAATATCGTTGTATAGCACATTGATTTGCTACTTCTGTCATAATAACACAATTTAAAAATATTCAAAATTTGCATTCTTTATTGACTAATCATTGTCGCTCTTATTCCCGCACATAAAACAAATGTAGGTTCATATAATTATATATATGTATAGAATTATATATATATATATATATTTATATATATATATATATATATATATATATATATATATATATATTTATATATATATATATATATATATATATATATATATATATATACATACATACATACATAATCATGCACATACATATTTTAATGCTACGTTTTATCAAGTAAGCCTCTATTTATTTACTAAACAATGATATGAATTTGGTTTTAGTTTGTATAAAGGTATCTAAAGTCTGTTTCATCGGCATTTTCGGAACATATTGAAAATATGTACTGCAGGTTTTTTCTTTTGTTGTTGTTTTTGTTTTTGCAATAGATAGAAAGAAATAAGTGAAAGGATTGGAATGGAGTTGTTCTGGATTGACTGATTTTCTTTATATATGAGCTCTGTATATGGGCTTTTTGCATCAACACGAATACAGGTAACTTTCAGGTGCCCTTTACCAGGGTATGTCAGTCCATTTATGATATAACACTGTTTAATGATTACTACTTTAGTTACACAAATTCGCAGCTATGAATATGACCGTATCGCGTGACCGACAAAAATTCTCGACTATTGGTGTGATTGGGCGGAATCCAACTGCATTATAACTATCAACCTTAAGCATATAAAGCGGAGGTGTTCTATCGCCTCCGAAACCGATACAACTTTATTGATTGAGTAAATAATGCAGCCCAGTGCATTGTGCGGAATATGCAAAATGGGCTGTTTAGCGAATGGATGTATCTGGATATGCCATCGATGTTTGGCGACCTTTTGACCTTAACCTTCCGCTCGGCTCCGGAAAATGTTCAAACCAACAGCTAGCGGGAATGATTTAACACGTGTGAGAGGTGAAGCGCGGGGCTCCTTGAGCATGCAATTTGACCATTTCATTGAGACCATGTCTTCTTTCAGAGGGGTTAGAAAGGAGGAAACAACTGTATTCTGTGTCCCAGTTTAGGTCGCATGTTTTTACTTGAATTATTTGTCTATCTTCGATATATTAGCTGTGTTAAAGATTTGCGCAAGCACGCCTATTTGCTTTATGTGCGGGAATAAAAGCGACAGTGATCTTTCATTAAGGTATACCGATTTTGAAGATCTTTAAAGAGTGTTATCTGGCAAAAGAATCAACAAAATGTGCTAGAGAGAAGTCGCAATGACGCGAGCATAAATTTAAATTGCGAAAACTTCAAAACATTATGGGGGAGATTCAGAAACAATAACTTTCTTTTCTGTGATAGCACAGAGGTAACGTACTAGAAAACAATGTTCTTTTTTTTTCCTGCAAAAGCAAAAGCATTCATTTGATGTCCTGCTCCTATATATGCCAATCATTTAGATAATCTTTAAAAGTTAAACACACTAGAAAGTACAGAAAAAACAGTATTTCTTGAACTTATCTGATTTAAAATTCAATCTAATGAAAGTGACTTGTATACAGTAACATGTAACCATTATCAAAAAAAAAAAAAAAAAAGAGAGAGAGAAAAAGATAACAGCTCCCGACGATAGAAGGTAAATTTGAATAGAGAAAAGTTCAGAAGAGGCACATCACACCTGGGGAAGGGCATCTTCAACTTAGTAGAGCAAAACACTACTCTGATCAGGATTCCCTTCCCTATTTTTATATTCTATATCAAATAATGCTGGCCATTCCTTCAACTATCGCTTAATATGGCGGTCATCTGCACTTTCTGTAGCTGTTATTACCAATATTCCCTTTAGACAATGCAAGATCGACTGAAGTATGTCTATTTTTGTTTTGAGTTATTTTATGTAGTTTGTCATTTCTGCACGTTACTCCGTCTATCTTCTTCTGCAGTTTATGGACTTATATTATATATATGATGTGAAATATCAATTACTGTATTATTTACTGAAAGCGCAGAAACAACGTCCTTTCTGAAATAAGGAAGCAAATCAGATCAAAATGCAGTGAGGAAAAATGATGTGAAAACGATGTACGTGTTCCATCCACATTACCTTGGTTCAAAGGGGACGAAGTCGCTGAAACATTTTGTTTATCAAAGGATATACGCGCCTGGCAGATTTTGCCGACTGGACATCTCTTCTTTCTACGTGTATGGACCCATTTTCTTACTAGAATGTTACTGTGCACCCACTTTTGTATAGGAGAAGAACAAAATTGTCGGATTTCATAGATTGAGAATGAGAGAAATGACTACACAATCATGTAGTACCAAAGCACGTTTTGTGCACACGCCATACGCACATGCGTCATCGGGGACGTATGCAAGGGCGTGGGAAATTATCAAACCGACACTCGCTCACAGTAAGATAGGTGAAGATACCTGCCATCAGAAATTTACAAATGCGACGGGATTTTCCTTTCTCAATACAAGCGATATAAAAAGAATGATGGCAGCTTCACAAGGATCAGACAAGAAATACGAAATTCATTATTATTATTATTTTTAAGGCCATGACATCACCGCCTGATCTATATAATTTAAATCCTGTGTCTAATTTTGAAACTTACGACCAACATTTCTGTTTTAGTGTGCCACATTCTATGAGAGTCAACGATAATAATTATGAATATGGAACAGTGTTTCACTTTAAAGTGGCACGTGCTTCTTTCTCACTGTAATTGCGCTGGCTGTCATAGACCAGTTCGTAATTCCACTTTGCGCATGAGCAGAAAAAGGTTATTTGTAACAACATACGCTTTAGTTTGTAAATTCACTGACATATATGCATCTGTGATGTGATGGTTATTCATGTGATCCTTATAAAATGTCTCTTTCCAGCACATCCACCAGACAGTAAGCCTGGTATTTGGCAATAATTTATAGAAAAATGCATTCAGGGGAAAACAATGAAATGTATGCTTCCCCAGATGTTATTGACAGATCATTCTGGTCACCTGATCTGCGCAAGTTTATTCTTTGTTTATAGATTTAAAGATTGTTACGTAGGGCAAACTCATGCATGCATCATGAAAAAACAAAAAGGTCATTTGCACCAATGTACACATGGGCTACTTACGAACTGGCTTATTTCTGAAGGTGATATGCTCCGAAGCACAATTTTCTTGCTGCTGAAGAAACATGTCAGAAATCTACGATCACAACGATGTTTAAATATGATTTATAATTTAAATATGATTGCGCCGTTTTGCACTTGACATCATCTTTCGGGTGAAGCCCCCTTCACAAATCAAAGATTCAAAGTAAAACTGCATAAGTAAGTGGAAAGACATCTAACAAGTTCGAATCGATAAAATCCTCATGCAGCCATATACTCACCGACTTTCGTTCGTAAGTATGGAGAACATGTACCATGTACCATAATGTCTCAGCCTCACTTTGTCGTATGGGATTTCTGTGATAGGATGTGACTTTATATATCGTTTTCTGCATATGTCATCATAGGCTTTACAGAACACAAAGATTAAAGAGAATTGGCAAGGGCTTAATGTTCCCATTTACTGTGAGCAAAGTAAGTTAGAATGAGAGAATTACATCGAATATCAAATTGTCGGTGCCACATGCTCTGAAATAGTTTAATTGAGCGATATAAATACATAATTATGCATCTCTACAAATTTTCGATAGAACTTTAGAAAGAAGGCAAAGCTTAAATACACTCATTTGGCATAAAGCGCGCGCGTTTTATCATTGTATTTTTAAATACTGACATTCATTATGTAGTAAATTGAATCAAACAGCTTTCTTGATGTTTAAAGCTAAAAAAAGAAGAAGTGAACCATGAGAGCATAAATAGAAGGAAGGAATTCGCTGTTGCTATATAGATGTCATTCTTTGCTCGTTGCCCCAAAGTAGTCTCGTCTTACCGGTGTTAGTACATACATGTACCACCGCCCATTCTGTCTCTGTCCCTGTCACTTCTCAAACTGGGTTCAGGTCAAATTCAGACAATCACCGTAAACTGCACAGAATTTCATGCACTATTTTCATTGCTTAAAAATACCTACTTACAGACATCTTGTCGTAAATCTATGATAGGTTTAATGAATGTATTGATTTAATGTATACTAATTCTGCATAGTCTGATAGTGTCTAACATGATCATTTGAATACACAGAGTTTCTGTGTTCACGTAAAAGATGTCGATTTGCTCGGTAATGATCTTTATGATAAATTTACACAATGACAGTAATAACTGACAGTGATAACTGTCTCTTTTTTGAGATAGTGAAAAGAAAATTGTTGAACACACGATCAAATGGGTGAGTATTATATCTATTTAATCATGTATGCTATTTTGTTAACAGTCTTTGGATCACAAGGTCTATCAACATCACACCCTTTCAGATGATTGTTTAGCCCGCGGGGTCGACATTTTTGGCACACGTGTCACATGAAGAGCCAGGATCAAGTCCCCGCCGCGGTTCTGTCAGCCGATCGAGGCCCGTGACTCCCTGCCTCTAAAGCTCTGGCCTATAAACCCGCCCTCGCTCCGATATCACTACGTCAGGCAAACGATGCCATACCGGAGCGGACAGCCGGTACAAGAAGCAGTTGGCGTTTGTAGGCATTGCCTGCCCACGATGGGAAGTGGTGTTTGTACCAAATGTCAGAAATAGTAGGAACTTACATCACGACACGGGTATTTATAGACCGAAGACCCCTGCCTCTCCTCTGGTCCCCGGTTAACGGCGCATTTGGAATGCATTATTCAATCCTGGCACGATAATCTTATGGAGTGCTCCGCGATCTACTGCACTGGTGATGAAGGCAGATAGATATATACTCTGGTACCTTTTCCTGGAAAAAAAGGGGCAATGTAAGCGCAGCCCACGAGGACTGAGGTAAACAACTTAATGACTCAGTGTTCCATTACTGCAATATTTCGTATGAGCAAACAAAAAAATCCAAACTTATTGATTGTGACTGTGGACTATTGATATCAATCCGAATAAAAAGGATTAGCCTTGGTCTGACCGACTTATTGTTGGTAGATTATGATGTAAAAAGTGGAAGAAATTTTTCTAATTTCAAAATTTCGATGACAAATATCACTTTGCTTGTTTTACTCCAAAGTTCCTTGTTCATGTTGTTGCTGCCAAAGTTAGATATTGTTCTCAGTCTTGATCTTACGGGCGTTGTATAGTGACTTACTAGTATTTCTCATATCAAATTCTCTGCATGCCCTTAATGCTTGTAATATCATGCATTTGTCTTGTTTGTGTTGTAGCGTTTTTACTCATTAGATTTGAAGAACAGAATAAATGGTATTTGTAAACAATGATCTCATATAAACAAGTGTTTTTCATCAAATATGTGTGGGTAAAGCATATCTCTACATACGTATATACATAAGTATGAATGTGTATTGAACATAATATGAATAAATGTATATGCATACACATAAATAATGATTATGTAAATATCCCCCGCACATACGAGGGAGCATTTGCATTTGTGTAACCGTACCAACCAGCTGGTGCACACTTTGGGTAGAACACAGGGGAAAATTTTAAATCAAGAGTTAGACGATGATTAGATTGAAGAAAAGAACCACAAAAAAAGAGAAGATTTTATAATTGTTACAAGATTGTCTTATTTACTGATCAAATAATCATAATTTCTGATATCCAAGCGCAGCGACCGAGCAAGATGAGGGTGGCATCAACTTTCCCAAATGAGGGAGCTTTTGCATGTCTAGAAAGGAAATTTAACGATTTGGTGCACACTTTGGTTGGAAATATTCGGTACATTTTCACTAATAGAAGTAAGACCATACGTTGTTTATCTATTCGAATTGCAAAAAAACAAACAAACAAAAAAACAACAACAGCAACACCCAAATAAACAAACGAATATTTGAAACTGTTGGGTGATTTTCTGAATCTAATTGATTTGCCTGAATTTATCAAAATAAACTTTTCTTAATCGCAAATGCAAATCCCACAGGTTGGTGGGAACAAAAAATCTCGCAAACCATACACAATTTGTTTTGCTCTTCCAGAAAAAAAAAAGGAGGGGGGAAGCACAAACGAAATGAAGTCTTCGGCAACATGTGGTAAACAGGTCAAAAATATGGCGATATTGCTTGCAAAGGAGACCGTGCTGGTATGAGAGAATAGGAGAAAAACAGGCAAAGCGTCAACGATCCTTCGAGCGCAATTGAAAATATTCGTTAGCAAAACTCAGTTAAGATGGCTTTCTGCTGGCATTTCACAATATCAGTGAAATTACATTGCAACGATACATTTCGAGAGTTTCAGTTCCAGTTTCAATAGGGTCTAATCTTTCCACTTGTATGACAGAAATCAGTATGACAAAGTCAAACATTTTCACATGAAAATATAAACCAGAGTACTTATACGAAATATTGAATAATAACATGTGTATATTATATTCATGGTATATCTTAAAGTATACAGGTGGAGAAAACCGTTATTGATAAGCAGTTCGCTTGACTATATAATTTATATAATATATTATTATATAACAATATAATATTGCAAACATATACATGTAGAACATAGTGGTCAATCAATGAAAGTTGGAATCTGAGAATAAATGCTAAAGAAATATGATGGAACCTACTTAAAAGCAAGCTTATTGAGCGTAGGTCCCAGGATTATAATGGAGTGTAAAGATTAAGAAGAAGAGCACGGGTACAAAAAAAAATGACCAAATAACGTGAAATTTGAAGTATCTTTACTGTCATGTGACTGAGGAGAACAACACAATGGTGATAAAACAAGACAGAAACGAAACTAAGGAACAAGAATTAGGGGATACCCGAACAGGAAAACAAAACCAATTAATTTTACCTAAGACATTATTTATATAATGATAATTTTGCAGTAAAGCAATCTTTAGGATTATTTTTATTTTTATTTTTTTTTTTTTTTTTTTTTTTTTTTTTTTGGGGGGGGGGGAACTGGATCGGTGAGGGTCACATGCAAACCGACGCAAAAGCACAAGACCATATTTGTTTGTTTGTTTTTGTTTGTCTTTAGACCAATCGTGACATTATGTTGAATTACTAGATTATACCTTTAAATTATACCACATCCATTTCATGTAGCACATATTTTCATTTGTTTGTATAGCGTTTCATCTGTTTTTCAATTTGAAACGTGTTTGTTTTTCATAGACCGCTATATGGCTATCTCTTTGCGTACAAATGTTTAACAGACATGAAAAATTTGAAATGCAAAATCCAAACCATTTTAAGTTGATTTCATTGAAAAGTATAAAATCAAACAATCAGAATTGTAGAGGTTTGATAAAAAAAGAAATGAGATGAAATGTTATCGAAATGTTGCAAGTTTTCATCTGACAGTGATATCACTACTTACCACACGTGCAAATAATATCAAGTGATGATGTCATAATGCACTCTGAAGTCTCTACTTAACTTTTTGATAACAAAAATTACACTAGATTTCCTTTTCTTATATTAATTCACCCTAAATATTTGTATCCTTCGCATAATTTGCATTGTTGGTGTTGTGTTGCGATAACCTGGCAATGCCTTTGAGGGAAAATAATTGTATTGGCTAAATCATTGACCAAAAACATTATTGAAAATTTGACGTCACTTCCGCTAATCTTCATACAACGATGCAAGTATGATTCCTTGTAAACAATGTAAGTCAAACTTTGAAAGTCCGTGACTGACGTGTTTCAAATCCGCTGTTGATGAGACTTAATTCCCTCTGTTTAATTAAGTCAATTTGCTAATAGATAGAACTACGTTGTAATTTTGGACGACTACAAAGTTCATGCTTCTCTCTTGAGCACGTTTGGTGAATTGGAATGAAATTTTTGTGTCATTATTGTATATACCTATGATTGTTACCATCACGACGAAACTGTTCGTCTCTTGTGAGGACACCCATGTATATTTTTTCTAATTGTCTAAATTTTGTTATTATATTATTATACTGTCAATAATGCAATAAAAACTGTTTATCCGCTCGTGTGGTTTATCCGATTTCCAAATCCGCATTTGAGAAGAATTTGCAATATCCCCGAGTATTTTTGTCTTTTTTTTTTTTTTGTTTTCTAGATTTTGATCATTTGTTGTACCCGTGCTACTCATCTTAATCTTTACTCTCGGTTTTAAAACTGGGACCTATACTCAACAAGTTTGCTTTAAGTAGACTCCATCATATTTCTTTAGCATTTATTCTGAGATTCAAACTTTTATATGAGATTGACCATCGTGTTCTACATGTTAGCAATATTCTATAGTGCTTCCTAGCTGGTTATCATATATCACTTTATTTTGTTACATTTGTTGTATTTTTTCACTGAGAAATATGAACATAAATTGAAATTGAAACTGAATAAACCTCCACTGCAAGTGCGGACACAAATATTTCTCATAATATTATAATAATGTGGATGAAGCGAAAAGTGAAAATGTGATATCGTGTACGTGTGTAGAGTGTACATCAGACGTATACTTTGTATTAATTCAGGAAAACAAGAGCTTAAAAGTAACAAGTTTATATGATTGTATCTGGCGTTATTGTTTTTTATCTTCTGGCAGATTTTAACGAGTATAAAAGAAAAGAAAAAACATGCTGTTAATTCCGAAATAAACTGATTCCTGATGTTCTACGTTATGGATACAGTCATGACAAACCTCTCTTCAAATTTTAGTCGTTTGTTTGTTGTCGGCTGACTCGTTTGATAGCGATGCCGAAAATGAGTACATGCATCATTCTTTCATGAATCATTTCTCGCATTTTGGGATGAAAAGCTCAATACAGAGTTTGTTTATTTCTCTAGAAAAGCACACCATTCTCCTGCAAGCACACATAAACACATACACACATACACGAGAACACACACACGTACACACACACACACACACACACACACACACAAAGCCTGTGAAGAAAGTGCACATGACCCCATGACATGGCAACCAATGAATCCATTTTGCCGCCACACTGCAAGCATTACCAAATTACAGTATATCGCATGAAACTCATCCCCTGTTATAATGAGAGAGATTTTAATTTTGTATAACCTTGCCAGTAATGTTAGAGATAAACTGATGGTGATGGGAAGTACAAAGGGATGAACTTCGTAAAAAATGACGAAAATATTGGTGTGAAACATTAACTCATGTCCAAATATCTCCGATATATAAATAATGTGTTAAAAAAGCCATAAACTTCGAAATTGGAATTACATAAATTGGCTTAGGAGTATAACCTTTGAAGCTCCCATGTCTTACAAATTTTCACGAAATTTCATCCGACGATAGAATATTCTATGCGGGATGAGGGTGTCAGCTATTTAGCTACATCTTCGTGGATTTGACGATGAGAATTCAAAGATTTCTCATAAGTCAAAATAAATTGATTTGCCTTTAAATGCTTCAGATGTCTTCCAGACGATCCAATAATGCAAACGAGACTCACATATGAAGCTAATGTGATATTTCGCCTGTGAATTAAGAGATGTGATGTATCTGATTAATTAACAATAATGAAGTAATCGTTGCATTTGACCAAAATGAGACTGTTTCGTTGAGAGACGCCAGATCTTGCTTTTAAATGAAATACACGACCTACAAAATAAAAGAAACTCTACAGATTCTGTCTCGACAAAGTTTGAATATATTTAGTAGCTGTCCAAACAGATTTCCCAACGCTTGTAATCGATGTCGCGTAGGGTCGGGGGGGGGGGGGGGGGGGTACAGATTGTGCAAAGTGACAGCATGCAGTAAACCTAACTCCATGTGCCATTTGACTATGCTAAATAGAGCACGATAAACAAATAGACCTGCAAATGATCATCAAAAGCGGACGCAAGAGTCTGTAAGTTTTGAAATTTGATGTTGCGTAATCCCCTCATTAGAGTCAGCCATATCATAAAAGCTACATTTTACGAAGATGATGTGTGTTATAAGGGACTCAAAAGAATCTTTAAAACGCTCGTATACAAATCGTCACTACATTTTCGTTTTGGTCATGAAATCGAGAGGAAGAAGTTTACCTTTTACCATCAGACTTCTAGAATTTCAACAATGTAGCACAGGCGACTTTCGTACAAGGTAAGGAACGGGTATTTCTGCTGACTTACATTTCAACCATTCCCATTGCAAACCAGTAGGAGAGTATACATCAGACATCATAGCAAGTGTTGGGTAATTCGCTAACATAAACATGTCGGTATCAATGTTTAGCAAAAGTAAAAGTAACGAATTTCAACTTTTTTTTCGATTCTAAGTAGCTTAGAGTGGATCGCTCCCCCTCCCTGTTACTATTGATGTGATCTGAGTCAGCGAAAACAGTGCATCTCTTTGCATTCATGCCACTGCAAGTTATATTTGCTTTATCATGTTTATTTGCACTTGGTCATTTTTTCGTTCATATTCCATATCACTTTGATCATTTCATGTTTATATTGCAAGTCACCCTGAAGAGTTTGTTCGCAAAAACCGATAAGTCCATTTTTGAAGATTTTGAAGTACGGTCTCTGTCATAAAGTACAAAATAATACCTTTTAAATGATATATTGGTCACTACATATAAAGGTACATTTTTGAAGTTATGGTCAAAAGAAGCAAACATTTTCTTATTATTCTCTTTATTTTTCTTGACCTTTAATCGCAAATATCTCCATTTGGCAATTATGGACTTATCGGTTTTTGCAAACAACTGTTCCATTCTTCTTCAGATGGGAGTTATTTCAAATTTGTAATTTTTTTCTAATTTTCTTCTTATTTTCGAGTGGTAGTGGCCCAATTCATTTTGATAGATGATTAGCACCAAATATGCATTCATGATATCACGATAGAGTCAAATTCGCAGTAAACAAAAACTATATCATGCGATCAACTGTGGCAAACACGTGTCTGGAAAAGCATGTATGCATGTGTGTCATGACCTAACGGGACGACAAACTGGTTGAACGAAATATCACTCATTCTCTTTCAAGACAAGAAACAGCACAATGAGCAGTATGATATCTCTGAGCGTAACGTAAAGCATGGGTGCGTTGAAATGAGGCACCCATGAAGTATTCAAAGCGTATAAACAGCCACATGTAAAAGAGGCACAGTGTAACTATGCTGAAATGCTTCGTGTCATATACACAGTGGGTTCAGCGTAATATCGTGGTGTCGGGACGTTCAGGTCACCCCATAAGTCGCGGTGAGGCCTATCGCGCCCTGTCACGTGATTCTGAAATGGCGCCACGTTTACACACACGCTTGAGATCAGCACGCTATGCGATAGATCGGATAGGATGCACTGATGCTAGTAGCTCCAAAGAAGAAAAACCACCTCGCGCACACTCCGAGCAACGTTGTAAAATGGATTTGTACGGGAAACAGGCTCGCTCGATGCGTCTGTCCAAGTAATAACTGAGGTGTAGGATGCGTGTGCTTGCAATAGTTTTTTTTTCTCTCTCTCTCTGAAATTGTTCTCTTCCATACCCTAGCTTCATGTTTTTCTGCTATGATAGTCTGTTAAAAATTTGTTGTGGTTCTCAGAGTTATATTTATGCATTCGAGAGCTGTAGCTGCATATTCCGTGTCATCTGCCCAGTGCAGTGAGATTAGTCAGTCGGTCGTAAAAGTATTGATGTAATGAGACTATTATGTATTATTTGTAACAACCGCATTGTTTTTTCCCCTCCTCTAGTCAGTCTTGTGTTGGGTTATTGAAACAATTACAAAGAGACATACTCCTTCATTTTGATAAATTTGTATTACATTTCCACGAATGCAGAAAGAAAATACTGGAAATTAAATCAAGCAGAAAAAAAAAAAAGATGACCTAACCTTTCCATAGACAGCTATGAAACCAAAGGGAAATTATAAAAAGAAAAATGAAATGAATGAATTAACCGCAAAGTTCTTTAGGGGCCGCTTTCATTGTAGCTGTGCTGAACCGTGCTTTGAGGCCGAGCGATCCTATAGAAAGCCGAAAGTGCGTTTGTTTACCAGGTGCTGAATAAACAACTTCTTCTCATAACTTACAACTCCAGTTTACACCTGTGTCTGATCACAGTGCACCTCTTTAGGAGTCCGCCATTATAGTCCCGGGCTATTACCTTGAAAAATGGAATGTGACATTAACACACAGCCTCATTTTGTAGAGCAATTCATTTTTCATGGTTAGAAAAAAAAGGAAATTATGGTGTCTGACAACAATATTAATCATAATATTAATCATAACGGCAATTTCCTATCGTGATAATCATAATGTGTATAGACATGGCACACACACACACACACACAAATGAGTAGAAACCGCTCAAATAGCAACGTGTAGCCTTACAAATTAATATGTCAGTTGGTTTTATAAGTAAACGCTTCGTCTCTTTTTAATATCTTTATCTTTATCAATATTTTCACAACATTGTATACGTCTTCTTCGACACACCAGCCTTTTTCGTATCTTCTTTTCTTTTTTTTTAATCATTACTAGCTGGAATTTTTGTGACATGGCCACAGGCAAACCACACTCCATAAGGAAGAACTAGACAATATCATTTCTTATGACTTGATATGATTACATCATTGCTAGCCACGGAGTTTGTAACATTGCTGACAGAATTTGAAAACATTTTACACTATTTTAAACATTTTCCATATCTATAAATGAGTCTATGACTTCGTCGTGTTGAAATATGATTAAATCAACCATCATTTTCAAGTTCAAATACAGTATGTCTGTATTTTTGCGTAAGTACAAAGGTCCCTTTGAAAGTTGTCGCAAAACATCAAAAACCCATCGATACGTCTCCTTCAATAAGAACCATGTAAAGAGAGAAAAGTTTCTCAGAAATGTAGTTTCCACACCATTTATGGTATATCAGTAGTTCGTTTAAACTGTCTCAGACTGTCAGAGAAAGGTTATTAAGCCAAACAATGATCTCTTCGGTGTTTCCTCTTTCCATGACCCATATAAATGAACGGAAAGCATGACATAAAAATGCCATAAATAGATATTGTATCTGTTTAACTGAGCAGAAGGCATTTATTAATGAATCATGAAAAAGCGAAAGCGACTTCGTTGTTAAAACCAAACTATGGACAGATGGACAGTCATAACCAGTGAAATCGATGAAATTTATCCCGAGATATGCGGGAAGTGATACTATGTCGTTGTTCCTCTTTCTTATCTGTGAGGAGGCGAAGATCTGCTCTGCGAAAGCTCTATCAGAAGTCACGGTAATATGACTGCGTACGTCGTTGCCAGCATGTTATATTTATATACCATGATCCCCAAGTACATGCGTACATGATTAGGCCGGACCGCCCAATGTCGTCGGTTTTTGTGGCGCCTTGAAGGACTAAGCGCCACGTGCTCTGGCGATATCGCGTGCCTGCAACTGTTCAAGGTCATCGAAAAGTTGATCCTAAAACAATGCAGCAGATGGCTTCTCCTGTGCATCGCGCTGCACTGTTGTTCGAACGCCAACACCTGTGGAAATTCGTTTCCACCACACAACGACCGGGTGCAAGATCGGGGCACGGCTTTTCCTCTTCTCTCCTGTTCGCGCTATTATCAGAGCACTCATAAAATGGAGTAAAATTCCAAAACAGCAACAAAGTGCAGCGAATTGGCTTATCTCTCAGCGGCATACGTTAGGGGTGGTCAAAAAGTGACCTATTACTAGTCTTTGATGAAAAAAAACAACAAGCATTGTTGGGTGTCCAAGATTGCGAAAACATAAAGATCAATCAAAACCAGACACAAATAAACTGTTTTGATGCGTTGAACTGAGAACAGGCTAATTCATATTTTCTTAAAGGGTCATTTCTGAATAATCAAGCCCGCGGCGGATCATTACATTGACAAAACTTTTACCTCATCCTTTTAGTTTACACCGAGTTCACGCTGTGTATTTGGGGTTGCGATATCTGTGCTTCATGATTCTGTTCAGTTCAGTGTGTATTAGGAGACATGACAATAGGATCCTTTCTCTATCTGCCATATTTTGTACCAAGTGCGTGTACGGTGTCATCCGCCGAGAACCATTCCTCAGGGATGAACATGGTGCATATTAGTTAAACTTTGTTAGCAAGGAGATTCATTCAACAACAATGAATCGCTCACATTATTTCGAGATGTGATCGAGAAGAATTGTAATACAATGACCATCCCTCCCACTTCAAAACAAATAGATCCTTTTCACGTCCGTATGTGCTTTTCATGCCGACATCTCCTCGGATATTAGTAACGACAGCTACTCTTTACAGGGCTCTCATCCGTAAGGCAGAAATTGCGCGCGTTATGAACCTCTATTAATGTCGAGGGGGAGGAAAGACAGCGCTCGCCCCATCGACTCTCCGCTGGATGTAAACGCTCCGCGACAATTACTTCCGGTTATACTCTTCTTTCTTTCTTTTTTTTCGATGATGCCCATTATCTACCCGCCTATTTCCTTCCTAAGCCATGGCTCTCAGGAAGATCAACGTCGCCGCCATGAAATTTAACTGCCCCTCCCTCAAAAAAGAAAAAAAAAAGACAGGATAAAATCAAACGAGGGAATACAGCGTATTTTGATTGCAGATGCACCAACACAAGTTTGTAAAATCATTCTTGAACAACGAAATATTCCCCAGTTCCACTTGATAGTACTAACAGGCGAAGGGCAGTATTGCAAATCAAATTTTGTTCATGCGTAGAGTCACAGTCTTAATTCGATATAACAACATAATACCACTCCCATTGGACCGCTGGTGAAAATCTACGGTTCATCAGGAAAGACACCAACCATAATGTAATTCTTTGCTTGTTTGTTTGGCGTTATTTTTGATATCGATGAAAGAGACCGAAAGACTCACCCAAGGCGACTGAAAATGGCGAAGGTTTCTCTCAAGCGTTTGTAGCTTTAAGTTCTATCAGATACAAAGTCTGATTCTGCAATGAATGAATGAATTCAAATACAATTATATCCCCATCATGCTCTCTTAATCAGAAACTCAATGTCACGACATTATGGATGTGACTCAAAGCTGCAACTGTTTGCATTTAGCGTACCATGACCACTTCAGGGATTCAAGTTTCAATAAAAAGGAATGTGCAGTATTATCATTTCCGTGAGATTAAGAAATACTCCTATTATCCATTGAACTCTATCTTATGACTTCAAGACGTATCTTCATACATTCAAGACCAACATGCATCAGTAAAGGAAGTAATCCCGCAAAACTTTTTACTGATTACAGGAGTTTATCAAGTTCAAAACAGTTGGACAGCATGCATGTTGGACACAGGTTGAATAAAGTTCAACCGATAAACGGACTGAGATCTTGTATTGTCATATTGTAATAGCGAAACTTGCTTGATAATTTGCTTTGGCTACAGCTTAAACTGACTTTGTTAGATGAAGTCTGTCTGTCAGAAGTTTTAAAATAAAGCTCTCTATATTTTCATCAGATACATGCTTCCCAATTATGTGTCGTATGGTAGGATACTCTGTATCTATTGGATACGTCAGGAAGTTCCAGCAGATTTTCCCCTTGTCTATGAACCGAATCCCTTGGAGCTGAAATGGTTTGTTTTAACAGATTGCATATCATTTTTTTTTTCATAAAAGAAGGAACTATGAAGCTTATGCATGTACTTCGATGCATGAACGTAAAATGAATGGGTCACTTTGACTATATACTCTGAATATTATTTTCCCAAAGACATGACAAGAGACATGCGCCACAGTTTTCAGTTTGCATATTATGAGCAGGGGTCATTAAAGTAGAGCATTCAAATAACACGAAAGGCTGAAAAATAGATTTTCTGGGTAAATTTTATCTTCCAATATTGGAACCCTGGGAATGAGAGGAAAATAGAAATACTCTGGTCTGCAATGAGCCATTGCAATGTATGTTTTACACTTCAATTCCACTGTATGACCATCAGCGCGCCCACGCATTGGTGCGCACTTCTGATGCTGATTTGCCAGCGTACTAGCCCAGTGAGGCGGACCGGCTGACTAGTGGCATGTATATTCCCACTCAGGTGAACTAGTGTGTTCCCATAAAAGATCCCGGCCGACGTAAGCCGCGAGAACCCCTTATTGATGATGCGATAGGCGCAGTAGGGGTCATTTCATTATATTACAACTTCATTCATAATGTATTCTTATCACTACACAGAATAGAAAACAAGCGCGGAGGGGCAGAGGGAGAAAGAGAAGGCACAGGAAAAAAAAATAGAGGAATTTTTCATAACAATCATACCCGCAGATATTGAAAGGATAAAACTGGCTTTCTATCGCCACCGCGGCGGCGTGGTAGGGGTCACTGCGCCCGGACAATTACGCCAGAGCCACGGGGCGTTTGGTACTCGGCGTTCCGCTGGATGTTATCAATCTATTTCTCCCGGCCTGAAAAGAATGGCGCTGCTCCAGCGAGTATACTCCACACAAAAAGGTGAATCGGCGAGTTATGGATTCTCTTTAGGGGCATGGGGATGGCCTCCCGTACAGCTAATATAAAAGCACAACGCTGATCTGCGCCCGCCATAAAAGGCAATAGAGCATTCAGTGATAAAATAGATGACGGCAATTATTATTCTTTTATGCTGATCGGATCATGGATGTGGAGAGGCTCCGCAGCGGCCGGGCAGCTGGCGGATGGCCGCGGTGTGGGATGTACTCATAAAAGAGCATGGACATCAACTGGCAGGGAAATGTCTGCTAGTCAGAAAACATGTAGACACGAAAAAAAAAATAGCTTCTTTTCTCCATATCCTAACGAATTATGTCGCGAAGAATGCTAAGAATCAAACTCAAGGAACTCATGTTTGATCCTTGTTGAGATATATACCTGGTAGTAACTGCATATCAGTATGGATTTTGTGGTCATGTTGATGCTTCGTATACATTCAAACAAAATTCTAAGAGAAAACTCTCTGAATTTCAAACAGAGAAGAAAACAAAATTATCCATTAAGTTGTGAAAGTATACATGTATATATATTTATATATTTCTTGGTAAATTGGTGCATTTCTTATGACACAGATTTAGAAACGCATTTAGCTTTTCTAAAAAAGAAAAAAAAAGTCATCAGTTCCTTTGCAGGCGTTACTTTGGAACAAGCTGAAACATTTATGACATGGCTAACACAGGTATATTTTGCTCGGGTGCAAAATGTCGTCAGCAGAGCATCGACCTATTGCAGCTGCCTCTTCTTTCATGTGGCCGATGTTTATCATCCTTATAGACCTCCGTCCGTATCAATACGCAACATAATATTATTACGAAGAGAACTCGATTATCTCAACGGACACGGCTTCTGATCAAGAGCTACATCATTCCGGAGACGCTGGTGTCAGTATTCATATGGAATATTTAAGTGGAGGAATGGTGCCCTGTAAGAGAACATTCAAGCGAGTTAAAGATGTTATTATGTCCTTGTGTGTATACTCTACAGCATTTATAATTTTCAAAGTCCTGATATAGGTCCAAATTCTTTCTGTTGATTATCATTCTTAGGGTAGTATGTCAAATGAAATAGTGAAAAGTAGACAAGACTCGTCGATGAATACATACAGACATTGAAATAGGGCAATGTAGGGTAAACGTAACTAGATAAGCGAGATAGTAACAGAGGGAAAAGAAAACATGCACTCATGCCACGCTTGCCATGCTATAGCTAATAACTGGCACCTTAACCGGATAGCAGCACAGACCCCATCCCCCCCATCCCATAAAAAAGAAGAAAAAAACCAAAACAAAACAAAACACTAGTAACAACAAGAACGAGGCAGTATCACTTCCCTCTACTGAACTATAGTCTGCAGAATAGGATTAGGTCAAGTACACATCAGAAGTTATACTATCTAAACTAGTATACTTGATTTACAAAGACAGTATCGTACAACCTGGTGCGATACTGTCTTTGTAAATTGTTTTCTCTTCTCAGGAAAATCTGGGTCGTGAACTTTAAATAATCACGCACGCACATACATACATACATACATACGTACATACATACATACATACATAAACATACAAAACACAATGTGTTGATGATTAATATCTTTTGTGCTAATTCGAGAGAAGTAATGGAAAGAGGCGAATTTGAACTATAAACTCAATTCCAAACACAGTATCAGACATCCACTATTATATACTATCGCTTATTTCATTACAATCATAGTTGACATAGTAAAAACTGTTGACGCGAAGCCTACTTTGAGATACATTTTTATTTTGTATCATTATTATCATGATTATTAGCACCGGTGTCATTTATTTTGTCATTTTTGTCATCAAGTTTATCTTTTCCATTATGACATAAGAAAGTTTGGTATGACCAATGAACTTCATGAAAATTCTGTCATTGTTTATATTACAATGACGACAAGTGTTATGGCTAATACTTTAACATCTCAAATAATTCTGCAATTTAAAAGGGAGAAGTGTTTTTATAGGTAGCTGGGGAAGTATCTTTAAACATGTTTCAGACTCTCGAAGCCCCTGTCTTGACAGAACTTGTTCTCTCGAAGCATACGTGGATGCCATCGATTATATCTTTAAAGATTTTGTCATGTGCAAACTGGCAACACCCTGCCGAGAACCCCATCTCGGCTCAATGCACCAGCCACATTATGACTGGCATGTCATTGCCACTGCCTTAACCATTATTTCCAGGAAAATGTAAGAAGGAAGACATTTTTGAAGAGCGGAAATTGCTATGTATCGTGAGTGCAACGCAAAAGATTGCACTCTGAAATGAGTATTTTGTAAATGATCAATAAAATTCATCTAAAAATTGCATTTTAGTTTATAGTAAAATGATGGGGTTTTGAAAGTAATGTGTTTTACTTTTCCGAGACGTAAAAACTGCAGGACTTGCTTGCACGCCCCCGGATAGCCCAGGCTTTTGAACATTGTGTTGATGTAATGTGGTGATGTGGTGGAAGGGTGTGAAAGTTTACAGATGAGTGCAGTATCTATTTGCGCGCATTATTTTGATGGGCGCTGCAACTGGAAATTGACATCAAAGACCACAAGGATATGAACACAGGCTACGCTGCTTTTGTTGAGTTCGTCATGAAATAGAGTATGTGATTTTTACAAAAACAAAAATTGAAATATGAAATTCATGTTGCAATGTCAAAAATAATTAAGTAAATGTGAAAATACAGTGAACTGAATATGAATGTTAGGAAATATAGATGACTGATATAGTAATGACTATTTCACGTTGACGGGTGACCTCTATTTTGTATATTTGAGGTGTGTTCAAGTATAGATTCAGTCTCGCCTTCACTTCTCTTTTATCCCTCGTTAGTCTCTAGAAGGATACGAACGAGTTAACAGTCAGGTCGTCGAGATGTTTTCGAGTGCTCCTTTTCCTGTTGGTCAAGTTCGTTTGTTTGTTTGTTTTTCTCTCCTCGTCCAACTGACCTTTCAAAGTCATCGCCATGAAAAGTGACCGTCTGTAAACCTTGACCAGGATCTGTAGTCAGTCATTGGACAACCAAGAAAGTTCTTTGCAGTAAGTTAAGATACAGATGTGCGATTGCGAAACTATATACGCAGGCTGGCACTTATTACTAATGTCAACTGGGGATTTCTTTGTTGGAAAAGGGGGGATGTGGTTCCTTGTTGAATTATAACGCATTTAAATTCTTAACCCTCTTATCAACATAGATACTAAAACAGACACAGGTTGACAAAAGTAATTTTAGAGTTTTAGATACACGTTTGTGTTGTCTGTATGACCACCCTTATTTTATAATGGATTATAGAAGCATGCACTCAACAAGCAGCTTATAATCTCCCGCGGAGTATACGTTCGGAGGAAATATGTTAGAATGTGAATCAGAATGAAATATATACATACACATATATGTATATGTATATATATGTATATATATTCAGATTGAAAAAAAGAGACAGTATAGGATAAACCGTTAGAAAAGATAGAAATATATGAATGCCGTACAAAATCGGTGCATTTTTCTTTTTTTTTTTTTACATGACCCTCTTGAAACATGGCATACGGTTTTTGCAGTCATAGATCATGCAAAAATAGACAGCTTTGACTTTGTATCTGTATTATATTTTTTCTGATCATGTAATTTTTTCACATCAGCTAAAACCTTGATTTAACTTTTTTTTTAGATAATAAGAAACCGCTCATGCAATACAAAAAGGGAATATAATTCCATAAGTTTATTTGATGAAAATTGGCTTTGAAATGGCTGAGATATCCAAAGACAAAGTGATCCTATAGGTGGGACCCACCTTTTATGAGGATCCTTTGTTTTACTTTGCTTTTGGATGTTGCTGCCATTTAAAAACCGATATTTTTTTTAAAGTAAACTTTGAATTTCTCTAGTGCTCTTTAACATTTCATAAAGTGGTCTCTAATCAAGAGCTGAATCCTCACGTCAACCAATACTATAACATCCCTTTCATAGCCCACGGAACTCTGGGGGAGGGGGGGGGGGGGGGTAACGGGGGGGGGGAGGGGGGTAACAAAACCTGGAGACCTAAGGTAAACCCAGGGGTTAAGAAAATTTGATTTGATAACCACTCATCTCTAAAAGGGTAAGAATCATTATTCCATTTCTAATTTCAGAGCTGCTAAAGAATTTCGTTTTTCTCTCCCACACCCCTTCTTTTTTTGCTTGCCTATAACCAATTAGAAGACAGAGAGAGGAAAGAGAGGAGGAGACACAATCTACCTCACTTCACAATTACGTTGAGTCATGTAATTCACGGTGAAAAATGTGTGGCGCTCTTGACCATCGTATTAAGTGGAATTGGCTCTCCGGATTATGGTCACCAGCCCATTATGTTGTTTGCGTTTTCAATTTGTTGAGTGGGTGGCAAACTGTCTATTTGGCATCGCTTTTCTATCAATTGTTTATTCATGATGAAATGGCCAGCTGCCGACTATAGTGATGCTCTCTCTGCTCTCTTTCTCCCTTACACACACACACACACACACACACACACACACACACACACACACACGCACGCACGCACACATAAACTTTTCGTTCATGAATTTCCTTTCATTTGTCCGAGAATTTTACTTAGAAAATGGATTGAACGACTTATCAGTACTTCAATTCATAGGAAAATTGCTAGACCAGTTTCCCCCCTTTAACTTCTAAAAGAAGGAAGGCAACCGAGAGCATAGTTATACAGAAACAATCTATTTGGTAAATCCTTCTTTTCTTCTTCTTCTTCTTCTTCTTCTTCTTCTTCTTCTTCTTCTTTCCATATGATTTTCATTTGTTTGGGGGGGGGGGGGTAGTCCCAAATGTGATACGTTGTGTTAACGTCTCACGGCAGTTTATAATGATTGCAGATACTTGTCTTATTAAAAAAAGAAAATAACCTCTTGACGGATAATTAGGACGACTATCCTTATGCATTATTGTGCATCATGCCGCATTCAGAAAAAGAAAATTAATTAATGTGATCCTACTTTGATTATCATTTTTCTCTTTGAAATATCGAAGATTCAGTATCACGAAAATTTCAGTTAAGACCATAACTAGCGGATTAATCTTCGTACTGATATGCATTTTTCACATCTTTCCCTTCATGTATATGGAGTTATTGTCATGAAGAATGCTAGACTGGGAAATAACGATAGTGATAGTACTGATGATATAACGGTAGGAGCTGGTTCCCTGTATCGCATATTTCATAAAACTTCATTTCATCTTAATTTCATTAATTTCTTCATTTTTTTTTTCATTTTATTACAAAAATGCTATTCAGTATACAATTTACAAATACGTATCTATACAATTCAGTGCAGCTTCGCAATAAAGGAAGACACTGTAAACGGAAATGCAATACTGTACTGCTTGTTTTATAACTGCACTATTAAAAACAAAGTTGTTGGAAATGGAGGGGACCGCTGAGAGGATGGGCTTGTAATTTACAGTCCCCTCGTGAACAATGACTTAATACTGAAGGAAGAATATCTACATACTAGTACACTGTTTTATATGCATTATTTTACATTTTCCACCCACCATTTCGTGGCGTTCAAAGTTCTTGACAATATACTGTGATCCTCAATCACTGTGATCATACTCCTCGCATCTACTGTCCTCCCTCTCCAATCCCTGTGGGGAGCTAGCACTTCAGCCAGCCAGGTTGCCTTGTCAGGGGACACACGAGCCATATCCAAACGCGATACAGGGTCCTACATGGTATACATAATAGGCCCTAACCATTAATTTCTACACCTAGATAGAGAGGGAGGGGCAGGCGCGTTGTCGATAAAGTATCTTAAAAAAATATATAAATACAGTGATGGCAGAATTCGGACCCGAGACCTCGCTATATAATATAGCATAATATACTATGATATGACATGACGATATGCCATATCACAGTATAGTATAGTATAGTATAGTATAGTATAATGTAATATAATATAATATAATATAATATAATATAATATAATATAATATAATATAATATAATATAATATAATATAATATAATATAATATAATATTATTATATTATATTATATTATATTATATTATATTATTATAATATATTATATCATATTATATCATACCATATTATAATCATACTTTAAAATTATCAAGGACTACGTGCAGCATCTTGCCTTTGAGACTTGGATTTATTGTGTAATCAGTCATAGTAGTGCTCATGTCGCATTACAAGTTTCTATCATGTTATATATACATACATGATAAGTACCTCCTTGATTTACCTATGATGAAAGTCAGGATGAATGAAAAATGTTTCCTTTTGAATATGGCCGAACTTGTTACTGTCACATAAAACAGATATAAAAACATAATACAATAGGTACAGTCCTACATTTGTTTTCATTCAAACTCTTGGGACGAGATGGAATTCGTATCACCGTGCGTAGGCCTCACTTGATCACTTTTAAAATGAAGGTAGCTTTCTATATGATATATTCTCTCTCTCTCTCTCTCTTAGGACTTCTGGACAAAGTTTGACCTCATCCGCACTTTTCCCCCGCGGGCAGTAAGGACGGAACGACCTAGAACATCTATTGCATGAAGACGAGTACCAGCAAAACTTACTCTAGTAAAAAAAACTTGACTTCTAAACTTAAAGGGGCAAGGCCAGAGAGAAAAAAATGCCGGGTTTCGGCGGGTCAATAGCGACGCCACTACACAGACATTATCAAACTAAACTATTTGTCCTTATCTCTTTGGAAATCTACTAAACAAACGCTCCTAGGCTTTTTTTTATTATCATTATTATAACATATTACCGCTCCAAACGAAGCCGTAAAAATACCGCCGGTGGCAAATTCCTTGAATTTGAATAAGAATAAACGCAATGCATACTTTTATACTACTTCGGTTCAGGGGCTTCGTAAAATTATCCATAATGATCATTGTCAATGGTAGGTAGGTATGAAAGATGATCCGCAGCAGCTATATTCCATACCACGAGGTATCAATGTATTGCGTGTAAGCTAAACAAACAGGTGTATTCATAGGCATCGGCAATTCAACAGCATAACTCTTCTTCCACTTCACCTCAGCCTTTTCAAGGGGGCAGGCAACCATCAAAGAAGTTGTGGAATCTTTGCAAATAAGGCAAAATAGGGTTCACCGTTCAGTGACATGAACGCTCAATGCTGAGAAAGTATATCTGCTTTAGGCTCCACGACTTTTTGCCTTTTTTTCTTCTTGTTTTAATCTAAGCAGTGTGCAACTTGTACATACGTGTACACAGGAATGCATATATTTGTTTCAATTGACCGTTCTGCTGTGATCATTTACAATACATATCGAGATAAAAACTTTTTTTTTTGTAATCTACATGTATTTAATATTGGTTATCATACAGTCATGACAATTTGGAAGCACGCATTCAAATTATCACTACAAACATAGATGATTGTGACACTCTGTTCATTCAACAATAGTATCTAGTACAGTTATTTTCTTTCATTGGTTCATAATTAATGTGCCCTAGTCCTATAATCATACAATCTTTTAAGAAGTCGGAATGATAGTTACTCAACTCTATTGCCATGAGACACTCAGTGCTGAAAAGGAGTTTTAGGATTAACAGAGTAGCGGACTGGACTAGATATCAAGGGTCGAAAAGAACATAGTGTACACAAACTAAAGACACTCTGTTTCATATTCAGGTTGATTGGTGTAAAATCAATTCATCAGAACAGTACGCGCTTTCTCTTGGGGAAAGAGAGAGTTAAAGGGGCCCTGAAATCCAAATGCATGTTGATTAGTGTTGATTTATGATACCCTCATTTTGCGGTAAAACAAATATCTAGAAACATTTTATATATTTTTAACGATTTTTTTTCTTCTATTTTTCTTCAGATTACTTGGGAACGCCCACAAAAATCCTTCCAAACCAATCAATATTAATATTCTTGAGATGACCTCATCTGTCAATCATTGCTAAAGTACTGAAATGTTTAACAAAAGACATTGGAATGCACCTTCCTCTCGACTCAGTTAACTTGCATGTTTCTGTCATATTAATGTGACTAACAAAAGACATAATGAAGCGTGTGTGTGTGTGTGTGTGTGTGCACGCGTATGTTGGGGGTGCAGCCCCACCCACCGCCGTTCCGCGACCCCTGGTACATACAAATGTGTAGTCTGTGTGTGCATGCAAAAGCAATCAAAGCAATCCCAATGCAATTTCTGTATCAACGCTGCACATAATAATCAGCAAATTCTCGTAATATCCCATCCAAGAAAAAAAGAAACCAATATTCCTTTTCCGAAAAAGGCAAACGTAAAACAAACAAAAACAAAAAACAAACCAAAAAAAAAAAAAAAAACCACCACCAAATCTTCACTTCCCATTAACTATAGAAAAAGTCCATTTCGCCAAACATGGATGATCAAAGCAATCTTGCTTGGTCACATTCTCTCATCACCAGGAAGCGATAAATGGATTGCTCCAAGACAGGAGCAGGTGTCATCTTCTTACATTCGCCCTTCCCAACCCATTCCTTTCTGCCCGTTCACCTCCCCGGCCTCTTCGCCTGTACTGCTGTACACGCGCGCACCACGAACAGTTGAATAAATAGAACATGAGATATGTCATTGATGTACACAAGCACACTTACAAATGGATTAACTTGAGGGGGGGGGGGGGGGGTGGACTCACACGCACACTAAAAGAAACCTTAAACCAAACTTAATGTAAACGTGGATTGAGTGGAAACAGCAATGCTAGTAGAACACAGAGAAGTTTTAGGAAAATTGGACGATCAATTCAAAAGTTATTAATTTTTAAAGTTTCTGTGCCCTCATCGCTGGATAAAAGACTACTACAGCTCATGACGTCATGTTTTCTGCAAGAGGTATAATGTCAAATGCTTTTCCATGATGCTGGAAAAGTGAAAATATTTTTTCTGAATTTTCTTTACATTTTCTTTATACTATTGTTCATACATGACGTCATGAAATGTTATAATAGTCTTCCTATCTAGCGATGACGGCACCAAAACTTTAAAAATTAATAACTTTTGAATCGATTGTCCGATTTTCCTACAACTTTGCTTTGTGTTCTATACTGATAATCTACATTTATATTTGGGTGTAGGTATCCTTTAACTTTGCTTTTCTATACAGCAAGAAACCACAACATCCAATTACGAGCCATATGATATCAGCATCAATGGGAGAGGGAGTCTGGTGGCTTTAAATCAAATCAGAGTACATTAGCATCCTATCTTTCCATTTACCCACATAATTGACCACAAGCGTCATCAAGCCGTATAGAAATTTCACTATCTTGAAATGAGATCGCCCACTTTTATAAACATTAAAACTGTTACAATAATGGTTTGGAATTAGGTATTGTCTGTCGCCCAAACAACAGCATGTGCATGTTTAAATCTTTCAATATTGCACTTTTGAACTACTGTCTTTCGTTTTTAGTGCTAAAGGAGATATTTGTTTCAAAAGTCAGAAACAACTTGAAATGGATACTTTACATCTACTAATAGAGAATCCGACTTTTTGCGAGACTCATAGGTCACGAGACCTTTGAATTAAAAAAATAAATGTTTTATTGTCTTTTAGAATAAAAAATAACAATAGTAATGAACAACTGACTTTTTTTAAAACTGTATACATGAGCCTGGATAACCAAGAGCTTGTCAACATGATCATAATTAACTTCACATTGTTAAAACAGTTAGCATGCACAGTCATGTATGTGAAAGGTAAAAAAAAATAGATATGTGAATAAATAAAAGAAAAGAAGACCTCTAATCATGGTACTCGGAGATTTAACCCCTAAGTCCGGTGTGGCCTGGCGGGACACTGGATATAAGCTGAGTCGTTCGAACCTCGAACGTTGATGCAAATTGAAGTAAAAAACAACAACAACAACAAACAAACAAACATCGCCAAAGAATACATCTTTGACCTTGAAACATTAAAACTTCACTTGAAATCGACTCTAAAAGATGCCTTCGAATTAAAACAGCCAATTACTACTGTACACAGACACACACACACAAAGAAACATTTGCATTCATCATGTTCATATATCGACATTTAACTTGAGTTTACAGGACCTTTCAACAAAATACACATCCGCTGGCAAACATCACAACAACAAAAGGCTTCAGAAAACCGATTATTCGTATTTAAGAGAGTACCTAAAGGTGTTAAGAGCCACAGCCCTCCATCTCTAACCATAATAATTGTTTTATACCTGTCATAATGATCCTAAATGAAATGAGGTCATTAGACACAAATCATCATCACAGTAATTGCATCTCATTTTTTCAATTTTTTTTTTCTTCAAAATATGATTATAATAGATCTTAGTTTGTGTTTCGTGGTGACACAACATATTTTGCTCCTCCGACAATAGCTCCGGTCTTATTTATTTCTCCCCAGGACTTAGGATTAGGGTTAGGGTTGTGAAAGGATTAAGGCCTAATTTGATCTAGGGAAAGGGTTATGTTCGTGGGTAGAATTTATGTTTGGCTTGCCGTGTATATATTTCATGGGAGCAACTTTCGCAGGAGCAACTGTCTTGGAACCGTGTTTCGATTCAGGTTGAAAAAAAAATTGAGGCAATTTCATGTAAGAAAATCGAATGATTTTCCTTTCTGCAAACATTTCACTTCGGGACAATGAGTATAGGGTGGTGCAGCATTTTTGTTGTTTAATAATGGAGTCGGATATGGCATCTTCAGCAAGCATGACTTCAATTTTTTTCAAGCGATTTTAAATGATTTCTTTTTTTAACAGCACTTGTTTCAGTTTGACAATGTCTAAAGATTTACCATATCGTATTCCCTTCAAACAACAGACGCTCTATATAATCCCAATGTAACCTCAAAAACGTACGGACATACATACATACATACAAACAAAATACTTTACTATCTGATGAACACAACGAAAAAACACACACAACAAAGCTCGTACCCAATCACATGATTGTCCGAAACACAGACCACTTCCCAAGCAATGAATTTAAACTGTGATTTCACACAACACAATTTTCTTTTTATTATAGGTCATCTCCATATATTTTCTGCAACAACGCACATATACATCCTGCGAGAATGTGATAAAGCGAGAAACCGAGTACATTAAACAAGGAAACCTCGTTATAACGAGCTGCCTGAGTACACTGATATTTCCTCATTATTGTATCACGTGTCTCGTTGTATCAGAGCTTAAGAAAAAGAATAGTATGAACGGAACGGGACCTGGGAAAGTACCTTGATATATAAGGTATTTATTGCAACTCATTGATTTAAGTAAGCATCGACTATTCAGTGTTTTACTAGTAGCCATGATATCAAAAAGAAAAAATCATGGGCATACATAATTGGGGTGGACTTGAACCAATGATCTCGTGATTACTAGACAGGCGTCGTATCCACTAGACTACCAAGCTTTCGCCTGACGGCCAGTGCTGGTCCTTATCCCTTGTAGCAGTACTGCAATGAATTAATGAATTGTTATGTCGAGTTGTTTAAATAAAAAAACTTGACACATGCATTAATCAAGTTGAATATAATATCAGGTATCATTGCTCCATCCATCCTTGTTTTAACAAGATCCCACCGTATCAGACGTAACAAACTGCTGGCACAGTCTGTAAACATACAGTGTATATACACTATATTTTTGTATTGTGCATCTCTCCTTCTAAATGTGGAATATCACCCTATACACTAAACCTCATACATGTCGATCCTCAAAATTTGAATACAAATCAAGATCAAAGCATCCCATACGAACACACACACACACACACAAAAATTGGCCCAGGGGAAAAAAAAAAACAAGCTTGTTTTTCTTTATTTTGTTTGTTTGTTTATTCATTAACAACAACAACAAAAAAAAATCCAACATTAAGATGCCAAAGTAAGAAAAAGTCAAAGCTTTATTTCTTTGAAATTCATGGATTTGACTTCTCTTAGGCCTGATTGTAATTCTTCATAGACAATATAGAGTGTGGTACTTTACCAGCATGTATGGCTATTAATTTATAAATGCACACAATCTCTTCAATTTCCGTGCTTTCTGCATTGATGTGACCAAGTCATAGCAGGACCCCCCACACAAAATGCAAAATATACAAGGATGAGTTCACGTTTCACCTTGCCATGCTCTGAATATCATATTTCCATGAAATGTGCAATAGATAAACTCAAAGACTAATATAATGAAATTTTATGTGGGTATCATCATGATATTTGTACCTTCAGTCTTGATGGGAATACCACCCTCCATGCAATCAAGGAATGGTACCTCGTAACTAAGCATATACACTCTTCATTTACTGTAGCATAAGCCATCCAAGCTTAATTTTCAAAGCAGAATGGGATTTGTGTCAGTATTGCCTATCATCATATCGTGAAAGTTTTCAAGTCATATTTGGGGGAGGGGGGGGGGGGGGGCAACAATCATTAATACCGAGAGAGTTCCGGTGTATGATAACACTAAAGAGTGTATGGACACAGACAAGGTTTTCTTTGTTTTGTTCTTTGTTATATAAAAGAGATAAAAACCTACCCTTTCCAGAGTCTATTCCTTCCATACATCCCAGACCAATGACTTCAAGCTGTGATATTAATTCATCTCAGTACATTAATTCACACTTAAAAAAGAAAAGAAGAAAAAAAAAAAAGACCCTCTGCGGATGTCCCCTTCAGGTGATTTGAATGAATCAACAAGGCGATGTATTTCCTTGTCGGGAGATCAATAAACTGGCACTAAAAATATTTGCCTGTGAATCTCACAGGAAGAAAGCAAAACAAAAATAACAAAATTATGGCTGTAATGCTCCCACAATGGCAGAAGGAACTCCAGCTTCAACATTAGTATTGTCATTTTTCTCTCCTTCTTTCTCTCATCATTATTTTTCTACTCTCCCTCTCCTTTTCTCTAACTCTCTCTTTTTTCATAAGATTTGTCGGATCTGGAATCCAATTTCATCCGACCGCATTAAGATTTAGGCCAAAGCTTGATTTGCAATAATACGCTCACTTTTTAGCATACCCAGAGGAGATATATATATATATATTTATATATCTGTATCTTCTTTTTCCAAGGCAGGGTCCCAGGTGTCTTTTTAACACTGCATTGCTTTGGAGGTACATAGAAACTACAGAAACAGATAGTTGAGGGAATTAGAGTGAGAGAGAGAGGGAAAAGTCGTGAATTTGTATTTCCAAGAAAATGTATTTCTAATAAAACCTTTAGGCTCGGTGCATTTCCCCCTAAAAAAGAAGAGATGCTTTATCCTCTGGTGCATAAAGTTGCAAGCATGCACTAGGTACATGGCAACACTGCAGTAATAATAATGGCAGGGCCCTCTCGAAGAACAGTGCATACACTGACGAGGCTACCCTGGATAGAGGAGAACATATCATCATCATTATATTACGGTAAATTGCAGCTAAAATGCTGGTCACATCTGTTTGTCATAAAACCAATCTTTGTGTGTTAGCCACGAAACAAAATACCCATCACCATGTAGTGTATGAAGAGCTGGCGCCTATGATCAAGGAACCTTCTGAGAATTCAGACCTCTTTTTCCACATCATGATCCCAAGATACAAATCACAGAATATCATATGAATCCTTATGTGTGTACATACAAACATACACATATATACAGATATATATGAATGTTCATGTACATATGAATATATGAATATATATTATATGCTTGTGTGTATGTGTATATCTATATACAAACAGGGCTTGACATTAACTTTTTTTCTATTGTGGCCCATTTGGACCACTAAAATCTTTGAATTTAAAATTTTGGCTTGCTTATAAGAGAAATGAAGTGGCCTGAAATAAAAGGAAATACAGAAATTTATCTTGAATTTCAGCTGCCTGAAATTCAATTCATGGGCCACCACGAGATAGCCTTTTCTTTTTGGAAATTTGGTGGCAGACATGAATTTTTAGGGGTCCCAGGCCACCACTAACTTAACACATACATGATATACACATATTCTATAGTATTCATGTTAGCGCCCACCTTCAGTAAGCACAATACAGAGGAAGGCTTTTCTTCACACCTGTGTGTTCAATAATCCATTCCCCTGCCATATCAATATACCACGACATGCGAGGTCCCAAAAAATATTTGACCAGCATGATGGGAAGTCCACACAGACACTGCACAATCTGTTAGTTTAATATCAGCAGTCACCAAATCGCCGGTATTTCATCGCCGCCCACATTAAGGACAAACACTGTCACTTCTCCTCCAGCTCGATGAGGACGCCACCGCAGTCCTTGGGGTGGAGGAACATGACGGGCTTGCCGTGGGCGCCGATCCGGGGTTCGAGACTCAGCGGGCGGATGTTGTTCGCCTTCACCGTCTTCACTGCCTCCTGTATGTTATCTACCTGTATCAGGAAGCATCAAGGAGAGAGAGAGAGAACAAATATATATATAATATCATATCATATGATAGATGGAGGTAAAGGAGGAAAACATGTATATATATATATATATATATATATATATATATAAGAATGATATTCAGAAATAGAAAATGGGAGATATAAAACGAAGGAGAATCAAACATATGGAAAGCAAAAATTATACAAAGAAATAAAGGGAAAAATATACAAGGACAGAAATGAAGATAGATAGACATATTATAGACAGTTGTATATATATATATATATATATATATATATATATATATATATATATATATATGTATGTGTGTAAACAGATTAGAAAAAAGAGCTTTAGAAAGTGTGCAATAGACAAATATCAAGGATAACAGCACAGGTACAATATGAGGAGCTTACTGTAAATATTATAGTCATAAAACTCCAGTGCAGGTTTCATACAAATCAAAGCCATCTCTCATGATCCTGCAAAAATTCATTGTCTTTTGATTGCCTGAACCTAACTTTGATTATATCTAATTCCAGTCGATGCCTTCCTTTACGCACATATGTGAACTGTAAACACACAAGAAATGATGTCACTTTATGCCATTTTTACAGCTGCCTATGAATATAAACACACAGAACTAATTTGAAATAGCTATCATTCACTGGACATGTAACATGTGACCACTACAACCGCACTAAATAGCCTGGCAGCAAATTTTGAATCAAGATCTAAAGCTTATATCTATGCGTTTGACATCATTGATGCACAATTTATGCCCTACATTTGACATTACTATAATAAAGCACAATTTGTGCACTCACAATGTGATTATATTTTTTCCTAATGTACAACTATAAAAGAACAGCAGAAAACACAGATGAATCCAATGAAGTGTAGTATTTTCATTGATTGCTTGGTCTTTTTAATAATTTGTGAAGACATCTGCTGTAATGCTTATTAGAGTCAGGACTACCACAGAAAAGCCATGACCTGGTGGCTACAAACTGCACTGAAATATTGTTTACAGAACAAAACCTAAGAGATTACCATCACTAGTAAATTGGGTTATTACTCTACACAGGGTCTGTAATCACAGCTTTTCCACATTGGGGAAAAATTAGTGTATTCTCTAGTATATCAAATCAAGCAGGCAGTATCATACAGGCAGGTAGCTGATGAATTAGGTTTAACACTGTGTTGGCAAATGTAGAAGAAAAACAATTAGGTATGAGAGATAAGATGAATAATATATCAGCACTTTTTTCTTTCTTTTTTTTGTTGTTACGGCCAATTTACAAGAAGACTAAAAAAAGAATTGTGCTATTCTGGCACTCTGATAGCGGGCTGACTGCCTGCACATGAATGCCCAGTGCCTAATTTCACACACGCATCCCTGAAAAACGATGCGTCTGTCACATTGGACGGAATGCTCGTTTGTGATACATAGTTAATGACTAAAACATACTGGGTGGACTTCAGATGGGAAAACTGTCCTGCAACTTACACACACATGCACACACACACATTTTAATAATGATAACAATAACAACAATAATAATAATAATAATAATAATAATAATAATAATAATAATAATAATAATAATAATAATAATAATAATAATAATAATAATAATAATAATAATAATAATAATAATAATAATAATAATAATAATAACAATAATAATAACAATAATAATAATAATAATAATAATAATAATAATAATAATAATAATAATAATAATGATAATAATAGTGGAGATATGCCTACAAGCAATAACGCATAAATTTAAAATATAACATCAGCAATATATTCATTTGATAAGTTCTGGGGCCCGTTTCATAAAACTTGTTATTAGTGACAACTGCTACATTTCTATGACAAATTTGCTCTCAGCCAATCAGATGCAAGGATTTCAGTAGCTTGTCACATCTATGACAACTTGTCACTGATGACAAGTTTATGAAATGGGTCCCAGGTCATACAGTATCTATTTTTTTCCATTTGCATTGACGTTAAGTGTCAACAAACACTTAATATTTAATCATAATAGCTTGTCCATTGTGTTCATGATCCAGTGATTTTTTTTTTTCAATATTGGTATTATAGATATGCAAATTACTTATCTTATCATGGTTATTGATGTACTTCAAAGAGATCAATTTGGCATTTTGCCAGTTAGCTACTACGCATCTAGTCAATAAGATTAAGAATTGTTCTAGAACTTCCACATATTGAGTAATCTCTATTATAAACAGCGTTCCATTGGTGTTCCCTCTTGGGACAAAAAAGTGTTACACAAAGCTGATATTTCATAACATTTCATTTCGCCTACTTCCACGCTGTGAAGTAGACGAAAACTGCATGACTCCCTTGCATCATAAATCATTTCAAGCCTAACAAATGGGGGTAATATAATAGGATCAAGCACTTCCATTGGAGCGGTCATAAACTACATAAGGCATGTAAACAAACTACTGAGTAATGGGCGCTGTGCTGTGGCGGATCTCAGCACAGTAATGATGGCATAGCATTTTTCTCAAAATTGAATACTATGGCACCAATAGTATCAAGGTATCAACCAGATGTGAAGTAGAAGACGAGGGTTATCAAAAAAGAAAAAAGAAAAAAAAAGAAGAAGAAATTGTAAGAAAGACATATTTTCCCCTGCACAATATTCTAAAAGGTGTAGACTGCTTCTTATCTCAGTCTGTTATTTTGCCAACATGATGACCTGCTTTTCGCTCTGGAAGTTCTCATCAAATATGGCAACCTGCCTTCACACAGCAAGCATGCACGCAGCATCTCTTGCAATGAGATCAGTAACATCGGTAATGACCAAAACTAGATGCAGCATCCTGACGGCACACAAACAGCAGTCGACGACAGCAGAGTACATCCCGTATCTGTGGATGAGACCCACTGACGTATATTAGCCAACGGAGGGGAGCGGAGCGCACATCGAGGGACTGCTGCCTCTACGCTTGAGTGATGCTGACACGACTGAATAAGGCTTATCCGCGAATGCATTGGAGTGCACGCTACATTTCATTTGATTCTCTGCTCCTTTTCTCAGCAATGATCGACTGGCTGCAAGGAGCGGTTTGTAGTTTGTTTGTTTCATTGTGTGTGTTTTTTTTTCTATCAGTGCTGTTCACACATGTACACATTTCTTACCAACCTCCTCCTTCCTCTGAGAAGCTTCACCGGAGCAGACGTGATTTTGGGTTTTCTAGGTTCACCGGGAGGTGAATCGTATGGAGATACACATGTATACAGATTGTGACTTGTCGAGGGAATTTTGGGATGAGGGAATATTCTATTTCTCATTATCATGGTCCGACAGGGAGGAATAAGCTTTTGCAGACATTCTCCCCACTCCTTTCATTTTCATTTTTCTCTTTTTCCTTTAACTCTCCCATCCCAATTCCCCTTCCGCCCCCTTCCTCCCCTCCCCCTCCGCAATAAAAAAAAAGAACAAATGAACAGGCAGATGTAGATAATCATTTATGTACATGTTTCAAGGCTCTGTATATAGCAGAAATTATCATCACACCATTATCAACCCGTTGAGGATGGATTGATTTTGCCACAACATGCATTTCCCATAGACACTTGCCCGAGTATACTCGGGACTCATCCTCAACGGGTTAAACAGGCACCTTTGAATTGATCTTTGCATATCTTGTGTCGCAGAAAGATTAGACGGGACTGATTAATTTCATATAATCTGCAAGAAATCAGACATAAATGCGTAAAATATGCCAGATTTTGTGACAAAAACATTATTTTTGATTTATCAAAATGCAATGCTAATTCAAGGATCAGTTACTAATTGTACATTTTAAAGATTTTGATATTTTTGCAGTAAAATTTTACGATAATGGTACATAACCAAACTAGGGCTCATATGAAAGATAATAATTTTCACTGCACCTATATAAGGAGATATCAAAATTGAGTTGAGAAGATTAAAATAGCACCCAACCTCAAAAATGTATTTTGGGAGACTTGATGGGCTGAAAGTACATGTATGATGTTGATAAAAGAAGAGGAAGAGGAAGCTGAGAAATAAAATGGCAGGGTCAATGTCACAAAAGACAAGCAGAAAGGTACCGTACAATGCCAAAACCACTTTCAAATTGGCTCTCAGTAAAGTAGTGTAGGGTAAAACCAAGCGGACAGAGATTGCATCAATATCAGACCTACAACAACAACAACAAAAGCAACATCATGGAATACTAAAATGCCACATGTTTGAACAGATCAGTGTTATGAGTAGGAAGCAGATATTTATATTAGATTATAAGGTGATGATGTCATGACTTTCACAAGTCTTCAGCGGAGCTACACACAAATCTTCAGTTTGCATTTCATCTTTTTAAAATGCAAAATCGGGAAAATCTGCATCTTTTGCATGCAGAAATTCCTTCGATCCTGTGGCAATATACTAGTTTTTTAATGACCTCATGTTTAGGCCTATGTGGTTGTGGTTGCTGAATTTTCAACCAAAAACATGCTTTAAATATGATTATGAGCACAAACCAATGGAAGAGTTGGTAACACTATCTCAACTAATGTCCATAGATAATCAGGTTGCAAACCATATCTCTATTGTGTACAACACAATGTTGAAATTCCAAACGACTCTTATGTCTGATTGTGATGAAAGTACTGTTCCTGATCGCCCAATGTTACTCGGTCTATTAAAGCTGATCTGACAAAGGAGGTAAGCTGCAATTGAGATTTGACGGGTAGGGATGCGATGAGCAGAGCAGGATGGAGGAGGGTCCCTGGCAATCATTTTTGTATAATGGAAGGGATAATGACATTGTGATAGATGTACTGATATCTGAGAGCCACAAGGACATTAACATAGAACATCAACTATGAAGAAACTGCCCTTTGCTTCTCAACATTGCAATGCACATGCTTCTGTAGATGTGTAAGATCGATCAACAGCAAATGCTCATCACTTTGGGTCTCATTCCTTATTCATTTCCTTGCTCTTTCCTCATTCATTATTCTTGCCGTCAATCATCAGTCCTTGATATACATACATCTAGTGGCTATGTGTCTGCCATGGAAAATTTCTAGCCTGTAGACTCAATGTCCCTCAACACAAGTTCATGAGTATAAGTTCCATAAGCAAGTGTAACAGTACATCTGACATTTTAATTATACGTAACCTGTATTCTTCTTCTTATTATCATTATTTTTATTATTATTGTGAAAATGATAATAATAATAATAATAATAATAATAATAATAATAATAATAATAATAATAATAATAATAATAATAATAATAATAATAATAATAATAACAATGATAATAATAATAATAATAATAATAATAATGATAATAATAATAATAATAATAATAATAATAATAATAATAATAATAATAATAATAATGATAATAATAATAATAATAATAATGATAATAATAATAATAATTTATAATTATCATTATTATTATCATTATTATTATCATTATTCATTCATAAGACATTCACACCATTTAGTGTGAGATGGGAGCAAATTTTGATCTGTGGAAAGCAGCCTTGAAAGGTAATGTGAGCAACAGGGCAGTGAAGCTTTTCTCAGAACAGAAGACTTAAAAAAAAACCATAGTGATGTTTATAAAAAGAAGAAGAAGCAAAAATCAGAACAAGTTTCCTCCTGGAGGACTAAGGCAGGAGAAGCTTCACTGATATATTCTTCATGTCAACAGAGAATGCGAGATGATGAGAGGCGAAAAACAAATTAGCCACGACCCAGTGGATGGTCCGTTGATAGGGCAGCTGACTTTCGCACGCACAGACGAACAACATCCTGGGATGGACTAGAGGCAGCACGAGAGAAGATAAATACAGCACAGAATATGGCAGACAGTTTTATAGAAAGCATCATGATGCTGTGCTCCGAAAGAGACAGTAGGAGAGGATGGTGAGTTGCTTAGCAACCTAGGAGTTATATGAAGAACCAAACTTTACCAGAATATTCAATCACATTTTAATTTAGACTATAACTACATCAAACTCTCATTTGTTATTATTACTACTACTGGGGTAGTATCTGGCTACAGAAATAGCTACAGTATTAGAGATAGCAAACAGATAGACCTTTAGCTTCAGATAAGTATACGTAATCACAGAGACAGAGGGTGAGAAACAGAAAGATATAAAGAATAGAGAGAAACAGATAGATGGTTAGCTACAGAGAAAGATAGACAGAAAGACAGATAGATGGAGAGAAAGAGATAGAGACAGATGATAACAAGTATAAACATATGTTTTGAGGAAAACAACAAGTAAGAGATTCCTGCATGAAGACCTAACATAAATTTCAGCTCAACAAATACCTTAAAGAAATATTCTTTTCATATGCATTGCACACAGAAATATTCTAGGCTCTAAGACTTGTTTATAACTGATTGAGATATATGTTACTTAAAAAATAGAAAGCTTAGTAGTTCATCACGTGAGATATTCCCAGCTCTTGTGAGTGATTGAGGTAAAATATTTGATGACTGCACTTTTGTCGTCCATTGGCAGAGATGTCCGGAAACTAATTGTCAATGAGTAGAGATTACCTAATTCCCCTAAACCCTATTGTGTCACCATGGCCTTCCTGTTAGGCTGAAGCACATAGCACTGCTGTAACTGAATGGGCTTGTTAACATCACAAATAGGTCAAGTTTGGATGGCTTTAGGAATGCTGATGAAAATGCCTGCCAAGTTAAGCTGAGTGTCTGGACTCTTAAATGGTTAAATTTCATCTTGGTCTTCTTCCTCACATTTTACTTTGCTACTTTACTCATTTTGTTTTCTTAACCCATTGAGGACGAGTCCCAAGTATACTTGGGCAGGTGTCTATGGGAGATTCGTGTTGTAGCAAATCAGTCCATCCTCAACTGGTTAATGAAAACTGCAAGGTGAGGATATCAAGGATGATATCAAATCCAACCCGCTTGTAACACATTTTGTACCCTCTCCTTAATTACTACCTACCCCTCTCCCCTTTATCTTCTATTTTACTCTTTGTTAATTTTCACAGGCTCAAAGAGGAAGAAGCTAGCCACATTTACCATCTGTTACACTGCACTGTGAGAGCACTGTGGCAATGTAGATAAAAGTTTGGATTCACAAAAAGGGGTAGTTCAGTACCAAACCTACCCCATGTTAACATCCCTGGACATGATGTTTTTACCCTACTACAGTACATGTCATTCTTCATCCAGGCATTAATGAGAAAGAAATGGGAACCTGGCAAAGCCATGGTCAAATAATAATGGCATGGTCCTAGATGGTATAGGAGCGGTAACTCTAAAGATGCCACGAAGAGGTAGATATGAACATCTTATTATACATCAACTTCACAGTCATTTCAAACTACAGTGTATCATATCTCAAGATATACTTATTGCAAGCATTTGGCATACCTGTTCTTCTGGATGCAATGAATAAATTTGTGTCATGCCCCCTCCGTTCCAATATTTAGTTTCTCTAATCTTAATATTTTGTCAGGACTGGACAAAGAATGCAATGACAAAAAAATATATATACATATACACGCATGTCTCTGAGGCTTTGGATATAGGTTATAACAGTTGTTGCCGACAAGAAGCTATGATAAAGACACGCAATAAATCTGTACTGCTTGCACCGACGACAAGAAGCTAATAGACCGGTCTATTTAAAGCATCTTCTGCAACAGGCAAGGTGACAGAGGTTTTCACCCTTGCGGTTTTGGCGTCCCCCCTTTATTTCAATTTTTATCTTCTAAAAAGGTGTCACCAGACAACTGTTGCCTTCCTCCGATGACCCGCCCCATTATGACTTGGAGACTCAAAAAGTTTCTAGCACCAGGCAAGTGACCTCCTCTCAGATGAGCAAAGGGTGACTGGGCTCGCTCGTTGGGGCCACCGATTTGACTCAAGGGTGCCACCCGCTGCCTTGCAAGTCAGGTTCAAAGGCAAGGCCCGGGAGTTAGCTGCCAGTCTCCCAGAAAAAACACTTGTTGCCCACAAGGGGATTGAGGTATTGCAATGGTCTAAACTAGCGTCAGAATGATACAACTACACATCTGTCCTTGTCAGGTGCTGACGATAGAAACACATATGTTTCTCTGTCTCTTCTCTGTCTGTCTGTCTGTTACTCCTTCCTTCCATGTTCGTCCCTCATCTAAACACAGCATACCAATGTGAAGCTTACAAAGTGTCAGTAACCAGTCTTTAACCCTCTGCGTGGCACATAGATTACCTAAGTATCCGTAGGTTTGTGTGTGAAATTTGTGCACACTTGATTCATTTACACAGGAAGGGTTAAACACAGCTCTGATGATATGTGTCATTTACACCCCTGTGTCACATATGAAAATGCTTCTTGACACTACAGTCAAACCTGCCTTAGGGGCCACCTGTCTATAGCGGCCATTGAAAAATCCCCCTGAGAGAAAAGCCCTGTTAAAGGTAGGGAATCCCATTTGCATGCCTTAAATGAAGAGTTGTATAAACACAGTGGTATGTTGAAGAGAGTATCATTTTAGAAACTCCCATAAAGTATTGAAAGTGGAAGGTAACATTTAGTACATTTTCATTGACCGTTAGATTTTGAATTGAATTTTTTTCGGGGCTCACCGTAAATTCCAGTACATTACTAGGCTACCTTTGCAGACCCATGCACTGCATGTGTGTCTATCATGTATATTTTGTGAAGAAAGTTCATCAAAACTTACAAACATTTCTATATACATTTTTGCCTCACACTCTATATGTTATTACATCAGCTCTTATACATTTAGATTTGTGTTTGTAGATAAAAAAATACAGAAGACTGCAACAAAAAGGCTTAAGTGTGGCTGACACACAGAACTACTGAGTAATTGAGTTTTGTGCATTATTCAAATTGTAGATAACTGTTGACTTCCAAATTTCTAAGCAGTGGCCTAAACAAGTCCCCTGAGGTTCATATTAAATGTTTTGCTGCATTTTGGGAGTTCTGTAAAAGGTATTCCCTACCTTTAAAGACCCTGTGTATATCGGCCACCTATCTAATGTGGCCAGCAGCCACAAATTTTGTTTCCCGCATTAGATTTTAACCTGTCTATAGCAGCCAAAGACCCGATGGAGCCGTAGCCGAGCCAATAATTCAGCATGTTTTGCTGCTTTGTAGCCATGCCAGTTATTCCTGGGCAACATTCAGTGATCGCCACCACTTCAGTTATCACTCATTCAGTCAGAACAATGCACTAGTGTTAAGCTTTCTTCAGAATTGTACACATGCTACCTTCAACAATTTCATAATCATCGGCATTGTTCAATGCAGGAAACAGACGTGTGTATAGTATGTACACACATGCATGTGCAATGTACAAAATACATGCAGACTATGCACACAAAGTTGGATAACCTGTCTATAGCGGCCACCTGTCTATAACAGCCACTTTTCTTGTCTCCCTTGGGTGGCCGCTATAGATAAGTTTGACACTACTTGCAGAGTAAAAATGATTCAGGACTATGGGATGGAAAAAGAATGAAGAGAAGGAGTGACTGCATAGGAACGTGTTCTCATTTGAAAGAATGAAACACATACAAAAGACAAACACAAAAAGGTAAACTTCATATAAGTAGCTTTTGTTGTAGCTACTTCCGTTTCCAAAGAGTGGGTCATTATTTATTTGGCTCACATTTCACACTCATGCACAGCAGCAGTGTGTGCTTTAGTAAATTTGTTAAGCTCTAATCTTTTGTTCTGCATTGTGCAGTCACAGCTGAGAAATTCTTGTTTCTTTGTTTTGTTTTGTGTGTGTGTGGTTTTTTTTTTTTTGTTTGTTTGTTTTTTGCTTCGTAGATGATGAACAAATTACTCTGGCTTTTCAATGGAGCTCTTCAGCTATTATATGGCTGCACCAATGCTGAAGTGAGGTATAGACTAAAGAATGACACAAGATGGTGTGTATGTGTGCGTGGGGGGGGGGGGGGGGAGGTTGTGAACACAGCCAGATCGCAAGGAAAGCACACAAGTTGTGATTGGTGTAATTAGTCGCCAAACAAGTATACTAGCCAGTTTGATGCTGGGTTGTGGCAAGCAGCAGGTCACCACTATTGGCTGCCACTAGTGCTCGACTCTTGAGTGGTTGCCATGCTGCAACGGATGATGTCACGATTGATACCCACTTGTTGCACAACATGCTACAACCTGCACTTCAGCCATCCACAATAAGCCCAACCACCTCTGGCAAGCTCACCCTTCCACCTTACATGACTAGTTGCAACTACTGTACGAGCTGAAATTTTCGCGTACAGATATTTTCGTGAATTGGTCCTTCGAGGACATTTTCGCGTGTTGTTAATTTCGCGGTTGCGAGGGTCTAACTGAACTTACTTATTTGCGCGTTGTTATTTTCGCGTGTTGTTATTTTCGCGATTCAAAGGCGATTCGCGAAATTCGCGAAAATAAAACCACCGCGAAAATTTCAGCTTGTACAGTATCTACAATGTTGTCACATGATGTGTGCATGACTGCTTGCTGTAGCCTGCAACATCTCTACAACTGTTCAGGTTGCATACCAGAAGTTGGGCACATTCAATGCAACATCTCAACAACTGTTTCAGGTTGCATACCAGAATTTGGACACACATGCAACATATCCCAGTTTCCACACGCATGACCAGCCAAACCTACTTTTTGTAAACTGAAGTACAATTTGTATATCCGTCTGATCTATTCGCTTGGCACAAATTCAAATTCACTTCATGTTCCAAGAGGAAATGCCCTCTTTCATTCAGAAATGTAGGAAATATCAACAGTACACAGAGGCACAAACAGGAAATTGGAGCAACAACTTTAGTTTCATTTAACTGAGCAAAAATTGGTAATGTATGATCATATGCCACAATCTCTTTGTATCTTTTGCTGATAGACTAGAGTGTGGAAGTTTAACAATGGGGTTACAAGTGGTAGCTCCATGGTATCTATCTATCTATCTATCTATCTATTTATCTATCTATCTATCTATCTATCTATCTATCTATCTATCTATCTATCTATCTATCTATCTATCTATCTATCAATCTATCTACATGTATATGTGTGTGCTATACAAATATACATAGCATGCTTTTTCCTTTATGTTATTCAGTCTTCCCCAAACCTGGTATAAAAATTAACAAGATGTAATCCACCTGAATATCTTTCTCCAGTCAGTTTCTATCTTTCCATGTTTCTTTTCTATTTTATCCACAATGTATCCATCGATCTATCCATATCTTTTGTGAATATATAACATATACATGTATCTATCTGTCTGGAAAATATCATATATCACATTATAATTCTCTAGAGGCAGATTCTTTTTTTTTATGATAAAGATATCCCCTATTCAGCCATGAGGGAAGTCTAGGTAACACAATTCTGATCTTTTCTGTAAGTGTGAAGAGGACTGTCAGACTTACATTGACCTGATGACACACACACACATACACACACACACACACACACACACACACACACACACACATCTAATAATATCTATGTATATAAATCCCTTGAACATCACTATCGTGAGAAAGAATTGATATAATAGGCAAGTGTTTCAATTCAATTAGCTCAAATTTTTTATGGCCCTCCAATTAAGGTGAAAAAATTATTGCCTCCCTCTCGCCGCGTCGACTTTGATGACAGCGGCCCGAAAATGGCATGCCAATTAGCTGATTGTTAGCAACTGATTAAGCTAATGTGATGGTTAAGTCTGCCACGGCAGGCCCTGGCCACCACTTAATTAGCAATGATGTCCTCAGACAGCACAGTTTGAAAAAGCCTGATTTTTATGAACAAAGGTAACTTTTTTTTCTTTTTTTTTTAAGCCTGTATTTTGCAAAATGTTGAGCGGGAGGGGAAGAGATGGCTGACAACATCGCTGCGGCAGCCATTTGAATTGTGTGCCCCTGTGTGTGTGTGTGTTGTAGGTTTTAATTCACAGAGCTGTACATGCATTGATAGCTTCTAAAATGTGAAACAACAATACTCTGGCAGAATAAAAGATCTTACTGTCTTGCCTGGGAAGTTTCATTTTCGGAAGTTGTTTGTGCCATGACCGCATTGTGGAGAGAAAAAAAATAACAAACAAACAACAACAGATGCAAGCCATAACAAAAGGTTCCCTGATCAACACATCCATGCCAGCGGTATTGCTTCTAATCATTTCCACATTCACAAACAATTCATTCAGTCCTACATGGCTGTACATTACATTAATGTGTATTTGGGTATGTGAGTGAGTGAGTGAGTGTGTGTGTGTGTGTGTGTGTGTGTGTGTGTATACATGGGGGGGGGGGTAAGGGAAAGAAAAGGAGCAGGAAAAAGTTGTATGATCAGTACATGTATCTCCTGATAGTGATAACTCCAATGCACTTTAATAGCAATCATGCAGCCCGACACAAATTGGGGAACCTTGGGGAAAAGGATTGGAGGATTGGGGGGGGGGGGGGGGAGGGGGTAGGAAGGGGGAGTCGAATGGGGAGGAAGGGAGGGCAAGACACAAAGAGTTTCATGATTAATATCTCTCCATAACACTGATGCACCAGTACAGCAATTAGCTTGATACTTTACTACCGTGACGCCATGGGTCACGGGGAGCAGAGGTTACCATCGACTCTGATTCGTCTGCTTAATATGTAACCATGCGAGTCTCTCATAAACCACAGGGAATCACAGAAATAGATTTCAGAATTGTCAACTTTCTGTGTTTTTTTTTTTGGGGGGGGGATGCTGGTAGGAGACAGGATAAACAACTCCAAATATTATACCATATGAGCTAAAATTCTTGTGGTGGTTATATTTTTTTGGCAAATTTTGTGAGTTGCTTTTGAACCCTGAACATAGAAATGTGCAAAAACAACAATGTGCATGAAATATATTTCTCAAAAGAAAACAAAAAATCAAGCCATGCCAATGCTTGCATCACATGCAACTAGTAACTAACTGTAGGTCTAGTACCCTTGCATGGGCCATGATAGCAGCGATATCTGAGGCATAACAGCATGCTAATAGTCATACAGTATGCTTCAAATGCAAAACACACTAATTCTTTAGTTAACTGTTCACGTACAAGTGAATGATGATTCACAAAATAAAAATAGTCACCACTAATATTGTTGCTTGTTACTCATTCATATTTATTTTACGATTACAAGAACCTTGCAACAGAGAGATTAACAACACACAAAAATGTCTGAAAAGTACCAGTAGCAATTTGCAAAAATATCTGTACACAAACATTTCAGCTCATACAGTACTTAGATTTCCAGAAAAATGCTTTTACCTTGAATCAAATTAGCAGATTATTAATGATTCATACACATATTTACTGGTATACACATCTAGTGATGTATGTACATGAGCATATCTTGATATGTGAATGTACATACCTACAGAAAAATTATGCCTCAAGAAATTGTGTGATTTACAAAACAAGAGAAAGAAATAAAGGACAGAATATGAGTGCAATCATAAAAGTGGCATATGAATGCAGGTACTCATATGTACTTGCAGAACTTTCTGTACCTCAAGGAATTGTACTTGACATAAATCTTATTATTTGGTTAATGCTCGCACCTATATCAACATCCCACACAGTCTCAAAATAAACTTGAAAGTTGCTGTGTAATTTTTGGAAATCATACCAAACTTTATTGAAACATTCCACAACTTTCTTGTTAATGTCCTATGTCCAATTTTTATGAAACACTCTGTTTTGTCTCATTTTAGTCTATCAACTTAAGTCAATTTGTACATTGCTTGGATTGGCCCTTTACACAACAACATCAACAGTAACACAAGGGAGAAAATACAAAGATTATGTAGGCCTATAATTGTCGATATATCAAGGTTTTGTCTAGAAAACACATTAATGAATAAAACTGGGGAGAAAAACAACAATTCTTTGTTACAGCAACATGAAATTTTTATGTCATACCAGCACTTACACTTCCAGATTTATATAAGTCACAGCTGCCATTGAATAATTATCACTTCACACACAGATATACACATCAAACACAAAATAACATATTTTCTCTTTAGAGAGAATGTGATTTGTTTATGTCATCTAAAGTTTTCAAAAGAAATGAGTTGAACTGATATAATAAATCATAACTGCTAAATGGATCTTCTTCACTTGATTCTGTAGTAGTGGAGGTTTCAGTTTCATGCAAATTCCACAGCATAAAACCAACAAGGAATCTTTCAGTCTGGGCAGTGTTTTGAAATATCATTTCTATTGGGCAGTTTAGCTACTACAATGTAAATACATGCTTCGCCTCTTTGGCTGGTATGCATCCCGCAGCAGAGCCTCCCCAATATGTGCTGCATTAACGACGGCATTTTCCCCGAACAGACCACTGCACTCATTTAGCGTCCAATATCGGAGCATATTTTTGCATCATCTCCAGCGCGCATGCGCAGAAGTAATCAACTTGTCAGGACGGCCGCTTCTTAGCTGTCGCTATGACACTGCCCGATTCTGTGGGAAATCCCGCGGAGTTGCTCGTAGAATGTGCAGACCCAGCGCATGACTTTCAACTTGCTACCATGTGCACATTATACCATATACTCATGTTGTATTGTAAACAATGGGGCAGCCCCGGGTCACAGCGTGCATTGCTGAACAATGGCAAATGCCAAAAATAAATGAAATTCTGGCAAAGGGGGTATGGAATTATTCAATCCAAATGCAACAATGATCACATTGGATAGCCCAATTTCGTTGGGATACCAAGAAACATGCCTTTGTTAGTGAACAAAATATTTCTTGGAATGTCATTCTGTGCTACTACAAATATGATATGAATATACACAGTGTATGACCCAGAGACAGCATTCACGAACTGTGTCAGTTTGCTTTGCATGTTGTATACATTGAGCTTGAGACTGGCTTCAGTTTTACATTGCCACTAGGGGAGCTGAGTGATAAAAGAATGAACCACAGAACCATCAGCCTTTGAATAATGCCCTCCTTAGGACTAGTGTACAATGAAGATATGACGCCTTGCCTCAGGGCACTGCCACTGCTGCCAAAGGACTTGAACCTAGGACCTACAGATTGAGAGCCTGCGATCTTAACCACAACACCTCCTACTGCAGGAATGAAGAGTATTTTAATAGCAAGCAGGACTACACTGTTACATGAACAGAGACTTGGTCTGGAAATAAGTGAACCCGATGGGAAGAACTGCTAAAATTGAAAGAAAAATGTAGTCTTGGGATCAGGAGAGGCAACCGACCAGTATGACATGCATTAACCCATTGTCTGTTGTACACTAAAGCCTAAGAAATACCAAGTTAAATTATTGGATGCAAGATATGTAAGTAGTGTGCAGTAGCAAATCTAGTTTCCAGCTTCTTCCTTCTTCTTTTTTTTATTGGAGGGGGGGGGGGGGGGAAGGGGGCCTTTGATCTTTCCATTAGACACTATCAAGACAGTTGGAGTACTTGCTATCAACTTGCATGCCAATGATAATTTCGCATCAAATTGGTATTTTTTTCAAATTAAGTACCCTCTTTATTTCGTTGATGTCTCGTCCAAACTTATAACCTTCACATTCAGAGCCTCGTTATACTTTCAGTTTCATTTAGTGGTGAAAAAAGCTTGGGATATAACAACAACATCAAGGGGTACTATAAAATAATATTACAAACTTGTTCAGTCAGTTAACATGCCTCTATAGGGATGTGGCAAACATGTGAAGGGGCTAATATATCTTAAATTCATGGTATCCTTAGTAAATATATAGTGGTGTTAACAACAATACAGGCCTCCATCCTTGCCCAGAATGATAAAACTCTGCCTAAATCCTCCTATTGAATGTCACTGAAAGGTAAGGAAGTTCAAGCTAGATCACATGCCCTACTGTGCATGTGTGCCCATACAAAGCAACAGAAACAAGACTTTGGTGTGCCGTTCATGCATTGGTGCCAAATGCCGCACTTGGCAAAGGCAGCACAAATAAAAGGGACCTTTTACTCTGGCCAGAAATCATTTTGTTTAACTCATGATGGATCAAAATCCCATTCTTTTTTTTTTTTTCATCATAGATCATCAGGACGTATATATATTCAAAAGGGTGCAGCCGCCTCACTAAAGAGAAGTGGAAAAATATGGTTGCAGGGTGTTTTTTTTTTCCCCTGAATTTTTGAAACATGGTGATCAATCACCATTATCCACACAGGAAGGAGAAAAGAGAAGGAATGCACTGACATAGAATAGCCTGTGTGGGACTAAAAAAGACAATAGTGCAGACATGAACAAACAATGAGTAGAATCGCTGGTGCTACCTGCATTTTATAGGCATGCTTGACAAAAGAGGGCATGTATCATGCACACCTGATAAGTCAGCGTGATACACACCTGATACACACCTGATAAGTCAGTATGAAAACAGCGATAGCGGCACCAAACTGGACAGAAAGGGGAAGAGATGAAAAGCTCTGATATATTGAGCAGAGAGAAATATGCAGCGTAAGTGTAAGCATCAATTAAGATTTCAAATGTTTTCTTTGTCCCCTTAATGTGAGTCTCTGATGAATAAAGATTTTAACTTTTATTTCCTTTTTTTTTCAATGATAGCTCAGATTTTTCATTGTAACATCCATCTGCGACTTATGCCAATTGATTCGCTGAAGACCATACGGTCTAAGAATGACGCATCCCTCTTGATCCCTTCCCCTCTGTCTGAGGCTGGAGAGCAGAACGCAGAAACAAAGTCGTCCCTCGATGCATCGGTGGCTTTGCATCCGCGCCCCTCTCTGGTGAGAGAATAATGGCGCAGCATCATTTCTGTCGATACAGAAAAAAAAAATCCTACTCATGTCGGGATGATCGAAATGCATACATATACTTTGTGCTGCGTCAAATACTTCACGACTGACAGGCCGGTGGCATCCCTGATCTGGAATCGAGCCAGCCGGGCATGCACGTTCGTTCGGGCTTTTCTTCACCCCTCAACCACTTTGTTCTGCCTGTGAATACATTTGTCATTTCTCATACTGCTAACCACACACGGCTAGGACAAGCTACATGACCGGAATGCAGACGAGCCCAGCACCGAGTACATACCACAAACTACAGAGACAAATGCTATATTGCAAGTGTTCACACTCATACATGCAATGCACAGTGGTAGGGTGGCACCCTTAATGTTGTATTCGTGTGGGTTTTATTACACACAGATAGTCCTCCTACACCTGGATGTACACAGAGCTACAAACACAATCTACCTCTGGCGGGGGAGTCCATGATTCAGTAAATTAATTAGCATGGATGTTTTTCATATTTGTGCAATTAAGGGGCCCTGTGCCGAGGCTTGGGTGGAAATCTATTCCCGCACGCAGAATGGCAGTATTAGTCGCCATCCGGCCGCACAATATGAATGGCAAGCAGCGAGGAGAAAAATTGGAAATTGCATTGCGGAAAAGTACAGTGACCGAGTTCAGCGGGGCATGCGGGCACAGTCCTGGCTGGCCATGCCCCACCACTAGGGGGTAGCAGACAACTTGTGGCTGCACCAAACTAACATTGACAATCAAGTGCCATGTGCTTTACATGTGACTCATTTAAGCTCTTTCGGTAGAAGACATGAGGGGAAAAAATGTACATGTCAACTAGTTAACGCTATCATCTTTCACCCTGTATTCTAAGTCCTTTCAATTATGTTGTTTTTTCCAGCAATACATGATTAGTGGTAGGGATTTCACTTCTGTGACACTTTCAAATCCCTGCAACTGCCATGCATGTTCTGAATTCTTTTCTTTTTGTTTTTACTGTTCTGTGTCACATTCAAGCAAAGAAATGGCACACACAGAATATTTCAGTGATAAATGAGTAATACTTGAGTGCTATGAATCATGTATGAGTGATTCATTCAACATGCCACGGCAAAATGAAACTGGGTTTGTTTTTTGTTTTTTACAACACAAGCACATCTAGTAATCTTAATAAATTGCTTTTTCAGGACTGCACAGCAACAGCCTGCATCTAAATGAAAAATCAGCGGCTTTAAGTGTGTAGTGCTGCGCTGTTATTACATGCTACCTCCACAGCAACACATTTCTTTGAAGCAAGTGCATCCCATTTTAACGAGATGGCCTTTTGCATCATAAACTTAAACTTTGCAGGTAAGCGCAGCGTCTGCTGAAGTGGAATAAAACAACAAAAGGACATGACTATGCTGCTTGACTGTCTCGATGCTGCAATAATTGCGGACACAATTTCAGCTTTAGCCAAATATATTACTTTTGACTTATTTTTAGGTACTGCACGGCGGGGTCAAAACGAGCCGTATGTTGGCATCCGGAGTGCCTCAGATTTTGTTTTGTCTCTCTGGTTGAACATTATGGAGACACAACATGAAGTAGTGTCGATCATACTGGCTTTCTTCTTTGTGTTCTGGACCCTTTTGAAGATCACATACCAAATTTATCATGATATCTCTCTCCAAGTTAGTCAACACCTTACAAAGGTCCCCAAAGCACCTCCCTGAGAACAAACTGACATGCAAATTTCACGTAAAGGTTATCAATTTCAAAAATGGAAGGTCAAAGTAGAGAGTGCACCTTTAACCTTGAAAACACCAAGGTCTAACGTATTTTGACTTTGGGCCTTTAAAGCAATCCCTTTACCTTCTACTTGGAAGTAACACATCTTCCACGAAGCCGTTGACACACATTTCATTCCAAACCTTTCAATCAAAGGTTTGTACTCATATACAGTGACCTTTAGCAATCACTCATGTAATACTGGCTCAGTGTGATATAGCTCTTACAAAATAAGCCATCTAATCTCTGAGGGTCCATACTTTTTTCTTGATTTGTTTTTTCAATGCTGGTTCAAAAATGAATACCCATGCAAGAGCAGAATGCACGTATGTGTTGTTAATAATAATCATGACATAGACATAGACCTTGGAAGCAACAAAGACCCACACTGGACATGCACACCGTTCCCAGAGTCGACATACTTATGCTTTCTTGCATAGGTTTGACCAGTCTTTCTGGGATAGGTTTGAACAGTTTAGCATCCAAGATATCATGTTTATGTTATATTTTCATGACAAGTATTACTATCTTGCCTATTTATAAATTTTCTTACCATACAACATTATACTCAATAGTAAAGTAACATGTCTAGTCATTTGCAACCTACCAGTATTTATTATGCCTTCTTTCTTATCTTTTTTTCTGCACGATAACTTTCTCTAATACATATTCTCTTTACAGAAAACATATATTCTTGACTAACATAAGCCTTGGAAATCATGGTTACAGCATCATGCCTTATTTTGTGCACTTGCCACTCAAATTCTGTGGTTTATTGCCTCATTTTTATTGCTTTGTATATACTTTCTTTTCTGTGTCTCTTAACATTTTCATTTGTGCTGGGTATCATTGATTATCATCATTCATCTAACTTCAAAGATTGCAGTGTGTACATTCAATTCAATTCAATAGTTTATTTATTTTTAAATAAATTAACATTACATTTTAATGTTTACAGAATTCTACCGGCTCCAATTAATATTCACTCCAACCATACAGCCTTCTTTCTATGTGCATCTGGTTTGGCACATAATGGATAACCATGAGAGAGAGAGAGAGAGAGAAAAAAAAAAGATCCACCACCTGCCCGGTCGATGTTTATTGTGCGTTCATTTCTTATTCAGTGCCGTTTAAGACAAACCCCATATCTTGATAAAATGTTTTTTTTTTAATGTATTCTGGTGTTGTCATCAGAATGATAACGCTGTTTGTTTGTTTGTTTTTTGCATCAATATGCCACTTAGTTTAGCAATGAGACACATAAATATTTCTGAAATATTGTTGCCAGTGAATACAGACCCCTTTCCTACGGATTTCCTTTTAGTGTATGGTGCACTGCCAGCCACCTTCAGTCTTTATGCGAACATCAAAAAGGTGTAATTCTTCCATGTAATGGGAATATTTCTATTACAAATCTAAAACCTTGACAAACAATCTAATTTTACCAACAGCTTACTTCTGTTTCCCTAATCACCAACAATTGGCAACAAAAGGCACTATGTGTAAAGTCCCAAATAATAGAATATTTTAAGTGTGTTTGTGAAGCAAAATGCAATCCCTCAACACAGAGTACAGGAAGTGAAAATGACACATGATCAGCAAGATGACAAGGGGACAGCTTGTGCCCCAGAACGCTTTAAAAGTCAAGTCTCTCTCTCAATCCCACAATGCATTGCAGTACAAATGCACAGCTCAAAGGACAGCAGCATGCAGATTGGAATCTTCTATTCAATAATGCACGGGTGATTGGAGGGGGATTCAATACAATACATTTTTCCCACACTGTCGCAGCGTGACCTTGCACACCAAAAAGTTACGGACACACAAAAGGTTAAACTTTCCATGGACGGCAGATAGAGAGAGAGATCTAGAGAAAGAAAAGGGAGAGTGATGGAACTCTTGGCAGCACGCCCAGTGACTTCACAAGCACTCACCGTGTGGCATGCAAAATTTAGACCCGCATCAAGGTCTCTGGATGATGCGGGAGGTGACGAAGATGTCTCATCGTACTTATCTGGAGACGGGAGCGCTCCTCGTGAGCCAACCGCACTCCGGAAACCATGGCGATGATTTCGTATCACGATTCCCCCTTTTGTGTGGGGGCCTGCAGATGTTCGGATCCCGTTCGGTTCTGCTCATGTTGTGTGTGACCTGTCCTTGTGCTTTGCACTGGAACAGACTGCCGCCAGAGCATCTAATCAATGCTTCATAAGTCATCAAAGACACATGCCAATGCAACACCAAGCCCACCACAGCACAACATGTCAGCAAAGGATTAGAAAAGAGAAATGCCTCATAATGAAGTCTTTGATCACTTAAGAGGTACAGGTATGAAGAGTTGAAAGATTTTTTTTTTTCCCATGGCACTATCATTTATTGAGGCCTTACAGTACAAAACAGAGCAACAATAATTACACCATACAAAGAGGAGAGTGACATGAATCAATGCAATTTGATGCATACATTGTTACTTGAGCAAGAGACCAGGGGTTCACCTACCCACACATTCATGCAAACTATTACCAGAGAAGCACATAGCAAACTTGGGGAGCTTTTGGGGATCTCAAGGAGGGCATGGTTCCATTTGTGTCTTCTATCATGCTGGCAATTATACCTGCCAGGTTTGTAGACAATTTTACCATGTGTTTTCAGTGTAAAAAAAAATAAATAAAGCCACTAATGTTGGCCCTAAGGGGGCCTAAAACAAACCTTAATACATTTGCTAATGTACATTGTATTTACTGGCTATACATAAGACAATTTTATAAAGATTCTCTAATTTAGGGGGTTCTGGGCCCCTGGTGGCCCCCAAATGGGGGAATTGAGCTCATCTCGACAAATATATGTTTTATCATCCTTGCAACAATTCATGCCAAGTTTGGCAAAAATGTGACCACGCATTTTCAAGAAGATGAGAAAAATGTGTTAATTGGTCCCAAACTTGGTCCCTCCCCCCCCCCCCCCCCCCCCCCTGAAGGGGGCATGCCTGGAACAAACTTGAAACAGCTCATAGCACGAGCAAAGCTCTATCCCTTCCATTTTTGCTGTTGTTGGGTTTTTTTTTTTTTGGGGGGGGGGGGGATAGGGCTCATTTGAACAAATTAAAATTGAATCACCCTAAGTTGCCCTCTGGAGATCTAGGGGCAACTGCCATTGAAACTGCATTTATGGGCCTTCTCAGCAGACCTATGGGGAGATGGCAGGTATTAAATAGACTGAACAGTACTGGTTGAGGTAGGGATTCATGTTTTGAACATTCCTAAGTGAGATAATGAGAAACCTCTCATGAAATATGAAAGAGCATGTAATTTTAAGAAGGATTCAACGTTTATTTGATGAAAATTGGTTTAGAAATGGCTGAGATATCAAGAAAAGAGTGATCCTAATAAAAGGCGGGACCCACCTTTTATTACAATCGCTTTGTTTTACTTTGTTTTGGGGTGCCTCAGTGATACCAAAACCGATTTCCATCAAATAAACTTTGAATTCCTCTTAGAATGGTATCCTCTGTACTATATCATAAGTGGTTTCCTGGTATCTTGAAAAAAGTTAAGAGCCAAATTCTCATCTCTACCAATACTATACTCATTAAACAATTTCACCAGAAAGCTTTACCTCAAGGCATATGTGATGCATTCCTCCTTCTGGTTTACTCTTGAGGAAGCCTTCTATCGGACTCTTCTCTCCAAGTGGGTGGAGCAGCTCCAGCTTGGTGTTGCCGAGGTCAATGAAAACTGTGTAGACACCATGCTCTGGAAGAGGCTGATGTAGTAAAAGGATAATGATAATGATAATGATGATGATCAATTTGATGACAATGATAGTAATAGTGATGATAAAATAATGTAGCGATCCAATGGTAGAAATACTGCTACTATTACCACTACTACTACTACTACTACTACTACTACTACTACTACTACTACTACCACCACCACCACCACCACCACCACCACCACCACTACTACTACTACTACTACTACTACCACCACCACCACCACCACTACTACTATTACTAGCACCATTACTACTACAGTGTACGTCCATCAGTGCTATTACTACTACTACTTCTACAATTACTGTGACTACTAATTCTACTTATTGCAATAACAGTAATACAGTGCACTCCCATTACAATCAATACAGTTATAATGAAACTCTCACTACAACAAAGTAAAAATTCAGGTAACAAAATTTTATCTATGTCTTTATATACTTTACTGTTTGGCTATAGCAAATTTCGATATGACAAAAGAAAACTGCCGGTCCCTGAGACTTTATTGTAACGGGCGTCCCCTGTTATAATGATAATCCTGACAGTTCAGTGATCAAATACCAAGCAACATATAATAATAACAATAATAATAGCTGGTTTTTATATAGCGCATTTCACACACTTCAAGGTTTCAATGCGCTTTACAGACTATTATTACAGACTATTATTACAACATATAAAGTTTCAATACAGTACAGTGAATTTCTATCACAGGGACAGGCCACATTTCTCTCAAGATCCCATCTATAAGATGATGTGTACATGATCACATATAGGAAGCCATGCCATGGTGATGCACATGATGGGGTTAGGCTTGCCTTGCTAGAGCTCCTTGTGAGTTTAATACCAGTATAAACTGGCAAGACTTTGCCCTATGGGTGAGCTCTTTAAACTGCTGGAGATCTCGGCAGTAAGTGCAAGCAGCAGGTTACAGTAGAGTTTGTTTAACTCAGAGAACATTCCATTCTGGCCCTTATGCATTCTTTCATGTACATCAAACTTTTTTTGTGACATTCCCTCTGTTATGTCCCAGTTCCATGGATTGGACCCTGCTCTACGGTTGGAGACAGGAGATAATGATAATAAAAAAAAAAAAATAAAATCATCATAATAATTATGGTGATGTTGATGATACATAAAAGCCAACAATAATAATAATAATAACAATAATAATAATAATAATAATAATAATAATAATAATAATAATAATAATAATAATAATAGCAATAATAATAATAATAATAATAGTAGTAGTAATAATAATAATAATAATAATAATAATAATAATAATAATAATAATAATAATAATAGCAATAATAAAAAAAAAAAATAATAATAATAGTTGTTATTATTATTATTACTATTATTTTCATTACTGTCATCATTATTATCATCATCAATAGAGAAACAGGAAAAGAGGGAAACTGAAAGTTTAGTGAGGAAAGGAGCTTATGCTAGAACAGGGAATGAATGGTCACATGACCAAGACAATCCTTTCAAAGCGTTACTCACTTTTTTGTATCAGATGAGTATTAACTGACAATGTATCTCCACTGCTGTAAATTTTCTTAACATTTCTCTGACATTTGTGACGGATCTGTTGCAAATGTTTCACTGCTTTTCAAAAACAAAACCACACCAAAAACTAAACAAAATGCTTCCCTAGTTGGGTACTCTACTCATTCATGAACATGAAAAGTTCAAGATGTCATTATTCACATCAGATTTACAAGGACACTACAAGGGAGATACTTCTCTCCAAATTTACAAGCACTGTCATCACTGACTGCTAACTGTGAGGTGTGTTGTGCCATTACTCATCAAACACATGCAATGCAATACAGGATGTGGCAACTGGCTGGGAGCCACAGGGCAAAGTAGCAACATCTGGGCCCCGCTCAGAGCTGGACTATTGAATATGTCTCACTCACAGCAGAGGACAACTTTATCATTAACCTTAACTCTTGTCTGATGGGACATGAAGTATTTTTTGCCACCCCTCTCCCCCCCCCCCCAAAAAAAAAAAAAAAAAAAAACTACACCATTCCCAGGGGGCCACGGAAGCGGGGGGGACACTTTTGGTTCGTCAAAAAAAAAAAATAAAAAAAAAAATAAAAAATCGGGAAAAAAATCACAACACTCATGAATTTCAATTCCCAAAGATTCCGCCCTTAGATTCTTTGGGGGGGGGGGGGGGGGGGGGGGGGGGGGGGGGGGTCTTGACCTTGTCACCCCCCCCGGTCTCGCAGCCCCCCCCACACTGAAAAACATTCTGCGGCCCCTGATTCCATTTCAGCACACAAAATCAAACATGATGACATTTTAAAATTGTGACAATCATTGTAATAATGGAGATGTTGTTGAAGGTAATGATACCAATAATGATGATATAATGATAATAATAATAATAATAATGATAATAACGATAATAATAATAATAATGATAATAATAATAATAATAATGATAATAATAATAATAATAATAATAATAATATCAATAATGATTACAATAATATCAATAATGATAATAACTGATAACAAAAACAATAATAATAATCATCCTCATTATTGTTATAATTATCAACATCATTATCATCCATCCTGTTTCTTTGCCTGACATATATGTGAATTTCACTACATACTTTGTATCGGCAAAAGATACGATGGAACTGATTGCATTCATGAAATCTGCAGTTAGAAAGAAATTTAGAGAAATTTTGCCAATTTGAGTGAGAAACAGGAATGTCAACCTTCTAAAATGTGTTCCCAATTTGAGAAGAATTTATGAATCTAGCAATTAAGAGGGAACTTATAAAAATGTTGCAATGAAAAAAACAGCTATACATCAATATACAAAATGTTCAAATGAAAAAGAACCTTTCATTCTACAGCTCAAGAAACACTGACAATGAATAATTCTGAACCATGATATGAAGATATAGCATCAAATTATAGAAATGTGATTTTCTGGGATGTGACGGATTAAGGGGAATACAAAGTAATGATTTTCATTCTTTCCCATGAGGGGCAAAAGAGAGAAATACTAACCACAGTCTCGCTGACTTTGGCCCCGAGTATATCTCTGTACATACTGGCTGCTTTATCTGCGATGGGAAACGAGAGAGGAGAGGCGTTAAAGCATGTCACGACACAATCTGCTTTCACAGAACGCTCTGCCAGCATGTTCTATATGAAATGTAAGACAACAGACATGGTGATTTCTTAAGCAGTACAAAATGATTAAACATCAGAGGCTAAATGAACAAAACAACAGTTTATTTCTCTTGCCAACACGGCAGTCAGAAAGTTGCGGTTTAAAGCCTGCCTTTTCAACTCAATGTGAAGTTGGGAATACATAAGCACATTCATGTTTATTCTGTTTTCACTAGCCTAGTATCCTGTTCTATCAAATTTTGATTAAATTAAAATTTGGCAGCAGTTGATGTATGAAAAAGATTTTGATTGCCTTTTGTTGGTTGTTTACATGCTGATTAACAAAGCCGAGTGTTCTTTATTGCAGAATATGCTGTTCTATAATACTGAATACAGGCTTGCAGATAGTGCGTGACTTTACCAAAAAAAAAATGAAAAAAAAAAAGGAGGAACTTGGCTGTGCAGTGATATTGACACAAATGCTCACAAATTTGGCAGAAATATGATGGACTGCAACCATGCATGTTGCTCATGTTATGGTACTGTACATATTTTGGCATAGATCTGTGCATCATCTGCCAATCTGCCAATAATGTATTTTCCCCAACATCTGACACTGCTAGTTGTGACAGTTGTCATGAAATTGTTATGAATACAAGATCCACATTCAGCCCCTATTAAGGGTCAAAAACAGGTATTTGTTATAAATCTATCCTTACCTCATATTCAATTCCTTATTCTAATTGGAGATTTGGCTGAATGAAATACATGTGTTAATGCATATAGCGCAAAATATCATAAAGTTCAACACCTTGTGCAATGATTTAAAATTTCACCCATATGACAAACTCCCGATTGTTCCCTGAGAGGTAACAGGCATATTAAGCAAACAATAAGGTCTGAAAATAAGACTTGGTGCTTTGTTAGCTCTGAATATACTAGTATCTCACATTGTATGGACACTTAAGTTTCTATGACACATTAACCTCATCATAATCTCATTCATCTCGGAAAGTGTCTTCAGCATTAAAAAACTACATAAAAGAAAATAAATTCAGGGATAGCTGTAGTTTTCTGCTTCTAAAATGAGACAGTCTGAGTTAATATCTGACACAGCCAAGATGCCTTCTTCTGACAATAGATTTGCTGGAAAATGAAGAAAGCTCATGCAAAATGAGGGCTAAAAACTTTGATAATTGCTCTTTAATGCAAAATTGTCAAAGTCAATGACAGATGAAAGAAAACACACCACCTTCATATCATGGAAACATTTGATTTCTCCTAAGTGGTGTAATACAGTTCTGTCCATATTGTTCACCCCCTAAATGAACAATGTGTTGTAGAATAATATGCTAAATTTTCACTTTTCCAGCACAAGAAAGCACACTGACTATACCTCCTTCAAAAATCAGGGAGAATAATATTACCCTCAACATATGCCACAAACAAGACAAGGGTATGTTTGCTTTTCAATAACTGATAAGTATTTTGAGAAATTCTCTTTGTTTTTAATCCTCCTACTGTGACATCACACATTGTTGTAGTTTTCTTATCCAGTGATGATGGCACATGAATTTCATCAAAACTTTAAAAACTCATAACTTTTTAACAGATTTATTTTCCTCAAAATTCATCGCAAGTGTTCAAATAATATTTCTGCATTCATTTAATCCACATGTAAATGAGGGGTAAATTCCCCTCTGAGTGCCAGAGAAAGTCATAGACATTCTTAGATACCGGAGGAGAAACAAGGAAGCCTTACCTAGGTCTGGCACTGCAATGGCAACATGGTTGAGTTTGCCAAGACTCCACAGCTTGGATACTCCATCTGAACTCTGACTTCTTTTGACTTGTGCAAGGCTTGCCTGAAATGTCCAGCGATACAAAATGTGGTGATATACTAAATTTCATTCTTAAATGTGATTAAGGAATTTGAATTTGGAGAAAAAAAAAATGAAGAATGTCACGCAAATTGTATACACTGAAATCATTCTGGCCATAGCTCAATCAAGTCTAGCTGTCCTTACCCGACTTCTTGCTGCAAAGTAATTTTGGATCACACATCTTCAGTCATCATGTTACAAGAAAGAATGGATGACATACATTTGGGAATCTTTTCTCATTTCATGTACAAGAATGGTCAAATCACAAATATACTAGTCAGGAGAAGGTGACAAAATTCATATCAGAACTGGGAACATCACTCTTCCATCACTCTCAACATTAGAACGAGAATTAGTTTAAACTTTTCTTTCTTTCTTCATTTATGTATATGTCTGTTTGTCTTTCTTCCTTTCTTTATGTATATTGCATCTGTCTTTTTCTTTCTTTCTTTCTTTTTTATTCTATTCATTTGTTTATCTGTTCTTTTCTTGTTCTGTTCTTTATGACATGGTAGTTTGTTCAAAGTTGCCCTGCTGACTATGTCAAGCAATTTTTCAACAAATACTAAGCTAAAAGACAGTAATCTTGGCAGTCTCATTTGTCACTGAGGAGAGAATCCTTTTTAGGCCGAGCTTACATCATCTGATGACAGGCATGCTATACACTATTTTGAGTGAATGCAGTGCTCAATGCTAGCAGAATACATCAGTGAAGTTTCAGACAATCCATTGAAAAGTTATAATTTTTTTTTCAAGTTTTGGTGCAGCCATTGCTGGATGATAAGACTTTTATAGTTTGTGACGTCACATATGTAATATGATATAAAGAACTTAAAGAGAGAACTCCACAAACTTTCATTTCTTATCAAAAGTAAACATTCCTTTGACTTGTTACTGACATACAATGTATTAAGGGTTACATTATTCCCGCTTCCTGAAAGAGGTGTAAGTCAAGTGCTCTTTCACTATGCCAGAAAAATGAACATATGTTGTATTTTCTTTATATCATTGTCCATATATGTGAATGTGACATCACAAACTGTTGTAGTCTTAAACTTTAAAAATTCATAACTTTTGCAAGGATTGCCCAAATTTTCCTAAACTTTACTGTGGGTGCTCTACCAATATTGCTGCATTCCCTCATTTCAAATACTGTATATATTTGAGTTTCATTATCCTCCGACAGTAGTTTTTTTTTAATTGTTTTATCCCACACACAATATTGCATCTCAGATTATATTTTGCCTTAAAAGAACGTTTTGGAAGATATTTCATTTCAAGGTTAGGTGAAAGCTTATAGTTCGGAACATTTTATAGTTCAATGTCTAGACAAAAAAAAAATGTCAAAAGATCTGGGAAAAGAGCTTGTTTTCGATGACACAAGTATTTCAAAGATTCATAGAAAAACGATTCATGCCATCTTGGAGAAAATTCAATTTTTTATTGATGCATCTCAAAAATTAATAAGTAGGATTGCAAATATGCATAGGGGGCACTGTTACCTTAAAAGATAACTTACAGTAGTAATTACAATTTCACCTGCAATGCATTCCTTGTTTATTTGTTATCAACAAAAAGGGTGGAGACATCCCATGTCCAGATTCTTTAAGAACAATTTCATAATGGTACTGAACGTCATCATAGTCAGCATCATATTAATGATACTGATGATAATCAAAGAAATAATATTGATTACCATAACAAAATTGTAATAATAATAATGATGATGATGATAATGATAATAATAATAATAATAATAATAATAATAATAATAATAATAATAATAATAATAAATTCAATTATTTACTGACAAAAGTGTGAATTACAATAACAATGACACTCATGATAATTCTAATTTCAGAAAAGATAATCATTCTGTATGTTATGTACAATTAACAATTAAACAATATAAACATGTCACTATATTTCAAGGACCCCAAACTTAATTATGGTTTCATTCAATGCAATTCATTAAAAAATTATTGTTGGTTGACTTTACATACAACAGGTAGAAAGTTTCTCTTAAAGGCTTTAATAGGTAAATATATTTTACACTTACTTTGAAACAATACGTCATTTACACACTCAAATAGAAAAAAAAAGTATCCAATTGATGTGACATCATCTGAATAATTGCACCAATCTTGTGCATACGTGCACAGAGTTGCAAAAGAATCAGCAGCATGATGAAAACATTTAAAAATCTACTCACTTTTCCATTTTTCAAAGGATGTCTCTTCCCCTTCCCCTCCCCCCCCCCCCCCACCATGTTTCAAAGTACCAACTGGACAAGAACATGTGAAAGAAATGAAAAATAGACTCTGACAGGCATACACTGTATTGTATGTCATGTGTATAACAAATACACATTTGGCATTTTGGGATCACATTTAATTTAACTTACACTAAACTACACCACTCTTTTTTCCTTCAGACACAGAAAATAGAATACTGAAAAGATGTAAAAAGGTACTTACATGGAACTGATAGATCTTTTCTTTTTAAATCAAACTTTCAAAGTAAGGAGGAAAGGCTTAATATTGGTGACATGACAAACATCCAACAACAACAACAACAACAACAACAACAATAATAATAACAACAAATAATAACAACAATAATAATAACAATAATAATAATAATAATAATAATAATAATAACAATCATAATCATCCATAAACTAAAGAGGTGAACGAATATGTCTGTCCCTTTCTTTTCTGTGGCTTTGCAGAAAGCAGAGGACATGACTACCACATCACACTTACACATTCAATCACCTTTGATTTTTTATTGTGGTTATGTAATTTATACTTGCAATGTTGCAGAGTAAAAAAATAAAGTCGGGCATCAATCTCTACTGACTCTAAGTCTACTTGGTTCTAAATGTGTTTAAATTTAAAATTGAGGTCTAATTAAAGTAGGCCTAAAATTTAATTAACTTATTAAAATTTTGCATGCGGCCGTTCCGTTTGAGTTGCTCCTGATATGAACGTCTAGTCCTTTGAAGGCTTTGTACTGACATCACATTAACTCAGTCATAAAATGGTAAATATCTGACTTAGATAGAACCATTCACCACTCACAGGTGAAATTTAGACTCCTGCCTTAATTTAGTACGGTAGACTCTCTATAGGCCTACAAATATTTACTGACACTAATACAAACATGCGGGACTACACAATCACTTAAATCTACGTATATATATTTTACCTCATTGTTTGACTACAAATTATAAGATTACTTGACGACAAAGACTCTTTATCCCCATAAGTTAATGCTTCCCATGCACTAGTTGTACATTTAGCGACATACTTACACCAACTCGATTGAATAATCGACAACTCCGGACTCCAAATCTAGCTATGGAGGCTGCCATGTTGGAATATGAAATGAAGTTGCCACCTGAATGTGACTAGTCGCTGTCCTACTGCGGTGACTTCTTTCGCAATAAGAAAAGAAACCATCCTCCGTCCAGAACAACACGTACCGTACGTGTGTGATGGGCTCGCATATAATTAGCAGGCATACTTCTCACCTCTTTGAGCCCTGCTTTTCTGGTGACTTTGACGCTTTGACATTGACAAAGTATGAACTACTTGCACATTGCATTGATGAATCTGAGGAATGACATCATTGGATCAAGGCCCTATTATTTGAGAGAAAATTTTAAGTAAGAGAAAGCATTGCAAATTTTATGATAGATAACAATTACTAGTACTTTATCTTATCTCGCCGAGCTGCGATGTAGGCCCTACTGGTACCTGATTGGTACCTCCCACAAATATTATTTGTCCCATCAGCAAGAGAAATTCGAAATTTCATTCTTTTAGAATTAGTGGCAAGGGTAAATCATCATAAACAAACAGGCATGACCCTACTGCTGTGCGGATCCAGGAATTCCGTAAAGAGGGGGCGCCTTTACAAAATGAAAGGGGGCACACTCTGCCCCGCCCATTTTTTTTTTTTTTTTTTTTTAAAGTAAAGAAGTAAGAACTGCGCTCCCTTCCCCCTCCCCTGGCTGGATCCGCCACTGGGAACGTGTATAACTGCCTATACTAAGTATCTCAGAGTTTGGGGAAGTAGGCCTATAAGGTTCCTTTTCATGTTTTTTTCTTCTTCTCTCCCCCCCCCCCTAATATTACAGGTAACATATAAGATGATAAAGGTCAGATCTATGTACAATGGCAATTATTTTGATACTACTGGTTCTCTAATCAAGAGCATGGCAGATCCAATGTCATCTTGACTGACGGATGTCATTAATAACTCTAATAGGCCTATAAGAATAAAATCTGATTTCGTTTGCTATATAACACCGTCTGAGTGATTGTGGGTCAAAATGTGGTAGTCATGCATCGGTGTAGGCCTGTGTACATCATATCCAAGGACTAGGCAAGACACGACCTGGCTTCCTCTTAGGAAGAATTTAGTGACTTGATATCCACTACATAGAAGCCAAACACTCCCAATATTAAATATTCAAAATAAAATGCGGAAAATGATTTGTTATAATGTTCTTGATTAATTCTGTCACTGAATATTAATTGACAATTTCTTTCTGCGACTTTGAAGACACCATACAATTTTCTTCCTTCCCTGCTTTCCGCTACTACATACATGCGCTCACGATGCTGGCGTCTGTCTGTTCGTAACGTTTAGAGATGCCCGCGATATTTGACTCAACAGATTAAAAAAGGACGGAAGTAGACAGACAGACCTTGGAACTTGTCCAAAACAGGAATTCACAGACTAAAAGCATGAAAGTTAAAGTGAAAAGTGAGTATAAGCGTGTTTATTTTGCACACTAATCATAGGCCAGAATTTGTTCATGTTATTCAGACTCGGCTCAGCTGTAACCATCATGACCATGACCATCGCCCCCGGGCTGGCTGGGGCGCGGCGCGGTGCGGCGCGCCGCTCCTTGTACAGTTAGAGTTACGTTCGGGTTGCGTACACAGCACTCCAGCTCCAGCAGCATTTACTAGACTCTATACAACCCTGTCGCTGTTATGTCGCTACGGCGTCTGGTCGGGCTAATCAGCTTGGAGTTTGGTCATGTTGGTGGTGTGTAAAAAAGATGAAGCCCAAGGGGGTAAAATGTAGGGAGTCTGTGTAACATTACAAGTGATCCACCTAGTAATTAATGGCAAATAGAAGGCCCTGTCACACAACAATAGCGAATCTCCGTCCCACTGGCACTGCAATCAGTGATCGGCCCAACAAATGCCCAACCCGGCAATGAATTTGTCGCTTGCATCCTCCCTTGCTGATACTACTAACGATAGAATAGTTCATAACATGTTTGACATTCTTTGTATTAATTAGCTACTGGTATGATACTAAAGAAGAAGAAGATGTGCTGGACATTTTGCCATTGTTATTGGACATGTTCAAAATAACAAAAATCGGCTCCAGCATACATTGTAATTTGGATCAAGGAATTCCATAAAGGAGAGGTGCCTGTACAAAATCAAAGAGGGTGCACGCGCCCCCTTTTTTCTTATTATTTCTTTTGTTTTAGCAAAAAATGAAGAGGGGGCGCGTGCCCGGTGCGCCCCCCTCCCTCTGGATCCGCCACTGACGTCTCTGCAACTGAGAAGATGTCTTGGAGATATCCCTGCAACTTGAGAAGGGTGAATAAGTTGCAGGCCTCGAATTAACCGACAGCCACCGACGGCCATGGCCGTCGGTGCCCCTCTCGTTGGCCGCAATGCCTTTTTTTCCTCGATCAAAGTTACGGCCAAAAAAAATGTGCCCTTTTTCTTGTGGCCGTGGTGCCTTTTTAGAATGAAAGTTATGATTTATGACGTATAATATGCCCTTTCTCAAAGTCTACACTTTAATAAGCTTGAACAACTTTCCTGATCTCAAATATCATACCTTCAGTTCACTCGCGTCCCAATATATCTGATTCAAACTCAAAGTATCTTTCCAAGATACAAGACGACGTGTAGAAGTCTACGTACATGTACGCCCGACCGGCTTTTACCGTCCCGACTGCCTCCGCAGTGCAGCAGCCATAGAGTTACTAGCTAGGCAGCGGCGGGCCGGAGCAAGTGGTCCAAAGCCATGCTAAAAAATGCCAGGCCTGTCGGACGGCTGTGAGCATTGCCATCTCTCTCGCTCTGCATTCATGCCCGCATGCTCAAAGCAAAATGGCGCCGGAAGTGCTCCAAAGCGAGCGTGGCGTACGCGTTGAGAACGTATTGTATTACAGAACCTACATCGTATTGCGTATGGCCTACTGCCTAACGTCGTCTGCTGCGGAGAGATCTTATGCGTGCGTGTGCTGCTGGAGTGTAGCAGCACGATCGATAGCATACAGCTCTATGGGGCATTCACAGCACGTATAAACACCCAACATGCCCTTTCCAATGTGGCCTTGGTGCCCCTCTGACTGACCCAAGTGCCCTGGCCTCTCGGAAAAAGTGCCCTTTTCTAAATGGCCTTGCCCCTCCAAAATCCTATTTCGAGGCCTGAAGTTGTGACCATGTTTAGAGAATTCTCAGATGTCATCCTGGAGTTGCCTTCTTGGCGAGAGCACAAGCTATTTTGGGGTCTTTCAAGTCGCACAAATTGTGGTGAAAGATCAGTTGCAACAGCCGCAGCAACATCTCCAGTGAGATAGACCCTTAGGATAATGGCTATTAACTCCTATGTGCAGGATTGGCATACTTGTATAAAACCTCCAATCAAATCCTGATGTATTGGACAGTAGCCTTTTCTATTTTGCTGTTGAAGAATCTATACTGTATTGTTTTCTTTCACCTGATTTGATCTCATGTTCTTTCCTTCCCTGGTCTGTTGTCCTTGGCTGACTTTCATGTCTGGATGCATTCGCAATGGAATCATTTTTTTCATAAAGGGTGAGTATTTGTGCCACAGTATTATACCCCTATAGAGACAGAGCTACTATTTCATTCATTCATTTCATTTATTTGGCAGAATATAAAACAATATACAATATGCATCAAGAAACAAATACATGCCAGGACTCCTAAAAAGCAAATTTGTGCTTGTGGCTGGAGCCCTCAAACCAAAAAGGATAAAATACTGTACATACAATCAACCAACACTTTTTGTGATATGGACCAATACATACAGAAGATAAGTCCAAATTGAAATAACACAATATGTACTTAAGTCATCTGTTATTGATACAAAAAACATATCTTAGCTTAATTTGTTGGCAGATATACACACACGCACACACTCGCACATCCATCCTTAGTATACAGAGAAAAAAAGATGAGAAAAAGAAAGGTAGAGGAAGAAAGGAAGTCTAGTCAGTCATGGATACCATCTGTCTAAATACGCTCTGTTTACATAATACTTTAAATCTGGAAAATGTAGTGCTAGATTTAAGGTCACCATCACTAGCTGGAATTCATGCATACAGAAATGAAAATATGAATTTATTTGTTGTGGACCATAAATATTGTTAAGAGATACACATTGAAAAAAAGGAAAATGATAAATCAGTTGATATATACAATGTAAATTTGACGAGGGAACAAGAAAACTGTAGAACCAAGATTGGTGTGTCTGAATAGAGAGACATTGATAATTTGCACTTGTAAATACATGTATGGAAAATTTTTTGAATAGGTGAATCTTGAGCAAGCAATAAATGGTGATCTATCTGTGATGAATTGAATATTTGTAAGTCACTCTTGCAGCCCGTACAGTTGTGATATCAAGCAATAGTTGTTCAAGTTTGCTAGTGTCAATGCAGTAAAGATGCATATTATCATTATGTCACACTTGGATTTAGTATTATTCTGTCGACTATTGATTCTCATGAATTCTTTGGCATTGACCCCAAAGAGTTAAAACCAAATTACTCGGTCTCATGGCTGACCATGGGTGCTAAAAAAAAAAAAAAAATCACCATATAATATGCTTTTGTTTGTTTGTTTTTTGTTTGTTTGTTCATGTACACACTAGTGGTAGATTGGAAATTGGATCGCTGAAATGTGATCACAGATAATTGAAGTAGAATTTAGCGTTCAAAAGCATTTTTCCAAGGGTCTTCCCAGACTACGGTCATTTGTCAAACCTGGCTTCATAGCAGCCACCTGTCTGTACCGGCCATCTGCTGTATAAGGCCACCAGAAAAATTCGCTCTAGGAGAAAAGCCATGTTAAAAACCTTTTCCATAGCGGCCACTTTTTCCATCTCCCTTGAATGCCCTCTTAATACGGTATGCCTGTATTTTTTGAGCAACACTTGTGTTCATGATTGATGCTAAGATACCTCTGCGCTTTTTTGTTTTGTTTTGTTCTGCATGATTTGAATTAAATGAGAGTTTGAATGCTTCATTTTACTTTCAGCTGGACAGCTGTGGCTACATGGCGATGGATAGCTAACGATGACAACTGTGGAATTTGTCGCATGGCCTTTGACGGTTGCTGCCCGGACTGTAAGATGCCTGGTGATGACTGCCCATTAGGTACAGTACGAGAGAGCTGTCAAAATTTAGTTTTTTGTTACCCCTTTTTTGCTTTGTTTTCAAACACAATCTTTTGTTTAACTTGTTGCTTATATTATTGTGTGGGCAGATACGATATTTGCAAACGAATGTTTTTCCCCCCTAAATTATCTTGGCCAGTATCAGATGACCCCAAGCACATCACCTAACTAGTCTTCAAGTGATGAGTTTCATATCTCTTTTATATTGATGTCAGATGACAAATGAAAATTGTAAAGTTGTACCTTTTTATGTCATTTCTTTGACGTACATGTACATGTATGATGATCTTTCTTTTTTTCTGTGCTATTATTATTATTATTTTTTTTTTTTTTTGCATTGGACTCGTACAGTGCACTCCCATTATAACATAATTACAACAAAATTCCAGTTTCTCATACAACGGAGTAAAAATTTAGGCTGCAACATTATCTGCTCTATGTTTTTTTATTGTTTATTTGTTTGGTTATAATGAAATCTTGATATAACTTTAAGAAAAATGGTGGTACTGAGGACTTCTATGTAACGGGGGTCCACTGTACTCAATTCGTACTCAAGTACAGTATTTCAGCACACACATATAAATTTAGAGATATTCTAATTGAATGATTTGCTACTATTCATGGCATCATGCCTGAAAACTGGCAACCTTGTGTCTTTTTTTCCTTTCTCTTTCTGACAGTGTGGGGGCAGTGTTCTCACGTCTTCCACATGCACTGCATTCTGAAGTGGCTTAATTCGCAGCAGGTCCACCAGCAGTGCCCCATGTGTCGGCAGGAGTGGAAGTTCAAAGAATGAATGTTCGAGGAGTGATCCTCCGTGCCATGATCGGCTGAACGCAGAACTTTTGTGAAGAAGGAAAGCATTGAGCCTCAATCCCATGCAGCTAGCAGCGTGGTGCTGAGATATTTTGATAGTGAGGCTGAGATCCAGTGAGTCAACTCTTCCTCCAGTAATAAGCTCTACCTTCAGGTCGGTGTTTGTTATGGAGCTGATGTTGATGTGGCATCAAGTGCATTTGCAGGTGGATGTAAAGAGGACACAAGATACCTGCAGCTGTGAGTTATGATCAGAGAGATACGATGAAAGTGGTTTGGGGCTATCTATATTCGAGCCTTTTTTTTTTTAGTCATTCCCACGGAAGAGTTGTGATAGCATCTATGAAGAAGTGATGATGTTTGTAAGAACTGAATTGCTGCACCAACCACCAAACACATTGTTCAAAAGTGAGGTACTGTAGAACTGAGATGATGTATGATGGGAGAGTTGTGGCTCAGAACAGAGAAGTAATTATACTCGATAATACCAATGTTTATAGGACTTCTAATATTTCTTTACGCTAAGCAGCTGCAAAGTCAGTTAATTTTCACAAGTACAGATCAAAACTTACAAGGTATTTGTTAAAGGTACTAGCCCACATTTGCAAACCCACGAAAATCAAAACTGCATAAAACAGGTCCAATATGACTTCAAGTATACAATGTAAGTTATAACAGTAACATACCTCACCTGTCGCTCTTTGTCTATACCATTCGATAAAAGAGAGAAAATCATCATTTTAAAATCAATTTTCAAACCGGGTCAACCCGACCCAAAATCGAATTACGAGAGCGGGCTATAGCTACGTACATTGTACATGTAACACGTACGTGGACCGGAGCTAGCGAGCGTTATACAAGTGTACGCATGCATACGGATCACGGTGCATTTTCATTTATTTTTATGAAAGTAATGGACTAATTGGAACGAAATTTTGCATAGGTGTTACTGCAATCATACCCAAACTCCATGCTAACTATGAGACCAATTGCTGCAGGTTTACAAATGTGGGCTAATACCTTTAACTGCATACTATCATGTCTATTTGTATCACTCTCACTTTGTTCGCATTCAAACAGTGCATTTGAATGCTAAAAATGCAGCATTGATTACTCAACTTTATGACTTTGGGGCTGTATATCAAACTTTTGACTCTTGTTGATCTCATGGCCATGGTTCAAGTACCCCGAGGTGCTACTTTTTGAGGCAATCACATTTGCATGATGAATTCCTGATTTACAGCAGGCAGGGACTGAGGAAGCTGTCTATATGAGTTTGTGTAAATCTTGTGATGTTCTCAGCTGTCAAGATAGGTCAAAAAAAAAAATTAACTCGAATGTATGTGTATACTTTTGATACTATCAACACTCTCTTTACCCTTTATTTTGATACTTTCTTGTTATTTGTTATATTTTGCTAGTAACTGTATTGATTGAATTACACTCGTATCACTACCCTTGTGCAATCGAGGTAAAATCACACACTATAACTGGCTTCCTGTTCTAATCCTCAGCAACTATGTCAAAATATGATGTCAGTGAGCTCCATCAATGATATACTGTAGACATTTTGTGTTATAGAGAGCAAAGATTTTTACAAGCTATTGCGATAATTCATGATCATTTGTGATCATTCTGGTGTGCACCTTGCAGCATGAATAAACTTCTTACATTTTACATGACTGACTTCATGAATATCCTGCATGGTCAATTTTTACTTCTGAAAATTTTAATGCCCCTTGTGTGATTTACGGCAGGCAGGTTCACCTTTAAAACTTGCAACTGGAAAGTTAACAACCAGAAATACTTTTCCACAGATGTTAAGATCAGGGTTTGAACTGCCGGAATTTACCATTAAAATTTACAATTTTCTTGTGAGATATGTAAGAAAAGACCTGTTCAGTGCAAACAATAGCAGGAGGCCATTTTGCTTGGTATACCATGTCTATTGTCTCAATTATGTCAGTGTAGTGGAGTGGAGAATAAAGTCTAAGGAAATGATTTTTTCAGTCAAGGTTCATTTTGATTGTTATACATTGTGTTTGATTTTTTTTTTCATACCAACATTTAAGTGGGTCTTGGCTTGAGAGTGTATGTGTGGGATGTGTGTGTGTGTGTGTGTGTGTTGTGTAATTTGTCATTTTTCTTTTTTTATTACAATAGCATTGGTAGACGTTATGATATATTTAAAATTTACCATTATCATTACTGTCATGTTATCAGTAATCAGTATCATCATCTCTCATTGTCGTCTTCATCATCATCATTATCACCATCATCATCATCATCACACTTTGATCTCAATTAACATGACAGTTTAAAGGGAAATCAACAACATATATATGGGAGGAGGATTCACTGAATGCAGAAATATTAGAATGCAACATTAGGAGTTAATATACAGAAAATATAGAGAAATTTCACATATTCTTATTCTTCTAGCACAATAAAAACGCACTTGACTTGCCTCCTTTACGGGAATATTGTAGTATTAACGAGTCAAGAATATGTGTACTTTTTATTAGGAACATGAGAAAATTTGTGCATTTCTACATTGTAGTTATATTTTCTTTGTATAATAGGTACTGTCTCATGATTGGTTGTACTGTACCCTTTTTATCCAGTGATGAAAGCACATAGATTTCACTTGGGCATTGATAACTTTCCAAAACGATTGTCTGAATTTCCTCAAACCTCAAAGATGTGTTCTACCATCATTTCTGCATTCACAGAATTGAGACTTGCATGTTTTGGGAAAATCTCCTTTATAAGCTGTCTCTGAGAATACCAGTGAAGTGGTTAGCACCACTGAAATTTCTTCTATACACATGCATATCGTGTATCCTGTTATATCAGGTATATTGATTGGTATATCTGATGCGCTTAATAGAAACACCAGAATATAAATGCAATCATCATCATCGATCATTATCTTTACTATTACAGTATTCATCGCATAATCGGGACAGGTTGGGAGTAGCAAACACGGCCCCTTTAAGCAGGGTGCCCGATTTCGCGATGAGCACTCACCATACACTAATGGCATATGACGTGTACATGTAGTGCACACACACACACACACTCACACATGCATACTGACGTACTGTACATGTACATGAATACACAACCACGCTACCCCTCGGCGCGACCCTCTAGCTCTCCCTGCATTCTCGCAATGATGTAGAGTAATCGCAACCGGGTTCTTCTGTCACCTCTCTTCGAACATAAAATATGTGGATTAAAAGGTAGCACTTTCTTAAACATTCGTAGAATTCTTGGACATGTAGGGCGGTCCGTATAAATACATATCCACAACAGTGGGAAATGATTACCCAGAACTCAAAGTGTATGACTGAGATTAAACATGTACACAGCCTGAGCTGTGTGAGTGAGGCATGTTTTTATTGGATGTGAGTAGGAATTGCAAGCGAGCACATGGCTTTGCTTATGTAGGGGAGAAGAATGTTCGCAAAAGCATGTGTTTCGCAATGGCATGTATACTTATACACGGCGCTTTCGTGGCTATGCATGTACGTGTACTGGATGGACGGAGGTCAAAACACACCAGTCCGAAGCTTGCTTTGTAAGTTCGATGTAAATGACAACTGATAGGGAATCTTTGAAATATTGTTGTGGTATTTTGGTAGATTTTTTTGTGTAAAATATCAACAAAATCAAAGATCGCTTGAAGAAAAATTGTCCCGTTTATCAGAGGTCCCCGCCCGATTATCCAGTGAAAATAGCATGCATTGGAAATGTTTCTGGGAAGCGTATGTCATTTAAGCGAGGTTCCCAATTATCAGATGCCCGATTATGCGATGAATACTGTACTACATCGAGGTTCCATTATTCATGTCTTGATGTATCTAATAGCGGTATTCCCAGAGATTTGGCTGTAAGAACACTGCAATGAGGCTACCAAGAATAGACTGTAAACACAGGAGTATGGGATATTGTTGTTTAATATACAAGACATTGACACTGACATCACAAAAATCAATGGCAAAACAAAGATATAAGAATTAATTAGAGCATAATTTGCACATTCATACCAGCTGGAGATGCTTCTGACCCAAGGGAGAAAGAAATGAGAACGAAAAAGAAGATTGTTTCACATAATTTGGGATACATTTAGCAGTGAGCCTGTACAGAACATAAGAGACCCTACAAAATATACACTCGAGTAAGCAAACTGGAAATTCAAGCAAATACAAATGTATTCGCAAAACCTCGCTTCAGTAAGATTGCAACCACTTTTCATTCATATTTGTCTCCAGGTTTCTCCTAATATACAGATAAATCACAAAAATTTCACAAGCGAGATAATTATTTTACATATTAACAACGGGACTCGATGTTATGTCATACTCTCAACCCAACCGAGACCGTCACACAAGTTGTTTCATGCTGCGAGTTTTAACTTTTTGACTTCCACTGACTTTTCACACATTATCTAAGTTGCCGGTTACCAGGATTTCTCTAAAACAATCTACATATAAAATCCTTTTGGTTGGGGGTGGGATGGGGGGAGAATACCCACATAGATACTAAGTCATCTTCTGCATATTTGTCTTTCTCTGACAAGATAAGTGTGTGTATGCGTGCTTGGATTAAACTATGTAAAAGAAGGATAACAACTCAAGGGCCGCATCTGTTCTCACGATGTATTTGTTGATTTTATAACACCTACACTCCATACCAACTGATTACCAGTAAATCACATAAATCAAACTCTTGAAGGCAGACCCCCCAAAAGTTTAGATATTTTTTTTTTTCCCCGTTTCGTGCGAGGGAGGGAGAGTGGTAGTATACCAGAACAAATGTTTGTTCTGTCATTCCTCTTGATTTCAGGCCTACTTTGGTCACTGCTCTATATGATCCTACTCTTGACAACATCATGTTCAATTTTACAAGCAAATGAGAAATGGCAAACTTTTAACATATTGACCATCTACGAGGCTGTCCCACTTTTTCTTCCACATTTTCCAGTTAATATAGAGATGGATGGAGGGAGAAAGCACAAGAAAAGTTTGGATGAATAACTTCTTCTGTTCTCTTAGAATCAATGAGAGGGGATGTATGCTCAAAAGTCATACACCGATATCTACATGCGCAGACAAAATGTTTCAGGAAAATGGATCATGGATCTTGAAAACGCAAAGCTTCTTCAATATCCATCCATTGAACAGAAGTCCATGGAAAACTATTTTTTGTTTCTTTATCATTTCCCTGAGTGGAGGGGGTGCTGAATTTGAGTGATAATGCTACACCATGGCAACAAACTAATCAGACACTGGAAACAAAAAATGTATGTTTACGGTAATTTGCTTGCTTGCACAAGAAAAATACACACATATCGTATGCACTGCAATAAGCCTAAATGCCATCTAAACATGCCCCCAATAATGTCAACAGTAAGCTCATTAATGGAGATGGTAGTATCAAAGAGAAAATGAAGTCAACCCCCTCTGTTGGTAGATTGCATTGGCTTCGGACATTTACACCAATGGATCCCCAAATGATGCGTCATCTTCAGTTATCCTCCATGTTTTGTGACGTTTCATTCTGTACATTTTTGCTGCTCTCTTTAAACAGTGGAACCAGTGTTGTCAAATAGAGAGCTTGATCCACAAATGAAGCTATGTATTTGCATTGTATCTAAAAAAAACCAACAACAACAAATGGATAGAGCAGCATAATATTGTTATTAGTATTTTCTAGCGAGGCCAACTAGGTAGGATATTTTACAGGATAAAGCTTATGCTAAGGTCTTGCGCTGTCATAACAACTTCACAGCCAGTTGCAATGTGATTGTACCCTGTAGATATCATATAATGATTCACCTCCTCATAATCTTCAACAGATCCCTCCAAGTTGTTGTTGCTTTCTTTTATATATATCTAGTCTCCTTCTGGTCTACAGCGCTCAAATTTTCTCTCTGTTTTGTGTGCTCACTGCAGAGCTAACAAAATTGCACAATTATCACTTTGTTTTTTTTTTTAAGCAAAGATGTCAAAGTTCTGCATGTCCCCAAGCCAATACTGTCCTCCAGATTGCTGATATGATAATTGCAGGTGACATGCAAAATGAAATTAGAGATTTCAAACTCTTTCATAAGTGAAAAAAAAATCAACATTCCCTCCTGCCAAATATTTTCTCTTTTCTTATTAAACTGCATTCTGTAAAGTTCCAGCCCTGTTTCATTGGACTAGTCAAAGAAATTTGGCAGATAGAGACATAGCAAAGTTCAAAGTGAGACAAAAATGAAAAGAACAGAGAAGAGACTCGCCTTATTACACAAGCTAATTATTAATATAAAAAAACCCACTCACTTATATAATCATTTAAATGATCTAACGCTTCAAGTCAACGTCACTGCTGTGAATGGAGGAGAGTATCAACATGTATGAACTCCAAATTTCATTAATTCACATGAACATTCCCTCTTTTCTTGTGAAACACATCCATTTGGGATAAACTCGTCACGTTGCATATCACACGCCGTACCACCGATTGCACATAGAGAAAAGGTCATTCTTGTCTTCGTGTCCGGCCTACTGCCGGTAAACTCAAAGACGTTGATTTTCTAGAGGGCAAGATTCAACTGTTAGATGTCTTCCTTGCAAGCATTTTACTCTATGGCGAGTACACCATATGTAAACTAAGTACACACAAGAGCTGAGCGTGTGTCCATGAAGGCAGACAGCAGGGATAGGACTACAAATACAAATGTCGAATGAAAGGAATCACCTTTTGCGCTAGAAGCATCTCATTGACTAAAAAAAAAAATCGTCACCCTCGCACGTGTACAAAAAAATAATAAATTCCCAAAGCTCTATCTACCGTGTATGCCGCATTGGTTTTGTAATTGTAATATAATTATTTGCACAAGCAATATATAGCAACCCGACTCCAAACCTTTTTCTTCTATACATAGGAAATTAAGAAAACGCATTGAAAAGAAAATTAAGAAGGTACAAAATGATAGAGGATATGTACAGAATAGTTTTTTTGTTGTCTTTTTTTGTCTTTTTTTTTTTTGCTATACATTGCACTGATGTTTATGGTAAGCCAATATTTACTGTGGTAGTACCATTACAAGAACAACAACATGACATAGTGAAAAAAACAAACAAACAATGAAATGTTTTGTCTCAATTTCCACTGGACAATACACAGCAGGTTATATGTGGAATCATCCACATGTTCTTCTGGTGTAAAACACATGTGCAAACTCTGCCGATATTTGTCACCGAAAACATCCTCAACTGAACTGATGGAACAAAAAAATGGCCACACGTTAGGCAAAAGGGGCCAGATCAATATCCACTCATCCAAGCAATTAAAACTTGTCCAGTCCTGAAGTAAAGGCTTGCACAAGTTGCCATTCCCTCACAAACCAATTGCTTGGCAAATGTGCTACAGACACTACTGTTCCACTTACTGATTTTTGGGAGCTCTTGTTTTGTTCTGTTTTGCTGTTTTATTAGCAGTCATTATTTGTTCTGGGATTCTGCACATGTTTATCTGGATGGTTGACACTTGGGAGGGTTTTGCTGTAATTTCACACCGAAAGAACCGCTCACACATCTGTCAGCTCTCGACTGATCGGGGGAGCATTTTGTTTTGCGGCACAGTCGGTGCTACTTTACACTTTGGGGGACAACCATGTCAACAAATTGAAGGGGTCGGTGCAATATAGTACTAACCCACACTTTTGTCAAAATTGAGTTACATGCATTTTCATAATCCCTAGCCTTCACTCTAACCTCCGTGAAAATATCATATTTGAATTCAACCTATAAGATGGTAAAAAAAATGCTTGCATTCATGTATTATTAATGTACAATGTATGGACTTTCCAAACATTCAACAGCGATTATCTCAAAATGACTATTGTGTGGGTTAGCACTATTGTGCACCGACCCCTTCAATTATAAACGATAACCAAGAAGAAATCATCTTCTTGCCATGCTACACATCACCTCTTGTGTCATCATTACTACACAAGGAATATAACCCCCTCATCTTTACAATCACTTCTACTCTGTGAACTCCAGCTCTGATGCATCTTTCTCTTTTATCTGAAGTCATTTAATTTCCCTATAGAACAGAAACCTCAATCTCATATTACAAGGGGTCAAACCATGTCACTGTATGCAGATGAGTACATTCCTGTCATAAAACACTCATAATAACATATCTCTCAAAATGACAACAATGCAAATGACATGTACAATGAAACCATCTGTTACCTGTATGATAAAATGTCCAGTTCCATCACAAAAACAAACAGTTGGCAGTGTCTTTCTTACAGAGTGTAAAATTCATATTGCCCTCGGGAGCTGGGCAATCTCATCAATAAATATCCCTGTAGATTTTTCAAAAACATCCACTCAAAATACATTGTCAAAACACATACAAATTGACAAGCACGGCTCTCCCCAAAAATTAGCTCATACCAATGCATGCAAGTGTACATATTAAAGGTTGACAAGAATTCTTTTGCAGAAAACATGTTCTCTTCACCGCATTCTTATCATAGCCACACAGGATTCCATGTAAACTCTCAAGAAATCAATTGCATGAAAAGAATCCTTGCACATCTGAAAACCACCCGATGCCACGCCCATCCCCCTTTTATTCCATCTGGTGACCGTGGTTCACGCCCAGATGCTTCTCCCATCCTAGGCCTGGGTGGTCCCCTCTGGGCCCAGTCACTTAACACGGCTCTCCCCTCACAGATTCCTCTTGTTGAGCTGGTAGACCACTCACAAGCCCCCTGTTTAAGACTTCAAGGTCTGGTAAGAAAGGTTTAGCTTTGTTCGCAATCTAAGCAACGATATCAGAGCTGGTGATGTTCTCCATGATATTGTCACCTCCAGACCTTCCTTGACATTTCCTTTCTTTGAATGTCGCACCAGATGGCAACAGATGTCTGTGTTATTCCATTATATTTGTTTTGCCTGACAATCAAGTGCTACAAAGTTGCGCCAACGCTACACTTAGTGCCATAATACGAGTGACATGCCTTTAAACACTTTTGGGTGGAGGTGATACAGATTATTAAATTACAGTCACAAATCATGAACTTGTACTTCTGTACGAGCTACAATAAAGTATCAAAAATATGACAGGCTGCCGAAAGTAGAATCTCACTTTTTGCTGAGCTCATTCTGAACGATTTTGTGCTGGGATGTGTGTTCATGTTCTTAGTTTGAGGTTCAGACACCATATTTTTCCTCTAGAGGAGCACAGCACATGTCAATCATCTGAACAATTGATGTGCATCAAAATTTGCATACACTTTTGATGCCTTGATGTTAACCACTGGACACTCACTCACAGAGCCTAATATATCCCTTGAGTTAAAATAAAACTTGCAAGCAAGATATAGATCCATGCCAGTTGCATTATTGCCCATATGGGACGAAGATTCAAATGACTGAACTACAACCTTTTTCATCATCTGTATTTTTTTTCAGTGCCAATGCACTGCTATCACCACAAGTGACACCCAGAATTCAGTTCTTGCATGTCAGTCCTATCACATTTTACTCTTTCAAGAGTGAATGGATAATGGACTGCTTCTCTCTTGATAGATTATAAATAATCGGTAAAGCCTTAAAACCAAGGTCAGAAAATCAGATTCTACACTGGAATAATGATGCAGTTGCCACTGTAAATCAAGGCTGGTCTATACACGCGTCTAATGTATGTTAATGAGAGATCACTCCGCAACACACTGTCTGTCCAGTGAAATGCAACATGCTATACCGATTTCATCAGTAGATGTCTCAAATCAAGCCCTTTGGTATACTTTGTTAATAAAGAATTCATGTATTAACAGTATTTCTTCACCTTGCCATAAAACACTGAAACCTTGTGTTTGTGTGATCTTGAGCCTGTGGATGCAAAATAAGGACTGTAAAGTATACTCCAATCTGGCAGGCATCCCATTATCAGAATGTTCACAGAGGATATTTTCTCACACTGGAATCAAATTTATAAATACTTGTAGCATCAGTCAACTTTGAGACGGCAACACAGGAGATGACATCCAGAAGATTCTGCGAGCGCAAAACTGAAAATGAGACCAAAAAACAAACAAAAATTTGTTCTCCGAGACCTCTCCATTTCAGCGGTGGAAGAAAGCAATGCCGCTGGTCTTCCACTCTCCTGGGCGTCACTTGTCAACCTCGATCAGCAGCTCCTACAGGCCGAGATCGCCGAAGGAGGAGCGGCACATCTGCACGGCTCTGGGCGGCGGCCGGTCGTTCTTCTGCATCAGCTCCTTCTGATCCTCCCTCAGCTTGGAGTAGGCTATCCTGTATTGCTGGTCAAATGCATCTGTGCAGCGGGGGTAAAGTTGGGGGGGGGGGGGGGGAGAGAAATGGTCAATATGTTGTGCATCACACACAAGATATTGTGGGTAGCATTGCATTCTTCCCCCCCCCCCCCCCCCATTCAAAACATGTAGTATCAGACACACATGTGGGATCAACAAGCATTATTTCACCCAAAATTTGTAGGCTTCATACCTCATCAAACTCCTTGGCAAAAAAGTCACCCACTTCCCCTCAGCACTCTCTTTCTATTAAGATTCTTAATACCTTATTCACAAGAATTCACCACTGATGTCTGCCATTTTTATTTTCTCTTTATTTGTTTGTTTTTCAATATCTTAAGGGCTGGAGGAGATCCCATGGAAACTCACAACTGCAGAGAGTGCAGAATATTGATTTCTACGTCAACTTCAAATTTATGACATTTACACTGATATGATCTCTAAAATCCTGTTTTGGACTGTGCTAATTTGTGCCAACTACCTCCATATTTAAATATGAGCCAAATATAAAAACAGGAAGTCACAAAAAGGAGACATACAGTTCTATGCCAATTTACAAGTATATTTCAACGGTTAAATGGCAAAACAGACTTTAACAAAATGCCTTATTTGGTACACCAGTAATAAAGTTAGACACATGTAATCTCAGAGCTGTACTGCCTACAGCCATGCCGTTACCATGGTAACCGCATCTCTTACCATGGTCCACATTCTCCCTGCCAAGGGCGATGAAGGAGAGGAAGAGCAGCTCCCGGTAGATGCTGCGGTGGCTGCCGATTGGGATGTTCTGCCTCTGGAACTCATCCAGGAGCATGGTGATGGGGATGAAGACGTTGTTGTACCGGATCAGCTTCACAATCTGCAGCATGAACCTGGGCGGGATACGGCAGGGATGGAACAAATGTTAATTACAATTTTAACATAGACAGGAAATCATAACACAGTTTTTCCGCTCCACTGCCAGCAGTTGATGCTTCTGATTGTGACCACTGACCAGCCGGTTGATAACAGTGACCTACTCGTACGACTCGTGATACAATTTTCATGACCAGCAGCAGAGAAGGGAGATGCAGGAATGGGATGAAAAAGATTTTCTGACTTAGACAATTATCTACCATGGCGCAAATGGAAGTCATAAACACAGTAGTTTACCACAGCCAGCTTTTGATGCTTCAGTTTCTGACCATGAGCACGTACTTGGTATTTACTAAAAGCATCATATTTACCCTTATTCGTAAATCATTCTGATTATGTCTTGGAAACTGTGATGATCTTCTCATATCTCAATTCCTTTATCAAACTGACCATAAGGTGGTTCATCCTTTATCGCTGTAAATATTAAAGGGTTGCAACAAGAAATGCTACCACTGGGTTCCTTATACCTACTATAAAGCATTTTATCAGTTTAAGATGCACTCTTCACATGATACATGCATAATGTTTTACCTGTAATGGCATCAGCCAAATTGCATGTAGCTTTCATTCATAAACAACAAATAAATATGAGATAATTTTGAAACACATAAAAGCAATAAAGGCTCAAACCTGGAACTTATTATCTAGACAGTGTCTGAGGGGCAAGGTGCATGTACAGATGCAACAAAACTTAAAAAAGACACACACACACACACAGACAAACAAGACACTTGTGGGGCCTACTTACGCGTTTGTAAAGCTGGGTCGGTCGGGGGCATCCATGGCGTTCTTGATGGCCTGGGCGTTGGGGGTCCAGTGGATGTACATGGGCACCCCATCCTCCTTGTACAAGGTCAGGTTGTCCCACAGGACGATCACCTTCACGTACCGCGAATCTGTCGCCAGGTAACGGCTGCCATCCTGCAGAGACAGCGAGAGAGAGTGTGTGTGTGAGCTACAAGATGCCTTGGCTCATGGGACCTGCATGCTATGTGAACGCCCTGCTCAAACCCCATAAAAAGTCACAGATTAGGAATCTCCTTAATGGACCAAAACATGTCATTTACAGAGACTCCAACCCCAAGCACCTTCTGATCTGGAGATTCTCCTGCCCGAAACCCCCAGCAAACGGGAGACTCCAAGTTGATGTGTCCGAAGCGCGAAGTTCCTAGGGTTCTAGATGTTCTCTGGTGCTATCTAAGGCTTATTTTTTCAACATACGATAGCAATAAGTAAGAAATCCTTTCCACCGGGAGACACAGAGCCAGGGCGGGAGAAATCAAATCTCAAACGGGAGAACGGGAGATTTTGCAAAAATGGGCTTTCGGCGGGAGATCTCCCGTCGAAAACGGGAAAGTTGGAGTCTCTGCATTTAGGTTGCCCACCTCAGATTTTTAAAATTTGTCTCACCTGGGAGAGTAATATTTTTTCTACCTACTATCAAAATTTGGCGGCTTAAAACAAAACCGAAATTGAGATAAAAGTAGTTTTTCTATACTGTGTTGTTGGTTTTTTTCCAGAAAGGTGCTGCTTTTACTGAGAAACAGGACATGCTTTCATTGATACTTTTACATAGCATGCCTAACTGACCCTAATCTTTAAATTCTCATTTCTCCTGTGTCTATGACAATGAACCACCTCCAATCACATTTTGAATGGGTCAGGATGGTCCAATCTTAACAAGTTCTATATCATTTTAAAGCTTACAACATGCTATTTTGAACTATGCTAGTTTTGACTCTGTCAAACCTTGGGAAAACAACTGTTACTTACATTTGCATCTCTGTTTTCACTATACGCTGCTAACAGGGCTCCCTCCAGATAATTGGGCATGTCCAGGCGGCGGAAATACCAGATCTGCAGTAGTCGGTGATACAGAATATTAGAGCCTGATGACTTTCACATTGTGGGAATCAGTTTGGAGGATAAAACCATGCACTCACCTGCAGTTAGCACCAGGCCAGACCTCTGACTCTTGTGACAATTAATGTATACTGAAAATACAAATGAAGCTGTTTCCCCTAAATTGGAGAAACACTCACGTTGTGATCTTCTCCGAGTCTCATCACATTACCCCCCCCCCTTTTTTTTGGGGGGGGGGATGTGTTTGGAAGTAATTGTAGGGCAGGGCATGATTGCAAAATCTGGAAATTTATGAAGCTTATTCACATGATGGACAAAGGGTCTAGTAGAGATTTTTGTAAACAGCGTTATACAACAGACTATTATATAAACAAACAATTTTTAATCAGATAAAATGGCAATACTGTATGCATCCCAGTCACATTACTCATCTTTTACTACTTTCACAAGCTTAGCTCATAGCTACTTGGGTTGCAGTTAATGCACGGGTGACCCTGCAGCAATTTATCTTGCAGCTTTTTACAGTTAAATATTGACAAATGATATCCATTATAGACCAGGTCAACCATTATACACACTGTGTATCTCCTATATAAGCATTATACCCAACATTTCCAAACACAACACAAAGAGAGGACAAAGAAACAATTAGTGTGTAGATGAACACAATTACTCTGCAGCTGCTATTCAGGATGTGAGCAGATTTGTTCCTTTTGCCCAAGTTCCCAAAGGATCAATGTGAGCTTTACATATGTGATTCCCGAGTCTGACCACTTACGAGGTTCCAGAAGATGATCGGATGCTGGAACACAAAGCTCGGCTGGCGCAGACACTCCTCCCCTTCATTATCGATGACGTTCTCGATCTCCTTGCGCAGCACCAGGGGGCTGAGGTAGGGCACGCTGACAGGGTCCGGGTCCACGTCCTTGCGGGGCGGGGGCGCCAGACACTCGCGGGAGCCCCGCATGCTGGAGGGGAGGCTGGAGGTGGAGAAGGTGAGATCGGCCAGCAGCCGGTTGCCCCCCTGGCCAGACTCCTGGATGGTCTTGCAGCGCGGCAAGCTGTACGAAGTGCCCGCACGCATGTTGGCTGCAAACCTAGGGTAATAGTGAAGATGGCATTGGACAGGAGGGGTAACTGATTGTCTAAGCGATAGACTCCATGTAAGAGGCACATGGTTTGGTACCTCTTGTAAGTACAATAGAAGCCATGTACTGACTACACATACTGACCACAAACAAACATAAACTCACAAAAACTTGAACATACAAGTTCATATCTCTTAAAAGCACTAGATACACAAATGGGGATTTAGTAATTCTCCACTCACTCATTTCCAGGCCTCTCCGACGACTCCACTTCCTTCAGTAAGTCCTCAGCCACCATACATTCGCTCACGGTCCTCCTCCTGGCTGCTGAGGGCGAGATGGCCACGGGATTCCGCTTCAAGTTCTCCCTGAGGGGCACGTCGCTGGCCACATGGTGGAGGGCAGGCTCTCGCCGACCGCTGGGCCGGGGGCAGCCCGTTAGACCTGGCTTGGGGTCCCCCTCCCCCTCACTGCCAAGAGAGAGGTTGTCCACGCTGGGGTTGGACTGGTAGGTCGAGATGGGCTCCTCCTTGCCCTGCAAGGAATCCCCCTGCTGCAGGAAGGGGGCTGACTGGATACTCTGCATGCTCTCTGCTGACGGGCTGGGGGTGATGGTGCAACGCCCCCCTGGTTCCCGCAGGTCCTTAATGGTGACTGTCAGGAAGGGGACGCGAGGTGACCCACAGAACGCACAACTGGATCATAGAAAACATAAAAATATGTAAATGCATTTCCTATAACACACCGAGCGATATTTGCGTACAGATAAACAAAATCCTTCAAAAATTGCTTATTGTTGACACAGACAAATGAAGTACAAGGTGATGTTCGCAAAATGTTTAGCTGAAATTACCTTCCAGACAGTAATTTAGGGGTGTTATGTATCAAATCTGGAATAGAGAAAGATAGAGGGAGGGAATATGGAAGGAGGAATCAAGCTCACCTTGTGTTGAGGTTTGAGTCGTCAGCCGCCCAGCCGGCCATGATGTGCTCGTCGAAGAGAGCAGACTTGCAGGCGCCGCAGCGGAAGCAGCTGGTCATGAAGACGTGCATGGCGTACTGTCGGCCCGAACTGTAGCCATCCTCCTGGTCCGAGACCAAGGGGTTGTTCAAGGACTGCGTGCTCCCTAGAGAAGGGTGAATGATTGGGTGAAATGGAAGATTGGTAACATCATGCACACTCTTTCCCTAGGCATCATCTGCAACACTCAGCCCTTCATCTCTTTGTGTGCTACGTTTGCATGCCCACCCAAGTCGACGGCTGTACTCTCCAACTTTGCTGTACTGTATTTCTAGCTTACTGTAAGAGTTTTCACAAAAAAGTTAGATGGCTTTGAAAAACAGAATGATTGAAAGCACTCATGCACTGTGGTCTAAGAATAATGCAGCACACAGGAGTATACATCATGGCACAGAAAGTGTTAAATGGTAACAGTGGCAAGAATGCCAGGCCTATATATTCCAACAGACATCCAAGAAGCAACATACTAATGTTCAATACATGTCAAGGAGTTCAGTCCAGTAACTACACAGAGAGAATGACTTTTCACTCCATGCTATGGGTCAAGAATAATTGTCCACAAGGTTTGTTGTAACTTGAGCGAAACCTTCTATCATCCCCTCATCCTGTCCCCTTATGCAGGGGAGATGATAGCCTTTAAACAAGGCGACTCGCTCTGCGTGCCCCCGTATAGCGCGTTTACCCCACAAACCTGTTGGCCGGCGAGTGGAGCGAGCCGCCTTTATCCACTCGTTCAGGGATGTGTACTTTTGTCGTTGTTGTTGCTTTATATTCTTTGACGAATTTGCGTACAAATTTGTTAGCAAGCGCGCGCGGCTTGCCTTGGTGCCGTGTGTATTTTCTGCGTCAAATTTGTACGCAAATTTGTCAAAGAATATAAAGCAACAACAACGACAAAAGTACACATCCCTGAACGAGTGGATAAAGGCGGCTCGCTCCACTCGCCGGCCAACAGGTTTGTGGGGTAAACGCGCTATACGGGGGCACGCAGAGCGAGTCGCCTTGTTTAAAGGCTAGGGATATGATGGCTCCTGCATTGAAACTTGCATAATTATCTGCTACCCACATTATCACATTCAATAAGACACGGCTCAAATGCAAGTGATGCTTTAAAAATTCTATAATTCAAACACTGGCTACATGTATTTTCATTTACATCACTCAACCAGAGATGTCTATCAATGTCTTTTAAATGAAGATCAATTGCATGTTTTAACCAAGTAACATTTACATTTTCCTGATTATCCCAAACTCCTCCAAAACCACTACTATCTAAGCTAGACTCAACATCCAGGATTCACCAAGAACAAAAAGTGTCTCAACATTGTCGTGCATCGTCTTACGACCTATTAACGTTGCATGACAATTTACTTTGTTTTTCAGTAAGTAAACTACACCAGAAGCTCAATATTCTCATTGCACTCACTCTACTCGAGACTTTATATCTCCCTGTCTCCCAGTAAATCATACAAGTAGACAAAAAGACTTATGGACACACACTTTGCTACAATATGAGGTGACTGGAAGCACTATTCTATCAGTTCACATAAAATATCTGTTCTACACAAGTTTACTCATGTGTATGAAAGGGGGATTTTCTACCTGCAAACTGAGACCCTGGCATGTGGATGCCCACATCCTCGGGATTCAGGCTGTCCAGCTTGCTATCGTTCCAGGAGCCGGCGATGTCGCGCAGGTCAGACCGGCCGTTCTCAAGGCCCGCGTCGTCAAAGTCGATCAGGCTGGGGTTGCTCTGGCTGTCGCGCTGCACAGCGGGCGAGGACAGCTGCCGGGTGTACTCCCCGAGCTTGGAGGCGAAGTCGGTGGCTCGCGAGCGCAGCGTCTCCATCTGTGAAGATGCCGACTGGAAGGTGCGGCTGAGTGACTGTTTGGACATGCGGGGCGTGAACGGGGAGGTGAGGAGCCCCGAGAGGAAGCTCGACGCCCTCTTGGGCGTCTTCCGGGGCTTGTGCGAAGACAAGCTCTCCTTGGAGTCCTTTGTCTCACTGGAGGAGTTGCTAGGTAACGATTCCATGCTTTCCAATTTGTACAGCTCCGACTGACCCATGACCGACTTCCCATTTTCCAGTGGCTTTTCTGTCGTTGCTGCTGGATCCTCCGTACCTAATTGTGTTGTTTCTTCACTCACCGCTTTGCTATCTAATGCATGGACCGGACTATGGTCCGCTATGCCATTAGGTGTGTTGGAAGCAATTGGCTTACTGTCACTTTCTACCAACTCTATTAAATTGCTACTACCGCTATCAACGACTTCTTTAGAGTTCTTCTCATTGAAAGAAATCAGAAGATCTTCACTAGAGTCCTGGCTTTCGCCTTTGCTCTTGTCTTGGCTTTCACTATTCAAGGCTTTGATTTTATGGCAAACATCAATCAATTCCCCTTTCACTTCATCCGTTATGGGCTTCACATCCACACTGAAGTCCTCACCAGTCTTGCTCATATTCTGGGGCCTGCTGCCTAGTGACAGCGACCGCGAGTGCGTCCCCGACTCGCCGGATTCACCGCCATTAGTCCGTAAACTCTCCAAAATTTTGGAGTCGCACCCGAAGAGGTCCTCGTTTATCACATTGTTCAGCTTCTCCGGGCTGGCAAGACTGTCGGAAAAGGAGGTGGTTGCGTCCCCACCACTGCTGTTGCGCTTGCGGAAGGCCACGGGCAGTGACCAGGAATGGTCCCCTGCACTCTTGTGCCGCCTCCTCGGGGATTGAGGGGCCAGTAGCTGGGCTTCATCAAACTCATTCTCATCCAGGTTATCAGTGTCCATAAGGGATGTATTTGCATTCATTGATGAATTGGAAGTATCTAGGACCACTGTCATGGGAAGATTAAAACACAGAAAGAGAGGGGAAAAAAATATATTCTCTTCATATAATGGTGTAATGATATTATGTCACAGACAGCTAATTCCTTCTTCAGTATGACATTATTCGTCTCACTGCACGCAAAAATCTCGGAAGCAAAACAAGGAACATATCCAATAATCTGGCTGGCCGACATAGGACAAAAATGAGCAAATCTTACACTGGGGAATTTCTGAAGACACCCATCTGTTGACCTTACAAATAAAGAAATGTCAGTCCAAACCTGACATATGGAACTTGAAGAGCATAAAAGAAAAGCCATTTCCTATTTTGCAAATATGTAAGAAAAAATCAAATCATTAAACTTCAAACAAGACTATCAATATACAGGCAATACATTTTGAAACTTGAAAAATGCTGACACTACAAGATGAATTTTGAAGGCAAATTCTTGGAGACCATTACTGGGAAACTCACCGTGAATCCCTTCTCGGCTGGTTACACTACTCCTGGACCGCCGCAGGATGCTGCTGCTTCTCCGTGTGGGCTCCTCCTCCGTGTCGGGGATGCCAAACAGCCCCTCGCCGGGACTGTCCTTCCCGCCAAGGTCCAGTCGCCTACGGCTGATCGGGGTCGAGGCCTCGCTGACCGGAGCGCTCTTGGACTTGACCAGTGCGACGTCTGCGCTGGCATCTGTATGCGCAAAATGGTAGGATTCATAGAGTTGTTCTGACAACATAAGCCAATATGTGCTACAGAGTATTGAGCATCAAGATGTACATATCTGCAAACTGTGCATATCAATTGATGGATTAAAGACTGATGAATTAACCATCAAGAAAAAAGCAAATATCAATAGTTGATGGATTTATAGGACAAGGCCATCAGAATTGTTTGCCTGTTATTTAGGGTGTTTTTTTTTTATCCTTCTGAGCAATACATTTTGTTATGTGTGCTTTATAAAATCCATGCAAAGAAAATAACATGAGGCACTACGCTGCGATTTTTTACAGCAGTTTACAGCATTATCTAAATCACTGCAATCTGCTACTTTAAATTAGAAGCACTGTTCTTGTAATCTCAAGACAAGAAATAAATATACACCTTGTCCATAGCAGAACCCAGCCATCTAATTTCACTATCATGTCACAAAATAAAGGAATGAATAATCAGTCCTGAAGTTAATTTTCAATTTTCTTTCGATTAAGGGAACACATCTATGCCTGGATCAATAACTGTCCATGTGTGCAATGTTCACAGGACCAAACAAATAATGCCCATAATAAATAAATAAATAAATAAGAATGATAAACTGAGCACAAACCTAGTGGAACAAAAGAACACAAGAAATTTAACTGACTCTGTCAAAGTTCATGACAGATTTTCTCTTTACAATCGTTTCCTTTCGTGCCAGTAACATTATTGCATGACAAATGTCTATGGGTAATGTCTTCATGTTTGCACAGACATACAACATGCAAGGCACATTGCACATCACACTCAAACAAGACTTCATAATGCTTTTCAATGGGCACAGCCATCTAACAATGCACTAGACCACAATATTCCATGCTTCATGCAACATGCTTGCCACCACATACATTTATTCCTTAATGTTTAATAACCGGCGCAGCACAAAACTGGAATACTCTTTGTTCAGGATAATGAACACGGAGAAACTGGTAAATATAGAACTTGCCCTTCCTTGATTTACACATGACACATTAAAGTCCAAAGGTCTCTTTTGAAATGAATTTTGTGATACTAGAGCTTTACAAAGAGGAAAAAAAAAGGACTCTGTGAACACAAAAGATAAATACAGCCATCATTTCTCTAATCCATCCATTGAGCACAAAGCAAAGCAGACAAAACATGTCATAAATACACTGATATTTTGAAAGGGTGGGGAGGGATGGGGCATTTGGAGAAAGCCAAGAGCATACATGTGGGATTTCATGGATGTCTTTAGCAAATCCTTGCATTAATTAACATTTCAAGATGATGAATTGATACTGAGGAAAGTTTGACATGCACACACTTTACTTGTCAAAGATGCACTGGTTATGTACTGTTCTGTTTTGGTCTTTTTTGCATGCAAGACATTGGGGATTTCACTGCCTGATGCCACTCACCTATCGGCAGACATGGTAGAAAACAAAGGCGGTACTATCCACATTTTGAAAATAATAACAGTGGGAACAAAAACTCATTGGCTAATGTTTTCTATACTTCAGATGGCTGTATGTACGAGAAAATCTCCCTGTCAAATAAATGGTCTTAGAACACAGAATACATCTTCCTGTGATCACTGGAGATGGTGATGGGATCCAAGTTTACGGTAAACGGGGAGTTACTATGGTTACAGTTGTTCTTTAATGACCTGAACCCTTTGATAAATCTAGCAGCTCATGTCCTAGAGTCGGTGGATATTGTATCTTTGGGATATACTGCATGAGGGGTCATCCTTAAACTTTGACTTATGCATGGATTGAATAAAAAGGGAGAAAACACAGGCAGTGTGCATTATTTTTGTATTCACAGTCCAAACAGTGCTGACTCATGTAGACTTAATCTAATATAGTAAAATGAAATTTTTAAAAGGAGGCTTAGGGGCAGCTCTTGGTGATAAAATAAGTATGAGACACAGTCTGAGTTTTCTTATGACTGCGTGACACACGCTCAAACAATACAAACGAAAGCAATGTCACATAAAGCTCACAAATACAGATAATGAAATACATAGGCAACCGAATTACATCTTGCATCGAGTAATAAATATAATAATGAAAAACAACACATCAACAGTAACAGGAATGCCACCATGTTAGGTATCTGTGAGAGCACAGCAATAAGCTTGTGTTATCTATTACTCACACAAGAACACATTAGGTTGCTTGAGATAAAGGGGATGCCAAACTGGAACACACAAAAGCAAGGGATAGATATATAAATATAGATCGAGAAAGTGCAAGGGGGTGGAAAAATAGAGACTGATACAGACACCTATCAAAGCAGCTACCACGGCTTTTAGTATCAGAGGTACGTATCAACTTGAGTCAGTTACCCCTTTCCAGAATGGGCATCAAAGCCGCCTCGGGTATCAGTGTTATCTCATGATTCTCCGCCTCCTTCTCCCCTTCCTCTCCTCCTCTTCCTTCTCCTCCTCCAGCTCCTCCTCCGCCTCCTCCAGCCCTCTCCATCTCCCCCCTCTGGCCCGCATCAGCTACTGCCTTGCCGCAGCCCGGTTTCATGAACCCACTAGCTACTTTCTCCTCCTCCTCAACCCCTTCCTCCTCTTCTTCCTCCTCCTCCTCGTCCTCTTCATCCAGACACTGGGAGTCTCGCTGGCGGGCTAATTTGGTGGGGGAGAGTTCGGGAGAGGTCAAGAGGTCGCTGGGTGTGGTCTCATCCATGATCATGGAGGCATAGCCCATGTCAGAGTTGCCTGGAAAGTGGAATTTTTAGGGGGACCTTTTTTTTTTTTTCCTTCTCTATTTTTTTCCTTCCTCCCAAGAAAGAAAGGGGAAAGACTTTCAAGCCCACATTTGTGCTGTAACCATGTATGCAGATGTAGCGTAGAAACTCCACTCTTGTAGAGATATATCAATTCTTTTCAAAAATCAAAACTTTTCCTCGAACCTTTTCTCCTCTTTAAATTGATTTCTACACTTCTCCATGGTGATATATTCCGAATATTTACTGCCAGGCAGTATGAACCTCATGGTTTCAAGTAACCGAGGTTCTGAACTACACAATAGCTGCCCAAATATCATCATAAAAGCTTACAGTGTATGTGAATCATGCGTGTCTAAAAGCAAAATGTAAATGTGAATGCTCAGTCTAAACTCTTTCCAATGCCAGAAACAAAAAAGAAAAATCTGTCACAATGCAAATAATCATGCTTTTGATATCTACCATAGTCAGCACCAGTGCATGGTTACAGCACAAATTGGAAATACTCTGAGAAAAGACTTAAAGGATGCTTATGAAAAGACTCTTAAAATGTTTCTGGAAATGAAAAAAAAAAAAAAAAAAATCAAGCATGACATTGAGCCAACAATGAATCATGAACACCAGATGACTAGGCAACCCCGGTACCTCTCTGTACTAGATGAAGAATATAGAGCATTGTAATAAAAGCACTGAGGTTAAATCTGGCACAACAATCTAAAGGAACAACACCTTGTTATGGAACATATTACATTTTTTTAATGAGAGGAGAAGTACACTGCAGAGAGAGTGGAGTTTTAAGCAGTGACAGAAATGTGAACTTTCAAAGTCAACAGCAAACTAAAGTGCACTACTTATGACAGGGCAAACCCAAATTCGGGCCCCAAACTATGTTTTCCAGCCACCTTCAGCTAATGTGTCGTCAGTCGTGATACCTTTACCTATGCAATCTGACTTTTAGAGAGTTAAACATGCTGGAAGAAAATAGAGTGGTTATATGTACTTTGGTGTTTTTTTTTTCTACAATGACTATGGATTCTTAGAAAAGGAATGAAAAGGTAATGAAAGGTTATCCTGTAGAGAGTAGTGTTACGCCCCTTCCACTATGAATGTGAATACTAAAAATCTGCTTGCTATTTGCACTTTTAATAACATGATTGAATCATCCTTTTTTTTCTTCCAGTAGCAAAGACTTATTTTTTCATCACCTTTATTGTTACAGGCCAAAAAAAAAAAATAGATGCTTATCTATGACAATTTCAATGGAGGAAAGGGCAGTCTCGACATTAAAAATATGCTTTTCATGAAATGAGAGCTTAGTGTACATATTTCTGGTATAGGGCACACATTAAACACATTTTTCGCGATTATTTCTCTTTTATAAGTTATAAGTTTGGTCAAACACAACAGAATGAGCACATCACTTATTACTTTTTGTGAAAAGGAAAATGCAATCAACTTTTCTCAAGTCGTGAACTCAAACAGAAATTGCATGCTGGGATGCAGCCAAAATCTGTGTTAGTAAAACACATCAAAATTCCAAACTGTAAACAAACTTTGCATATAAGTGAATAAATGAAAAAATAAATAACGAGGGCAGGGGTAGGGGGTATCCACAGTGATGATTGTTCATGAAGTTTTGGGTTTTTTTTTTTGGGGGGGGGGTATGAGGCTGTGATCAGTTGACTAGTTGAATGAACATGAATTCAAATAAATTCTGCATATTCTCAGAACACATACAGGACTGGACATTTTATGCCCATGCAAACTTCTGAAAAGTGGGTTGGGTGAGTTTGGTCAAACCACCTGTAGATCTTCTTTCTAACTCATATTGCTCACATTTTGTCTAGTGGAAGCCCATGTAGGGATTTCCTCCCTCACTAGAATGCAACAGATTTTGCCTCATAGCTTTTCAAACCCTTTTCCATGGTTGAAAAAAAAATTTTGAAATAAACCATAGCATGCTGGTTATTGTTGTGTTTGTTTTCTTTTTTTCTGCATGCCAAGATGCCAACTTTGTGGGTTGTACCCCTGATTGATTTGAAGATGTAATGTGTTGCAATGTACTGTAAATAGGTGAAGTACACAAGAAGAAGATAAGGTATGCATGCTTGCTATCCATCTTTTTTGCTTCTTTCATAGGTCATGATGCCAATTTGCTGAGTGTGCACTCACACCGAAGATGCATGGAAGGGGGAAATGTGTTGTATATGAATACGGGTGAGGAAAGTAGACGATGGCGTGGCAGTGAAAAGGGATGGGGGTTGGTAGTAAGGGATGGGGGAATTAAGCTTCCCCTGGTTTGGGTTTTTTTGTTTTGTTTTTTCATACCTGTGCTGCTCTTCTCTTCCCGTGTGAGGTTGGCACTGCTGCTGCTGTCCATCAGCTTGATGAGGTCTGTCTCGTCCTTGCCATCCCCCAGCAGGTCCCCGCTGTCGGCACTGCTGTGGCTGACCCCGTCGCTGTTGCCGTCCGACGAGCCGCGGTGCTTGATGCCCCGCCGGAACTGGGTGACCGCAGCCAGCGTGTTGCGCAGCTTGACCCACTGCTGGTAGCTGCTGAAGGATGAAGCCGGCCACTGGCACTCCAGCACGGCCTGGTTCGGAAAAGACAAGTTGTACATCAGAGCTGGAAGTCTGTACTTTTTAATAAAATTTGTCTCAGGTATGCCATCCCGGTACACATAAAGGTTCAAACATTCCTTCAGTACCTAAAAAGAGACTGATATGAATTTTACAGGTTTGTGCCCTCTACAATATCATTCACTGTCAAGTAATTTTGACAACTGCCTTGCTCATGAAATACAGACTGTTTCTTTTCTCGGTGCCTCTAGGATTCTGCTTTGGTTAGTACTGGGTAAAGCTGCCTATAAGCAGACATAAACGCAGATCTCTCCAAGACCAAAATAAACAGCATCACAGTATTTTAAAGACTGATAAGGCATTACTTTGGTGAAAAAGCAGTATTTTTCCTTCACTGCATAGACATGTGTAGTAATACAATTTCTGAAAAACAGTAGTGTCCATAAAGAAAAAAAGTTAAAAAAGATACTGAAATGAAAAGAACAGTTGGCAGCTCTGGAGGGGATTTGGGGAAGCAAATAGCATCACCTCTACCTCTTTGATTGTGCCTGCATATGAGTACTAAATGCACTTTGCTACTGCTGGTCACTGTTTGCACACACTTGTGAGCTGATGCGCATTGAAAGTGGGGAACCGGGTTGGGAGAGAAATGACAGAGTGTTCACCTTGTTGTAGTGGCCATAGGTGATAGCGTTGGGCTTGATCCCTCTCCGTCTCATCTCCATAAAGACCTGCACAGCCAGCACCGGCTGCCTGTACTGACCACACAGCTGCATCAGTACTCGGTAGCACACCTTTTGAGGAATAGGTTTTAGCAAATACATAATGACAATAATGGTTACTCATATAGTGTTTTACCCTTACAAGTGCTCAAAGAAGTGAAATTGGAAAATAAAACAAATACCTGCATGAACAAATGACAATCTCCCCATTCACTTTGAACTTTTGGTACAATATATGAAATGGAGTGAGGCGACCGTATTTGTCTATGCTGCTTTCTTGTATGAGTCTTTAGCACAGCCATGCACCACCAGAATTCCCACCAAGAAAATAGAATGAATGCATAGGATATGTGAGAGGTATGCAAGCGCTTTCACACTCATACAGCCACTACTCAATCCATTTACTGACATCTATATTCATACCATTTGTCAGATTTGACAGAATTTATGGTGAGCTAATACTATAATATCACTGCTTTTAATTACAAAATTACTCCTTTTTTTTGGGGGGGGGGGGGGGTAGGGGTAGGGGTAACCCCCATCTACCAACAATTTAGACTACAAACAGTATTGCTGTCAATATGGGGGAAAATAACAAAATATGCACATGCACTAGCGGACGTAAAGAGCTTGTTCATATACCTCATCAAACAGCGGTATGTTCTTCTCTTGCATCTTCTTGAGGACCTCAAAGGCTGTTCGCAGGGCCCTCGTCTTGGAGTGGGTTGCCTTCACGTAGGATGGCAGGTGGATGAACCAGAGGGCGTAGGACTGCCCTACCAGGTAGCTGCATGAAAGGAAGCATGGTAAACACAACTAATAATGATTTTTGACATAAGAAGCACAGTGATTGTTGTCAAGCTCCTATGAAAAGAGGCATTGCCTTGAAGTGACAGGGCTACAGCTGTGGTCATATCTTTCCTTTCTCACATTCTTTTTCAGTCTCATCTCATTTGCTCAGAAATTCAATTAACAGCACTGAGCTAAAATTTGATGTGTTACTACTGCTAAGAAATAATCAGCATGGTTTTGCATTTCTGTTTACTCAGTTAAATGATAATATATAATATGGTCTAATTTATCCCAGAGTTGATTCTCTAAAGGAAGTCCTGCTTTCCTGTAGGGCCTTGCCATCGTAACTGAAGAAGTATTACCAAGTAAACAATTCTACTTAAGGGTTTAGAGGGGCATAATGGGTGAAACCATCTTGTTCTAAGAGGTATGCATCAGGCAGGAGTGCAACCCAGGATTACCTGTGCAGAGTAAAATGCTACTTTCCAGTTTGACGTTAGTGAGCGAGTAAGATCAAACAAATGGAACTGTAGATGCTTCACTGGAATCGTAAATGAAACATTGGTATTGGTCATATTTCTAACACTTATGCAAATTAGATGAGGCAACAATGCCATCACAGGCTTCCCTTATATTTCTCCATACAAATTATACAAATCATTTTCATTTTTTTTTTTCCGTCAGGGATTTACCTATTACAACTACCACCCTGTTGAATGTCAACATTGCTGAGTTGTTGCAACTCTATAATGATTTAATGCAAAGAATAGGAGACAGCAAAGAATGTGAGACAGCCAAGAAGCGTGTATTAGACAATGTTAAGACGATAGAATCAACTTGGCAGTATGCAAAGGGAAAACAACACTGTTTCCTACAGAATGAGTGGCTCCAGCCAGCACTTACTTGGCCCACTGCTCTGGGGAGGCTGCCTGCATCTTGGCCATCTTCTGGGAGTTCCTCATCTCCTGTTTGGTCCTGCGGGGAAACGGACTGTTGGCCACGCCCTGTTTGAAGCGGCCCACGTTGGGGGTCAGCGCCTCCCTCACCTCCGCCATCGGGGGATGGAACAGCTCGGGCTGCAGCACAGGGAACACCACATAGCTGGAGAGATATAAACATAAAACTATAAAGTATAAGGTTGATACATCATCAGCGGATTCAATGGCTGAGGTCGCCAGACAGGACATTCAACATAGAAAGCAAGGTACTTCAACAGGGGGAATATGAGGTAACATTAAAGTTCATGACGGTCTAATATGCAGGTCAAATCTCATTTTTTTTTTTTTTTTTTTGCTCGTACAGGTGTATATGAACAGAAATGTAAAGTCATGTGTGTTAAAGAGATGCTACTTTGTAAAGCTACAGTCATATGCACTATTTCTCTGAGTACAATGGCCAACTGATTGATACTACCCAGGGCTAACCAGTTTGAGTATGAAAACTTAAAATAAATTTCCTTGATCATTCAAAATTGAAATGAAATCTATGGGGAGGGGAGTGGGGTAGCACTCTATGATAAGAATATACAGTCACTTTTAGTTGATAGCTGTAATCACATAGATACTATGTGACAGCCAACATCAGTTCTTACTTCCTTGTCTTATCTTGTTATCACATCAAAGAGTACCTACTTGGTTTCACTAATGCAAACGTCTGTCCATATCAAATTCTTCACATATCCTACACAGCTGAAACGATAAAAAGAAAACTCAGAATCCTCTCATTTCATACAAAGTCAACAAACTAACTCACTCGTAGGTGGCACCACTGCTATCGGCGTCGGGCGGCATGACAAACACAGTGTGCTCACTGTCCTGTTGTGACTCCAGCTCAATCAAGTGGACATCTTCCTTGGAGTCAACATCCACCTGTGGCACAAAGACAGATATTTGTGACATATATTTGTGAAGAAATCCATTCCATATGCAGAGCAGCAGGTTAAGAGTCCTTCCTCTTGTGAGGATCTCTTTCGAACAAATATTTAAGTGCAGTGAAGCTGAAAGTTGGTGATTCCTTTTGAAATTACTTGGACAAATAATTACAGCAAAACAATCACAGTTACAACCATTTCAATACCTCCTGTAATTAAAGACTTTGATTGATGTCTCTTGCAATGATTTTAATGTGCCTTAATGCACACTGCATTCAAAGAAAATATAAAGACAGTTGTACGCTTTGCTGCTTGGAAGTTAGAATTGACAATTACTTGAGCCATTCCATTATCAAAGGCAATCTGAGCATAAAGTCTAGAGAAGTATGAGGGAGTGTACGGAGACACTATCATCTTCATTAGGGGGTGGGATGTGAGCTAAGGATGAGTGACAATACTTCTACTAGATACTGCCACAAGTGTGAGGCCAGCTTTGTTTAAAGTGGGAGAAATCAGGTGGACTGCACAAAGTTCTGTGTGGATGTACAGCAGGGCTTTAAAGTAATCCCTGGGAGTTGTACTTCATTTTTCAGTGATTTGAAGGTTTTGGTAATCTGCCATAGGAATAGCAGTTTGGCTAGTGTTTTGCTGCTGAAGTGAGAACAATTGTCTAAGGTACTTGACCCTTATTTGACCCTGTGCCCAGGATCTTTGCTTGACTTGCCAAGCTTTATTCAACAGCATTCAGTAATCCATCCAAACTTAACCTAGGTGTAGATTAGCAACCCCACTCAAGCGCAGCAATAAGAATGTGCCTCAGTCTAACAGGAAGCCCATTGTGACACGAAAGGGATTTGGGGGATTAGACAATCTCTATTCATTGATGATACGTTTCCAGACATCTGCGCCAATCTGCAAAGAAGGCACCAGCTTGCTTGCCAATCCATAAACAAAGCAGAGTAAAATTTCTGTGGCACACTGAACTGAACTTCACCTGTTACTCTTATGCATGTCCACTCAACAATTCTGATTTGCCATCAGGCCTGTCTGTATCTTTTCATACTTAGGAGTCACTGGGTCATTTACATCGGTGATCCTGCCTCCTTTCTAACATTCACTTTTTTAGTGTGCACCCTACAAACAGATCGCAGGGGGTCAGTTGTACCTTTTCGATGCAGTCATCAAAGAATGCAAATCTTTCGTCATTGTCTGACACAAAGGAGATCTCCTCAATGAACTTGATGAACATCTGGGTGCGCAGAAACTGCTTGAAGAACACGTGGGATGCCTTGTCACGAGTCTTCATGAAACCTACAGAACAACAACAAGATGCCATACATCGTGTTAACAAGAGCAGTTGACCACTATCTCCCCTTAACCAGCGGTCAACGGGAGTGCACCTTCAGTAGCGTTAAAAGCGTGATATATACTTTAAAAAGGAATGAAGAAATGAAAAAATATATATACATATATTCATGAAATGAACACACTACCAATATCTGAGAGATGAGGAGGAACATACTTTTCCATCAGTCAGCAATGGACATAAACATACTTGACTGTATGTCTATCTAACCCGAAAGGGTCAATTGTGGACTATGTATGAGCACATTTACTGTACCAAGACAAGACAAGACAAGACGAGACAAATCAATCAAACAACCATTGAGCCTCACCTGGATAGTCAAACCTGGAGCTGGCATCCAGGGCTCGGTTACTGGGCTGCTGGGTGATGGGGAGGAGGTGGTGGCTGTATCCCTTCAGCATCATCGCCATGAATGTCAGGAAGGCATCCTGTATCCTCAGCTCCATGTTCATCTGTGGGGGGATTTGCAGTGGTAGAGGGATTTAAACATATAGCAATGGGTGGTACCCAGCAGTGTGATATCAAGTTAAAAGTAGATGGATGTGATCCCAGGAAGAAAGGCTTTACAGTTTGGTGTGATAGTAAGTAAGTATGTATATTTGATCATGGCAAAAATGAATTACAGTTAGTGTGATGCTAAGTAAGAAAATATATATTTGATCCTGGCAAAAAAAGAAGGCTTTACAGTTAGTGTGACACTAATTAAGTAGATAGATCTGATCCTGGCAAAAAGGCTTTACAGTTGTAAGGGTGTGTGCTAGGCACACAGGCACGTTGAGGCCCTGAAAGCTGCTGGCTTAAGTAGATCACTTGTTTCAAAGCACAATGAGATATTTTTTCAATGGGTAATAAAATCATTCAGTGCACTTCGTCAATTCCCAACACAGAGCCTGCTAATATATAAACATCGTTTGCATCTAATCATCTCTATTTGGGCATACAGTGATTTGCAGAAACAATATATATTGAGGCTTGATTTTTGACAAATGAGAAAATTAAAACATACAAAGCTGCACACACATACATGCATACAACTTTAAGGGCATGAAAACAAGCAGAGTTGGATGGGTAATCAGATAGACCAATAGAAAGGTAGATGGGTAGACAGATAAAAGATAGATATGTAGAATGCAATGTAGATAGATAGATAGATAGATAGATAAAAGATATATGGATAGATAGATAGATAGATAGACAGATACATACATACATACATACATACATACATACATACATACATACATACATACATACACAGATTGAGAGACAGATTTATAGACAGATGGACAGGCATAGATGGACTCACACAAACGCAACATATACATATTCAGATGAGCAATAAAGTTGCTTTCAAATGCTGCCGATAGGTACACTCTCCCTCTTACTCACCCTCTTCTTCTTGAGGTTGAAATCAAGGTCAATGGGGACCACCTCCACGGCGAGCTCGTCCGAGATCCCGTCACCCATGCTGGATTCGCACAGCTCCGTGTGCAGCTTGCTCAGGGTGCTGTACAGCCTCTTGGCTGCTTTCTGCAGGCACAAGGGAATGAATACATTCAAAGTCAGAGGTTGACAAGGCTCTTCCATTTTCTTTCTACCCCCCCCCTCCTTTCTGTTCCACTTCAACACAAAATGAAGGGTTTTAACACATGTGAATTCAGACCTATTTTTTCCTGCAGATATTTCATTTCCCGCATTGAAGATTTGCAGATACCCTACTTGCAATACTCAAATGCTAGCACATCATATGAACACTTCCTAAATGAAAACATCTCTATGTAATAAAAATGTCTCATCAAATTGGCAACTCCGATAGTATAAATTTCCATTCAAGATTTGGTGACATTTTAACTTGCAATACCCCAAAAATAGCACAGAATATGAACTCTTACTAAATGAAAAAAAAAAAAAAAAATCTCATGACGTACACATGACTCATCAAACTGGCAAATCTGATATGGAAACAACCTAAATTCTTTGCTGAGTTGGCTGATTGGTTCAGCTCACTCAAAGTAACCACCAAAATACAATATAGATTGGTAAACATTTTCAGCTTGATTGCTAATATTAAGGATGTACTGCTGGCATAAAGCGATGCAAACAACTGTTGCAAATGACTTCAAATGCTGCACATTTATTACTTTACATCTTTCAAAGCAGGATTAATATTCATCCTTACCTTGGGAAGAATCTTCCACGTGATTGATTTCTTATCATCAGCTCTGCAAAGGACAGGAAGAACACACAACAGATAAAGTTTGATTATCATGCGATGCAATCCTCGATCCCATCTATTCTCCTGCATTGAAAGATTTTCCAAGTGCAAGGCTTTGACATGTTGTATTATATACTTCCATCATACTCTGACTCTGCATACATTTAGGAGCAGACAAGCACACTGTGAGTCCGCATTACTACAACCAGAAAATCTCAAAATCAAGGCCTTTGTTTACAATTCTCATACTGACCATTAATCATACACATTGGCAGAGACAGCCAACACCATGGCAACATTACATGTCTGTAAAATATTGAAGCATGCTACAGACTGTTTTTCATAATTTTCTTGTCATTATTGCAAATTCACATATGAACTTCATTATGCACTTAAAAACTTTGATTACATTAAATTTCCCATTTATTATGTCAAATGGGTGTCTTGCAACTTTTTTCATTGACTTGCAAAACAACCTTTTTTCATCATTTTCTAACAGCCCATACATGTATACCTAGTGTGTACCCACTACTCACTGTAAAATGGTGTTCGTGTCGATGTCTATGCAGATTGCATCACTGGGCGGGTCGTACATGTCGAAGTAGCGCGAGTCGATGCCTACGACGACCGACATGGGGGCGCTGAGCACGTCCGAAAGACTGAGGGGACACAAGGGGATGTAGGGACACTGCCACACGAAGGGGAAAATCAGCTGGAAAAGACAAAAATAAGGGTGAAAAAATGTCAACTTTGCACATATTGTATGAAAAGTCAGCCTCGCCTCAATCAATAGGAACATACAGTCAAACCTGTCATTGTGGCCATCTCTCTAGCTACAGCCATCACCTGTCCACAAAGACCAGTGACCCTATTCTCTCTTGGAGATTAACTGGGTGTTCACAGATGCTAACTATCTCTAAGGGATACTTCTCACCTTCGTTTCCACTGAAGATATAGCACATAATTAACATGTGTTCTGATCTTCATGATTTGGGGACTCCTTGAATTGGCAACACTCTGTAATTTTTTCAGACACTGTTTTTGTTTTTGTTTTACTCATACTGACAGCTTATTCGCTTTATCATCAAACACTTGTATTACAGTAATCTTTATAAATATTTTTTTATAGAAATGTCACACTAGTTACATAAGGAAATATGCTTAAAGGCAAGGTTAAAAATAAAGGTTTCCAATTTGAGGAGCAGAATAGTGATTTGCTTCCAACGTGATGAGCAGAATAGTAATTTGTTTCCAATAATTCCTATCATGCATGAGGGATGAATTCTTGACCACTTACAGTGGACACTGCCTCTGCCACACCAGTGAGTAGGGCGGACCGGAGCGAGTGCAGGACCACCTTATGTTCCAGCAGCAGGAAGGCCAGCACGTTGAGGCTGTTCTCTGGGCCCAGGTTCCGCAGCATGGCGCAGTAGCTGGCCCCACTCAGGGGTATGGGCGACGTCTGGGGCCGGGCTAGGATCAGCTGGTCGTGAGCCAGCTACAGAGGGCAGCAAACATAAATACCAAAATAGTAACAGCAGTCGTAAATAATCCAATTAACATTGCTCACAGTCCCATTAGATTTAATTGTTTCTGTTTAATGGTCTCTACAAAACAAATAAAGAACAAAAAAGATACTGCAACTGTCTCTAACAGATTTGCATAATAGCTTTACATTAGGCCACAGTCTTGATGAAAAGGGGAAAAAAGTGTCACCCACACAAATCCTGTAAAACCTGAAATTTTCGAATGCATTTTGATTTCGCAAATTTTGCAAGAGCCAAGATTTGCAAAATTAAAAAGCACGCAAAATTTCTTGTTTACACTATATGCACTGAATGCCAATGGCAATTCATGAAAATTCCATGCCACGAATATTACTTGCTTTACAATAAATTGTTTCTGACAAGACTACAGTCTGATTGGCTAGAATCGATGTTTGACACTTTTCATTTTTCGCAACAAGGCCAAGATGTTTTCATCACTCCATGAAAAGTAATACGCATTTTTAACTTAAAAACCATTTTAAAAAAATGAATAGATTTCTTCTCGCATCTCATGGCATACCACAGATAACACTCTGGGAATGCTAGGCACCATAAATGCCAATCAAACCATGTGTGTTGTGTCTGCCAGATGAACCTGATGCCCTACATGGGCAGCAAAAAAGGAGGGGGGAAAAAAGAAATCCAAAATCCCCATGCACTGTGTTTACACTTGACACAGATTATATGCTGCATAGTTTATACAGCGCAGGAAATATTATACAAATATTTCAAAGCTGACATCCTTCTGTAGCAAAACCTCACAGATTTTCCCCAATTTGATATCTGTAAGCAATACCCGGCCATCTGGCATCAAGTATGACATCCACATACTGAAAGTTAAATCCATTTTCAGCCATACGTACGTATGAGTTTATTTTCATCTTTATTCCTTTGCTCATTCAGCACTCCATTCCACAGGAGAAAACTGCTGACATTCTCATTCAATTATTTCTATTTGGATGGGTGTTGTACACTTTACCTATTACTTATCAACCTTCAAATAATGTGATTCAATTAAATTCAAGTCGTGACTGCCAAACTTTTAGCTGTGAGAACAGGAGCCTTCTTGAGTGAAAGAGTAAATTGATCATGTAGCTCTGACTGCACTTAGAATGTAGTAAATCTCATATTGAGACCTGGACTCTGTTGCAGAAAAGTTGAGATCAAATATAAGACAGAAAATCAAGCATAAGTCTGTAAATACTCAATTCTGATTGGTTGATACCTGAATTAAGTTTGATTTTCTGAGTTATGTTTGATTACATCTTTTTATGCATCAGGGACCTAATGAGAAAAATGCTAGATTGATAACTCATATTCATACTCATCCAAACATGAACTGTAATATTCATATCACGAAGGTTTCATATCATGAAGGTTTTATTTCTCTCAGAGGTAGAGCTCCTCATGCGGCAGCTGCACACAACGGCAATGCTACCTTTAACTGGGGGATGTTTACATGAACTTTTTATGGCTTCTGCCGACAGATAGATTAACAGCAAATGGTTCAGTGCTTTGATGGCTCGCATTTACACAACCTTTGCTACCTCTTTCTCTCTCCCATGTGTCATGCGGACATATCATTTTAATTGCGCGCAATTTATCACTTGAACTGCAAGCACAAACGAGCATTAACGGCAACAAAGCCATCATTTGCACATACAATCATGCAGGCTTGTAATTTCTGAACCCCCCTCCCCCCTTCATATTCTTAAATTAGGCAGTCTGTTCAAACAAACAATTCAGTGAGCAAATAGTATGCCATGCTCACATGGATTAGATATGCACACAGCAATCTACAAAGGAGTAATCAGAAAGTTATGGATAACTCTTCTTCACACAACAAAGAAACCCAAACTAGAAATGTCGCTATGGTGACTGACGCCTCCGCCATAATGCATGATTCTCCCAATAGGCGCATAGTACAATGTCTTCACAATGTGTGATCCATGACAGTTTCACATAACTGGCAAAATATTGAAATGACAGGTTTGTCAGAAATGTCTTGAACTGGGTTTGCTATAATTTTCTAAGAGTGCAGGTACACATATTTGGGGAATTTTGGGGAAGTTTATGCATTGAGTAATTTCCAAGCTATGAAGAAAGAGTGTGATGATGGTACAAAATAGATTTTTTTTTTTTTTTTTTTTTTTTTTTTGGGGGGGGGGGGGGCATTGAAACCTGGCCTTTGACCCTTAACCTTTGACCTTTTGACTGGAAATTTCCCGGAGAATCTCAATTAGGTAATGCATGTATTAAATTTTGAAATTAATAATGCAAGAATTGCATATATACTAGTATATGAGGGAAATAGTAAAATTTTGAGGAGTTGACCTTGACCTTTGACCCCTGACTATTGACCCATGACCCCTAAATTCCCTAGATAATCCCTGCCAGACAGTACATGCGTATGTACCAAGTTCCACGTTCGAAGATACATTGAACCATTTGCAAGAAAAGTGATATTGCAACATTTTCACCGAACCTTTGACCTTTTGACCTTTGACCTTATGACATGAAACTCTCTCTGGAGAATCTGTATGCAGTAGTACATGTTCACACCAAGTTTCAGAAAATACTTTCGGGCATTGCATAGATATGGGGGAAATTGCAACATTTGTAGCATTTGACCTTGACCTTTTGACCTTTGACCCCTTGCCAATGTCACTAAAATCTATTCAACTAATTGTCCCATCATACATCATCCTTGGACCAAGTTTGGTGAAAGCTGCTTCATCCAGTTTTGAGTTATCACGTAAACAGATAAATTTTAGGATTTGACCTTGATCTTTGACCTTTGACCTCTGTCCGATTACACTGAAAAACTAATCAAGTAATTGTCCTATCATACATCATCCTCCAACAAAGTTTGGTGAAATTTGCTCCAACCAGTCTTGAGTTATCGCGTAAACGGATACAATTTCATGATTTGACCTTGACCTTTGACCTTTGACCTTTAGCCGATTTCACCCAAAATCTTATCAAATAATTGCCCCATCATACTTCATACTTGGACCAAGTTTGGTATGGTAAAATTCCAGTAAATATTACTCAAGTTATCGCGTAAACGAAAGCGGACGGACGTACGTACTTACGGACGGACGGACAACCCGAAAACATTATGCCTCCGGCACCACTTCGTGGCGGAGGCATAAAAAAAAAAGATTTATGAAAATGAAAGTCAGCCCTTTTCATCACAGAGCTCCCGTCCAGAGCCCTCCTAAATCAAATTGAGAAAAAAATGACTTCTCAGAAAATCAGACATGCTTTTCACGGCGGTTAATGTCTTCATCCCCGCAACAAGGGAAAAATAAGTAAGATTACCTCCAATGGTATCACATTACGTCAACCATACTTTGAAAACAAAACTCTACTTGTGCGCAGGACGACTATGACAGATCATTTTCACCATACAATAATCAAACATGCAAATTAGATGTGATGATGTCACAGTATTTGTACCTATTGTGGCTTCCACACAAATTCTCACTGCACACTGCAGTTCCTCCCGTTCTGCTTCTAATTCTATTCTTCCATGCCACATAATTCTAGAGTTGTGAAGATTAAGCAGTGATGATCTACTTAACAAAGGGGAGTTGATCAGTCATGACCCCCTTCCCTCTTGAAAAAAGGAAAAAATGTTGAAATTTCATGCAGAAACTAAAGAGAAGGCTGAAAGACTATGACTCTTGACTTTCTCTTATTAGCATAACTACTGTACATACAATTGTGACCAACACAATTGTTTCTTTATAACATGTGTAACTTTCAATATTCTTGTGACTACTAACAATAAAACTTTCTATGTGTCATGCGTTAATTTCCTCTTCTTTTTTTTAAAAACTCCTCTAATCTAGGTCACCTTCAGACCTGTAATGGAGTTTCACTTTGAAAGCAAAAAAAAAAAAAAAAGCCAATCTACAGATGAGGTGGCAGTCTTTGTAAAGGCCACAGGAAAGGCAAATATCACATTCCGCGAGGCAGAATGTTTGTCGGAACACCCACCTCCATTAGAATCCTCGGCCGCTGAGGTGTTGGGAAGGGAACCTCATGCATGAAGTGCGAGATGTGTCTGAAAAGCAAACAACACACATTCATTTTATTTTACTTTTCTTCTTTTTTTTTTTTGGCTAATTCAGCATACAGATATACACAGTGGTGCATGAAATTTTCCTTTGGCAAATGACTTCAATTCAAGTCTAAGCACACATTACAAGTAACAAAACAAGAAAGGGCATCTAGAACAATGTCAATGCGCAGTGGCATTGTACACCCAAGTTTACACAGATTTGGCATAAAATCCCACAATGTCACCCGATGAATGAATTTAAAAGCTGTTATAGGGATCTTACCCTTGTGTAGATGATTTTGTCAATCATATAATCACTTGCCAAGCAAATGTGTGCATGTGTGTGTGTGTGTGTAGACCTGGGTGTGTTGTGTGTGTGGGTGTTCTCTGTTCTGTTTTGAGATTGTTGTTGCTTTTCTTTAGAACTTGCAGTACCCAGCCTGTGAATGAATAATTCATAATTTCAATTTCAAGACCTGATCAATGCTATGATTTTACGTTGTACATGTGACGAGGGAGAATAATATAAATTCAGAGCATGTTTCCCTTGATTTAAAGGGATGGTACAGTATTGGTGGAGATGAGAATTGGGCTTTTAACTTTTTGCGAGATATCAAGAAAACACTTATGAAATAATACAGAGCATACCATTTTCATAGAAATTTAAAGTTTATTTGAAGAAAATCAGGTTTGGAATGATTGAAACATCCAAAAACAAAGTAAAACAAAGTGATCGTAATAAAAGGTGGGTCCCACACTTTATTAGAATCGTTCTGTTTTGGATATCTCAGCCATTTCAAAACCAATTTTCATCAAATAAACGTTGAATTCCTCATGGAATTATACACTCTTTCATATTTCATACGAGGTTTCTCATTATCTCACCAAAAAAAGTTAGAAACCTGAAATTAGGTCTCAACCAAAACTATACGATATAACATTGCTTTGTTTGAAAAAAAAAAAATAGAGAAGTAGATCAGCAAAACTTTGGGGGTGGGGTAGAAATCAGATGAACAAGGAAAGTTATGAAGGAAAGTTATGAAAACTATGAATGAAAAACAATCACAGGTTTGTCATACAATTTACAACAAAGCAAAGCTTGGCATTTTCTCTTCAACTTCATTCATTACATGTCCAGGCAAACAAAAATCTCTAAAAGTTACATAGACTTGCCAAACAGAATGTATTTTGAAAGCAAGACTACATAGCTGTCTCAGAATAATGTGGCGCACAGGGGGTTTACGCCATGGCACATAAAGAGTTAATATGAAATTCACCACTGGCTGGTGGGCAGGAATGGTAGAAGAGGAAGAAAGTGACAGAAGGTTGCAGCTGGTATGCTGGAGTGGTTTTAGACAATGGGATGCCTGGGCGTTATTAATGCGAGTCAGCTGGTTGGGCCCCCCTAAGGGGCAATATACTCGACAAAAATATCAGCTTGACTGATTTCCCATTGGGCTCTTGGGTCATGGCAGGCTGCTTCTGTTTCTACTTTAAACAAATAAAATCAGTTTTGAGTTCTCATAGTTACAAACAGGCAGATACATTTTGTGTCTGAGAAGGTTATAACTTTTATGGCACAATTATCATGCACTTACAATTGTAATCTGCAATGTATTTGACTAATTACATACAAAATCAAAGCATTGATTAAGTTGCCTTTGAATAAGCTCCTCAGTCTTAAAAAACAAAGGGATCAACAAAAGGGAAAAATTTCAAAGTTCAGAGCATACTCTCACAACAGAGAATGTGGATTTTATCATGATGTGAGCCTGCAAATTAACAAGTGAGCCTTCGTCTTATCTGAGTATATTAAATTTCCATTGGTCTAGATGTTGTTTTTTTTTTTTTTTTTAATTTTTCCTTCCAAATTTCAAAATGAGGTTTGCCATTCATCTGAGAACTTACCACCAAGAGTCCTTGTACATGTATATAAACATGAGGTTGAATCAGGAGATACGAAACTGGACCAAGTTTTAGTGTCTGAATGTAATACCATAATTTGAGCTATGTGACTGCTTTCAACAGGCAGTATTAAGAAGCATGGAATTTTGAGATAGTACCCTCGGGAAGATTATCCCATGCCCAAGGGTGTCTGTTTCTCTCTGTTTGATATCATCTCATGCTTTTCCAGCAGTGTCTGGCTAGACAAAATAGCACTTCCCTGGACTCCGGACAGACAGACATAATGGTATAGCATTTGGTGGGGTCGGTTGGATGAGGTCACAACTTTCATTCACTGTGCTTCCTGAGCATTGTTTAGGGTGGGTGAAGTGTAGCAATCGAAACCAATCCGCAGCTGATATCCCAGCTGGCACGTATGCCACACACCGAATGGCACGGTAGCTCTACTCACACGCATCATTTTGTACAGACTACAGCTTGGGGGTGGGTGGGTGTACTGCAGATGATTAGTGCAGCTCATATTACAACATTCATCGGTGTCTTTCTCAAATGCGCTAAAAGCTGTGTGAATTATCTCTCTAGTGAGCAAGTACAGTCTTGTTCTGGCCTGGTACTGTTGCAATGTGATCACACAACTGCGCATGATATAGTCATATTAAAGGACAATGTATTCCAAAGGCTTTGTTATTTTGTGTCATTCATGGGAGATTATATGAGCAGGACATGCGAGAGTTATCAGTCATATGATTACTGCTTCTGTATCATTTGATTTGCTCAGATTTAGTCATTCACTTGCTCCTTTACCATCTTTACTTCCACGTGCATAATCTTCTTTTTTTTCTTCTCCAATATTGACTTTTTTTTTTCTGAAAAGGAAATGCAGATTGTTTCTTGTTTTGCTTTGGTTTTGGGTTTTTTTTTTTCAGTGTGTGTGTGTTGATGAAGTAATCAAGACTACCTGAACATTTGCAAGATTCTATTTCTTGGTGAATTCCATAAGTTTATGATAACTGAAAGACAAGTCCAAATCTGAGAAACACGTCCAAGCCACAGCAATTAAATCCTTAATTCTCTATGGGAATGACAAGGGGGAGGTAGGGGTGGGGACCCTTACCTCTCGATGGGAATGGAGCGGGGTCCCGAGATGGACACACGGTAGATGAAGGAGAGGAACTTCTTGAAGGCCTCGAAGAAGGGAAAGTGGGAGAGCAGACAGATGCACTTGTTGACGTGGATGTTGTAGATGAGGGGGCCCTTCTTGCCGCTCTTGGGCCTCAGCTGTAGGGCCGTTCTCTGCTGCTCGCTCAGCTTCCCCTCGGGGTAGTTTTCGTAGAACGTCACGGCCGCTCCGTAAACCTTAAGAGGGCAAGGGTCATCGATGAATTCATCAAGACGACAGGTTTACAGGAAGGCATAATTTATTGTGTCTGGATCAGGAAACATCACTAATCACAAATAGTGCAGCACAGCAATATCCTTGTCAAGAATTATGAGGCTAAAACTACTAATACTCTATGCAGAAACTACATGAACAAGCATATTATCAGGAAACACCTAAAATCTTGCATAGTCTCAAAAGTGGATTTGCATGACCGCATGGTTCATGATGGCTATGGCAGTCTGCCAGTCATAATTTATGTTTGGCATGCCTCAAATGTTCTGTTCACATAGTTGTAATAGGGTAATAATTTTTCTTTTTCAGAGCAGAAGAAAGCCAAAATAAAAGATAATTTATCAAATTTTCAAACATGTCCAAGCTCACTAAGATGTCCAGCAGTTTGACATTATACTCATAAATATGTAGCAGATTTCCAATAATTCTCATTATGCACGAAAGATGTCATTCTTCTCTTATTCTTTTTCTATGGCAACACAGCAATGCTAATACACCTCTGTGTCTGTGCAATCTTTCTGTACATTTTCTACTGTTTGTGCTTGCTGTACCTACACTTCAATGTGTCACCATCAGTGAAGTGAGTGATTAGCAACCAGAGAAAGCACAGCACAAAATACTGGATATTAGATTGCTTTGTGAGAAACTCGAACCAGTACATACAATACAAAGTTTCTCTTTTCACACTTTATTTGCTTGTATTCTTCAGTACACACCGTGCAATAATTAATAACAGTGCCCCCCCCCCCCCCCATCAGGATTAATATGAAAGGAAAAACAAAAACTGTTTTCCCATTAAAGCTGGGCTCCAACAGTGGTCCATATGTACAGTACTGTACCAATGTATGTCACTCCTCAGTATATGGGTGGGCCTAAAGTGTTAGACCACTGCATTAGGTAGATATATATGCCTTTAACTATTCAAACACAGAATGGCAATATCAATTGGAAACTGCACAAATGACTGTCTGGCATACGTATATGTAAAGAAATAGCTGCTATGCTAGGCAAATGAAAACTCACAGAATATTTGTCTGGTTTTGGTTAGCATTTTGAGATATTATTCATATTGGCAATGGTTCTAATTCATCCAAACCACACTATCTCCTGAGTAAGCTGAACATGGTCCTGATTCATTAGTAAAATCACCCATAGAAGATACATATTTTTACAGATTTAATTGCATGTCAGTGAAGACCCTGCAAAAGCAGTTCAAACTTTTCTGATGAGCGCTGTACCATAATTGACAAGTGTGTATAATCATAATAAAGGCTTTGGAGAGTTTTCTGAATCCCCTGTGAGTTCCGATATATTAACTTTGCTCAAAAAAGGTTGGACTCAAACCAACAATCTCCTAATTACTAGATAGGCACCATATCCACTAGACTACTAGAACCTACACTCCTTCTTGTCAGTTCTATTCCTTAAAAAAAAAAAAAAATGAATAAAACCCTCTTGCCCATAAAATCACTTTTACAGTCAGACTAATAAAAATCTACTCTCCAAGTCGTATTTGAATTCAACCCACACTTCTACACACTTCAGGTCACCCATACAAATATGCGCAATTAGATTGTTTAATCACCATTCAATTCATCTGAGCTGAAACTAATTTCCATTCCCAGATCGAATAAGACTCATCAAGAGGGGCATGAACAGGGTAACCACGTCCCCCATTGTTTTCAGTCACCCCACGGTTTGTGCGTGGAACTGCTCCACATTCCTAGCATGATACCTCAGTGACCCAGAAAACCTGTGAACGTTCATGTGCCAGTTATCTGATAAATGGCAACTGTGCAGAATTCTAATTAAACACACAGCTGATTAAAAAAAATATGACCTTATCTATATTTTGTTTTAATTTCAAGGATAGATCTATCACTTTTGGGCATAAAGGGCATCAACTCCATAAACCTTGACCTACAATAACCCTTTTCAGACCAACAAATCTCAACATGCTGTTGAGATTGTATGCAAACAAGCCACCAGTGGGTCTGAATGGATTAATGCCCTTCTGCCTCTCAAATGATCACCTGATGTGGATTCTTGCACTTTCATCTATCATGTGTAAAGAATGACTCATCATTCCTTTCAGATGCAAAAGGTGTTTCTATGGCAGACTAATCATGGAGTCACACACCTTATACTTTTCAGGAAATAAACACATATTAATCGGTGGGTTGGTGTGACCTAAACGTTCGGGCCATAGACCCTTCTATGCAAGGATTTTCAGGAATTTCATGAGGCACCAAGGATTTTGACTAGATATGGTGGTACATTCCCTTTCCTCACAAAAAGAGCTCATTTTGAATAATACAAACACTTGCTCTTGTTTTTCTGTCTCTAACTGTTCTTCAGATCAGTTGCAGTGTACTTTTATGTGTTCAAAAAGTAGTATAAAGTCAGAAATAAACTTAAAAGCAGTTGTATTGACATTAGTGCTATTACATCTGGAGATGGTCAAACAGCACACAAAAGTTGTGTGCTTGTAGTCGAAGGCAAATTGCATATGAAAGAGGAACTTCCTTGGACAGCAATGTCTTGCATTACTTAAAGTTCCTGCTTACACATTAACTTACAGTTTTGTGTTCCCAATACATGTCACTTTTAGCTTATTTCATGTTAGATGTGCTATACTTACAGTGAAAAAAGACACAGGAAGACTGAGGAAAAAAGGTGAGGATCATACAAAAATACAACCAAAAAAAAAAAACAACAACAACAAACAAACCCACCCACCAATTATCTACATATAGCAGTGCTGCTAAAACATCTGAGAACATATGTGACCCGCTGCTACAAAAGGATCCGAAAGTTGGGGGAGGACAATTTTCTTAAAATGACATGACATTATTTTCTTACTCTTCCACTTTAATGTCATATATAACATGACTCATAAAAGTACTCAGTTGCGGAGATACCGATGATTTTATTAGCGCATGTCGAGTGGTTTAAGAAATCAGCGTTTCAAGAAAACCGCCTTCAAAGTTTTCCTTCCGACGCTATCATGATCAAGGGGATACAAGACAGTTTTCACTGCTTGACAATTGAAGGTACGCTCCTAGTGATGTTCATTCAAGCTTAGCGCCAGCAGTCTACGCACGACCAATCAGTAACCAGGATGCCACGCACTGACCAATGAGATCACTCCCTCGTTGCTAGGGGCAGAGTCTAGCTGTGGCGCTAAATCCAAATCTTTGGACACGTTTCTGTTCTGTTGAAAGTCCGAAAATCATGGCCCAGAAAAATGCTATTTTCTTGCCTTTCCTTTGATCATTAAGCTTCGAAATTTCGTCAGACGACAGAAGATACATTAGACTACAAAATTATGTCAAAAAAAAGAAATCTGAACGTTTTGACGGATTTTGATGATCTAAATTCAAACTCGACACATATACATGTATACACACACACATCAATTTATCATACATGTACAATGGTATTTATATGGATGTGTGTATGTGTGTATGTCAGTCATCTATGTATGAATGTATGCACAAATGTATGCGGGTCTGTCTGGGCATTGGTATGTTTACATGTATCTATGGCAATACTATGACTGTATCTGTCCATCTGTATTTCTTTCTAATTATTTCCACTCTCCAATTATCCACTCTTCTCCTTATTTTCTCATAGGTGTCCAATCTGATACCAAGATTGGTAATACTTCAGATTTCAACAAAATTAAAACAAAATAATAATGCCCTCTGCTCTGTGTGACTTACCTTTCCGCCAGCAATGTCCGTCAGAACGAACGTGGAAAAGACCGGCAGGGGGTGCTCCCGGCTGTCGTCCCAGCACTCGATGGTGGCGCCCATGGGCATGCAGAACCGGGGCACGGACTCCGGCAGGAGAAAGTCGTCGTGGTCCTCGAAGGGATAACGACTGATCATGTCTGGGGAAGAGGATGATGGAGAAAGGTGAGAAGAGATAGGACAAGGGATCTGATAATGGTCACAAAATTGACAAATGAACATTAAAGAGATAGTATGGTTTTGGTTACTATGGGGGATTCCGATATCAACTTTTTGCCAGATGATTAGAAAACACTTATGAAATATTACAGAGCATACAATTGCAGTCAATGTTTTAAGTTTATTTGATTAAAATCATATATTGAAATGGCTGAGATATGAAAAAACAAAGCAAAACAAAGTGGTCCTAATATAAGGTGGGTCCCACCTTTTATTACGAACTCTTTGTTTCTGGATATCTCAGCTTTTTCAAAACCAAATTTTCATCAAACAAACTTTGAATTCCTCTTAGAATTGTATGCTCTTCAATATTTCATAGGCTTCTCATTATCTCAACAACAAAAAAGTTGGAAACCTGAAATCCCATCTCAACCAAAACTATACCATCCCTTTAATGGCCCTGTGTGGCAAGCCACACCACCCACAGATTTTTGTCAATGACTTCCTGGCAGAATATTTCCCCTCACCCCCCCCCCCCCCCCAAAAAAAAAAAAAATATATATATATATATATAAGTCTCAACACTTTAATTCTATATCAGTTTCCTTTATGAGGCAATTAAAGATATTATCTGTGTGCAACTTTTGTGCAACACAGAATCACTTGGTAACAGCAGATGTAGGTATTTCTCACGTGAAGGTAACTGAAACTACGCTTGAAATCATAAGTTTTTGTTTTAATACAATGGACTACTATTGTTATCAACATACCTGTCAAGCCTGACAGAATCACTTACAAAAACAACTTGAACTAAGACTTTCATACTGTTTTGGATAGTACACTGAACTTCCACAATATTGAATCATGCAGCCAGTAAATAAGAACCAGCCCACTTACACTCTTTCTGGAAAAAAAAAAGGGGGGCGGGGAGGGGGAGGAGTCCACCCACTGTGGTTAGCATAGCAGTCTCCATGTTGGATTTTAGCCCTCGTTGAACCAGAGACTAACACAGTCTGAAACATATATCTCCCCAAATGCTCAAAACAAACATGATCTTTAGTTTGAGATATGTACGTATCATGAAATACGACACCTCTTTTACCGGAAGAATTGAAGTTTTGATGCATCTGTCTGGTTACCCTGATCCCTAAAGTCCACAAACAGTCGAAACACAAACTTGGGGAATACAAGTTATCTTCCAAAGCAGTGAATAAGTGCCATTAAACCAGTCTTAGCTCTCAGTTTCACTATACATGTACATATCTACAAATTCCTTAGCTACAAGGAAGTATTATGCCTTTTAAGGTATATACACATATCAACAACTTGTATTTATGCCACACTCATCATGTCACGGCTTTGAATATTTCCAGGTATCATCAATCATATATCAATAAATGGCGATCATGCTTTAATATTTTCCAGTGGGCGGACATGTTTCAAAATTTACTTGTACAGAGGACTTTCTTAGTGGGTTATCTGGCTACTTCACACCCACGACTGTCAAGATTTATAAATGGCAATGGTCAAGTAGGTGTGAACCATCACAGGTTACAGCTACACTGCAATGACCCTTGGATGGAGCATGTAGGAAGTGGTGAGAACGAATGCTTTGGTATCACTGGCATTTATTATACAACTGTCATAACCTCGGCAAAGGGTCATTTGTAAAATAAAAAAATGCCAGCTCGATGAGCTAAATCCAGGCACTGTGGGAATGTAGCTGCTTGAAAGGAGCAATCTCTTTGGAATGTGGGGAATACCTCAAGACAAGCAGACTTATCATTTTCCTCTGACTGCACAGCTACGCTAGCAATCAAGGTAATGTTGGTATGGCACTTTAGTGTGTCGTGGAATTTATGACACCAAAGTGTAAAGTCAGCTTATGACTCCCTTCTTCTTCTACAACGACAAGTATCTTTACAGGATTCCATCCTGGGCAACTTCTGTTCAAGGGAATGTGGCAAGCAATCTTTGAGGAAAAGTACAACATGGGTCCATTCAACCTTGAACAAAGGCTACCTTGGGTGCTTCAGGCCATATTCAAAGCTCATTTTTGTGAAGCTTTTATTTCCAAGGAGCTGCTTCCAAGCTCGGAACTTTCAATGCGTGCACTTGTTGTGTTATCATAGGGGAATTACCACGAGCATGTTTTTGAGAATAATACAGAGGAGTTGGAGACAAGCGCTTCTGTGGGGGCACCGCACAGGTTTGCACTGACAAAAACCTATGATTGGATTGATTTATAAAATGACAATGTACATTTGAACACAGTTAATCCTTTTTCTGCAAGAGTTTCTCAGGAAGTCAATGACTGGGCAAACTGCCAACAAAAATTGCCACATATTTTTCTGTGTTTCTAAAAAAAAAAAAAAAATGAATTGCTTTACGCACAAATCATGAAAACATAAAAATATTTACGACAAGAAAGGTTGTCACAACACATAAGTAATAAAATGGCTGATCCACTGACTTACCGCACAGTATGAGGAATCAAAAGCTACTTTGTCATTCATGTAGTTTTCTCCTGGGCATTTCCAATTAGATGTAAATCATATGCACACTGTTTTGGTCCAATTTTCTTCTTGATACTTGGGGTTTGTTATAGGGATGGGGGTGACTGTGTTTTCCCAAAGATGCAACATGGACAGGAATACAAAATGCAATTCCATAAAAGTTCAAGTCTGCTTTTTTTATGAAAACAGTAAAATTACATAAATGACTGCCAGATTTTTCTCTATTATTAATCAAAGTCAACTTGAACAAAGTGTGGAATCACAGAACAATTTTATGTCTCTCTGCTGAGCAAGTCAGTACCTTTAAATCAACGAATAGATGACTGCACAGATGAAGTAAAGAAAAAATGAAAAAATTAGCATCAAGAAAAAGCAAGAACTTTTTCTGTTTCTCACTGCTACTATGTAGGTAAGTCAGTGGCTTGACCCAACATTTGACAAGAACTACTTAAAGGGACTGTACAGTACTGGTTGAGGTGGGGATTCATGTTTTGAACATTCCTAAGTGAGATGATGAGAAACCTCTTATGAAATATGAAAGAGCATGTGATTTTAAGAAGGATTCAACATTACAATAGTTATTTGATGAAAATTGGTTTTCAAATGGCTGAGATATCCAAAAAAGTGACAATAATAAAAGGCTACAGGCCACGCCTTTTATTAGGATCTCTTTGTTTCACCTTGTTATTGGACATCTCAGCCATTCCAAAACAGATTTTCATCAAATAAACTTGTGATACCCCTTAGAATTGCATGTTCTTTGATATCTCATAGAGTGGTTTCTGAATATCTTGCAAAATGTTAAATGCTAAATCCTCACCTCGACCAGAACTGTACACACTCTTTAACTACCACATGCCATCGCTAATATTGGGCAGAAACTGCTAAACTCCACAAAAGGCAACTTTTCATCTTTGATGCACCATTTTCATGGTGCACTGGTAATCTCGCAGTAACTGCTGTTGGCATCCCAATCCTCGCTGAGTGCATATTGATCTCATGCATAATGACCATGCAGAGCAAAATATGAGAGGGTGAGGGGGGCAGCATAAACTTACCAGCCTGGTACACCAGTGAGTTTCCCCGTATGGCAGACTTCTTGTAGCACAGGTAGACGTCGGAGCCCATGACGCTTCCCTTGTTCAGGTTCTTGTTGATGAGGCAGAAGGCATGGGGAGGGCTCTCATTCTGGAGGAGGAAGAGTAGGAGGAGGAGGAGGAGGAGGAAGAAGAGAAAAAAGGAGATTGGCATAAAATTATAATCAACTGAGTCACTGCTGGAGACTGTTAATAATTTATCAAATCAGACAGTAAGTCCTGTATAAAGGTTTAAACACAATCATGAATGTGGTGATGTGATGTCAAAGATGACGACGACGATGATAATGATGATGATGATGATGATGATGATGATGATAAAAATGAAGATGAAGATGATGATCATGAAGATGCTGCTGCTGCTGATGATGATGATGGTGATGATGATGATAATAACAGCTGTTGTGATTGTGATGATAAAGATGGTGGTGGTAACCATGGTAATATGAGGGATGCCAATCTTGGGGGAAAAAATGCAGTATTCTGAGGGCTGAAAGGCATATTTTTGGTGGAAAAACAGCATTTTCACCTTTCCTGCAATGTAGATCGAGCTGTACACAATTTGGGAAAAACAGTATCTTCCTTGAAACCTGCAATATTTTTCGGCAAAAATAGCGCAAAATTTTTGATTTCTGATAAAGCACTTTTAAAAGCAAAAATGTAAATATTTACGGTCACAAAGGAAAAATTATCACCCCAGTAAGCACTTGCATTCCAAAAATAGCACGGTGCGCTGCTGAGGCATGCTGTACTCTCATATGCACAAGACATTTACAACAACATCTGTGACGTAAATAATGCCAAACCCTCACACATTTTATTCCTCCATACACATTTGTCACATCTACTTTGTAATAGCCATTTTTAAAAGTGTGAATGCCTCTTTTTCTGTATAGTAGATTGCATTCTAATGAATACTGGTGGAATGATTTACCAAAATATTCCTGTTGGATAGGGCTTCCTCTGGCCTCTTGGGCAATAAAAGCCATATTTCTAGATTGATGCCACATCACTTTATAGAGTGTTTCCTACCCACCCAAGCCATGCCAAACACCTAAATATCACATCCATGATGTAAACATATGGGATGCACAAATCAAGCCTTCATGCAAAGTCAAAATATTCTTCAATAAAAAAACGGGGGGAACTGCAAGTCTTCAATTGTGAGCTCAGAACTGTTTTGACAAGAGATACATGCAAAGGATTTTCATTCTACTTCTTTGTCTTCGTTCCGGCAGTTAAATATATCTGGATTTCTGTCCCTTTGTGAACAAAATATCGGGTTTCCTTCCTGTCGCCCGCAATATCTGACTTTGCAATGATTTGGAGTGTAACGAAACCCTCCCTGCCTGTATCGATGCAGTGCCACAATTCTCAAATATCATAGCAGGGAGGAAATATTAGCCGTTGGATTCTGTAAGGTTACACATGCACTAGAAGGGCCAGCAAAAAACATCGCCATCACCTGAAAACAATGACTGCCTTTCCTATGAAGTTAGGAATAAAAGAGCAATTAAACAAAAAGTTAATCCCATCAAATACACCTCAGCATTGTTTCAATGTAAAAATATTTCAGACAGCAATAACTATAATCAATGCTGAATAACATAACTCTTCTAGAAAATTCTACTAACCATCTTAGCTAACCTGAAAAAAAAATGAAATAACAGGATGATTCTGGAATGTTGCAGGTCAAAAATTGGAAAGGACATAAGAGGCCTATATATGTCATGGATAATCACTTGTAAACCAATCACATTTCTACTAAAACGATATAAAACTATATGTTCTAAACTTAATAACATCTTTCAGATACTTCTGAAGGACTCAAAAAAAAATTTCTACTTTGATTTTGTCTGTTCTATGAAGTCTGTTATAAACTATCATCAATATTGTGATCACACTAATAGACTTTCCTACGTACATGTACTAATGTGATTTACTTTTGTTTTAGTTTCCTTTTTTTTTGGGGGGGGGGATGACATCTACAGGTCAACTTTGGAGGTACAAATAAATGCCGGCCACTCACATTAAAATATGTTGAAGTCCATAAATTTTGCTCTCCTTACTAATCAAACATTTCTGTTCAGAAAGGTCAAAAACCTGCATTTTGTCATTATATGACAAAGACTGCTTATCCTGTGAAAACTGGTTCAAGCAATCCCCCCCCCCCCATTTGTAAGTGATTGAAACAGACATTCTGTACAATTGCTTGTGTGCTATTCCACGGATTAACTCCTCAATCACTTAATATCCATCAATGAAGCTGAGAGCTGCCAAATAACCTCCCTCTCCCCAACCTCTCCCCACATCCTCCTCTCCCCCCCCCCCCCCCCCATTATGATGCAAGTATACACACATGTAAGCAGTTTGCTTGGCCTTCGTTAATGCAGGGTGAGTAATTAGCTACCACGTAGCCTCATTTTACCGAGGCAATAAATAGACAACTGTCTCATTTCCCTCTCCCCGGACAGGGAGCTTCTGTCCGATGGGAGAGGAACGACAAAGTAATACAGATGAAGTGCGATGGCATTGATCATCAATTTTTTTTTCATGGTGAGCTACTGACTGATGCTTAATGCCACGCAGCCAGCACTGCCTACCCTGGATGCTCAGGTACCTCTGTGATTAGTATTTCCCACATATACAATGTATTGACACTTAACACACACTACACACATACACACACACATACACACACACACACACACACACACACACACATACACACACAAACACATATACGCGGAATACCCAACTGATTCTCTCTATCCGACAGCATTCTGGACAATTGTACTACCGATACTACCAGGTGGTCAGCGGAATATGAGTCATAGAAGAGAACAATAGCACAGTGACAGACAGGAAGATGTGGGGCCACAGCTGGTAGTGGCTGGAAAATCCCAGTTACATGTGGAAGTTCTCAACATAGAACAAACCAGATCTCCCTGAACAAACTAAGGAGCTATCACCATTGATAATATTTCTTTTGTTTGCTTATGAAGGAGCCACTTAGTCATGCCAGCATCAATTCAATTACTCATCAAGGTGCACTGTGAACTTCAAACTGTCGTTCCGCAAGACCTGAAGTTCGCCAGTTGACTGACAAGCACTATAGAGCTGCTTTGAGATATAGTGCATGCTAGAAAGGTCAATCACACAGTCCAGCTACAGTTTCCGCCATATTCGAAACTGTTGATGCAAGAGCCACAAAGGTTGAACGCTTTTCTGATGAAGCTGTCCACTGACTCTAATTGATGATGAGTAATAATCTAGCTATAGCCCAATTTGGTTCTAAAACACTGTAATTCATGTCAGCCATGACTGGGGGCTTCCAAAACAAGAAAAGATGATTCAATTGGTCATGCAATGAGTCAGGTGCATTGCTACACATATGTCAGTGCATAAATCCAACTTCCCAGTATTGTTAGACATACTGAGGTCCCCCAGTTATGGCTGAAATAGACACTAACATATTAGAAAACAGCACTCAAGGTGAACAATAACCTTTCCTGCCACATTTGAACTCGATAAACCAAAACCCATTGAGACACCACAATGCCATTAATAACCAGAATACAGTTCATGCTAGTGTCTTTTTGTGCAATTACACACATGACATTTATCTGCAGTGATTAATGATTTCCAAAATCTATTACTCTCACTGCCCCCAGCAGATTTGATGTGGGGGGGGGGGGGGGGAGGACCCCTCTTCAGCATCAGGGCAGTCTTCTTCTAAACACTCTGTCGATAGGCAAATGGACTGGGACATAAAATAGGGGTAAACTAGGACATGGGCCTGAATAGATTCCTCCAGAGTACCAAGCAGCAGACAATGATTGGGATGCATTCTCATTTTACTGGGATCGCTCCAGGTTTACCTTCAACAGAGTCACTACAGGTCAGTGCATTCAGTGCCATGGAGGGGACTTTGCTAACATTTCCAGGGAGGGGGGTGTACTGAAAAAAGGGAAAGGGGACATCTTTTTATTACCTTGATGATTGATATTTTTCCCTACTAAAGCAGTAAATAACAGCAAACAGATCAATCACTGATACTGTTTCCATACTCTACTCCATCTTGCCTGAAGAGAAGACAGGCATTAGATAAGGCATCACACCCACTGTTTGGGAAGAGCCGTGAGCGAAGTGAGCTCCACCCTCCATAAAGCAAAAAAGAGTGTTCAATAAATATGCATAGTATTCTCTTTTTCCTCCTCCTCCCGAAGGCAAGACTTGATGGGGGATAATGAACTTCTCAAACACTTACATAGCCAATCTTCCTGTCCCCACAAATTTCCATCAGCTTGTCATATCCCCAAATCTCTCCCGGTTTGCGTTTCCATTATGTCTCCCTACCTTAACCCCTTTGGTACAGGGAGAAAACAAGCGGCTTTGGAGTTACATACAGGTGATATGTGGAATATGTATCTTTCTCATGGGCATTACTGGGACAGCAAATGAGCTCTCGATATAATAGGCCTACAAGAAAAACTCTCTTCCACACAGGGCTCAACACTAAACTTTTTTTTTTCCCTCTCTCTCTCTCTGGTGGCCCGTTTCAGGCCACTACAATTTTCAAAACTGAAATTTTGTTGGCCAATAATGTAGTGGCAAGAAATCTAAATAAAAATAGAACATTCCATTTAGAATCTTACGGGTTAACGTGCCTGATCAGGCCACCAAAAGATAGCCTTCTTGGAAACTTGTTGGCCCGACATCATTTTCTAGTGGCCCTGGGCCACTGCTAATGCCGAGCCCTGTTCTACTACATCATATCACTGTTTCCAAGTCTGCCAGGAAGCGATTAGATATTCCAGGACACGGGCTGATGATATTTAAAGCTCGACAATGCTTGAAGCTGACTATGATGCTAGTAATGCATTCTGAGGAACGACTCTCCTGACATTTTCGATTTCAACTCTAAAAGCTCGCAAGACAGAAATATGTCATCAATTAAAAGAATGGATGACAAGAGCAATGCTGTATGACAGATGACTCAAAGCCCTCATCTTAGTCTGAATTTTGTTCTTTTTGTCCTTTCTTTTACCCTGAAGTCCTCTATACTTCATTTGTGATTCGCTGCAGTAGCATTTCTACGTAACTGCAACTACTACAGTAACATTTGGAAATTCTGACGGCTAAACGGCCGTTGCTATGGTATCAGCAATTACTCCATGTTTCATATTGAGGACGTCTTTTATGCAACAGGGCCTTCTAATTTGAAGTCCGTTCCCTTGATGCACACATAAGACAAGGCTTTGTACAAATATCATGAAGGTTCACTGAACCCACTCTGTTCAGGAAACCAAATTTCTGTGGTTCCGTCCTGCATCTTGTCTACAATAACTGTAAAATGAGGAATGTTTGTGTGCAATTTAATTTTGCTAGCCAAGATTCACAAAATCAAAATGCATGTGACAGTTTTTGTCTACACTATATGCATTGAATCAAATGCCAGTGACAATTCACACAAATTTCATACTGCCAAAAAGGCCGTCGGCTCCAATTCATGAAAATCTCATGCCGCAAAAATATCTTGCTGTACAGTACCTTTTATTATTCATTGCTAGAATCGAATAAAGTGAAATGAAAGAGCTTCTATCCTTTTAGCCCTAAACTTTGGTCATATACCAATGATAATTGAAAAAAAAAAATTTGAAAAAGAAGCATTTTCAATTTTCGAGCAAAAAAAAAAAGTGATTTCTCTCCTTATACAACACATATGACCTATGGGAGGTATTAAATATTCGCATGAGTTGTTTATTTGCAATACTGGTCAATGCAGGCATTTCTCACAAATGTAAACACTGCCAAAATATATCTCATGCACATGTACAGTAAATGACTTGACATCTCAGTACAGAAACCATATCCTCTTCCCCAACCCCCAACCCAAAAAAAAAAAAACAACAACAAACATTAAGCATGTTTGTGAGCATGTACAGAACATCTGTATGTCTCCATGGGAGTGTGTGAGTGTATGTGTGTGTGTATGCATACTTGGTATGTGTGTATCCCTTAGAAGAGCTGCCAACATTAACACATTAAAATTAGAGAGATAGCACAGAGCGATCAGGGAGATACTTTTTATTACATGCATCTTGATAGACCAAATTGATACCTACATCAGGGAGTCTTTTGTATTATACCGCCAGGACATGGAGAGCAATTTTCCTTTTTCATCCAGCCTCCAGCAGCATAAGGGAGGCATGCTAGAATGCAGGATGTTGAAGGTGGAACAACAGAAGGTCAGATGTCATTCAACCTGGCAGCTGGAAAATCCTGCCATCGAATGTTTTTGTTATTGAGATGCATTCAATTTTTCATTTCATCCCTTCTACCCGCTTTGACGACCATGAAGGAAAAATCTTGATGGGCTTACCATTAAAAAAACCAGCGACCTTTCGACTCAGCAACATCTGCAGGTTCGGACCAACAAATGGATTGCACTACAGATATCTCCCCCCACCCCATCTCTCTCTCTCTCTTCAACAACCCCCCCCCCCCCCATTCTGTCTCCACAGAGACTTGAAATGGACACAATTTGATGAAAACGTAGGAGGGATGTTGCTAAACACCTTCACAAAAAGAAAAATGAAACTCGATCTGCGGCAATAGGTACTGCAGCTTCTGCAAGTGCAAGTCCCCGAACATACTCTTCCGCAGCACTTCTCTCTCTCCCTCTGTATTTTTTTTTTTACACTTTCTAAGCAATAAAGTAATTTCAGTTGCAGGTATGCGCGTGATGGAGTAAGCCGATATCCTCGCTCAGCTCAAATGACCAGCAGTCAAGTTCACACCACAGCTAACAAAAAAAAAAAAAAAAAAAATCCCACTGATGGGCTTCACATACATATGCTGACTCCAGTTTGCCAGTATCTTCTGAATGTATCCACTTTTGCCTAGTACTGACTTGACTGCACAACACAGTCAGTTTAATACATTCTCTTAATAGCAACATAGTGAACATTTCCTCCTAGTTGGCTGTCTTTGCGGTGCAGTCTGGTTTAATGTATGTGGTACATTTGCTCTGTGCTGCAAATTTTAGCAGTGAGAGTTCCCTCATTTGTTATGATTTCATCTGATGTTTTCGGGTTATGGTGACAGATGCATTCCTTTTCAGCACACAAAGAGCATCTACGTCATGTGTATCCTTTTGTTGCCTTTTATTGGAAATGTCAACCCAGCCCAATGTAGCTCAATGATCACAGTAAACACAATCAGCAATAAATCAGTCACACACTGAGTGAACATGGACAAATATCCCAGAAAACTGTAGACTGTTTAAACATCATTGTGGCGTCTTTACATTGAATCAAACAGGCATCTCAAGATAATCATCTCCGTGATGCGAATATTACATCTCATCTGGATTGCTAATTACCTATTGGTGCCTAAAAAAATATAAAAAAAAAATCATAACATGTCATAATTTCTCCACAGACATATCATTATTTGTATGATCAAAAGACATAAAAAACTAAAGCACCAACTCTGGATTAACATGGCTACGGCATTCTTGCTAGAAAGTTGATCCTATCATATTAATCTTGAACAAAAGAAACAAAGTAAACAAGGATTTCATTCAAGGTGACGCCATGTTCTCATTTTCAAGAAGGAAGGTCAAATCAGGTCTCCATAGGACACCTGGAAAAAAAATAGGATAACTTACTATGATATTGACATTGTTTAAACTTGTCTAGAAACCTTTGGGCTCTCTTTAACTTGAACCTGCCAGTCTAGACACTTGTTCCTGCTACAATGTATTTACAGCAGAGTATAATGGCTTTCAGCAGTTCAAGGCCTGACCTGGTCCCAATTGTATCTGTGGTTATTTTAGACCTAACTCCATTACTTAAATGACAATGAACAGAAGCGAATCTCTACAGATTTTTATGCTCCATTTGCCTAGGAAACCTAAACCAGAATACGACAAAGCAAAGAAGACAGCATACATTGTACATGTACCTCCTTGTTTATTTGCTGAGCTTTTTTTTTTTTTCATTAAGTGTTGTTTATTTATTTGTTCATGTATTGTCTTGTTGCTTTTTCATCCATTTGCTGCTGCATTATTTGTTTGACTGTTTGTTTTGTGTATTTTCTTGTGTTTGTGTGGATAGTTGTTCATAGACCCTAAATAAAAAAGAGGGTAAATACAGTTATTTTAGGCCAAGCTCACTAGAGAAACTGTAATTTGCCATATCATATAATCATTAAATATTTCACGCATAATATTTATAACTGTTCATATGCACTCTTAAATTCTGTCCCCTTGCCCAACCCCCCCCCCCCCTTCAGTCAAAATACAAACCATCTGACTGCAGCAGCTGCTTACAGAGGAGGATAGTAGAGAAGGTGAAATTGAGACGAAAGCGAGGGATCAATAACTTTGACTCAAACCTCTCCCTATTAAATCAAATCAATATTTTGAAGTCTATCAACAATGTCACCCATAGGCCAAGCACCTGGAAATAGCAATTTTGATTCTGAATATGCAATAATACAAGCCCTATATATTCCTAACACAATGAAATCAATCCAAAACTCATTTGTAGTAGCATTGCAGTATCTGCAAAAAAAAATATGACACATGAATTCTGTGTTTGAAATTCATGGAATGGGGTATTTTTCAAATCTGGTACAGCAAAGCATGGTTATCTAATACAGTTTAGTAATAACAGAAACTAATATCGTTTCTACACAGGGTAGTCTCACTCACAATGTCAAGTATCGCACAGACAATAATGCCTTCAGACAATACTGTACATTGCAAATGTCATGAGGCACTTTCTCTCACCACATGATTGATATTGATACATCATTATTCGAAGCACAAAGTGTGCCGGGAGAAGAGCCAATTCGGGAAGCATCCACATTTAAGCCAGACAAGTCCTCTCCTTTCTCCTTTTCTGTACCAAATCAATTAGCATTCAATGTCATTACTCTACCCTCTAACCACTAGACTGCCATCAATTGTCATGACTTCCCCCCTGATGTACCAGAAGCCATGATTATGACTTCCCCTACCATTGCATGACATTACAATGACACTAAACACTGCCAGTTGTACCAATTGACAAGAACATTTGCCCTTTTCCTAATCACCACTAGCCGGGCTGGTCAAGGGCTACGACCCTTATTGACAATGGGCACCCATCCTTGATGGTAAATTCTGAGAGCTATTATGAATATTAATCATTTTGAAGTATTAAATTATATCATTATATTATAATATTATATCATTATTATATTATTAAATATTGATTTTTTTTTTGGAGAGTTCATCTTCTCCAGGACTATTGCACACCAATATTCCCCCAATGTGACAGAGGTGCTAGTGCTGCACACTTGTAAAGCCTGTCTTCTATGAGCTTGTTGAACTAGTTGGTGCATGTAGTGTCATTAGCACCTACCAATAAAGCTACTCTGAATATTACATGTGAATTTACTATCAATGTTCACAACAAATTTAAACAGATTTTGCCCCCTAACCCTCTCCAAGCTACATCACTAACTAATGGTGCCATGCACTAGCATTTAATATGCCCCACACTGTTGTGTAGATATGATCTAAAGGCTATTTAACACTGCGGTGACCCTAGCTCCACTGGCTCTGCAGTGCAAAGAAACTTCCTAGAAATATGACAAATACATCTGCGGATATCCACAAGCAAATCTCATTACTACATGAAAAGGACTCTAAACAACACTGCCAATGCTCAAAAGTGCAAGAACAGTGCTCTCTTTTAGGCCTTTTTTGCCCTTTTATTACTCGTCATTCATTCTTTTCATTTCTTCATACTTAGTCTCCTTCCACTGTCAATGGCTCAATGACTCATGATTCCAGTCACTCTATTTAAAGTCGGCTCTCTTCATACAATATCGCCCCCTGACAAGACTGAATAAATATTGCCACAATGGCCTATTCAGTCAACATACACAGTCCAATGACTCTAGGAAACAGAAAAGGGGAGGAAAAAAAAAAAAGGTTGTGTGGCTCGGCAAGATATCCACATTGCCTTGCATTCTCACATGGCATGCATAATTTAAATGGAAGCATGCTCCTTAATAGCCATCACAATCTAGTATTATCACCTTGTCCTCCATGCTAAATGACTGCATAGTTTCCATCTGCTTGACGATTATGTAACATTAGCAGTAACTACAAGTATGACATACAAATACATGGTCAAGCTAAGTTTTGTCTCAGGACATACACATTGTAGACATGAAGCCCGAGAATACTTTAGGATTTTCAATTGTCACTACTAAAAAACTGAACTAAACAATGCCACAAATACTTCTGAGTATGAACTATTAAATCAGCATATCTGTGGATAAATACAAATGTATGTGGGCTAATAAAATTAGTATTAATCATCAGTATGTAAATCAAGCAACATAGTGTAGATTGAACCATTTAAAGTCTTCTTCATTACTTTCATGGCAGCCACAATGCCTGGTTGCTGATGTGGGCACGCAAGCACCAAAGGGGTCGAGGGTTATGCTCACTATCCACGGTGCAAATTTGCACAACCCAGCTCGGATACGTGACGTGCATTTGAATATAAGCATGCGTGAAGGTTTATGTGAAACTCTGTCCGCTTAATCCAAAATGACATTATTTTCCACACAATGAGGACAATATGAGATTTTCTGTTCTTGTTTTGTATCTTCCTTGTTTACTGGGAGAAGGAGGGGGAGGTGTCTGTTTTTTCACAGCTTCAGCCCCTTGCATTAGCTGTACAAGGTGATCATTCAGCGATCGAACAACCCAGCTCACAAAGAACTATGTATACCTTGCATTCTGCCTGATCAAATGCTATGCAATGCAAAGGCCATAATTGGCAACAAAGATTACACATTTTTGGGAGAATTAGGCTTTCTTTGTACGGCATTGGAAAGTGAGAATTTCACAACAAAAATTCAATGTGCTATAACTTTATACAGACAAGTCTTTACATGAACACATTGCAATGCATTCACTAAACAGACACCACTTCTTGCATTAACACACAAAACACCCAATAGCATTGGTATCTCTCAATGCAACATATTTTCTCTGGCAGAAGTCAACTATAAACAGCTATGTTTAGCAGGCTTTGAAGCATTCTGTGTAATACATCTACTCTATTCTGCTCTTACTGTATGCGGAGTTGGGTTGGGTTTTTGTTTCATTTTTTTTTTTTTTTTTTTTTTTTGCTTTTATGGCAGATGACTACAACATCATAAGAATGATATTCCATTCCCCATTCAAGAGGACAATTTTATAGTGCACAAAATTGAAGTAAAATGAAATTTTGCAAATCCTCAATGCGCATATTGCAGAGTCATTATCAATGTGCCGAAAGGCGAAATACTACGACGGATATCCTGCCCCAGAAGCAGAGCATCTCAGCTGAGCCTAATGCCTTCCTGTCATATCCCTAAATTCTCTCTCTCTTTTACTTTCTCTCTCTCTCTCTCTCTCTCCCTCTCTCTCTTTCTCTATTTGCCAATATATTCCTATCTGTTTCTTTCATATCTATATATCTATTTATACTTTATCTATTTCAATCTATCTAATATATCCATCTACTCATCTTCAACGTATAATTTACCTCTCAATCTCTCTTAGATCTATCTCTCCTCTCCGGAAATCTGCCCAACATTTCGTCAGCAAACTTGGAAAGCATCCGGTTCTTCACCTGTGCTTGAAATGTTTGTCTAATGATGCATCATTTGTCTGAGGCACACACACACACATACACATACACGCACACAAACACACACACACATACACGCACACAAACACCCCCCACAAACACACATACACACAAACACATATACATCCCCCCCCCCACACACACACGCACACAAACACACATAGACTTTGATCCGTGTAGATGCAAACACTCATGGCGTATAGCTGGGTTAACGGTCAATGGATGTTTGGTTCGAGTCTTACAGCATGGTGTCAGATAATGAGTCAAACACCAGCTGAAGGTGGCTGCATCACACAGCATTATTACCACTCCCTGAAATAATAGCGTTACAAGTACAATGTAGTTCTCGTTTGGAGGAGGGGGGGGGGGGGTGGAGATTTTATGAGCAGCACAACATACAGTCAAATACCCTTTGTGCCAATTTGGTTAGATACTCTAATGTTGCATATATTCCATGGTTGGTTTCATCATCACAAATTTTGTGAGTCCTCTGATATTCATCAATTCAACAACTGCCATATATTTCACAGCAGCTGATATCATTTTCACAAATTTCTTAGTTCCAACGATATTCACTGAATGAACAACACATATTAAAACATTGCCTCCAGTAACAGAATTGCAATGTACATATAATTTTTATGGTGGGAAATTCCTTGCTCCACTCCCTGACAAAGGATAGAACATCCACAATGCCATCACTGTGGTTCTCAACCACAAATTTAATCACATCAATTGGGAAATATCATGCTTGCAAAACTGGTGCATACACATTGCCAAGTGGCTTTCAACTTGTTGCAGGTACAGTTAGTGAGGGACTCTCTCAGCTTGATGGCAAATGCATTATACAGGGCAGACATCCATTTGGCAGATTACTGTTCTCACAGTATGAATGTGGCCCTGACTTGGTAAATGACAATGCACATACCCAGCTGTACGTAATGCACATCATTCCCATCCTGTGTAGAATGGGAGTGATAGAACAGGCATTCATAAAATAATGCTTTGAATACACAAAGCCCACAGAAGACTTACATGTATTGAAAAATGAAGGATATTAATCATACAGAGTTGGTGAAAAAAAAAATGAAATCCCTGCATAATATCCATAATGTATGTCTTGTATCATTCATATTTCGTAAGTGAGTATTGCAATGATTTGTGATACTTAAATTGGATTATTATGCTCTTTTTGCACAAAATGTAGAAACCAGAACCATACAACGTCAAATGTTTCAGGGTGATCTTGTTTTTATTGGCTTGAAAATCATCTGCTAGTGTCTAAATTAAAAAAAATAAATAAATAAATAAAAAATAGCTAACCTATAACAGACTAAAAAAGTATCCTCAATAACTTGAGTTCTTGTTTTGTATTGTTTTTTGTTGAATCTGTTCTCTTCATTCCAAAACTTCCATTGAACATTCTTGTCCTTTGGTAAATGTTTTCTATGGTAACCAGCTGCCTCTTGAGGACTATACTGGCGCACAGATGGCATCACAAGTGTAACAAGGACCGGAATCCAAACCATCATCCTCCTACAGATCTGATGGGTCATCAAGTTTACCGATACATATGTCACATGTAACATGGGTTGCTAGGTGACATGTGTTGCCTGGCAACCCTCCATGCATCTCTTGACATTTATAGTGAGGAGCATCAGAAGAAAATTACACCCAGATCAACACTATTTTTGTGACTGTGATTCTAATCTGCCACGGCCCACTTCCACGCAAAATCATTCCATATGCTGCATCCATTCTTAGCTTGCAAATATTCGCAATAATTATGATGATAAGTGCACACTAGATAAAAATTGTTAGACAGGCTTATGCGCAAGATTGAGCATTGGTATTAAAGCAACCTCAAAGGTGCCATAATACATCAAACACTACACATATGTTCTTAACACTGCTCTAATGCTTACTGGTGTCATTTCTTTCACTGTGATTCAGGAGACTATTTACAGTATTTTTTTTTTCCCACATACAAGTAAGCAAGTGATAAGTTGCTTCATTGGTAGTGACTCATTTTGTTTTGCACAATCTTCATGTCATGCTCAGTGATTCATTATAAAGAAAAGCAAAGTTAAAAACCACAAATCCTTTCACTAACTTGCTAAATAGACCTAATGCAAAGTAATTGATGCAGATGGCTGATTTATGATACAAGAATTGTTCCATTTATGACTAAAAGCGACTTTATGAGTCGGCATATAAACAGATCTAGCTATTACTACGTGACAATGTCAAAAATCTTGTTTGGGGCTTTGTCATTTCTTTGACTCAATTGAAGTGGAATCAATCCTGAAACAGTGAGCACTACTAATCTACCCTGGTCCCAATGCATGATTTCCACTTTCTTATAATCCCTAACTAACTGGGACTCAAAATGTCATTTTTCAACTACAAGTATGCACCCTCACTTCAAATTGCATCTCAAATCCACAAACAAAACCACAACTGAATAATGATTTACTACGTGAATGCAACTAGATGTGATGCAGGATCCAACACCACAGTATTGTCTGCTACTGACCAAGGTCACCATAAAAGAAATTAAGGTTTAGCTCGATCCCCAAACGTTTTCTTTCATTCTGACAGGATATACATCTAGAGTCATGTGGGAACTTTTAGTAAGGGGGAAGCCCCTTACAATATGAGTTGCAACATACACAGTAATCCTATCACGCAGCTAACTACAGTTGTACAACAGGAGGATCACTTTCTTGTTAAAGGGGAAGGCTAGTAACTGATCAGTGGGAATCAGTGGAAATGCTGGGAGATGATTGTTCCAATCCTTATGGGATTCATTCAAGAGTTCATTGTATATCTATTGTTGTGTGAAAATGATTTGCTTCAGAACGGTCTCATATTCAAGTAATGTGCAGATTAATGCTCCGTCACTGACCAGGGACGCTAACCTGGAAGCATTAAACTGCACATTACTTGAATATGAGACCATTCTGAAGCAAATCATTTTCACACAACAATAGATATACAATGAACTCTTGAATGAATCCCATAAGGATCGGAACAATCATCTCCCAGCATTTCCACTGATTCCCACTGATCAGTTACTAGCCTTCCCCTTTAATCAAGGAAAACCAAGATCACATTTTCTTAGTCATCAACTCACATAGGCCAGGAGTATAAGAAACTCCGGGTAAAAAGGTCTCTTGATTCACTGCTGAAATTACGATGTACACTGTAATCTTGCGATCTGTGAGAATTAAAGAGCTTTAAGAGCCAAATTTCCTCCAAATTGAAAAATGATCAAACCAATCCTGATCTGCATATCCATCCCTTCTTTTTGATTTTTTATTGTGTCATAGTCTGGTTCAAGACATGATGTTTCTCTCCCCTACTACATGCCTTTAGCTTTGAGCAAACTTGATACCACTGATGAACCACCATCACAATTTTTCTCACTATGCAGACCCTTCAGACATTTACCTCTGCAAACCTTGACTGAGTCACACACACTTTTATCAACAGTATCAAAAGTGGGAATATCACCTGCTGATTCTGATAAAAGTAATCTTTATGATGCATTTTTAACTCTGAACAAAGAAATCTCAAAAACATATTTTCCCACACATTCGCAGCACCGTTAATTTCCAACATGATATCAGCAACACGTGATTTCATCATCTTTTGAGAGGTGCAAGTAAGTTTCTTTCAAACTCAACACACACCCACACAGACAAGACAGGGGCTTTAATGTTGCTCCTCTGTCCTGATTTCTGCGACAGCATTTTTCAAAATCATGATCTCGAGTTCCAGACATTTGCACACTCATTTTGCCTGAAGGCAAACCAAAAGAATAAAAAAAAAAAAAAAATGGCACTTTGCCAAGCAAAACGAACACTTTCCCCAGGCTGACTCATGCTGCCTTCATTTGTCTTTATGATGGCGTGAAGTCATCCGGAGTCCGCAAACGATTGGCCGACAATCAAGACAAAGCACGCACATTGTGACATCAGTCACCAATCTTATGCAGAGAAAGCATAAAAACGAACACATGGGCCTACAACATGAGAACGGAGACCTACACGCGATTTAGAGTGACATGCTGCTCCATGTACAAGTCCACGTTGAGAGATGTGAGATCAAGGTAGACGTTTGACTAAATTCAAACATAGAATGAGATAGCTGTGGGATTGAAAACTTTCCCATGTTTTCAAAACACTATAAATTTCATTGCTCCCACAATTGCAAATCAAATGACACAGTAATGTCCTACTTTTCCACTGGTTTGCATATATAAACATCATTTAAAATGTTTGTTTTTGGTCAATGAATAAAGGACAACAATCCCTCACCTTAAAAAGTCACCACTGCTAAGTTATTACAACCCTTTGATAATGCAATGTTAAGGACATAATTCATTATCAGTGAATATTTGTGTGCAGGTGAATTAGAGAATTAACATCATCACTTCCATCTTTTCAGTGTATGGGTGAGTGATTTTGACCAGTATTGCTGTATCAAGAAAGCATTTGAAAGCTTTGCAAACTCTGTAGCTCTAATTTTCCATCTGATCGTAATGCAAGCTCTACCAAGTTTGTTTGCTTGAATGTGGTCATATTTCTACAGTCAACTTGAATATGATGCCGCTTTCCATTTGGGAACACACAAGCTCATGGACAGATTTGTCAAAAACACAAGCATCTTTCAAACATTCTCCGCACCTTGTCAACACAGGCACGAATGCTTGGCGCAGGGTAACAAATTGCTCAACCCATTTCCCCGATGAAAGATGCCTGCTAAAATTCTTCATTCCGTCCCCCAGTACCGGTATGCAGCTTTTGTGCTTTACAAAAAGCACTACATTGACATTTGCATGTGTGTCTTCAAAGTTTACAGGAAGATCCCTGCTGTGTTGTTTTCACATACGTGACAAAATGTTCATGCGGCAGGCACATTAGACTGGAATCAAAATTCATCCATTAGTAGCAGAGTCCCTCCCTGCCTCTGCCAACTCCATCCCCCCCCCCCCCTTCTCTCTCCACCCGCTCCCAAATTCATTAGAAACTAATGCATCTTATATAACCCAAGGTGGGACGGCAGAAACTTGAGAGCAAAAAAAACACACAAATCAAACTCTCTCCTCCTCTTCCCTATACCTCTGTGAAAACAAGCAAATAATTTGCACAAATTCCACCTGATAGAGAGACAAAATGCAATGGTATTTCCTGCGATGGTGTGGAAAAGCAAGCCATGTCTTCAGTAATATGTTTTTGCCATTAGAGCAGAAACAGGAAAACAATATACAAAGCAAGTGAATGAGTTTGCCCAAAAAAAAAAGAGTAATGAAATACAATAGTTTAGTCTAAATCTGGCTCACTTGAGCCATGTATTTGGGATGCATCTCCAAAATGCATTCCTCAGATGTTTATATCTCTTTTTCTTGGAAGTAGAATAATATTAGTAGTGTAGTTTTGTAATATTTGTTCATCTAACTGCATATTGATGGACCGCTGTTTTAAGGCACATGTAATCTCATATTTCTTCCCTTCCTTCTTTCGTGCTCAACAACACATTTTATTTTTCTTCTGCCTGCCCTGCATCCATGCATCAACAATCGACTAGCTCGACGTCTTCTTGGCTCCGACTGATGCGCCTCGAAGAAAAAAAAATAAGAGGTAAAAATCAATACAAATCCAATTTGGGAATTTGCATTTAACGTCATTTCCAAGATGTTGTGGACTCTATCTATCTACCTATCTCTCCTCTCCCCTCCCTCATCCCCTCCTCCCTTTCGACAAAAAGAATCTGGGGAAGCACATAATTCACCTCCATCTCAACAGGTGTCACGCCCCCACAATGTTTTCAGAATCTGTATGCAGGCTGAAGTAGGCTTCCTGTACGCCCCAGCATAGTGACTTTTACAGAGAGACTTTTTTGTTTTTTTCCCAGCTCGCACACTTGTGCTTTCTTGTTAATCCACACGTATGAAAGCTTGCAATTCTGTTTTTGTTTTTGTTTTTTAGTTTGTTTTTTGCATGGTACAAACGATCTTATTTTTAAACCAGCATGCACATAAATTAACTAGTACTGATGTCTCGTCAAACATTTTAAACATCAGTATTTTTGTGTCAAGAGGATAAACATAGTAGAGCATACACAATGAAGCATGTCTGTCAAGATGGTGGACTGACATTTGCGGCGACGTTCAACAATGAAGAGGGCTTTAAGATCTACAAAAGTCCTCATGCCTGAAACATACAGATGCTGAATTTTGGGATCCCACTGAAGTTGCCAAGAGCTAGCTGCTACTGCAAGAGAGATGTCTGCAGCAAAGGTCATTGAAACTGTTGCAAAAACAGACATCCCAAATCACAGTTCACATCATTGTTAACTACACGGTTGCATCACTACACACAAGCATCAAGAAAGGTTGTCTGTTGAGCGCCAAAAGGGCACTATTTTCCGTGTGCGGGCATAAGCTGTCCTTCTGCATCTCACCTAATATTAGCGGGGTCTGTTGCGAGTTAGTTTCTCACCTTGTTCATGAGTATGACACAGATGTCGACGACGGCCAGAGCGTTGTGGGGCGCGCTCTCCGACGCCCGTCGGAAGGTGATGTACGCCCGCTGGTTGTTGACCCCGATCCGGTTGCTGACATTAGCAGGGTGTCCATCGGGCGTGCTGCTGACGATCTCACACCCTGGCATCACTCTTTCCTTCCCCTCATACAAAATCCTGCACAGGGCAAACATGTACAGAAAATGCTACAAATGTTCATAGTTTAACATTCTATTAAAAAAAGAACGACTAAAAACAAAACCTTTGTTACACACTTTGTAATGAAGGAGGCATAGTCTATTATTTTGGGCATTTTTTTTTTCTCTCTCTCTTTCTCTTATTTTAAAAATTTGATTTGGGAAGCATTTACGTTGTAACACCAGACAGCACATTACAGCTACTTTCACAAAACTTGATTTGTTCACGCCACACACCAACATTTGGTGTTCTCTATTTCTTCTAATGACAATGGCATGGCACGACATCTCATATAAAATTTTGAGATTTGACAATCTGGCATTATCAACATGATGACTACAGAGAAAGCTCTCCCTCACCAAGTGGGCAAAGAAAGAGGGCTACTACCTTCACTGTCAATCCAACATTACCATTATAAATACAGGACTATTTGGGACTGTGCGATCTTCCTATAAACACTAATGGCCAGCCTGACGGGCTGTGGGCTTACCCAATGTCAGTCAGAGGTGGCTTATCATAGCCCCTCTTGACGCAGAGGAAGATGGACGGGCTGGCAATGCTCCCGTGATTGAGGTCTGCCGCCAGCCCAGAGGGTGTGGTCTCCACACAAGTGAATCCTGGTGGAACCTGGAGAGGGGGGGGGGGGGGGGGGGGAGGGATGGGGGTAGAGAAGAAGAAGAAAACAACATGGGCATAGGTTACTTTTCAAACGCTCTATGAACCTTCATTCACATATGACATTATTGTACACTGACAGGATGCTGACAGCATTGACAAGGTTAATGTTAAGAAAGTTGTTGCATCTTCTATTACCAGTAAAAATTGAATTTTGCAAATGAAATAAAGTATGTTATATAAATATAGATGAATAATACTAATACTAATATACTACTACTACTACTACTACTACTACTACTACTACTACTACTACTACTACTACTACTACTACTACTAATAATAATAATAATAATAATAATAATAATGATAATAATAATAATAATATCTATTTAAAGGCACTCGTATGCATCCTTTGCTTCCCAATATTATCATAGAGAATTGAGATTTTGTGATTTTGATGAGAGTGTTGCATTTAATAACAATGTTTTCGGTCCCTGTAAGGTGCTTGACATGAATTTGGAAAACACTGGAAATCACATTTACACTGCACTAGGATATCTGAATGAAATGATTCAGTCATTACAAGGAGTAAGGATTTGAAGTGCATGGAAGAGACAAAATCTAATATGAGGAACATTTCTTTCATGCATTTCACAAGTAGATGTATCTCACTACTGCTCTAGAAACTGTAGAACATCATACAAAGTCCCACTCCCTACACCTCCTCATGGTCAGTTGCTACACACAATTTATGATGTCAATGCTAGTTTCCTGCACTAATTTGACAATGTTTGGCTAAACCCCCAAATTCAACAGCAAAAAATAAAATAATAACAATAAAGAAAAGGATATAAATATGTAGCCATGACGTCAACAGAATTTAGCAAATGACAAATTCTGCCAGGAGTGTGATTTTCATTATATATAACTGTTTAGATAAACCCATAAACTTGATACCCATAACTTGACACAACCCTCATGTGGGTAATACATGCCACAGGCATTTCCAATCCAATGCACAAGGGGAAAGAGAATTAAAAGACAGGATTACGTTACTAATCCCTCACCTCTCCTTTGCCCACCCCCGCTGTAAACAAACAGTGATTCCTCTACTGACTAAAAAAAAAAAGAAAAAATATCAAAGTGCTTTAAAGGTAGTGGTCACAAATATATGCATATTATGGTAACAGGGTATGTCAACAGTGGGCAGACTATAATTTGTAGTGTGTTTAACCACAGTTCCAACTCTTTTATCAGGGCATAGTTCAGAATAACTGCTCTAAATAATCAAGACAGACAAATCAAGATTTGGAATCAAAACTAACAGTCCAGAGGAATGCTGAAATATTCAGTTGAATACTTATGAGAAGTTTCCAAATGAGATGACTTTTGCCATTACTAAACTGTGTTATTGACCCGTTTCTCTGTACTTTCTGAGACACACCTTCACATGAGTTTTAAGAACAGCATTACTGTTTTCATACACCATCAAAAATCAAATTGCAGCGAAGAGCATAACTGTACAAAATTTTACAAAAAGTTTCACGGTCTCCCACATGAATGTTGTTGTTATAATTGTTGTTGTAGGGTTTTTGGTTTTTTTTTTTTTGGTTTTTGCTTTGTTTTGTTGTTGTCGTTGTTTTTAATTGGATGGGGGGGGGGGGGGGTCATAAAGCTCTTTGAGCTATTCCCTATACACAGGCAGTAATGATTTTAGCACTTGACACACAAAGTCAAGATGAAATTTGGGCTTTTGATTAATTTGATGCGCTCCACACACTGATTATCAATCTAAGCGCTTCTTTTGCCTGTTGTGCATTTGTTTTAATACAGTAATGCCTTACGAATTCTGATTTTTACATCACTTTGTATCTCCCTCCCCCCCCCCCCCCATCTCTGTTCTATAAATCGCACAGCATGTTACATGGTCATTGTTGGGTTAATGCACAAATTCCTAGTGTTCATCCAGAAATTAATCCTTCATTTCAGTTGACGTCATGGATGGTTACGTGGTTCAAGCTCTAAGTAGACATCATCAAAAAGCTAAGTGTGGAGGGCACGATTAGGGCCTTTCATGCTGTCAATGAAAAATCCTTGTAAGAGTTGATTGGCACCTGTGCCACAAGCCACCTGAAACCTCACTAGAAAACCTCACAGTCTGGAGCCTGATTTTTGCAATAGTGAGCTCTCACCACAGAAATAGCCAAATTCATCTGGTCACTTCTCCTTTACGTTTGGGGTTTACACTCTCCACAGCCACTAGTAAAAAGTGCAGTTTGCCCCTCAGCTGATGTTACATCACGGCAACAGCAGCACAACATATACTGCCAAGGCAACTGCTCATGCTCATTAACCCATTGAGGATGGACCGATTTTGCTATAACACGCATTTCCCACAGACACCTGCCCAAGCTTTCTCTGGACTCATCCTCAACGGGATAAGATACTTAATAATTTGCTTAACTTGTAACCTCACCATTTCTTTGTTGCAGTGTGTGTGACTGGACACCTCCCATCACTGTAAATACCTAATGTTGCCATATTTCACAGCAAGAATGCACTTGCCCCTATTAACCCGTTCTGTACGGGAACCTGGTGACCTGCATGTTAAAGTCTATGAGCATTTCAGAATTCAGTATGCAACAGGTTAAGAAAGACATGAGGACAGATACCCACCTTTTCCCCCTGACTCTTGATGATGATCGCCACATCCGTGATGGGGGCGAGGTTCTTCGGGGGCTTGCGAGGACCCTCGCTCTGGATCTCCTCCTCCAGCGGCCGCGACGTCTTCGTCAGGCCGGCCACGACAAAGTAATCGGCGACCCTCTGGCCGCCACTGTGATCCTCCATCATTGGCTGGATCTATGTGAGCATGTCGACAGCAAAGGTAGTCCTGGAGGCAATGAGAGCACAGGGAAAGTGATAAAATCTATTAGTATAATCCCTGACACAACTCTCAGTGTGTACCAAATGGAAAGGGAGTTCACGACCAAAGGATATACTTTTTCCTTACAACTGCTACGGAAGAGCGGTTTTCCTGTTTATATCTATTTTTTTTTTTCTGATAGAGTTTTATCAACTGTCCATTTGCCTTCTGTGGAAGAGGAACTCTCCTCACTGACCACTATCTGCAAATGATTTTACATAGCTGCATCATAAACTCGATGGCCCGTCAATTAGACGTGTACAACTCTCACACACTTAACTGATATGGTACTTATGTAAAATGTACATGCTAGCGCATTAAACCAAGTAGATGCATGAGCAAGCTACATTGTACTTGTACTTTCGACCTGTCGGTTGTGCTTTCCAGGTCAAACCTAGGCTCCAAATGCGCATACAGTGTACAGAAGCAAGTGAAACCAAACTGGATGACACTTTTAGAACACAGATGGCCAGACATGATTACGAAAGCATGTCTTGCAGAAATATGAATCAAAATTGCTTTTGTGGGAAAGACTGACTAAAAATAGCTCAAATTAGCCAGAAACATATAAATGTATACATACAAATTCTTTCATGAGTGAGAAAACAATCTCTGTCAACATCTGTGAATGATTTAGAACAATCTGTAAACAGAACTGATTTTCCTTTATAAGGGGGATTACTGTAGCTTCAACTGCGACTATCATGTTCCTTGTAATGTTTCATTCCTTTCTTCTCTACATTCCCATAAGAACACCCCCTCTTGGCTATTAAAGAGGAATTAAAAAACTTTCATGGGAAACTGAAAAGGTGCTGGCAATGCGTAGGCTTCCTATAAGGTCACACCACGTTCAGTTGTCTGACAAAGCAGCGAATGGTGCGTGGCAGGCATTCATCCCGAACAGGGCTTGCGTGGGATGCATTTCATTGTAGCGACCGTTTGGACAACACTCCTTCTTCCTTGCATGTTTACGAGCAAGGAGGCTCTGCACTTCTTGTCTACCTGAGCATGGTTCCTCAAACTTCCCTTCCCACACAAACGCACACGTCAAAGACAATCTGACTGGGGGATAAAGATGGACATGCCCATAATCATTTCCTGCGTTCCATCTCGCTTGGCTGATCACAAACTTATCATGGGAACAATCCTCGTCTTCCTTTTGTACACTTCTCCAGCTTTGGTTAAGAAATGCTATGTGAATTGACAGAGAAAAAGCCACAAATTATTGTACGAAAAGGTCTCATGACAAGGAATTTCATTTTAATTTTTTTTTTCTTTTAATCTCTGGACCGGTGTAAACTGAATATGACACCTGTTGCAGACCATGAACACTACAACAGTGTGCAGGTGTAATGTAATCATCAACCAATATTCAATAAGGGCTCATACCATTGTAATGGAAGGAGATACACAAAAATACTAGCAAGAGAGTTGTCAGCTATGACAGGATAAACACATTTGTAGGTCTACAAGCATTTTTCTCATTCAATAATTGTATGCACTTTTTTTAAATAGTAGCAAGTTCATTCTTATGACTGTCAAGTAGTACATGCTAACCTGCGCAATCTTCTTGCTGAGATACAGTAGCTGTATTAACAGGCTTTTGAGTGTTGTTATGGCACACACACATACACACACAAATACACTATTAGCATGCACAGTATACTAATGTATGTCTTGTAGCCTTTCATTCATGTGCTATTAGAATTGACATCCATAATTACGCACTCTCCAAAGAAGACATCATTTCTAATGTCATGACTTCACAGTCCCTTTCATAAAGACTTGTTACACACTGCTTACTGTGATTTCACTGCTTTCTCCACACTACTGCAATTAATTTAGTACAAAACTGATGTATCGATCTTCATCTACAATGTAAGAACCTTTCAATCCTTCTACAATGTACATTTGGACAGGTGCATGCTCTGGAGAAATCACCAAATCAGCCAATTACGGGGTGCATGATATGGCAATCCACTGCATACTGTCTGCAATACTGCAGGTGCAGCGGTGTCAATTCCGAGCCCATCGTGGAATTCACTGCCACAGGCGTCATTCACATCCACCCAAAGTCAATATTAAAATGTATTGGCCCTGCATTATCATGTGACATCAACTGTGCACTAGTAAGGTAAATTTGGTGCAAATATGAAGCTCGAAAATGGCAGGACAGAAAGTGAAATTGCTATAAATAGAATCTATTCTGATAATTATTAGTATTATTATTATTATTTTTTTTTTTTTTTTGGGGGGGGGTAACTTCTTTCATGATGACTGGTGCCGCAGAATGTGTAGCATTGGTTTCCTGTACAGAAAGTGCCGTGCAGGACAAAGCTATTGTGATTCAGTGTTTAGGGCGATAATGCTATTCCCCTTCACTGCCTTTGATGAAGCGACACACGGTAACACCGCACTGTTGGACACACAAAGGTATTGATCACATACCGCGACAGACTGGGGCATGATAATGGGTCTAGGGGGCTGATGAGAGTGGGCACCAGCGGTACGTGCACTTGACAAGGCCACCTACAATTAATTGTTTAGATCAGAGACTCTGACGGGATTGTTAATGAGGCGTGTAAACAAGAGTAACCAGACCATGTGGCTTTCATGCCTCCAGCCTGTTGTATCAATTCACAATGTTCAAAAATGCGATGAGCTTGGACTGAGTGGGAACACTGCTCAAAAAGGCAAGTCCCCATCCTACTCCTCCCCCCCCCCCCATCCCCCTCTCCCATTATCCCCCATCCCCTTTTTGGGGTGGGGATGGGAGCAGGTATCAATGTTTGTTCAAGTGCTAGTGAAAAACTGAACTTATCAAGTATAAAATGATATTGTATGCTATACATTATACATATTTATACAACACCTATTTAGAATGTACAATGTAGCTATCCGATTGGTCGATTGCCCATCATGTGACATTTAGTGAAAGGTTCTATTGCACGCTCTGGCTGTCTCAGCGTGCAATTTTGGTTCGATCAAAATGTTCTATTGCACGCGCTCTGATGTCACAATAAACAAACATGTGCCGCGCGCACTCAACAACTACAAGCCACTTACAAGCGCGTACTTTTGTCACTATTTTTTTGTAAACAACGTTTCGCATACATACATACACGTTGACATGTACATACACGGTGACTGCGACTGTGAGGCTACTCATTCGTCTTTCACGGAAATTGGTTACCATTTCTGTGCTAAATTCAAGAATCTGTGAGTACCAAATTCGTCGACATTCGAGGTGTTGTATAAAACAAATAGTGTATGGTCTTTACTCGTGCAATGGAACGAGATTTCGCACTCGGTGAAAGATAAGGCGCACTATTCAACTCGGCTTCGCCTTGTTGAATATAGCGCCTCTATCTTTCACCTCGTGTGAAATCTCGTACCATTGCACTTGTGACCATTCACTATTTGTATAATAATGTATGCCTTGATGCCAATATCAACCACTCCAGACCAACTCACTTTTCTTTATACATGGGTCCAGTGTGTGCTATGCTGCATCTTGCACTGGTTGTTATTGCCAAGGAAATATTGCAATAATTACTTTGTCAGTATATAGTATTATATTCATCAATTGGTTTTTCTTTCATGACTGCAACTTCAAATGTACTACAGGCATTAGGCAAATTCAGGCAAAGTGTGGACTCAGGCTGCGTTTATATAACTTGAGAGAGAGAATCGCATTTCAAAACGCGTTTGGAACGGTGTTTGCAAACATGGTTTGAAATGCGATTCTCAGGGTGCCGCGTTTATCTAACCATCATACAATCGCGATTTGAGTAGTGTCACTGCGCACCTGCTTTGCGCCGTTTGACCCGGGAAGTAAAGGTCAACTGCATACCACCAAACATGCCTCATCAGTCACACACAAATAGTGGGTAGAGAGCACAACCGGAAACAGCTGGGATTTGACCTTGAGATATACACGCGTTTCAAAACGGCACTGCGTCTATCTACTCACAGAACGGCGATCGTGGTCTCAAACATGTTTCAAAATGCTCTTTGAAAGGCGTTTCAAAACAGCATTTCTAAATGCATTTGAAAACACGGTTGCATTTTTCTAACCCCTGGAAATGCCTCAAACACGTTTAGGATTGTGATTCTGAATCAGAAAATTTTTAGATAAACGCAGCCTCATACATGTGGCGCAAGGCGCGGTGTGCACAACGTCACAGCAAACCCTGCTTTGCAGGACAGCTTGGGTGTTCTTCTCTTTCACTTTCAGGTGCCTGAACTTCCTCTCATGAAAAGATGCGCATGAACTTGAAGTCAATATACCGCACATGACATCCTCAGGAAGTTCCGAGGCTCTCTAAAAGCCATTCTCTTCCCCCACTGCCGGAACCAGCCAATCCCTTCAGGATTTCCACTAGGATGGAAGTGATAACACCGTGCCCATCATAACCAGCAGCTGGCAGACACACACTTTCATTACTATTTAAAGCCCCATATAGTTTTAGGAAACAAAAACATACAACTTGCGCACAACAACATATTCATAAAAAAATTTAATAATTGGAAGTAGAACTGCACATACAAAAGCTCTTGTACATGTACATGCAATGTAACTTTATGAAACCATAAATATGCAATAAAGTTTAAATACACATCATCTAACATGCAAAATATTATGAACTAAAGTAAGGTCTCAATGAAAGAAATAATCAATTTGAGGCCAATACTTGATATCCTTTTTCATAAATATTATTACATCCTGGAAAAGAATACTGGTAAACGACACAAACCTTTAGATGTTCTCGATACCTTATATCTTTTTATGATTGCTACACTTGAAGCTTTGCATACTCCATTACATTAATGTACATTTGTTATGGTATTGTTACATCAATAAATACTTGCATTTTACAATTATGTAATAGGGTACCAGTAACCTTTCGCTCAATTCTATCAAAACCTTGTCATGTGCAGTTTGTCATAAGAAACCAAATTACAGCATGCTCTATGCATACCACTGTAGTCATGTAGAACTACAGTTAATGTTTTTTGTCTACCCCTTACATCTGTCCATGTAGGCCCACTGATCATCTGTGAAAATAAAGTCTTTCATGTCTGAATGTTTTTCGTTTTTTATCCACTCTGGCCAATAACACTGGCTCTGTCCAAAGGATCTTGATCAAAAACCAATCTCTCCCAAGTAACTTGTGTTACAGTACCTCTCTCGAGGTGCACAGAAGAAAATTGGCTGCAGAGTCTTTGGAGCGACTGAGGTGAATTCATGCATTCTATTTCTGGGACACTGGGTCACTTCGCGCATTTGCCCAGAGTTTTTCGTGGCCTTTCCTATTCAGGGGTCAGGCAAATTGAGCATTAGGTCGTCCATGGCCAAGAGGCTATAGCAGCTAAAAAGCTGGCAGATTGAAATAGCCTGGCATCCAGGCTCAAATTTGGCACTTTACCAAGCAGAGTGATATAATCTACTGGTAGGGAACATCATGCCTTGCATACAGTTCTGTACATCCACCTAGAACAGAGACTAAAGCAAGCTGGCATGTTCAAGCATAAATCTCTTAAATAGCATCATACGTTACGCATAATGTATGGATTTAAACCTTAGTTGGTCAATAGGCTGACATATTCTTGGACAGGGCATGTAGGAAGGAGCTCATTACAGTCTGAAAGGTAGGCTACAGAGAAGAGGATCCCACAGAAATCTCCTCCTGTAGGGCCCCCTCGTTGGCCAGAGAGGGGAGTGTGGCGGAACGTCATTCATCGCACCTAATAAGATGCACACCTCCTGCATCAAACTGGAGGCATATTACCCAGGAGGGTGCACCTTAGTACAGGAGAGAGCCATTGTTATCATGTGAGGACATAATTTCATGTAAGAATGCAAGGGAATATGATCAACAACTGTTTACATGCTGCCATAAACACCTGCTGAATAGACAGGTATCACTTGCCACAATAACATCGTGTATGATGTTACACCCTTTTTAGAAACAAGCCATACCGAACGCCTTCGCAAAAGACTGGGTATCACCTTTCTGTGAGAAGATTTACAATGTATGATTGACCACAGTATGTACAATGTACATTTAAATATGAAAAAAAAATTAAGTTACATAGTATGTACATATTTCTTGTTTTCTATTTTGAAACTACACTGAAACTAATACTGCAAACCTTGATTCCTGGCTAGCTAAATGCAACTGGTGACTCCAGCAAATAATCATTTCTCCAAAAATTAAGTTTTGCAAGTGAAGAGGGTAGGAGTGTGGGAATAAATTGAGTGATGATGCAATAATGCTGGTTTCCATAGTTTCATGCAAAACTCAATAATAATGATCTACGTGTATATGACTATTGTTGAGTTTTGCACACAGCATTAATGATAAATTAGTCAACATTTCGGTTTCTATCGGCATTTTTCACAACTGTTATATTTTATATTAAACATGCAATCTGCAGGAAATCAATTAATTCAGTTATTCTTACAGCAGTCCTCATCCCACAATTTTATTACTCTATAAGCATTTAAAAAAGACTTTTTTCAATTTCAGATGGAAACATTCATTTAATAAGCTACAGTGCTCACAGGAAATTGCATGCAGTTAATATGGGAGAGGGACACTGTCATTTATAACTGAAACTAGCAGAAGTCCAGGTCTTTCTCGCAGAGCCAGGGTACAGCTTTCAAAACGCAAATGGTTTCCCTTTCAGTATATAATCATTCGTTCAAAACAAAACATGCATAATATACAATGTACATTTGTGTACATCATACATACAGCAGTACATCACTTACATTGTACATCCACGAGATTAGATACTCAGTAAGAGTTGATAGAATTTCTGTACCAGGAGAGCATCGCAGTTTATTGTCCAGACATTTCCAAAGATGTACAGTGTATGTATACGTATACTTCAGAAGGAATAGCAAATTCCAACTTACTGTAAAACATGATATTTTAGCGGCATGACATTTTTGCGAATTGGAGCCGATGGCCTTTTTCACAGCACAAAATTTTCGCGAAGTGCCTCTGACATTCAATGTATATAGTGTAGACAAGAGTCTTTTAAATTTTAATTTTGTGAATATTTGTTCTTGCGAAATTCATGAAATTAAAGGTCCTGTTTACCTTTGGGAACAGTGATTGAAAAAATTTCAAGATATGACATTTAATGCATATGTGTAGGTCTGTTGTACCACAAAACATCCTATCATATAACATTTTCGCGATAAAGCCTAAAATATAAGGAGATATCTGTATTTTTCTCAATAAACTGTAACTTTACGGTTTAGTCTGGAAACATTTTTATTTTAACTATTGTTCACATTTTGTATACAAAATTAACAATACTTAACATCAATTTTACCGATTAAAATTTTTACAGTGGTTGTTTCTATCCCTAACTCACATTTTAGAACTATTTTAAAGCACTGATGCTGGGATTTTGTTTCATCTGCAAATGGTAAATTATGCCTTTAAAGGGACTGTACAGTACTGGTTGAGGTAAGGGATTCATGTTTTGAACATTTCTAAGTGAGGTAATGAGAAATCTTTTATGAAATTTGAAAGAGCATGCAATTTTATAAGGATTCAATGTTTATTTGATGAAAATTGGTTTTCAAATGGCTGAGATATCCCAAAAAGTGATAATGATAAAAGGCGACAGGCCGCAACTTTATTAGGATCTCTTTGTTTCACCTTGTTTTTGGATATCTCAGCCATTTCAAAACCGATTTTCATCATATAAACTTTTGATACCCTTTAGAATGCATGCTCTTTGACATCTCATAGAGTGGTTTCTGAATATCTCGCAAAATGTTAAAAGCTAAATCCTCACCTCGACCAGAACTGTACACACCCTTTAAAATGTATGCGAACGTTCCTCGTTTTACAGTATTGTACACAAGCTTCCATGTTTCTGCCAACATGGCATGCCCATCAAATACATGGCAATGCAATCCATATATTCCATCATTCACAGAAACAGAAATAAAAAAGAGTGTTCTCACAAAATGTATTTTTACACCTGAAAACACAGTAAAATCTATCAAACAAGGGAGCACATGTATACAGTACAAGTGTACAGCTGTACATGTATGAGAGATTACAGTAGCCTTTTGACAAGGCCCTCTTGCTATCAGAGCTCACTTCGCTTGCCCCATTTGCTCATCCCCATACAGTGAGGGGGTCTTGTCAAAAGGCTAATGAGAGACTTGATTTCAGAAATTTGACCCGTCATTGGAGAATTGCCCAGGTCCTCGCTCAAACAGGAAATGACATCACAATATCTTCTCTCTCCCTCTATCTCTCACTTTCTCCTTCACTCTCTCCCTCTACATGGACAAGACCTGTCCTTCACCCAAATGACATATAATTCTGCACATTTACCCTACCAAGTGATGCTGTTAGTATGCGCTGGTTTATAAAGTCCACACATTCACATTGTCTTTCTAAAATCAAAGAATCATGCACAGAGGGATGTGTCTTCAGAATGAGAATTGTCAATTCAATGGACGCACATGGGCCAAACAGAACACATTTGAGTGCTACTTCATAACCTTGATATTATTGATGATGATGATGATGATGGTGACAATGATGATGTTGGTGGTGGTGGTGGTGATGATAATCATGGTTATCATTGTAATAATGCTGATAATAGCAATCATTTCATTATCATCATTCTTTTAATCATGGGCACCATTATCATTATCATCAGTATTATTATTATCATCCAATAGTCCTCATGTTTGTTATCAATCCTATTACAAGCTGTAAAGGAATACTGACAATGGATATCAGAGCAACAATAATCTCAATAAAATTGAAAACAATGAGTTGCTAAGTATACAATGGAGGAACTACATGTACTTTATGTCATGCATTCTAATTCAGTGATTGATGGACATATGTACGTCAAAATAGAGTTTGTTTTCCAGCGACAAAATCCATATTATTTCTAGCAAACGCATCTCAAGATCTTGACTAAATCTCAACACACCTCCACGTGGCGCAGTCATAGAGTCTGGCACATTTGTCATTATGTGCTTCACACTGCCATGTGTGAAGTGCGTGGCAGTCCATGCATTCTACCTATACATGATGTACAATATACCATCACACATAATAGCAATGCACAGCACCTTCACTCAGTTCAATGTGATTTGGTTGGCAGGTAAACATAGAGCGGCACCACGGCTAATATATTATGTGCCTCTTGCCGCTCTCGTGCACAGCCATCCTTGCAGTCAGCAAATAAAACCTATTCCCTCAATTGCTACCCAGTGACTGCATCGCCACCTACAGCTCCACTTGTTGTTGCTTATTTTTCTCTCTCTTTTCCCGTTTTGTGTGTGTGTGTGTGTCTGCCAATAGTTGACATCTCACAGACTTAAATAGCGAAGCACTCCCTCTTATACATCACAGCGCCTCTTGCGTTTCACAACAAGTGAAGCGCACGCGAGTATCCGGCACTCTGGCTCTTGAATGTTTGATGGAGGGGACCGATTGGCGTGCACCCTTCCAAGATAAATCACATCCGAGCAACGCTGGGTTGGTCTTGACTTGCCCTCAAATTCATGCCAAAAACAGCAGAATTTCATATGCACGACTGGCTTCCTGCCTCCCCGTGTTATCGTTTGTCTCCTGTTCCGTCAATCTTTCCCAGCGATGAGACTAGACTCAAATTGTAGCAAACTGCATTACTCTAGTCTTCCCACGCAATCGTACACACAATCTCTTCAATTCAATGCATGCCCTCACTCTGTGTTTATCAGCCAGTAAATCAGCTAGCCTCTGCCTTAAATGCAAGTGGAGACACAGCTAAACACCTTCGAGTTAAAAGTAAATATATCTCTGATGGCCCTCATGCAGAATATTATATATAGTAATTTTTTGGTCGCAGCAGATCGTATGACATCCAGATAGACCACAGCAAGGCCAATTCATTCCAAGTAAAATACCAGCTGACAGTCTATCACAGAAGAACACGTTGTTGGGTATTCCACAAAATTTGCTGTTTATCTGACGCAATTCATCAAAACTTCACAGAATCACTAGATTCTTTGGAAGTTTTAGCAAAATCATGTTGTTCATGCCAGTCACTACTTGCAATGACAAAGTTAATCAAGTGCATCTAATGGAATAAATTGTTTTGCTTACAGAATTCTTCAAAACCAACAAGTATTTGTAGTAACCACGAGAAACATAGTCAGTCAATCATTATTCTTCATGCATCTCTCCTTTCATTTATATGATTTTATTTTTTTTATTTTGTTTTCTATCATCACAAAAAAAAAGTTTACACAATTCTCAATAATTTACAGGCAACTGAAGGAAAATAATATTTTTTTTTAAGGTAGAAAACAAGAGAAAATTACATCCAGATGTGTGGAGCTCAGAGAGAATGTGCTACCTATCTGACACACATTATCATAAACTGTCTTCGAGTATCTCCTCCTATATCACGCCAAAGCATAGAGACTGAACTTGAGGTAATTCAAACAAGGCTCTTCAGGTCCTACAGCCTCGGTGTCGCCAGCAATCAATCAGTGCTTGACGACCCTTTACGACTCCCTTCGCTCGCAGGATCCACAGTATGGAATGCACATTTCCTGCATGCCAACAGCTTTGTCATCGTCAATCAACTTCACACATCACCGTGCATAAAACTGCATGCAGAACACGGTTGTAGTAATTCCACTGAATCAAGTGTACACATGTATGTCATGATAAAATAACTTCTTATTCGATAGATCAGGAGTTGTAAAAAAAATAAAAATAAAAAAATCAATGCCAGAAATAAGAGCTTATCAGTGCCTTAATCTTGTAGACATTTCTTGAAATATGTAATGTTGCTATACATTGTACATGTATGTGCTAGCTTTTACTTTGAATTTGTTGATCAGTAAATATTTAATGTAGCTTACCTGTGAAACTGAATACATTTAGCATTTATCATACTAGATACACAATGGATGATGAGAAACTGTCATTTGACGATACCATGCTGTACCCAGCAGCAGAAACACAAAAAGGTACATCTAATTTTATGTTTCATTGAATTTTAACAGACAGGAGTGTCTCAGTTACAAATTGGAGCATACTGCATTTATGACACCACAATAGCAATTTTAATGAGTAATCCAAACATCCATATGGAGTTCCAAAACCATGTAATTCTCATTTTCAGTTTGTTTTCTTTTTCATGCACACCACCTTGCCATGATACAAGCTCTTGGAATTATCAGGGTGTGTGGTTGTGCAGGAATTTATTCTCGGGTAAACATTTGCAATGCATTTTACGGGAAAAGACTTGCTGAAACAAAACTGACCCATCCGACATACACAAAAGATAAACTCAAATTCTAGCATGTTTGATAGGCATTTTTATTGTATATCATTTCAATATACAAATACACATTTGTATGTATCCTGATTACATCTGTAATAGGATTTTGAAGTTTCTTTAACATTATATACAATTGTATTCCAAATCTCTGAGACATCAAGTAAATTTTGCACAGCTAAGGAAACTAAACTGCTTCCGCATGAGACCCGTTGTCATGAAGTACAGATCACACAAAATCTCACCTGTATAATAACTCACTGCAGTTGCTGGTGTTGCAATAGAAAGACACCATACACACGAACTTGATATCTTGCAGCTGGTCTCAAGTTGTCTTCACTATCTGTCTTCCAGTGTCTGTGATAGAATGACAAGATACCATACAAAAGTCATTCATAAGTACAGCCGTGAGTCTGGTAATGACCTAGTTCATGTTGCAGAATGCAGAGGCAAGGTAAGGGGACAAACCTTGAAATGTTTACTGGTGGCTGACTGAGGCCTCTTTGTGTTTGCTTTCTGAGTGCGATTGCAATTACAATACTTGCACATTCACACGCACACACACAGGCGGAGATTAGCGGGAACAGCCGATGACTGGAACAGACACAAAGTGTGTGTTCTAGGTATGATGCATCAACAAGTCATGGCTACAGATGAACACTAATTATATGGACAGTTAGCAGCGTCACATCTTTACAACATACAATGTTTACCATGGTACACATTGCAAGGACCGAAGGTACAACAATGCGCTTCACTGTACACAGTCATTAACCCTGTAGGCCTACCCATTGGGGAATTAGTTACATACACTGCAACATCACTTTTTGCACGGTCAAGGACCTTGGGGTCAACCATGGACCTACAACAAAACACAAGGTCCACTGAAATACAGTTTGATTTTCTCTGAAAACCACAGGAAAACCCCCTATCATTTGCCACATTCATTTTGATGTGCTGGCATGACATTTACATTGTACTTTAACTACACACTTGAACTATTCCATAAAGGAATTCCAGAAAGAAAACAAAAACAAGAACAAAATATAGTTCTCTTAAATTACTGTCCTTTCTTGGCAATTGTACATTGTAAGTTCACCATGTCAATGTTTGCATGTACTCATTTGGACATGTGATAAACTTCAAAGCAAATACAGTAGCTGCCCCTTGTCATATTAATGTTGCTATTTAAGTATGATGACATAAATGGTATCCTGGGGTACCAAACAAAAATCAGCCATTTTGTTGAATTATTTTTTTTTTTTCAAAAGGTTGTACCCTGGGTGCCAAAAAGAGGAAATTATTTTGGTGCTGGAGCTAGCGCGCGCTAGCCACTGCACTGCACTGCACTAAAGCACACGCTAGTGGTATCGCAGCTTCCAACCACGCACAGTATAACATGCAGTGGCATGGGAATGACTATGTAGATGCACACACAGTGCATGCATTTTTCTCTGGCTGTCCTCGAGTGGACGTGAGGTGGCGCTACACAACGCGATTACCCGGGGTACTACGGTACCCCGGGGTAACGCATGATGCATCATATCGCAAATGCAAGAGCACACATTTAATGGAGGCATTACTGATACTGTACTAGTTATAATATTTTCTATCTCATAAAAAGTAAGTTATGCACATTGACATTCACAGCCACCCTTTATGATTCATAAAAAGTATACAGCAAATGCAAGATTTCGGTATCGTCGTACCTACAATGTAAGTGGCTATGCAGGTACATGTATATCAAAAGAAATTCACCATCATTCTCTCCTCTCATTTATGTCTTAATGCGTTTTAATTTCTTTTTAAGCGCTTCTAAATTATGCTTTGAAATATACACAGGTTATGGAAACTACATACTTCAATACATTAATGAATTCCAATAATCTAATGTCTTTGATGCATCAATAAAGCAATTACGTTTTTATAGACAATTAACACTAAATAGCAGAAGCCTTCAATACCGTGATCCTTAGACAAGAAAAAAAAAATCCTACTAGAGTCTGGAAACAAGGCAATAGCTTCAGGATTCCCCATCCACTCCAGATAAATTTGATTTGTAGAGCGATGCACAAATGTCAAATGAGCTTGTATGTGCACAGTGCAGGTAATTGAAGGCGGAATGCATCCGGAAGTCTTACGCAAAGCAATTGCGAAATATGAAGATCAACCTATCCATCCACAAATCCTACCACATCTCTCTTGTCCTCCTCTCCCATATTCATCTGTAACGTAAGGTGGATTTGTGCATGATTCAACGAGTGGTAGACTGTATGATATGTGACAGCGACACTGTGTAGTTTGGCGATATTGTACAGTCTGTAGTTTTCATGACATGTCTCATTGATTTGCCAACATATAGATAAGAACTTGCAATTTGTGTCGCGTCATTTCAATGTTCAACCAAATGTAGAGAGGTTCCGCAGCCAGAATATGAATGAAATGACTAGTCAAGTACAGCACACATTACACAGCAATTTCAAGGTGGTACTGTATACGCTGTTATTTTCGCGTACAGATATTTTCGCGAATTAGGAGGTCATAGACATTTTCACGAGATGTTGTTTTCGCGAACTGATGCTGACGCTATCGCAACTGCACTATTACCCTAGCGCATGGAGACATTTTTGTGTGTTGTTAAATTCGCGATCCAACTGAGATTCGCAAAATTCGCTAAAATTAAACCCTCGCAAAAATAACAGCTTATACAGTATTTCCATCTGCACTGAGAACATACAATGTATAAACCAGAGACTGGCTACAATCAGGTACAGTAGATGCATTCCAAATCAGATTCAAGCAATTTAGTATTAAACCATCACTTATCTTTTGTTTATGTTGTACATGTTGTGTTAGTTGACTGCAGAGTGTCACAGACAGTATTAAAAGCAAGAAACACAGATAATTTATCAAGGTTCATTAAGATCTGGGTCATACAACTACATGTAGTACACATAAACTGAAACCACATCCAACTGGTCATCACGACCAGAGACAGCATAGACACTCAATATGTTGGAGAGGTCAAGTATTAGTGGTCCACTTTGTAGGAACAGTATCAAATTACTGTAAAACATGATATATTCGCGGCACGAAATTTTCGCGAATTGGAGCCGACGGCCTTTTTCGCGGCAAGAAATTTTCGCGAATTGCCTCTTGCGTTCAATGCATATAATGTAGATAAGAAATTTCGCGTGCATTTTAATTTCGCGAATCTTGGCGCTCGCGAAATTCGCGAAATTAAAATGCACGCGAAAATTTCTCGTTTTACAGTAAGTGAGGGATTCTTTATAAAATGAATATCAATTTTACAGAACCAGCATTTTGTTGATTTTCACTTGACTTGTTTCAATGCTTGAAATCATGTCGAATTCATTCTTGGTACAAATTATTCATATGATGAAAATATCATTATCGCAATTTCTGCTGGTACTACCACTGCGTGTACTTCACAATGCAACAACAATAATGAAAGAAATATAAGTATAACCAGGATCTTAAATTACACTATGTTGTAGACACTCCTACATTATGCTACAATGAATAAAACAAATCAACATGTAATACACATCACATACAATGTACATGTACAATTTGTGAACGTCTACTGAATTAGAAATAAAATCTTTATGGATAGTAACAAAAAGGAACATTACATTTATTTTCATGTTAAATGAACTAATCTTTACATGATATCACATGTTAAAGAAACACAGGTTGTGCAATGCCAGTAGTTACGGTATGTTTGAATTTAAGAAATGGAAGCAGTGATCCATTGCAAGTCTATGCAATAATAGCTTGTCAATTCTATATCAACATGTACTGAATCATAAATTCAGAACAAGAATAATATTGTTCCTTCAGAAAATGATTTTTTTTTCATTATTTAAATCTAAAAGGACTGGGACCTTGCCCCCGTCACTTGATATAAAAATCTGATTTGGCAAGAACAAAGCCAATGCCAAACATTCCAAGCTGAACACACCAGACAATGTAGACAGGACAATTTCATGATTGCTGGCAATAGTGACATTATAAGGCACAGGCAGATAAATGTAAACCCAAATTATTAAAATAAAAATAAAAAATAAAAAACCAGACGGATGCTTATAAGCAGAAAAGTCAATAAATCAACCCTTCCATTCAGCATAGCAATCCTGCAAAAACACATGAATGAATAGACAAGTTCAGATGCCTGCTGGCAGCTTTTGGCTTATAACCTTGGGATGATAGAAGACAGCCAATCACATATCGTGTGTCATACCGTATATTGTATGACAAGGGTAGGGCAAGCACTACAGTCAACGTACTTCGCCCTGCAGTATGTATTACGCGATCTGTAGGATCGCAGGTAAAAGAGTGTTTCACAAATTGCCACTCTCATGACTAATGCATGCATAGACGAAGGACTGCAATCATAAACAATTTAAACGTACTCCATATGACCATAATTAATGAATTACTTTTAAATGCAAGCTTACTATCAACCCCCCCCCCCCAAAAAAAATGTGAATATTAAACATGTTAGTACATTGGGTCGCACTTAACTTTTTTTGTAACTAGCCAGGCGGACTACTTCGAATCAATTTTGATACTGAAGCAATATTTTGGCTAGCCAGACGGACTAGTAACTTCAGAATTTGATGACTTTTAGCTAGTCCGACATGATTTTGGGTGGCCAATGGCCAGCGGACCATCGCCAATTTCGAGTGGAGTTACAAGCCTTGTTTCAAATTATGTACATTTGTACAACATTCCCACCTTTTGCAGTACAAGCATTTGACACTGCTGCAACAATGACTTGATTTTCTGTTGTGAGGGGGAGGAGTTTGCAACATTTTTTTTTTTTACTGCACTGATGTGATGTTACCAACACACTTTTTAAAATGACAATAATCTGCCACAGCACATTAGAGTGAATGTACATGTACATTGTAGATGTTGACAGAGCTCTGAGCGGTCAAAGTCTTCCTGCTATTAGACAAAGTGTTTACAAAGTTTAAGATGCAGGGAAACAAAGGCTTCCTTCCAGCTGGACTGTGTCTACAGTGAAGCAGGTGGAGATGCTACAATGGCTTCACAACTCAGTCCTAGACTGCATTGATTAGTTCAACAGGAGACAAAGAGAGCCACTAATCCAACTGCACAGCACCCAGATGTGTCAAAAGGTTCAATGGGGGAAACCCCTTCAATATATTCTCCTTTTTCTTTCATACAGCTCAAGTGCAAGTATACACTGTGTGAAGACCACGCCTACTTGGTAGAAAGGGTTGCGCAACTGTGTCAAGATCGAAAATAGCGACCACTGTGATCAATTTTGGAGGCATGAGTCCTTCTTTGTATGTAAGACTGGTTCAGTTTGTCGAGACCTCGGATACACCACGCTTTAATAAAGACATGGAACGCACTTGGCACGTCAAACCATGCAATGACACAAGAAATAAATGATAAAAAATGCATTGTGAGAGAGAAAGGGATGGGCCTACAGTATGTTTCCATATATAAACAAAATCAAACAATCAACATGATATTGTACTATTCAAGACAAAAATTCAGGCAGTCCGGCCATGCTCAAAGATGCCCACTGTTGAACATTTGTGGTAGGGGAGCTCAATTTCAGAAATTGTAGAACATCATCAAGTTGAGGGATAGGCCTAATGTTTAAATGTATGAAAACAAAGGAAAAAGAAAAAAAAGTTCAGAGCAAGCAACACATGAAAATTATGCTGCACTATAAAGAGGTCTATAAATACACATTATAATCATTCTAATTATATACCCTTTATTGACAGGTAAATCCAGTCTTATCCAGTAGGGCTTACATGTAATCACAATTCACATGGATATTTTCTCTTTTTTTTTTTCTTAAGCATTTACATTCTAGTATTATTTTCAATACATTTGTTATAATCTCTTTCATATATTAGAAACTCTAATATTTCAAAGCATACAGTTCAACTTTTGCACACTAGAGGCATTGATAAACAATGCTTTGAACAGCCTCTGAAACAACTGCCATTATACCCTGTTGATGTAAGAAAGTCCTGACCAGTGCAAACAGCATAATGTCATTGGCCCATCCCTAATTTATTAGGCTAATTCAGATTTGCTCCCTGATTCATCAAACAAAACATGTGAGAAACATCCACATTTCCATTACCCTAAAATTATCCCAAGTGAGACTCCTACATGTACATCATAAAATTTCCAACCCTTCTCCCATACCCCATTCCTAATCCCCAAACCCTCAGCCATAAACCTAATCCTGAGCACCCGAAATCCTGATTGCGCCATTACACCGATGGGAGATAATCCACATGAGAACAGACAAATGTGAGATTACCATGCGCGCAATTTGTCCCCGGCCTCCCTTTGCATAATGACGGTTATCATCCATCATTCCCTAAAAATGGGGTATACTATCCATTCATCATGTACTGAAGAGCAAAATTCACTATTCAAACAAACATTGGGTCCCAATGATCAGCAATAACTGAGCAATCTCCGCTGGCCTGGAACTGAAGCAATGAACTGGAGACAAGAAAGTCTGTGGGCTTCAGTCGCTTTTGTCACATCGCAGGCCACTCTTTTATAAATCTTCTTTGTTCATTTTTTTTTTAAAGACCTCTTTCACACGTGTGCACAAACTTTAAGAGTGTGTGGGCCAGTGTGGGTGTCTGAAAAAGGGTGTCTATTGTGTCAAAGCACTCGTAAAAATCATGAATCGTTATCACGTTCACAAATTTTATTTTATTTCATTTGATCATGAGTCATTGAATGATCCCATGAATTAAGTGAATGGAATCATTTGGGGTACAAAGACAGGTAATGTGCATGAAAATTCAACCCTTTTTGTTCTGAGCCCTTTGTTTCCCACCCCCTTCTACATCTACTTCTGTGCAAATTACCCTAACTTTGAGTTGAATTATTACAGTGATTGTGTTACATAGAGCTCTAAAAAATATTGCTGTAACTTGTAAGCAAAGGAACTGTGTACTGTAACACTATATAGTTGAATAATCTATACAATGTAGGTAGCATCCAACAATGGAAAAGATTACAGTTGTATTGTTTGTGCATACATTTTGTCATATCATCAAGAAAAATTGTGTGCCATTCGCACAGTTTATCCAGCAATCTTTCAAATCTATATCCTCAAAGTATAAAAACAAATTCCTGGGACTAAAAACTACACTCAAACCAAGATAGAATGAGTGTACATTGTATGTGCACATAAACGGAGTTAGACATTCCATACAATGTATCATATCATGAGCTACCATTATACAAAACACAATGAGGTTGAAAGAATGCAGTCTAGCAATCTTAAGAGGTATTCTCATTTCACAACCACTTTAATAAGATGATATGCACACAAGAACAGATGAAAACTGTTCTCATTGATAGTTACGTGATCATAAATTTTGATGCATTCTGTGTCCTCGGTGTCAATCACAAAGATTCCACATGACAAAGTATTACAATCCCCCCCCCCCACACACACACACACACAATGCATGGTTTTATGCCTTACTGTTTATCTATTTGACATTCTCTTACAGTCTCAACTCGACAACAAATTTCAAAATGAACTGACAAAACATTAGGACTACACTACATATTCAGATTTGCTCCCAGATACATCGAACACAACATGTGGGAAACATCTATATTTCTATTACCCACAAGAATAAACTCACAGTGCAATGCTATCACTGTATAAATCTTCAAAAAGATTCATTCAAAAAAACTTCTGGACAGCTGAAAAAATAAAACTTGTAAAACCTGCAATGACCTGTCTATTACGACCAACTTTCATTAAATTACAACCACTGCATTCAAATTGGCATCCCTTCCGAGCATTTAACATACGTCCATAAACAATATCCATAAAAACCAGCCTTTCCCATTTGCCTTGGATGGTCTTTAACGATAGTTTTCACTGTGTACGTGTGAACAGTATATTGTACAAATACACACGATTGCGTGTGTATGTGTGTGTGTCTGTCTGTCTGTCTGTCTGTCTCAAGCCAAAAGGAAATTTTCTAAAGATTTACAGGGCACACATCTCTTGGTTTCTAAAGACAATGCACTGGCTAACAACAACCACTTCAAAATGTAAAATATATACATGTACATTACTGTACAGAATACTATGTACATGTTGTATGTACATGTACATACCCCACGTATGATGTAACACCACCCTCAACTCACAGAAACTCTTCCCAAAACCTTACATGAATGGTGTCCTTTCAAATTTGTGTTTGTTTACATACAGTACACCATATGTGTAGTATGACCTAGCCTTGCACACAGAAGTTGTATTGATTTGTTGTATCCTTCCTCTATTTACCCCGTCCCTCTCACATCCCTCCACCCCCCCCCCCCCCTGTCTTTCCTCGTAACTCATGAATTATTCATTGAGAGGTCATGTGCTCACATGTGTTAAAACTTTACTTGCATACCTTGTCATAGGTGTACAGTACACTGGTATAAAACAAAACCTTATGCAGAAAGAAAAAAAAAATATTTAACATTTGAACTGTTCTCCACAGACCTGCATAAAGTCCAAAAGGCATTATGCGTATGTGTCTCATATCTTATTTGTTAAGAATGCTATAAATGTACATGGTTAATCATGGCAATTACTGTAGTATATGTCTGCATCCATACATACAATATACCTGTGCATGTACATCTGTACAGATGAAAGTACACTGTAAACATTGTACATGTAGGCCTGCATGTACAATGTAGCATTGCGGCCCTACTGCATTGAGTGCATAGAACTAGTCAAGGGCACTTGCATCAGTCCCCATACAGATCGTACCTTGCAAAAATGTCAAGAGTACATGGACTGGAATGGAAGGCAGCCATAAACACAGACCATAACAAAAGGTACTGTACATGCCCAATGAGTCATGTGAACATCTTTTCTTGGCACAATAAAATCGACTACATATGTGTACAATTGCAGCTCTCTTTCCGCAAATCCACAGTGCGACTCAGCAAGCACCACACACCCATTGTACAGCTCTACATTTTGCAGCATTGCCTGTACATACATGTATCTTGATGTGTTGATGGAGATCTGGGGAATGACACAAAACGATTGGGCAATGGGGAGGTTTCCCCAGTACATGTATACACGTCCTGTACACTGTACTCCAAAGTCCGAGAACACGACTGTGGAAGATGATATCAATATGATCAATATTGCTGTCAATTCATCTGACAATTCTATCATATCAAACATTACAATCACAGTATGTGGCTGCCTGGGTAAGCATGGAGTCAATGAAAAAAAAAAATAGACTTTAATTGTACACTGTAATTTGATTGTACACTATTTGTACAAATAAACTTGTAAATCAAAGAAGCAAACATGACTCTCATTTTTCTCAAACATATCTCCATTATCATATTTGCCTAATCTTTGTCTTTTGATGTTTCCTAAATTAGTTTTTCTCAATTCTGAGTGTGTGTCTTCACAGTTTGACATCTAAAACAAGTGTACCTGCATGTACACTTGTACAGTGTATGGAGATGAAGCTTAGCTTGATCTTCATTCAATGTACTGCTGGCAACAAACCAAGTGCTCTACAGAAACATGTATGTAGGCCTACAGGATGATGTACAGTATGCATCCACAAATATTTACTGTATACTCAGAGTGCATGCATGTATACATGTATACAGCTATACAGAGAGCCCCGAGGTTTGCAACACAGCTGCTGATGTTCCCATTAGCGAACAGCAGGGAAGTCCATTTCAGTGTCTAAACATCTGTATTACTTTGAATGCACTTAGAAATGTAATAACAAACATGATCACAAACAAGACACTATCATTGCAGTCTGAAAATGGACTACATGTACACGTATGGCTGCGTTTATCAACTTTCCATGTTTGAAACGCCTCTCAATACCCACTATCAAAACACTCTTGCAAATGCCTTTTGGATCACGCTTCTCGTGTTGTTGCATTTCTCGCAACTCTGTTGTAAGTCAATTGAGAGGCCTTGTCACTGCGCAGGTCCATTGCGCAGTTTGACCCAAGGAGCGAAGATGTGTAGTTGGCAGTGGTCGGCATGGGCAGGTCCAAGCTATAAACGTGTTTCAAACGACTTCACGTTTAATCAACTCTACGCAAATGCATTTACGGCTGAAAACATCTTTGCGATTGCACTTTTTTCAGCATTTCGGAAATGCGTTTCTAATCTAATATTAAACAGCTTTGTGTTTATCAACTGTCAAAAACTCCCTGTGTGTTGTTTGGAAGCCTTTTATTCTGCACCAGGAGTGAGTTTATTTAAAACACACCCTTATGTCTTTGGGCTGTAGAACTTCTCCTCTTAATTCAACATCATGCATCCTAAATCTTCTGATTTAAACAAACCCGTACATACATTCCACTTGTCAACAGTATTTATCCAGACTGCAATCATATGAACTATTCCATTCTCATGTGACAAATCAAATAAAACTGAAGATGAATGCAATCCACAAGTGTATGTGGAGAAAACAAAACCTGCAATGCCACTAACAATCAGCTCTAGAAATGGACTTACATGTATCTTTCAAGCAATCGAGAGTTATTCAATACAGACATGACATGACAAAGGACACTACGACAATTGCTGGGAATCTTAAGTATGTAACACAAAACAATAATGTATTAGGAATATAGGATTTGGCAGCTGCTTTAATGCTGACGCAAACACTGTCAAAATTAATTGTGTACATGTACAATGTAAAGGGGATTCAATCCTCTCCTCTTGGTTCACAAATTGCATTGAACATTTTGAAGGAATTCAAGAATAAACTGCAAATTACAGTTTTCTTTCCAAAGAGTGAAAAAAAAAATCCTTGTATTAAGTTACTACAGTTGTAGAAGTGTGAATGTATACACCATAAAATGTAATGAAATAATAATAAGACTGCTAATATGGAATTTCGTCTCTTAACAGTGAAACAATGTTATTTACACCTTGTGTGATCTCAGGATTTAGCAATTTTTCACAATGTCAAAGACAGCAGTTAACTGTGTAAATTGGCACACTGTTTTGAACATGTACAATATTCTTGCTTGCAACCACATCAGCACTAAACACTGAACAGATGTACAGTATTTTCAGATGGTACACTGTTAGAGCATTGATCAGTTTACACTAACCTCCACTACTTTGGTTAATCACTGGTCAATTCATTTCACATGCCAGGAGTCCAGACTTACTGGGCAAAGTCCATCCATGTCTTGACTTACATTGCATAGGCCTACTAAATGCAATAGGCATGAAAACAAAAATGCTATGATACAGCTTTCACTCTGATTTAAACATAAATAAATACTATATGCTGAACTTTGTGCTAAAAGGCATACCAGCATATATACTGCATTTGAAATAAGAACTCGTCATGAACAGCCCCATGGGTCCATTGATGCACACACAAATGATCATAAATACAGTATGCTGCTTGTGTTGTGTTCACAATCCAGTGCCCTTCTTACTGACCTCAATGGCAGACAGCATTTCAAATCCTAACCATGTGCAAGCTTAGGAAATTATAATAGCAGTGCTGACAAGAAGGTTTTCTAGGTCCATGGTTTGCCCAACTTACAATGTACTGTACATTTACGATACCGGTACTGAGAAAGAACTAAGGTCATATGTAGATTGCACCAACAATTCAATCATAGACAGTGTGTGCACTCTTCTCTGAACACATTTCTTGTTTTTCTGCAATTTGACTTCAGTAGCAATCATGCATGATTAGTTGTGGCTTAGTGCAAAAACAATATGATACAAAGAGAGGAAGGTTGTTGCTGTTGTTGTTTTGGTTTTAATGGCATGTCTCACTCAAGATTGAGTATTTACTCCAGATTCCTTTTTATTTTATTTTCCCTCTTTTTTTTTCAAATTGACATGTTTCATCACTTTCCTCATGAAATTTAATAAGAATTTGATGGCTTTTGCTTGGATGGCTATTTGGTCCACTGATTGTTTGCTGACAAGAAAACAATCAATTGTTTGCTGACAAGGGTTGAGGAAATGGATATTATTTTTGGTTCAAGTCAGGTGGTACCACTATTCATCATAATGAAAGGGGATGAAAAGGGAATAAATCAAAGAGAAAGTTGCTTGTATGAAACCTTTACAACTGATGCATGTAACCCTGAGCAGGTTTGGCTTGGCCTTTTTAATGAGAATCTTAATATCATACATCAAACACAATTTGCTGTTTGAATGTACGGATCTGCATGGTCAGGTGCTTACTGGACATGAATTGAGAACTTGACGTGTCATCAAGTAACATAATGTTCAAGGACACTGTTCTATAATTCTCAAGCATTTTTACCTGATGAAACGATTAACACTGCTTTTACATTTAAACTTACCATCATAGTTACCCGGTACATTCTTTTGTCAATAGAGCAAAAGATGCCAGACAACTTCTCGAAATTTTAGCAGTCTGTACATAAACACCCCCTGGCATGCATCTCCCATCATTCGCTTTCTCAGAAAATGACACACTAACTTTCAAGGTCTACATTAAAACCATCACAATAGAAACAAAAAGACAAGGATGTGCCAGTAAACATCCCCTTATGTTGCTGAATAAAAGTTTCAAACTATTCAAACTTTGGTCTGCACTGGAACAATTTGACCCTCATAGTAAAAAAAGTGAAGGTCAAATCCTGATCAACTCTGCTAATGACAATACACTGTACAGACTAAGTATTCTATGTACAAAGAAGATCACCCACACAAAAGGTTACTTGTAAAACTGAAAAGGCCTCAACTTGGAAGGATTTAGGCCTCCTCTAGTGACAGCAACGGATTTGCAAAGGGCACAAAAGAATCTAAATCTCTTTGCATTCCATTCCAGAATCAGTTGCAATCCCATTCACAGAAAACTGGCCAAGGTGTTGAGGATGCCCAGCGGATACCTATTGAGTGCCCCAGTGAGCTATGCGGTGTATTGGTGAATCAGTAGAGAGTAAATTAAATGTGTTGTAAAATGGGTGGTTCCTACGTGTACGTCGTAGACACACTGCAGCAGCTCCATACATCGTACCTTTAAAATGAATTTTTCCTACTGTACACGCATGTCAAGAAGACCTTTTACCTCCCTATCACACAATTTGGAAAAAAAAGTACTTCCATGCTTTGTCTTGTCAGTGATAAAACAACATAAGCCATAGCTCTTTAATACTATTCAACATTGTTGGGAGCAAAGGGTGGGTTACACACAGACAAAACTGACCATGGGTTAGAATTTTATACACAGTAATCACTGTCACACAGTCAATTAATGGTCAGAATGCATCATCATTTATTTGGTCATTTAACTACAAAATATGTAAACCTTTATTTTTTTTTTCAATCATTCCACAAAAAAAGAGACAAAATACAAGAGAAAGTCAAACACACTGTACATGTACCTCTTTCAATGATTGCACAGATTACCAACAAATACACTGTACATGTACATTGTACATGTACAAAAGCTTTGCAGAGGCAGTGTTTTTTAGACTTAGACGAAGCATGAGCAGAGATAATGCATCAATAGGACAACCAGTATGATTAAAACAACAGTGACACCAGTGTTACGAAAAAATATTCTTTGTTGTTGATAAATGGAAGGGTTTTTTTTTTATTGTTGTAGTTTCTATAAAGAAGGAAAAGATGAGCTTATATTCACTATAAAAGTCTTAAGTATTTTCTAATCAAATGCTGCACTGGATTAAGATTACTTACTGAACAAATGAGCTATATTGTCTGTAAATACTAATATTCATACAACATGTGGACTATACAGTTACATACCAGTACCATCATACAAAATGCTACAGCCTATCACTACGCTACAATATACTGAGGACTCGATGTAAATCTGCTCAACCACCCCCCTTTCCCCCCCCCCCCCCCCCCCCATTTCTTCATTTTTGAGCACACAGAGACTGAAGTGATACAGGCTATAAAAATATGGTTATATGATAATATTCCAACATCAGTTGCAAATCAGTCTTCTTATGAGCCTCATGTTATAGGTAAGCATCTAAACCTCTAGACAACATTAACACTCTATAATATACTATTGTACACATAGTTGCAGCTAATAAGGGGAAAAGTGGTGATGCTGTCGAGCTAGGCTCAGTAAAGCCTCTTCTGTTTCTTTATAGCCACATATATACAATATGCCGGGTTGTAAAATTTTCTAGAGTGTTTACTTGCACTATTCACATGGGCATATGACAAGCAATAGTGCATCTACCAATGCCAATATGCCAATGGCGGTCTGTACTCAACTGGAAGAAGAATTTACCCAATGTGCTTTTAATAGGCTACATACACTTGCATCTTCCTTGGCCTTGGCATCCAATCATTTTTGACAATCATGCACTTTAGGGGCCTATATTATCAGTGTAAAATATACCCTAAATCGAGCAGTGCATGCATCTTTGAGTACAGTGCACTCCCATTATAACGAACATGGTTATAACGAAATTCCGATTACAGCGAAATAAAATTTAGGACCGCAACATTATCAACCCTATGTATTTCTATTGTTCATTCATTCGCCGGTCCCGAGGACTTTGTTATAACGGGAGTCCACTGTATCTATCAGGTCAAAGTGTTCCGGTACTGTGTGCATGCATGTGTGGGATTTCGTGTCGGGATGTGTGTGCGTGTGTGTGTCAATGTCTCTGTATACTGTAAAACATGATATACATCTATTCGCGGCATGAATTTTTCGCGAACTTCCACTGGCATTCAATACATATAGTGTAGACAAGAACTATCGCGTACATTTTAATTTCGCGAATCTTGGCCCTCGCAAAATTCGCGAAATTCAAATGCACGCAAAAATTCGTTTTACAGTAATAAAAGTGCTTAAAGTATGTACATACACACTGTATACATTGTACACCTCACCTGCGCTGCGCAAGGTGGTTTGCAGCGGCAGTAGTGAATGAAGAAAGCATGAAAATATTTACATGATTATTGTGGTACCGGAAAGCTTCACATGCGATCACATAAATGATTATAAAGCCTACCTTACACTGCAATTCCTTGTGATATGATGTCGCATCGCAGAAGATTGCCAGATAGTGCACAGAGTGCGGAGATTCCCTTTATCCGTTTATCTATAACAGCCTACGATTTTTCAATATCCTGCAATGGAGCAACGGCACCAGACATCGCTCAAAGTAAACCCAACGCAAGCTATCGCTAGTCAAAATTGCAGTGGACTTTACCGTAGGGCGTAGTTATGGGTAAACTTGGTCCTAAGCGTGCATTACAAGTGGCCGAGTTTACCAGCTACATAGGCCGAGTTTACCCACATACATCACAAGTATGGTACTTGTCAAAAAGCGTTCCATACAACAGAAATTCACCCTGCCCCTCCGATAGGGATAGATGGCGATGGTATGGTTGCCATTTTTCTTCTTCTTCTTTTTTTTTCTCTCTCTCTCTCTCTCTCTTTCTACATTTTAATTTTTATTCTACTTTTTTTTTTTGGCTGCCATTTTTGGCTGCCTTTTTGTACTGACTGTTAACTGTCTACGTTTACAACGACAATTTCTTTTAGACTTTACAACGACAATTTCTTCTAACATCGGCATCACCATCGCCTCGGTACTGACTGAGTGCTGTGTATAATGCAATCGAGCTATCGTCGTCTAGCTCGCCGTTCCAGTTAAAATGTTGAACTGTAACATCCTGGCACATTGTTTTCAACAGCATACAAATTGTAATCTCATAGGTAGATATTAACAGACGTTCTGTCGTTGATCACTGTATCATGCAGACATGGTATCGTATTATCTTGATGATGAGAAGTTACGCGATGTATAAACACACATTTTCAGTAATGAGGTACAAGAAAACATTCACGCTGCGCGCTGCGTACAGCTAAACCGCTCCACAGGGTGGGAGCCCGAGGCCCCCGTGTCTAGTCTGTCTCTAACGTTAGTGCATTATCTGATTATCTAGTATTCTAATGATAGAAATGTAATTGAGTAAATGAGTACAAGAACGCATTTACTTACAGTTTTAAAGGCACTTTTGCCGGCACTTTCGTGTTTCTGTCAGGTCCTGTTATGATATTCTATAAATATCCAAGACAATAAGGTTCACAAAATATACAGCGACGTCTTCAGTGGTAGCTGGTAGTCAGTTCAGCTCAGATATCACAGTCGAGTCGCACTCATCACCTTGCGTTTTGCGTTATATCTTTGCATGCGCGAGCCATATCCGAGGCGTGGATATGGGGAGCCGCCGTGGGATAGTTATGGGTGGTCTTTCTAGCTTAGCTAGCCAGCTCTCACACACACAAGGGGTTACGGGCGGCGGGCGCCGTTGACGTGTGGAATCGATAACTGGCCGTGCTACGGAAAAAGCTCCAGAGCGCGCTCACTTGGGCGGCAAGGGTTAGCAGTGGTTAGGCCTGCTGCCATCGCCAGTAGAGGTACACAGTTTGTTGTTTGTTTTTCCGCCTGCATTATCATGTCAGCAATGCTTTTAGTCCACCGTAGATGGGGTACTATCAAAAAAGATAACGCATGGGCCGCGCCCGTATTCGACCTGTAGACCAAGGTAGGGCCCGTATTCGACCTGTAGACCACTGTTTAGACACACTTTTTAGACCAGGAACATTCTTTTAAACTTGCTTTAAGTTTTAGCAGAATACGGGCCAAGGTGGTCATAGTACTACAATGTACACATGGTAGTTGAACACTGCTGAACGAGCCGGCTGCACTGCCAAAAACGGCAAAACATTCACAGGCGGCCCGGCGCGGGGCCGGGGGCTCGATCGGGCCCCCATTTTTATTTTTTTTTTATTTTTTATTTTTTTTGCATAACATGATATAGGAATACACAGGGTCTAGCCAGCTGGGTCCCACTTTTTTTTCTCATTGCGCTGAAGGCCTAGCTTTTTCTTTGCTTTTTGCTTTTGTGCTTGTCAATCAATGATACCCGGAAGTGACGCCAGAAATATAACCCCCCCCCCCTCCCCCACTTAAATTAAGAACGCGGAGCCAGCCTTGGTTCACACTGGGTGCGGTGTTGAGCACAGTAACCCCATTTTATGGTGATTTTGGTAGTGTGTGACAGAAAGATCTTGATATTATTTGTATTCAATTTAGTAAATTTTAGATGCGTTCATTTCTTTATTCAATGGAGATTCATCTCATCTGTGTTACTTGCTTTACAGTACGATTATGTTTGCTTGTTTTTGTGTTGTTGTTGTTGGTGGTGGTGATGATGAAGAAATTCAATTTTACACCCCGGAAAATTGCTAACACATTTATTCATACGTTTTTGAAAGTTCATGCACATTCTGGTTACTACCCCCCCCCCCCTTTTTTTTTTTTTTTTAAGTGGGGTGATGACGTACGTTGGCACAACACAAGGGAAACCCTGATTTACTTTTAGATGACAAAATGAACAGACAAAGTTTCATAAAAATCAGTAACGGGGGCAATTCCAATTTAATTGTGCATGAGCGGGTCACATGGGAGATTTTAATATGACATTGTATTTTCGTTCTCGTTTAATTTATATGTGCTGTGATCATCACCGACATCATTTTGTATTATGACATTCATAATGGTAATAGTGAGGACTGAATTACACAAAACTGTAACAAATAACATTTTCCCTTTTTTGTCATCAATTTAGTGTGGTCAGCTTAAGCGTGGGATATAAAATCAGCCTTTTTCATTAAAAAAGAGACCCATTCGAGTCGTGAGCAAGAGCCGAGTGCGTTTCTCTCGCTCTATCTCTCCGATGCTTTCTCTCTTCCTCTCTCTCTCTCTCTCTCTCTCTCTCTCTTTGGAGAGGGGTGCATGCTCATCATCATCATTATGAGTCACTAACTTTATCATTATAATATTGCTATTCGGCAAATGTACACTTATGGAAATCAATATAATTCATTGAGACTGTGGAGGATTTGAACTACGGTTATATATTGACAAAACATATTCTTGCGTTTTCATAAGTGTAACCTCCAAAAACTTATACTTTATGAAAGTGATCGGTTGAGACAACACAAAGACAAATGTAAACAAAAGGAAATTAATTGAATAATCAATGATGTTCTTTTATTATATCTGCTTTGAAAAACGAAATATTAAACTCTTCGGTGAATCACTTATCGAGAACTTGAGATTATATTTTGTTTGAAATCAATTGCCAAGAAAATGACGGTTTGATATTTATATTGGAAACAGAAATAAATCCATAGTATAGTACACGCTCTTGGGTTATAGGATAGACAACTTTGCGATAAAAGTAAAAAATTTAGGACGAACATTACATTTATTTTCGTTCGAAATTAAAAGGTTGTTACTTTCAAGCTTTGCTTTTTATGCCAGCCCCTATTTATATAGCCTCGTCAAACATTCCGTAATATAGAACTGCTCATGATTATCTCCGTATATCAAATAAAAATTTAAGACTAATCGGTACCACAAATTCAAAGAGGTGGGGCTATCTTTGGTTTCACCATAGGCCTATATATTTTTCAGTTGTCCGTGAAAAAGTTGGAAACCAATAAATGAAATGAAAATGAAATGGTTTCTTCTTTGCATTACTGTATTTTATTATAGTACCCAGAAATAGTGACAAATTGTCTATTACTAGTATATTCAAGTAAACTGAACATGGCGGACTCAATAGGAATCAGACGGCAAGACTTTGCATCAGCATGAAACATAAATGTGGGCAGATAACGGCAAGTGAAATGGGTAAATAAGATTGAATGCGGACCTTGTGAAAACATAATTAAACGAATAGATGAGCGGATATGTGGAGGAAGTTGATATTTAAGCAGGCCTCCTAACTTGATGTGTGGATATGTACCGTATATTTACATACAAATGCTCGCTTCTCCGGCTATGCAGTTTTATATTTTTGATGGTCGCTTAATAACATAACAACACCGCGAAGAATAAAGGCAAATATTACGCACAGGATGATGGTGCACTAAATACAAAATCTTTATATTCAACATGTTGTGAATTAATTTTTTTTATATGACTTGTCATGACAAGAAAGAGACAGAATTAAACCATTTAAAGCACTCTTTATTAGTAAATATACCTTTTGTTGCATAATCATAGCGTCTATATAGAATACTGAATCTTCTTCTATTTTATCAGTGCAGTAGCGATTCTAAATCTTCATATAACGGGGGGATCCTCCTGCATGATTCATTTACTAAACCAGGTTAAATGCGTAGACTTCCTCTCCTCCCCCAGGCTCCTCCTCCTTCGGTTCCTTCTTCTTTTTCTTCTTCTATTTCTTCTTGTCATTCTCCTCTGGGTCCTGTAGCTCCTCCTCTTCCTTTCTGTCTTTTTTTTTTGTATTTTTTTTTCTCGGCTCCTTCTCCTTCGTCTTCTTCGTCGTCATCATCATCTTCTCCTCCTCCTCCTCCTCTGCCCCTCCTCCTTCTTTCTTCTTGTTCTCGATCCCCGATCCTCCTCCTTCTTCTTCTTCCTCTTGTAACAATATGATCTATGCAGTATTTTAGTTTTGATGTGTAGCTATGGTACATGTATTTAAACGTTGAGATCATTTTACAACATCAAAACGATAATATCAAGTCAAATCAAAATCAAAGCAATCAAACGACAGCAAACTATTGTCTATGTAGGCCCTACTGGTAAAAGAGATACGCGGAACTACAAGGCAAGGAGCCTGGAGGGGGTTACTTGAGGGGAGGCGAGGCTGCACGGCCCGCAGTGAGATTCCAGTGGTTCCCCGATGGCCGACGTACAGTAGCACTCTGCTGGTGGTGGTGCACGCACCGCACGTGCATAATGTATCGATCGTATTCTGTACGTGTAATTACCATTACGTATGAACGCTAATGTCAGTTGAATATTAGAATCAGAGGATCAAAACGTGCGTAAAAGTGTCGCGGTATTCAAGTGGGAAGCATGGACAAAGTGCAGTTTAACACGCAGGTAAGGGCACCTGAAAATAAATCTACAAGCAAAATATTACCTTTCTCCTCAAATTCTCCCGCAGAAGGCTTAAATAATAGGTTTCTTAGGATCTACTACCGCGCTGGTAGAACCTCTAGAATACAATGTATTTGTAATGGTCCCATTCACTCGTTTCTGAGTATTGTGCTACTGTTTCTAGACTCTATGCGTTTTTAGACTCTACAAAACATACAATTCTACACAGTAATTGTGTAAAATTTGCCTTGGTTTACTCATGACCGGAGGAAAAAATACTATTACACGTGATTGCTGAACTATATATTCATATAATTCCACCGAAACTGTACAACATAGACTCTATGCACATAGACCTCTATTGTATTGACCATTGGCATTGCCATTGTATTGTCATTTTTACCCAGATTGTGCTGATGAGGAAAACTGTCAAAAGAGCCAAAGTCCAGCTGGTGCGTCGTTTGACTCGCCAAATAGCAATCATGAAGAAGAAAAAGTAAGTAACTAGTTAAATTTGTGAGTAACTTAGTAATCTAATCTCCCATATTGTTTGAAGTTGTGGCATGTAGCCAAATATGTATGAAGAACTTGTGTCTGTGTCCAACAATAAACCAACATGAAATCAGTTGAACGCAAGTTTCTAAATGAATAATCGCTGTATACTGTTAGATCTATTTTCAGTTTTTCAGATACTGTAAACGCCGAATATTTTGCTAGGTTTTTATATTCACAAATTTCATGCGTCGGGTGCTTTCCACAAAATTAAAGACACGCGAAAATATTGACTGATCCCGATATGAGTGTGACATACGCGTACATTTCTCCATTAATACAGCCTTACAGGACTCCACAATCGCGAATTTAACCACTCGGGGAAATCGTCGGGAAGTCCTGATTCGCAAAAATGTTGACTCACTGAATATATATCGTATACAGTATTCTGGTTTTTAAAAAAAAAAAAAATGCACCAATGTTCGACCCCTGTACCCAAATTCGACCGCACGCAAAGGCATATAGGTTTCTACATGTAGCTGACGGTCAAATTTTGGAGGGTGTTATGGTTGAATTATGGACTGCTTGCTTTACTTCATTTCTACATCGTCATTGTATGGTTGCTAACCACATACCTAGAAAATCGGCAAAAACATGATTTCTGTAGTAAGTGACTGCTTTACTTTGAGCACTGGACATAAGTATTGCTCATGTTGGTTGTCTGGTGTCTTCACTCTTCAGTCCTTTTACAATATCTTTTATTTCGTTTCTTTTCTTTGTTTCCTTCAGAATCTTTAGTCATACAAACCAGCAGAATGTGATAATTATTATTTGTCCTGTACTGGAATAGAATAATGCTGCATTGTCCATGGTTCATTACCACAGTTATTGCTTTGTGTCTGCATGCTCATTTGATCTGTAGTTCATATGGTATCAAAGTTGTTTAGTAGTGCCTTGAGTATTTTTTAGGCACTAAATGTGGTCTTATGAAAAGCTTACCAGAAATGTCTTTCTCTCAGAGGGTCAGAGAAGCAGATTGCACAGAATGAACGGAGGGCTGGCCGTCTCGTCAAAGAGATTGAGGTGATCAAGGATCTGCCAGTAGATGTGGTCACAATATCTGCCATCATTGCCAAAGAATCACTTGAGGAGGTTCTCAACAAGGTGAATTCCCCCTCCCACTCCCCCTCCCCCCCCCCCCCCCCCCCAACCCACGAGCATTGTAGTTAGGGTTCATTGCGGGCAAGCAGATCAGCATTGGTTTCCATACACCAAAATTTGTAGGTGACTCAGTATTAATATGCTATCCTAATCAGGCTTATTTTTTGTGGATTTGTCTGACGCTCTTTTCAAATATTCACAGGGTTAAACTAATGTGTAAGTGGTAGGGTGATGAAAATCATCAGCACAGCATGACTTCCTGAAATTTCTTGTATCTTCTTGTTTGTTGCCCTAACATTTGCAAGATGTGCTTGCCCAATATGTCGATCATACAAGAAGCCATTTTAGGTTTTTTGCCTTGTTTTGTGTTTGCATGATCACGAATGCATCCCACAAAGGCATAGCAAAATTTTGTTTTCTCTTAGTCCCTTTTTCAAGCATCCAATTGTGGTACAATTTTTTTTTTCCCAAAAGCAAGTTTGTTTAAATGGCTCTTTCATTAAAATGTCATCATTTACATTTTAACATTGATAGCTCGTGCTAAGCTTTCAAAATCATTGGTGGTGCTTCGCTCAAATATAACACACTAGCAGTTAAGGTGACACTCTCTCTAAACTTTTTCTGTCTGTTAGCCAAACTCAACGGCTGACGAACGGGGACTGGCTCGTCTAATCAATCATAAGTTGATTGTCCAGCAGTTGGCCACTTTCAAGGGTAAGTTTGAGGGAATGATAGGAATCTTCATTCTCTGTGATATGGGAGATATATAAATGGTAGCATTATTGATGATAATGATATGCCTAATACTGTTTCTGAAGACAAAATTAAATGAATACAGACATTGCCACAAGACAGTATACAACCCCACTCTGTTTATGTTCAAGTCATGCATTCATTCAAGTGATGGATCAACCATGGAGGTAACCTCCATGGATCAACAGTCTCAGTTTGAGTCTGGTATGTGTATTGTTACTAGATCCAGTAGCAGTTGTCATGATGATTTTTCCAGAATAGCAAGGGCATTCTGCCAAACTGATATTAGTACTGTCATTCTTAACTCTGGCAGTATTAATTTGTCTGTGTGCATATATAAATGTTTGCTCTGAATAATTGGGCTCTCGGGTGCCATTAACCCGTTGAGAATGGGCTGATTTTTTTACAACACGCATTTCCCATAGACACCTGCCCGATTATAATTGGGACTTGTCTTCAACAGGTTAAGGCGTTTATCAACTGCCAAATTTGGCTGGAAAGTGTCATTAGGCATGTGAGAACCTCAAAGCAAACTATTGGTTTTCTAGAATGAAAACCAAAGTGGTGAGGCAGATTTTGTATTGTGTATATATACACAATTGTTTATCATGAGCATAACAAAATCTGGAAGTGTATGACAATTTTGCATAGGGTTGAACTTGCAATCAAGAACCTCAGCAATGGAATGAGAAATGAGAATTATCTCTCTTGTCAAGCAGAAAGTTTGCAATTTTTAACATAGGACACGATATACATCGTATGTACATTGCATTTCAGTTTTGGGCCACAAGTTTGTATTTATTGCAACAAAAAAACTTGTGCATGTCATATCTCTACAATGTACTGTGGCATGGCACTTTTGTTGTTGAAAGAGGTTGCTAATATTCCTGGAAACTTGGCTTGCATACATGTTTTTCTTTGTATACTAACTTACCTATTCTTTGTTGAAGGGTTTGTATTTGTTACATCAATTTGATAAGTGTCATACAGACATCTCTTCAATGTTTATTTTGTCTGCCATGGCTTCTCTCTCCACGCAAAACTTAAACCTGCATTTTCAAATGTATGTATACGATACTCATTCAGTTTTTGTGCTTTGATCTCCCTCTTCAGATCTTGTAACAGATGATTTACTGGCAGTCGGGAAGAAGAAGGAAAAGAGCATGGAGAGAATTCAAAATCCTGAGCAGAAGACTAGTGAAGCATCAGATACATGTGAAGAAAGTGAAAGTGATAGTGATGAACTGGAGAACGATGAAGACTCCCCGATCAAATCTGGAATGAATTCCGTAAAAGGGATCCGTAATTCAGCTAAAGAGACTTGCAGAGGAAAATCTCAGAAATCAAAATCGACAAATCCGGTGTCACTGGCGGGACAGAAAAAGCAGCTTGAAAAACAGACGAGAGCCAGACACAAACGGAAAGAAGAGTCCGACTTCTTTGTCACTGGCTCAGACGGAGAGGATGCAAATGTGTCTGGGGAGATGTCGGACCATGGTGGCAGCAGCGAGAGTGACTCAGATGCAAGTGGTGCCGAGGACGATTACGGCGTAGATGATGTGGATGACGACCTCGATGATGATCGTGATAACCTGGAGGCAAACTTCGGTGCGGAGATGAGGGAGCTGTCCGACCACTTCCGCAAACAGCAATCCCGGCATGCTGACAAGAGTGCTGCTGGTGAGAGGAAGAGATCGAAAGGGCTGGATTCCCTGTTTGTGGGCAAACTGTCGGGCAAGAGCCCCCTGGACGCTGCTGCAAGTGTGAACAAGAGTGGAAGGAACCGCCCTGGACAGAAAGAGAGGCATAGGTTAGTACCTCACCAATGGTGATTCACATATTACCACTCCTTGTTGAACCAAAGCTCAGTTGTATAACAAACTCAGGCCTCGAATTAACCGACGGCCACCGACGGCCATGGCCGTCGGTGCCCCTCTCGTTGGCCGCAATGCCCTTTTTTCCTCGATCAAAGTTACGGCCAAAAAAAATGTGCCCTTTTTCTTGTGGCCGTGGTGCCCTTTTAGAATGAAAGTTATTATTTATGACGTATAATATGCCCTTCTCAAAGTCCACACTTTAGTAAGCTTGAACAACTGTCCTGATCTCAAATATCATACCTTCAGTTCACTCGCGTCCCAATATATCTGATTCAAACTCAAAGTATCTTTCCGAGATACGAGACGACGTGTAGAAGTCTACGTACATGTACGCCCGACCAGCTTTTACCGTCCCGACTGCCTCCTCAGCACAGCGGCCATAGAGTTACTAGCTAGGCAGCGGCGGGCCAGAGCAAGCGGTCGCAAGCCATGCTAAAAAATGCCAGACCTGTCGGACGGCTGCGAGCATTGCCATCTCCCTCGCTAGCGCGCTCTGCATTCATGCCCGCATGCTCAAAGCAAAATGGCGCCGGAAGTGCTCCAAAGCGAGCGTGGCGTACGCGTTGAGAACGTACTGTATTACAGAACCTACATCGTATTGCGTATGGCCTACTGCCTAACGTCTTCTGCTGCGGAGAGATCTTATGCGTGCGTGCGCTGCTGGAGTGTACGTAGCAGCACGGTCGATAGCATACAGCTCTATGGGGCATTCACATCACGTATAAACACCCAACATGCCCTTTCCAATGTGGCCTTGGTGCCCCTCTGACTGACCTAAGTGCCCTGGCCCTTGGAAAAAGTGCCCTTTTCTAAATGGCCTTGCCCCTCTAAAATCCTATTTCGAGGCCTGCAAACTGTGCTGAAACAGTTTCTTTCATTGAAGGCAACATCCAAAACATAATCTTACAATCCATGAAGCCAAGCTCTGATATGGGGGTTGCTATGGTAGTTCATTATCATTTTTCAGTAAGTTTGTGGATGGTGATGATAGTGCAGGCATGCTTCTCCTGTGTCGCTTGTCATAACTTAATTGAGTTCCTGTTCTTCAGTCTATGCTCTGTGTTGTATTTCCATTTATGATTTTGTGGTGTATCTTAAAATTCAAATTACACACGGATGTGAACTTGTGAAAACCACGAGTCCTACAGAGTCCAAAAAACTTATTTCCAAACACAAACACACACAGGGACACACAACCAATTTGGTTTCTTGTGCTTTGTACTTTTAACATGCCTTATATTAATTTTAGGTTAGATGCCTTATATTAATTTTAGGTTAGATGTTAAATGATAAAGGCTGACTGATAAAAGCTGACTGAAAGGTTTTCATATGTGGTCACATATTGCCTTCTCTTACTGGAATTCTTTTTCATACATCTGTTTTTGTTCTCTCTCCCTCTCTCTATTTTTCTTCTTTTTTTTTTGTAAATAGAATTAACATCAAGAAGCAGCTGCAAGTGCTTAGAAGGCCATCTGCTCATCAGCCACAGAGCAGATATGTAGCCCTGGTAGATATGCCTAGTCTTGCCACCAGAGACAAAGCAGAGAAGAAAGTCATCACAGGCATCAATGCTATGCCAGAGAAACTAAAGACTGGTAAGATTTCAGAATGTGTTTGTCCTTCGCAAGCATGCATTTATTCCTAGCTACTTCCCTCACTTGATGATGTGTAGTGTAAATTCAATCATAAATTTCATAACACTTTTCCAGCGCTAAGTAATGAGATAAAACTGTTGGGAACCGTTCTAAAGGAAAAAGATAACAATTTGCAGAACCGTGTGACTCTAATTGCTGTGACAAGTGGAGTCAATATGGATAGATTTGAGGAATAAATTCAGTTATTGTAGAAATTTATTCACCTGTAGAGCCGACCTACACATCCCCAGTATCAAGTGAGTGAAAACAGTGAATATACAAGACTATTTTAGAGCCTTAAATGCAATGGATGTAAAGAAAATAGTAAACAGAGTCAGGGAGGATGAGAAAGAAAGATTTAGTACATTCTGAGAGGAGGAGGTTGGGGTATTAAGCATTTAGATATTGAAGACAAGCTGATAAGAATGGGAGGTTCTCTTGCCTGTAAATTTGATAGAATGTATGAAAGGATCTGCCATGTCTCTTGAGCTGGGCAGAATGTATTGATAAATGGAAGAATTACTGAGGAAGTTTGTGAATTAAGGGCTGTGAAGGTACTACTCTAGACATGTTAGAAATGTCGGGGGATTAGAAGGGTCCATGTGAATGATGGGGGGGGGGGGGATTGTAGAGGTGTAATAGGCAGACAACTGAGAACAGTTTGTAACAGTTAACCATTTTTTATTCATATCACTTACCCTATTTGACTTCATCTAATTTCTTCCTGCTGACCATTCTTCTCCCCCTCAACACTACTCCAAGGTGACCATTCATCACTACCAATGTCCATACACCCCACTGCCTCCTTTGTTCTTTTGTTCCCCACACATCAGTATGCCCCTCAACTCCCATTGTCCAGTAGGGATCCCTACCAGCACAGCTGAACCTTTTTTCCTTCCTCTTAAAGCCCAACCCTTTGATCTTGTCCTTCCATTGTCACAGACATGGTAGTGTTCCTCCTTTTGAAATTGCTTGCATCCTCTGCTTCCTCTCTCCTTTTCACAGCACATCCGTGGCATTGTTCAGACAACAGATAACACGTGAATGTATTTCTAGTACATACAAAGTTTGTTATTCATGGTCATGCTGTCCCCTGGATACTGTAGGTGTTTTTTTTTTTCTTTTCTTTTTTCTTTTTTCTCGTGACGCTCATTCTTTCTGACATACTTTGCCACTTTCTGTATCAAACTGAAAAACTATGATATTCAAACATTTGCATTTGTTGTGTAACCTATTACTTTTGTTGTCATCTAGGATCAATATTTCTATGCTAAAATTTTTAGGTTCACAGAAATAGAAAGCTATAGACGTTTCATTAGATAATTGCTGATGATTGTATATTTGTCTCTTATTTATTTTCCAACCAACAATTTAGATTTAAAGCTGGATGTCAGCATTATTCTGAATGTCTGTGTATATAACATCCTTTTGGCACTGCTGCTAAAACATAATGAAATGTGCCCAGTGATATGACTGCACAAAATTTATGTGACCAACTAATCCGATATGTGTCACATGTCCCTTTCCTTCCATCAGAGCCCACAGGGGAGAAGAGGCTGCCACCATCGCAGAGGCCCCTGGACAACCCCAAGGCCAAGAGAGGCAGGGGGAGGGATGGAGGAGGAGGGCAGGGACAAGCTGGAGGGAAGGGGGCAAGCAAGGCACACGGGCAGAAGGCGGAGTCCCTCCACCCCTCTTGGGAGGCTAAGAGGAGGAAAAAGGAACAGGAGTCTAAGATTCTTCCCTTCCAGGGGAAGAAGATAACGTTTGATGACTAAATTCCCCGCAGAGAACCAGCAGAGTTAATTACATGATGCATGAATAAATATTTGGAAATGTTGAAATTGGAATATTTATAAGAGTGACTTCACTTGGTGTGGCTTTTTAAAATGAGGGAAAGACAGAGAGAAGGGGGCTGCATTTTGTTTTTGTGGCCCCAAGATGTGCCAAGTATGAAATATAGTTTCAAGATACGTATGAATTAAAAGTTAATGAAATTCTTACGTCGAGTTGCTTTCATTGCAACTGATTGACAAATTGCCCTACATCAACGTAAATAAGCACTGAATTGATCAGTGTTTTAGTAGTAGCCATGACTAAAGAAATCAAAAGTGTGCATACTCGAGAGCAGGATTCGAACCTACGACCTGGATGACTGTCCGGTGGTTGTGAGTTCAATCCTACTGCAGTATGTACGTCCCTGATCTCTGTTTGTCATGACTACTACTAAAACACTGATCAATTCAGTGCTTACTCATGTCAATGTAGGGCAATTTGTCAATCAGCTGCAAGTAAATGTTAACTTGAAATCACAGATGATCTTTCTACTCTCGCTGTTATATGCAGAAAGACTGAAGTAACAATTGAATCTAGTGCAAGCCACACTGTATGAGCCCATTCTGTTATTTTGTGTGTGTGGTGAAATATGACTTGTACTCCTATACCAATTTCTTCCACTTCTATAATACCCCTCCCCTCCATCTTAGTTTCCTTGGTTCATCCTCTGTAATCCCATGTGATCGTACTGCATTACCAACTCTAGTCTATACTCCCAACTCTTGCATGAATATGTGGAAAAAGTCTTGACCAAGAGTCGAAGCAATGCCTTCATTACCAAAAGCTTTGATTTATGTACTGAGGGAAAAAACATTTTTTGGCATTATTGATAATACAAACATTCTAACCTATCAAGCTTTTGGTCGCTTTCCCGATGTATGGGCCAAAGGTTTATGTGATTGAGGGAGGCAATGTTGAAAGATTGTCTTTGATTGAATATTGTAGAAAGAAGTGTTCTTTTTTTTTTCATGAAAAGAGCAAGAACACTAAAATAAAGTGGAAAAGAAAAACCCTGTTCCTTTTTGTGTCTATGTCTATGTAGGTGTCTTGAAATATGATGTATAACACGAGGTCCTATATATATATTCAACTACATGTAGTAACAATCTGTGTATGTGTATACATTGTACATACTGTACCAGTGTTAGGAAGTTGTGCTTGGGTGTACACTTGAATTGACCCACATTTGGATTGTTAAAGTGAAGGAGGTATATTGGCTCTTGAAAAACTTCATGTCACATCTCAAGGTCCATAATTAGGTATTGAAACACATACCCTCACAGGAATTGATATATTAATGAGTAAATTAAAAATATATATGTACATACACACACACACACACACACACACACACACACACACACACACACACACACACACACACACACACACACACTTTATATATATATGTCTGTGTGTTTCTAAAATATTGCTTTAAACAATGCATATTTATTTAGACTTGCAACAACAACAAAAAAATCCCCCCAAACCTGCACAATGTAAAGTATTTGTGATGTTATAGAAATGAGGCATGTGGGGTGGATCAATGTAAAAAAGAAATTACACATGACATGTTCCTTCAATTGATGTTGTTTCTCTGTCATATTTAATTCAGATCTATTGCCAGGTATGTACACATTTACATGATAATACAACTTTGCACTCGACACTGGACATCATCATGCTATGACTAATATACTGACAAGGGCATTTGGGGAAATTCATGCAGGTTTTACAAATCAGCAAGCTAGAAATCAAGTTCAGTATTCCATACCACAAAATAGAGATAAGTATCAACTTTCTATTAGTATTAGAGACCACTACATAGTGATAAGGCTGAAATGTACACAAGTATGATAAAAATGGTATTCTACATATTATTTGACAGGCACATGTGAGGTTGTCAAACTTATTCTTGGGTTATGAGCATACGAAATAAAGGAAGGAAAAAAAAAACTTTTGAGAGGGGGAAAAAGTGACCTAACAAATTTACAACTGTGCGGAGTGGTCTTGAGCATGTCAAACCAGCAGGTTTTGTGTCAAAATGATGCAAATTTTGGAAAACAAGATAAGGTCACAGTTTCTCATCTGTGCCAACAAGTTCTGAGTGACAATTAGTGAAGATAAACAAAACAACCCTAACAACAAACACAAAACAGGGTAAACTCCAGATTACATTTTTGATCCTGGAACTCTTTCCCAATCAAAATCTGGTATTTTTTTTTTTCATGAGGTTCGAATCAAGGGGCATTAGCATTTTCTTTTAGAGTTGATGGAAGTAAGTTATGCCCTCCTGGTTCTAACCACTCAATGCAGACATATTTATTGTAATTGTTGGTCTTGGAAGTAGAGAGAGACAAGAAGGAGATGACAGGCAGCCATGTTAATATCTCATCTTTTGAGTGGATGTCTAATAACATCACACAGGGCAAGCTGAAGATAAAGCCAGAGGTGCCATCTTGTTTTCCTAGTGCCATAAAACAATTCTCATTGCTATGAATGAATACAATAATGGACACAAGATTGACATAATATATAGCTGATCATAGCTACACTATGTCTGTTTGAACATTTAGTTGCAAACTAACAAAAGTGCTGGTCAAACTAGAGCAATAGTCAGAGTGACACCACAATCAAATTGAGGAGAAGAAACTTGTGATATTCCACACATGAGCAGACATTGACTAACATGAACATGGCGAGCTGAACCATCAAGATAGCAGAGTCGACTTATCTAGATACTAGTGACTGACACATCTTTGCACAAGATGGATGATCTCTCATTGGTTTGTGCATGCCATCATCATGGAATGTCACTATTCACAATATACCAGCCCATATATATTTCTTGCAATCAAGAACAAAAACAAATATATCTGGGAAAAAAAATCTCACAGTGTGAAGTTTTGACAAAACTAATAAACAACACTTTAAGAGACCATGACTAAGTAATACTACATGTTTCTCCCAAAACCAATACAATGAAATAAAGATTATCACAGGAATACAGATTTGCAGCTATTCAATATGAATTGAAATTTTAAAGGAGAATCTCCACTTCATGTCCAAGTTGACTTTGCAAGTTAGGTCCACTGTGAGTTTTAATCAGAAGTTTCAAAAACAAAAAAAAAAAAGCTGAGTTCTTAAGTTTTCTATGTTTCCACATAAGAGTGATGAGCAGAATTGCTGCTTTGTCTTGTGATGTGGTTCACTCTAGTAGTAATGATTACGAACATTTCAAAGCAACAAATATTGTGGATGTGACCAGAGTTGCATTCAGAAGACTGCCATAACAATTATCATCTGCATTCATCAAATACCAGTCAGCATTAAAGGTCCAGTTTACCTTTGGGAGCAGTGATTTCAAAAATGTTCAAGATATCACATTTGATGCATATGTGTAGGTCTGTTGTATCATAAAACATCCTACCATATGAAATATTTGCAATAAAACCTAAAATATAAGGAGATATCAGGGTTTTTCTCAATAAACCGTAACTGTATACGGTTTAGTCTGGAAACATTTTTATTATAACTATTGTTCACATTTTGTGTATTTAACAATACTTACCATCGATTATACGAATTCAAATTTTGACAGTTGTTGTTTCTATCCCTAACTCACATTTTAGAACTATTTTAAAGCACTAATGCTGGGTTTTTGTTTCATCTGCAAATGGTAAATTATGCCTTTAACTGGAAACATTCGCTCAGAGGGCAGGGGACCATTTGTAATGTTTTTTGACGGGCGGACAATTCTTGGAAACAAAACTTTGAAGAGTTGCGCAGCACAGCTAGCTAGATATCTGTGGGCTTGTTGGTGAGGCTGCAGAAAGGATTACCACAGAAAGTTCAAGGTGAAGGTATGCATTACCCTGGTACTCTTTAATATATTTTGACTATCAAACCCAGACAAAATGAAGGATGGCCACTTTTGTTGTTGGCAACATACACAATGTTCCAACCTCCCTTGTTACGATGAAAAATCTCTAGGATGGTACACTCTGTATGTTCCCTCCAATGCCAGTCCTTACCTACACACTGATGCATTTTCAAAAGACATGTCATCTACTGCCCCGTCATGCTGAACCCTTGCAAAAGATTTACAGTTCTTCCATTGTTACACATACATATAACTAATAATTGATCATAGATCACCAATAGTCCAAAACACACAGCTGTGTGTTTTTTGTTTTGTTTTCTGTTTTTGTTTTTGTGAGGCCATAAGTAAGGGAGACTGGGGAGGTTTTGACATCTCAAGAAAATGGCCCTATATACGAGGGTCATGCTTCAATGTCAAAGAACAGAAGATGCATCAACTGTGACAAAGGGGGAAAATAGCCTGATTACTTCAATGACCATGTTATCACATAGGACCTACATTGCTCATTAGATGATGACAGAAGGATAAAACTTAAAATTCATTGTTGTGCCCAAGATACTTTCCACTCACATTTTCTCCCAACACAAGAACTTGTTTTAACACGTTCAGCAACAGCATACTGCTATGAATACAAAGTGACAAAATTTTGCTGAAATTTTAGATTGATACTACATTTCATTGAATGAATAAAATATCACAGTTGGTAATACTTTACTGCCAAAAACTGATTTCCGTGTAATTAATGTCATTATCCTGTCAGCACCCGAATAATCTGGCTTTCTCATTGAACCACCCTAAACTGCCCTCACGCTGACCTCTACCATGCTGACATTTGTTTGGCCCTATCTGTTGGATGGCTGCAAAACTTGATACAGCTCTGAAGGAGGAGGAGCAACTATCAAGATAGTCTTGATTCAAGCACTCGGTGCTGATGTGGAATATATTACATATATGTGGTCAGGTCTGGTGGGCAGTTGACCAGTGAGAAGTGACTTTAATGCCTTTTGCTCCTTGTTCCTAAAGGTCAACGCTGGACATCCTTTTGTGAGCGATGATGTATACAGATACAGATCTAACGCTGCAACTTTCATATAATATAATCAATGCAAATAAAAAAAATCACTGGCCACATGATTAAAATCTTGCTGATTCTCACCAATGGTGATATGAGAGTTAAAAGCATTACCATTTTGCAATTCACTGATGATTTCAACTGAGCTCTTGTTGAATTAGTTATGATCTTTTGTCTCCACCATAACTAGTAGAATTTCCTGCAAACTGACCTACTTTGTTGCCTTGTAGCTACTGTCTGGGCAAGTCAAAATAATAATTACTGCCATGACATCATTGTCAAACCAATAAGAACTAAACTTGCCATAATAAGTAGGGGATGTAACCAACACTTCATACACCTACAAGATTCAGCTGACTATCATCTTCTCACTGTATTTGGCACAGAATGTCTGTACAGTATTTGATTGCTTTCAACCATGCTTGCCCAACCATACCCATAACCATTTCTCTCAATGCATGCCTTCCAACGTGCACATGCATCAATGCTTAAAAAATGATTATGATAACCATAATGATAATAACAATAAATATTTTGCTTCTTGTCCATCTCTGCTCGTAAAATCCACAGACATATGCTTACATATCACCACCTTCACTTTCACTACCTTACTACTAAAAGGGTTAACTCCTTTCCAGAATCTACCTAGGGAGTTTTTTGAAAGGCAATGACCGACAATGACCAAAGTTGCCTCTCAATGATTACTACCTAGACAAAGTAAAGTAAAATTAGCAAAGAGTATATTTTCATTACTTCACTCTGCAAATTATGGAAATTTCTCATCATCATCCTTGACAGTTCATTTTTTTCCAACTCAGTGGGGTTGGACAGGTCATTTCTTTTAATCAGGGATGATATTGAGGTTTGTTGAAAAAATCGGAAATCAAAAATTTCAGGCGATTTTGATACACTACAGCAAAATGTGGATAGACTTGAGAAATAAAAATCTGAAATCAGATTTAAATCTACAGAATATCATGCCTGTTTAATGGTTCTCTTCTATGATATCCTGTCTGTTGGGTTGATGTGGGTGATTTTAGACGCCCTTCTGTCGCCTTTGATGGTTTTGCAGGGTCTCCCATGTAGGGTTTTTCCCAGCAACTGGGAAATTTACTATTCTCCGAAGTCAGTAGGTCTTTTCTCTCCTAGCCATATGTCCATACACATGTCCATACAGTCTGCTTTTCCTCATTTACTGCCCTATCCTTAATTTACTATTCTCCGAAGTCAGTAGGTCTTTTCTCTCCTAGCCATATGTCCATACACATGTCCATACAGTCTGCTTTTCCTCATTTACTGCCCTATCCTTACCATGCCCTTTGACTGGAGGAGGTTTTCATTTTTCTTTCAAGTGTACAGTGATGCCCTCATCCATCTGACCATGCTAATCTCGGCCTTTCAATTTGTTTTACATTGGACAAGTTCATTGCTTTTGTCTCACTGCTATAGGTCATGCATTTCTGCACACATAAGCCAGATATTTTGCAAATACAAGCACGTATGAGCCATGACTCAGAACATGTCAGACAGTTTCACAATATTTCTTTAAAAATGATTTCATGATTACAACAGAGATCAAGAAACACAGCAGGGGAATAAGAAATAAAGAAATAATTATTTCTTCTCAAGAAGCAAAGCAAGCCATTTCACACCTCAGAGTGTGTATGTGTGTTACCTGAGGCAATATTTTGGCATATTGTTAATTTTACTGAACATTAGTAGACTCACAGAATTCCCCATAAAACTGTGGTACAGATGCCACAAGAACAACTAGAAGCAGGAGAAGAATCATCTATAGCTATTGACGAAGAGGCGGTTTCAAGTAAAACTTCACATGTGCATCTTCCGGTCGCACACACAGGACCTACATTCCATCATGACAGGCAGTGATAGATGCGAGATTCGCTTCTGCACTCGCCGCCAACCATGTAATAAATCGTGGCTGAGGTGTACTGTATACGCTGTTATTTTCGCATTCAGATATTTTCGCGAATAACAAGGTCACAGACATTTTCGCGAGATGTTCTTTTCGCGAATTGATGCCGACGCTTACTTTAATGCTCTATTAACACAGCACATGAAGTCATTTTCGCGTGTTGTTAAAGGGGAAGGCTAGTAACTGATCAGTGGGAATCAGTGGAAATGCTGGGAGATGATTGTTCCACTCCTTATGGGATTCATTCAAGAGTTCATTGTATATCTATTGTTGTGTGAAAATGATTTGCTTCAGAACGGTCTCATATTCAAGTAATCTGCAGATTAATGCTCCGTCACTGACCAGGGACGCTAACCTGGAAGCATTAAACTACACATTACTTGAATTATGAGACCATTCTGAAGCAAATCATTTTCACACAACAATAGATATACAATGAACTCTTGAATGAATCCCATAAGGATTGGAACAATCATCTCTCAGCATTTCCACTGATTCCCACTGATCAGTTACTAGCCTTCCCCTTTAAATTGCGATCCAACTGTGATTCGCAAAATTCGCGAAAATTAAACCCTCGTGAAAATAACAGCTCATACAATATACATGAAACAAAACTATAATGGGAGAAGTGGAAGAAGTGAGCCTGCATCAATGGGGAGGTGGTGTTGGAATTAACACCCAGTCATGCATCCTCAGGTGGCATGCTCCCGCTGGCATCCCCACAACCAAGAGTCTCATTTATATCTACATTTCACATGAACACATCCTGTCCAAAGATGCGATCTTTCCCCCCTAGAGTCCCTTCACGAGTCCCCGTAGCCGCAACTCCTGGAGCTCCTGACACACCCACTCGGCGATGACCTGCTTGTTGCCGTCGGCGAAGATGCGGATGAAGGGATGCTGCATGAGGTCCTGGGGCTTGGGCCGGTCCCCGGGCTGCTTCTGCAAACTGTGTTTGATGCAACGAGGAGCGAGAGATATGTTTTTTAAAAAGAAGGGAAAGGTAATGTGAGGGAAAGAATAAAGAGCACATAACATTTTCTGGGATCCGTTTGATCCGTGCTTGTTGAAAAATGTTTTAAATCTCAGCACTGCATGCATTAAGGAGAACTATATTGGTGTGTGAACCTATCACTGATCCTGGACTATTGCAAAGAAATATGACAGGCAACTCCTGATTAGAAATATAAACAGAGAACAATGGAACTAAATCCCACTCTATCACATAAAAAAGAATGTAATCTGATGGCAAATCCAATGCATGAGGAAGAAATCTCCAAAATCTAGGCACATAATTTGTATGTAGATGCATTAGAAATAATAGTAGTTTAAAAGACAAACATGGAAACAAAGACACTTGTTCACAACCCCACTGCACATCACACATCGTATCTCTGCACCGAACGTGTTGGTTTTCTGTGATAACACATGAAGGCTCTTCCAATCGCCATATCTCACTCGGCTCTATTTCAATTGCTTTGATAAACAAGAAATATTAACTCCAGTATACCTATGTATCACATGTCTAAATCTTGCCCTCAAGTTGCCCTTAGACAATCATACTTTCCCATTTTCCTTCAAATATATCTAACAAGAGTTTACAAAGTTTTCAAGTTTTATACATGCACAAGAAAGAAAGAATACATGCCAATGGGCAGAGTATCATGAAAAGTTCCTGGCATGTGTTGAATAGGATAAAAGGGAAAAAAATTGGCATCACTGTCACTCACCATCGATTGACAAAGTCCACAAATTCTTGTGAAAATTTGTCACTTGGTAACCTTGGAGGCTTCTGGGTATCAGAAAAAAAAATAATAAAAGAAGACAATGACTCACAGCTTATCAAAACAGATATGTATTTGATTAGGTATATCACCATCGAAGATAAAGAACAAAAATTAATATACTGCACACTAATTTTAGAATATCAAAACATGCCCTACTGTACCAAAAGTATCATATTGTCTGCAACAAACGCATTGGAAAATGACCGGTTTTCATTTTATTCTTTTCTGATGCAATCTTGTTCCTCTCTTTTCAACTGATTCTCACAGATATGGTCCAACTCCACTATTCACGCCACTTGATACTTGTACATTCTAAGCAAGTTATGCTGTTTATTCATTAGACTCCTTTGTTCCATATCAACTAATTTCATGTCTGGTCCATATTCTGTTGTAATGATTTATCTAAGGTGGGAAGGTTTCTTTGTGAAGCAAATAAACTCAGAACTCACTACAGAAATATTGATACACCTGCAAAATAAATATTTACCTCATGGACAATACACTGCAGAAGATCTATTGGCTGCAAAAGGAGAATCAAACACAGAAGACATGAAATGAATTTCACAGCTTCAATCACTGGGGAAGAAAATAAGATCCCACATTTTGAAAGACATTTTTTTTTTTTTAATGGGATGACTGAGACGAAAATTACAAACATTTTCCATGCAAAGTTGTAGGATACTTCTTTGCTTAACTTACTGCCCTATACTTGTGACTTTTGTTATCTCAATTGACTTTGTAATCATACAAGTTGAAAGGGAATGTAGAATAGTAATCATAAAAATTGAAATTTGATTAAAACATAGATTACATAATTTCAACTACATGTATCTTCAAGACAACCTTATTAGTCTGCACGGATAATAGTTTGGAAAATGACATACTGAAATCAATTACTAAGGGCAATGCAGAAGAATGAAACAATACCAAAATGAACAGAGTTCATATTACTTCTGTAACACATAGAAGTGATACACAACAATTCTACAATTCCCATCCATCATATGACTAATCAACAACAACTTTTTGTATCTCTTTGCATCTAACAAAAATATTCCTGCCGGTGTCCACGCATACAGATGAAATGAAAAAAAAAACACCAACAACATCATTAATCAGCACCCACTACACTTTTCTTTCAACAAGTCAAACACAAGAGCTACAATATGTGCGACCCGATGCAAAATCATGTGATGACAATGTAACTAAAGAACGACAAGTGTCTGCAAACGAGGGCTTGAAATGAGGAACAGCACTACTCACCGAGAGATCACGTTCTCTTGGTGTTACCTGCAGAATGGGAAAAATGAGGAAAGAAATGACTGTAGCTGTAGGCCCCCTATGCAGCATTTCCTCTTACACGGAATGGGAGAAAATTACCACGGCCCTTGAGATGGCAAAACAATGTTTCTACATCCAACCTCATTTCCAGTAAATCGAGCTTGAAGTTTCGCAAACCTTGTTCAGCTCTTTTTCTGTTTTCATTCAACACTTCATATCTTACCCTAGAAGGACAAACAGTATCAGTAATATAGTGCATGCAAATTGATTTCACTAGACCCTTTATTTTTAGAATAATTTGCATTTAATCAAAACATACATTGTTTTGCCGTCTCAACATAACCACACTATTGCCATTGATACGGCAAAACAATGTAAGTCTGGATTACTGGTGCACGTATAATGTATTACAATGTCAATATGTGCACGCTTATGCAGCTGCATGCGGCGCGCAGCCTATCACTGCGTAAACATGTAGATAGCAAAACAACGAATTGCATGTAGATACGTTGTTTTGTCAAGTCCATGCCCAACGTGTGTTGAGCAGGGGCAAGCATATCGCCGCTTACATTGTTTTGCAAACAAAATTTGAACAATGCCCAATGGGAGGGAGTGTCATATCTCAGTAACGGAATGGGTTCTGATTTCAAGATTTGGTCAAGAGTTAGATCATACTAAAATAATCTGAAATACGTGACTACATCAATTTTCATGAATTTTCGACATACATTGTTTTGCCATCTCAAGGCCGACCAATCAATGACTTCAGGGGGGCATTTCATGAAGGAACTTGTTGGATAAAATATCTGACAAGTCAATTATATCCGACAACTTTTGAGAAATTCTTTAGTCTGATTGGCTGATTTCTCTGAACTTGTCAGATATAATTGACTTGTCGGACATTTTATCCAACAAGTTCCTTCATGAAATGCCCCCCTGGACTTGAATTTGATAAATGGTATAGATGACACCCTCATTAGTCATTTGTAGCCCCTTATGCATTTCATTAAACACAGGCTAGAGGTGACTTGTCACAAGTCACAGGTAAACACATATTAAATATGCATTCCCAATACAGATGATACCAAAAATGCCCATTGTAGATAGAAAATGAACAATCAAGGGGGGGGGGGTGTCACAGTTCATCATCATATTGTTTTGATTCCAGTCAGCAATTAGAACAAAAAGATGCAGTAATTAGTAATCCTGTCTATTATGTCAATGTCACTCTAAAAATGAGGGAAATTATGAAACTCACTGGATATGGAAATCGTCCGGTTGCCATCTGCAATGTGCATAGATAAAATAAAAAAGATGATGATATAAATGTAAAAGAAAAAAAAAAACAGTAGATGACTCCACTTGGCTATCTCTGCATCTCACACACCTTGTAATCTAATAGATTATCATTCAAAATGCAACATTTGACAAACCTAGTCGTGTTGACAAAAATCACTGCCAATGCCAACTACCATACAGCTTAAAAACCGTAACGTTCATATCCATGGAAAATTTGTTGGTTTATTTGTGCTGTTTGATTTGTATTCAGTACTTGCTTTAAACAATTATTTTTACAACTCCCTCTCAAAACTGAGTTTAATCTTCAACTGTATGTATCAAAATCATCTACATCTGTGGTTTTGACCTTTCTCTTCTTTAGCAAGGCAGGAACATACTGAGGCCAAATATCCTTCATCACCACAGCATTGCAGTGCATCAGGAAAAGCAAGGTGTGGGACCAAAAAGATAAAAAAACAAACAAAAAACAACTTTCTGATAATATGTAACCACAACCAATCATTAGCTCAACAATATTCTCAAAAGAGATTTGTCATGACACTAAAGATAGGCCTTATTAATGCATTTGTACAAATCCACTTTCTCACATTATTAAAGAATTACAACATTTCAAACATTTCAAAGATTAAAACAGTTCGGAATGCACAGTACCGGAAATAATGTCTTCTTTCAAAGTGGCCGCTTGCTTATGGCAATCAATGGTAATCTTATGGTAACCAAAATGTCAAACACAAGCAAAACTCTTCTGTTCATAGAAATCCTTAGTGGTCACCTGCTTTAATTCAACATTCACTGTTTCCATTTTCATTGAGTGGCAATTATCAGCTTGTGTGACAGATCTACTATTATCCTTGCAGCTGTCATATAGCAATGTTACAATATGGTCAACAAATGGAAGCAGCAAAGGACAAAAGAGTTGTCATTGCTTGGTGGGGAATTAAGTATGATGCCGGAGCCAGAGCAGTCTCACCTCTAGTAAGAAGACTCCCAAACTCCAGACTTCTGAATGCACACCATACTCATCACCCAACACTCGCTCCGGCTGTGAAGGAAGGTTAATTTCACAATTACAATCAAGGGAAAATACAAGGTACTCAGCATTTCTTGTAAAACAGAAGGGAAAAGAAAGTATTCCACATTCTTAATTTGTATGTTACCTTTATATAACAAATTTTGCTGTGGGGAAACTTTTCTAGACAACACTGCAGAATGATTGATGAAAATTACATGAATCAAACATATTATATACACTCTACTATGAAATTCAGTTTGTTCATTTTAGGCAACGTTGAATCTTCATGGTTGCACTACCAGTTGCTTTTGTTTTGTGTGTCTAGCATGCTCTGCCATATGCAGGCTTTCATGTGCTGAGAGTATTGTAAACGACAGATATGGCATTTTATAAATGCATGTTATTCCATCATATCCTTGATATTAATTAAGAAAGGCAAATATCTTAATAACACAGTTTTTTGTAAGAACAATGACAAACACCAGGTTGAAAAGATTATAATATCACTAGTCAAACAATATCAAAAGAAATTTCCTCTTAGAAAGATTATTTGAACTATAATCACAAAATCAAGGAAGCAGCCTGTGCAAATTATACAAAATATAGAAAAATAGGCAATGACACCTTCACTGTGGGTGATGCACCATCTAGTGCGGAATCAATCTTTCATTCCTAAAGAATAATCAAAACATTGTAATTTTTTTTTCTCAATTCTTTTTTGAAACATGCTAAAATGCCACATCTTTACCTTGAATAAACAGGGAGAAGGTAAAGCCTCTAGACTCACCGCCATGTAGGCATTGGTCCCAATGTAAGTTCTGGTGATGGAGCTGACCAGCTGGGCACTGACCCCAAAGTCGCAGAGTTTGATCTCCCCCTGAGTGTTGACCAGGATGTTGGACGGCTTCACGTCTTGGCGGAGAAGTAGGGAGATGGGTTCACTGATTAATTCAGGCATTAGAAGGTGGAATATCTCTCATGTGATTCACAAGAGAGAGGCCTGAAAAGTAGACTATCCTCATTCTGGCATGAAACAACAACTAATCCAGTCACCTGACTGCCAGCATTCATCCTGTGTTCATGACACAAAGAATGCCTGGTACATGATACACTGTAGCTTTATGAGACCATAAGATATAATAATATTTGCACACACGCACACACTTAATAAACAACAGTATACAAATAGTGAATGGTTACGAGTGAGAAATCTACTGGAAAAGACCATACACTATTTGCTTAAAACAATACCTCCCACATCAACAGATATGGTCCACACAGATGGTTGAATTCAGTACAGAAATGGCAACCATTTTTTCATGAAAGGCGAAGGAGTTGCACAGTCAGTCATGCGAAAGAGATCATTTGAGGTTGTTTACAGTAAAATGAGTCACAGCATGCACGCTTGTAAATTGTTGCAGTGCATGCAGCAAAGGTTGTTTATTGTGACATCAGAGCTGTGCAATGGAACAAAATTTACAAGTCGATTATGACTTTCACACGGGAATCAATGATATTGGTGACGCCGGCTATGTGGCATCCATTTTTGCTCAAACAAAATTGCATGGCTGACAGCGACAGTGTGAAATGTCACGTAATGAGCAATCAACCAATTGGATAGCTACATTCTTTTTATGTGTTGTATAACATAGAACATCATCACTGCAGGCCAAATGGATGGATTAAGAAATGTGTGTCATTGTGTGAAGCTCCTGACTGCTTGGTGTCACTTTAATACTCACCTCTGTGCATAATCTTGAGATTCCACAAATAATTCAAGCCCCTGACAATCTGAAACAGTGACAATAAATAAGAAAGCTTTAAAGGAATCGTATAGTTTCGGTTGAGACCTAATTTCAGGTTTCTAACATTTTTTTTTTTGGAGATAATGAGAAACCTCTTATGAAATATGAAAGAACACATAATTCCATGAGGAATTCGACATTTATTTGATGAAAATTGGTTTTGAAACTGAGATATCCAAAACAGAGCGATTCTAATAAAGTGCGGGACCCACACTTTCTTGCGATCGCTTTGTTTTACTTTGTTTTTGGATGTTTCAGTTATTCCAAACCCGATTTTCATCAAATAAACTTTGAATTCCTCTTAGAATGGTATGCTCTGTACTATTTCATAAGTGTTTTCTTGGTATCTCACAAAAAGTTAAAGGCCCAATTCTCATCTCCACCAATACTGTACCATCCCTTTAACTGCAACCATTTTAAACTTCAACAGAGCACTGAACCAGCAGATGAACATTTCTCCATGCAATTAAAAGTTCATTTTAAAAAAGTAATAAACAAATAAAAAAACACATAAATGAATGAATGAATGAACGAATGAACCAACGAACGAACAATTAAACACACAAACAAACAAAGAAATGAAATGAAATCTATAAATAAACAAATAAAAGATTAATTAATTAACTTAAATGAAAAGGTTTGGTACTGCAGTGTTTTCTACTGACATTTGCTGCAACATCCACATAGACCAGACAAATGTATTCTCATCTGATGACTCAGTGGTTATAACTCCATTATTTCTGGACATAGTGTAATGCATCCATGTTGATCTGGTGGAAGTACAGTATTCATCGCATAATCGGGGCAGGTTTGGAGTAGCAAACATGGCCCCTTTGAGCGGAGTGCCCGATTTCGCGATGAGCACTCACCATACACTAACGGCATACGACATGTACATGTAGTGCACACACACACACACACACACACACACACACACATGCATACTGACGTACTGTACATGTACATGAATACACAACCACGCTACCCCTTGGCGCGACCCTCTAGCTCTCCCTGCACATGGCTTTGCTTATATCATGTAGGGGAGAAGAATGTTCGCGAAAGCATGTGTTTCGCAATGGCATGGATACTTATACACGGCACTTTCGTGGCTATGCATGTACGTGTACTGGATGGACGGAGGTCAAAGCACACCAGTCCGAAGCTTGCTTTGTAAGTTCGATGTAAACGACAACTGATAGGGAATCTTTGAAATACTGTTGTGGTATTTTGGTAGATTTTTTGTGTAAAATATCGAAAAAATCAAAGATCGCTTGAAGAAAAATTGTCCCGTTTATCAGAGGTCCCCGCCCGATTATCCAGTGAAAATAACATGCATTGGAAATGTTTCCGGGAAGCGTATGTCATTTAAAGCGAGGTTTCCAATTATCAGATGCCCGATTATGCGATGAATACTGTATAGGGATAAAAACGAATGAGGACACCTAAATGAGACTTACCGATACGGTCATCCTCCCAAGTATTGACTCTGGAATGCATCGATACATTTCTAGGGAGCCACCTAGAGTAGAAGGGCGAAACAATGATTAAAGACCACATTAGAAACTCTGCCAATAAAATAATATATTCCTACATGTGAAACTTCACCCATATATGCTTCAAATGGCGAGTGACAATGAAAATATATCATTGTGCTATAAACACTTCTACTTAATTGGTTTTATCAAATCTTTCATAACTATGCATTAACATAAAGACAACAATGATACAATATTTCACACAACTGCAACTTTATTGCCACACTCTCCAGTAGTTTGTTCTTATGGGAAATGCCCAAGACAATAAGGGGCCCTGAAACATGTGATTACTGCATCACTGCAATTCAGCTAAAATTTCTCAACAAATCACATGACTTGATAGTTGGATCAAATGGAATTACAATGTAATCAGTATTTCTGCAGGAATTATAGATCACATGGGTTGCTGGCTTACCATCCATAAACTCTGTGCATATTGAGATTCTGTTTTCTGTGAAGAAAGCTCCATAGAAGCCAATAATGAAGGGGGAATCACACTGCAGATTAAAATAAAGGAGAAAGCACAAATCCATTGAATGGGAAACTTGACACAACTGGAAGTATTTTTTTTTCCCATAAAAATAAAGCACACATTCCCTTTCTTCTTTACTTTGTCAACATGCAGAATAAGAAAAAAGAAACAAACAAAACAAATCACTAACTAGACACCAGAAAACATGTAATAGTTCCACCCTCTAGGAACATTAAAAATTGAGCTATTTTGGCTTTGTGATTATCATGACATCTGTAATGCTGTACAATATCTAAACTTTGTTATGCACACACTTAATACCAATCAAATCATTTTTTTTTTTTTATTTGAGATCTGACTTTCACCAATTTGATGTACATATGTCCTCAGTAAAGTAATTTCTGAAAATATCATAGAGGTGATGATTCTAATAATAATAATTTTTTCTCCTCAAAATATAACTTTGTATTTTCCCGTATGTATACATGATTCATCTCTATTAGTTTGTTGTATATCGTTAATCCTTTGCACTTTGTACTGTATACATGCTTATGATGGATTTTCTGATTTACCTCGTGTTATGTTTTGTTGGAAAGAAAATGAGAATGAAATAAATGAATTGAATTGAATTGAATTGAATAAGATGATAGCGACAAATCAATATGCAAAGCTACAAACAAAATACAATGTCCCAACGCAATAGTTTGCATGAGGTGAAGACACAATGCTATGCTACACAAACAAAACTGGTATGAGAAAAGTTGTGATGACTGCCAATAGCTACCCTGCTTCATTGACATATTCAATGATCAGTGAGCTTTGGTTTCAATGCTTTTCAATCTTAGTACATGTAACTTTTGGCCTCAGAGGAAATTCTCTTCTTGGCCCACATACTCATGCACACAAACAAATGGTAGAAATAAGCATGCACACTTCAGGCACATTATAGGAGTGGGAGACTCTTTCGTAATGATGATTCTCCTATTCAGACATCCGCTCTGATTACACACTCAGTTAGGCTCTCATTACAGCATCCACTCTCCCATGTAATCCAGGGACGCAAATCACTGCTCCACTTGAGGATCTATCCCACTCGTCAAATATTAACGTCTAACGTGCCTCCGATCTGCCCGGCTCCCCCCCCCCCCCCCCCCCATCCTAGAACCGATTCAACAGTACACCACTTGCTCCATCTCAATATGGTCTGAATTCTGCAACTGAATGGAAAATTTAAATCACGAAGGGATTCAAAAAAAAGAATTCCGTACACACCATCAAGTAATCTATGACTGGAAATACCAAATAAATAACACAGAAGCTATTACATAGTTGTTACAATAATCAGGTGAACTGACACTCCACATTTATTTAGCTTCCCATAATGTAGAGTGTAAAATCAATTAAAACAAACAGGTAGAAATTTCATCAAAATCTGACAGAGAGTACAAAAAAAGGTACAGAATCTCATTGCTGTAGATTTTTTAGCCAGAAAACATCAGCAGCAGCAACAATTACATATGACAGCAAGATGGATCATGATAGCATTGACCAAGGAGGTGTCTGACAACTGTTACATTCACGAGTAACAAAGTCCCTCTCTGACTTGCAATAAAATATCTACTAAATTTCCTTTGACATGAATTTACACGGAAGAGATTCTGCAGCAAATCATGACCACTTGCAGTAACTCAAAAAGATTGACTCTTTAGGGGGAATGGGTGATAGTTACTTCTTGAGCATTGACTTAAAATGAGTTTTCTTCAGATCAGTAATGCTGAAATCGATAGGAAAGTTGTTAAAGATGATATGAAACAGGGGGCAGAAACACACACACTCTAACACGCTGCACCTCGTACTAGCACACCCCTCCCCCCCCCCCCCCACACACACACACACTGGTTCCACCGGCCATGTTCTTGCAACATAATTTTTAAAAATCACATCAACAATAGCAACAACAAAGAAATATCGGCTACTTGAATCTTCTTCAAAGATCCTACACTCCTGTTCAGTACGGAGCATGAAATCTTGGCATTTTGCTGTTCAACACACTTTTCTGTTCAACACACTTTTCTAGTAATCATTGAAATATTTATCTATAAGAATAATCAGTCCTTCACACAGTACATATCCTCTCTCCCATCTTATTTTCCTCTCTTTTCTCAGTCTGTTAAAAACCTAAGACCCTTTCAAATTTCAACCACAAAGATTATGCCCAGTCCAGCCATTTCTGCTTCTAAAATGCACGCAAGGATCATCTCCATCATCATGAACCTCTCGTAATCCCTCATAAAGATGCAAATTACCCCTTTCAAGCTTTCCATATGTCCTTTAATTCAGCGGAATCAAAGACATCAACTACTGGAAAACATGGTAAGCAAAAATATTCGCGTGCTTTTATTTTCACACTAGATTCTGGTTGCGCGAAATGCGCAAAAATTTCAACACCGCGAAAATGTCCACTTTTACAGTAGAAGGTAAAATATCTCTAAGACATGATTACATCACAGATATACACAACCAGTTTCTCTAGAAAATAACTCAAAATGATGCATTTTTTTTCTGGGGGGGGGGGGGGGGGGGGGGGGGCGGAGGGGAGGGGAAGAAGGTTACAAGTCCATCCTCCCAAGTGATCCACATTTCACACAATGCACTGCAAAGTCAGATTCTAATCTGCCTTTTCCTGATTTTTCAAGCACAGCCCTTTTGCTGAAATGATGACAACAACAATAATAATGGAAAAATCATAATCCCTCAGCCTATAAATATGCATTGGGCAAAAATGAAATCATAAATATGCTAATCCGAGCAAACCTGGGAAATGCGAATGACCAATCATTGCTTTTCATTCCAGAAGCTACGGAACTGGAAGACTGATAGAGAAGAGAATCAGAGTGAAAGAGAGAAAATAAAAGATAGATTATAAGAAAGACAGAGAGAGAGAGAGAGAGGGGGGGGGGGAGGGGCAAGAGAGAGGGGGTGGGTGAAAAAGATAGGAAGGAAGAAAGAGAAAGAGAGAAATTCTCCTGATATCATCCATACTAGGTGCGATGCTTCCGCACTGGGACCATTTAACGCCACATAACTGAAGCGGGAAGTTAGCCAAGCTACAGCTACTCATAGCGGTCCAAGACACGTTCATCCAAGAAACGGCACGCAACCAATTTCACAGTTCAACACAGACTCAAGACCCCAAAAATGGTAAGTGTTTCTCTGACCGGCTACACTGACACTATTCATTAAAACATAGCAAAAATAATGACGTATAACCAGGAGATATGCTGAAAATTGTGTCATCATTTAAATTTCCATAATATACAATGGACATGAAGTTGGATGTCTGCAATCATCTGGTTTCCATACAAGTTTAGTCATCATCGCCTCTTGCAGAAATGTGAAAATGGTGAGTGTGTGTGACTTACAACTTGTGATTAAATGCTGACACTTCATGATAGGAAAGCATTACAAATCTTCCCGTATTTAATCTGAAAATGGCAGTTTATATGTGTCAAATAATGGTTCAAATTACAAGCAGGTTTATATGTGAGAAATGAAATTGTTTCCACAGACTTACTCTTCTTAGATCTTTTACTATTTGACATGTTTTCTGTCAACTTTTACACAATGGCTGTATTAACTCATCAGTGCCTACTCTGTTCCTCCAATGCACCCCAAACTGAAAACACCCGTCATATACATTCACACACAAATGCCGAAATCTGATTCTGTATCTTAAGTAGCGATTTGCAGTATTAAAAAAAAAAGTTTCTGGTTAAACCTAGCCTCAGGCCCTCATAAAGCCACAGGATCAGAGCAAGCTAACACTGACGCCAAATCATTACATGCCATTAAGTGCGAGGTTTTGAGTTTGATGTATTGTTGTAAGATAATAACATTCAGTTTGCAGAAATGCAAAATACCATAAAGAGACTCACTACGTGTGAAGATAAAAAAAAACTAGAAATGTCGCTACAGTGACTGGTGTATGCCTCCGCCATAATGCATGGTTCTCCTAACACATTGTAGGTCTATAGTACAATGTGTTGACAATGTGTGATGACAGTTTCACACAATTGGCAAAATATTAAAATGACAGGTTTGCCTCAAATGTGCTGAATGTTCACTTTCCTAGAACTAGGTTCAATTGGATGAATGATTAAAACGTCAGAGTGCAGGTATTTGGGGGAACTGATGATTTTTACTTGACTTTTGACCCCTTTATAAGTTTATGCATTGAGTAATTTTCAAGGTATTGAGAAAAAGTATAATTTCAGTATCAAATGGTAAAATAGTATTATCTAAACCTGGCCTTTGACCTTTGACCTCACAGTTCCAAAGAGAATCACTGTTAGGTAGAACATGCACAAATATGTAAGTTTCATGATAATACCTTGAGTTACTTTTGAGATATGGAGGAAGAAGTGCAATTTAGCACTTTCACTTGACCTTTGACCTTTTGGCAAGAAACTTCCCACAGAATATATATTGGGTTATATATGCATACATCAAGTTAAAAAAAAATCCTTCAGGCATTGCATAAATATAAGGAAAGCAGTGATATTTTGAGGAGTTGACCTTGACCTTTGACCCCTTGACCTTTGACCCATGACCCCCAACTTCCCTAGATAATCGCTGCCCATCGGTACATGCATATATACTAAGTTCCATGAAGATACCTTGAACCATTTGCAAGATATGGAGAAAAACATGAAATTTCAACCTTTTTTTCACAAAATAACCTGTGACCTTTGACCTTTGACCCCGTGACCCTAAAATCCAAACAAAGTATTATTCCCCCAGGATATACCCTCATACCAAGTTTGATGCAAAACCACCTCACGGTTCTTGAGATATCGACAAAAACAAAACGGGACGGACGTACGGACGTACGGACGGATGGACAGACGTACGGACGGACGGACGACCCGAAAACATAATGCCTCCGGCCACTTCGTTGGCGGAGGCATAAAAAAAAAAAATAAGATTTCAACATTCATATAACAGAAACATAATCAAAATTTATCAAAAAGGTAAGTTTCTAGCATGGATTTAAATCTATCAAATCTGTAATGTGTCTAATGAGATCAACTCTTAGGAGTTTGACATAGGCTCTCAATATACCGGTGGCTGAAATAAATACAAAGTATCACTGCAGCATTCAAAATATTAACTTTTCATTCAAAACTTGTGCACTTACAGTAGAATCAGATGTAAATACGGGATCTTGCTAACTGTGAAAGAAGAATTTCTGTGGTAGCACATATTTGAGAGGTCAGATCTTGCTGTTTCTACACAAATGAAATAAAAACACTCATTCCAAATTCACTCAGCTGCATGCACATTAATATAGCATCTCTGTCAGTCTGATTGTGCTCAAATTTTGACAGAACTCCTATTTTCATTTACATCCACAATACCAAATGATGTTTTCTTTGAACAATTTTCACACTGAAATGATGTCTGTATAGAAACATGGGGTAAATCGTACTTGGGGGGGGGGGGGAATCTCTTTCTACTGCACTGAATCCAACTGTTTCTCCTTGCCTCTCAATAATATTGCTTTAAAAATATCAGAAGGGGAGGGATATATTCATCTTCATCTTTGCACTTTCATTTGCTTATTGTTCTAGCCCACAGACGAGTATTGAAGCTGTGCAATGCATCTTATCTTTCAACAAATACAAGCTGGATTTCCTTAATTCCCATCCCTCATTCCCACACCCCCCCCCCCCCCCCCCCCCCGAAAACATTGAGTTCAAACATTAGTAACCCTGTTATGTATCTTTTACTGGATTTTTTATAGTCTACCTTTAGCAAGACATAGGCAGATTTAGGACAGTGAAAGCTCATAGAAATCTACATCATTAAAAGAAAACAATTCATATAACACTAAATAGAGTCATGATTGACTACATGTACCACATAAAATGTGGAACACAAGATACAAATGCAACATACAAGAACCATACAACAATTACAAAAACTCCAGGCTAGATAATGTTTTCCAAGAGCTGTCGTAGTGCGGAACATATTTTCTTGAAAGGTTTTCTCAGTAATTTTTTCATCCTCATGCTTTCAATAGTATAAAAGTAAAGACCTTCAGTACATGGTAACTAGAAAGTGTTGCTGATGATATATTGATGCTTCATATTGAATATCAAGAGCTTAAATCAGCTTCCTCTGAACTCTATTCACAGGTAAAACAAACTCTTGTGCAGATACTGTTACTGCTGCTCCTGCTGGAAGGAGGCTGGATCGCAGCCCACGTGGAGCCAACGGACCCCTCCTCCACCAGACGGCCAAAGAAAGGAGATCTCATCTGCAAGGGGCCTGTCTTATGTCCTGTCTGTCCACCAGGGCCACAGGGTAGCCCGGGGGTGGTGGGCCCACCGGGTCTACCAGGAAGGGACGGTATGAGCGGGGCCCCTGGAGCAGCTGGTGTGCCGGGCCTGAATGGTCTCCCGGGAGAGAAGGGAAGCAAGGGAGATCCAGGGGAGGTGGTGACGAGAGAGATTCCTTGTGCCAAAGAGGAGACAGGGACCCAGGGGGATTCTGGGCCACCTGGAAGAGGGGCCAATCCTGACCTCACGGGGGGCCCTCCAGGATTAGCCCACAGGAGCAGTGCCAGCCAACGATCAGCTTTCACTGCAGCAAGGACTTTTGATGTCTATGGCCACAGCGACGTGCACAAGGATTTGACCTTTGACCACGTCGTCTCGAACATCGGTGGCCATTTCAATGCCACCACAGGACACTTCAAGTGTGCAATCAACGGGACATATTTCTTCATGTTCAGCATTGGACACAACAGGGATACCCTTGTAGTGTTGCTAAAGAATGGGGAGAAGGTGGTGGGGATCCACGGCGACTCCGGCAACTCCCTGCGGCAGTCGTACACGAACAGCGCCGTTGTGGACTTGGTCGTGAAGGACGATGTGTGGCTGCAGGTCAAGCAGCGGCATTCAGTCAGTGGGACCAATGACAGGTTCACCACCTTCACTGGTTTTCTTCTGTACCCTGCAGTGCACTGACTTTCGCTCCCCATCAACGTTTTACAAACCATAGTGTGGAAAAGCATGATTCCTATTACACTGGACTTGTTCCACACAAGACAAGACACGACACTGTCTCTATGGTGATAGAGATGACTTCAGGGACTGAAAAGTTTGTAACAGTTTTCTTAGATCATCTCTTTTGATATGAATATTTATTACTGTTATTATTCCCAAGAATGAAGTGTACTATTTAATCTCACATACAGTCGCTCTTATTTTGAATTATCAATATGTGTACAGGCAACTCCCGTTATAACAAAGTCCTCAGTACTGGCAGTTTTCCTTCGTAATATCAAAATTTTATCATAGCCGAACAGTAAAGTGTATAAAGATGTATAGATGACAATTTTGGGACTTGAATTTTCACATTGTTGTAATGAGAATTTCGTCATAACCATGTTTGTTATAACAGGAGTACACTGTACTGTATATGCTGTTATTTTCGCGTACAGATATTTTCGCGAATGACGAGGTCATACACATTTTCACAGGATGTTGTTTCCGTGAATCGATGCCGACACTTACATTAATGCTCTTAATGCTTTTAAATTCGCGATCCAACTGTGATTCGCGAAATTCACAAAAATTAAACCCTCGTAAAAATAACAGCTTATACATATTTAGATTATATGAATGTATATGCCTGAGCACAATATCAATAAACTCATCATAACTTTGTTTTCAGGAACAGAATACATAAAAAGACAGAAACATGTACATACAGCTGTACTTTTTAAGCACATTTCACAAAGGTTTAGGAAAGTTTAGGATAGTAGTATGTGTATTTGGTGTAGCACATGTGCAGTCCCACACTATAGCACATGAATAATCAGTCGCTATAGTCTGTAAATTATCTCAGACTACATGCTTAAAATTGTAACAAAGTGCTGGTAATGTCTGCGCTGACAGAATGGTTTACTAATAATTCAAATTGTATGCTAAACTAGCCACTTCGGATGAGATTCTGAAATTCCAATGCATATTATAAAGGACCCTCCATTTCATTCTTTCTTTTGCAGCAAGACAAATAAAAAAATTGTTGTTCTGGCCACTTTATTTAAAGTACAGAGAGATACAAAGGACGTTGAAAATAACAACTTGTGGTTCCACTCACCCATCCCTTGGAAATGAATGTTCCCTCAAAATGGAAAAAAAAAACTGCTGTTATCGTCATTCAAATATTTAGTAGCATCAAACGACAGGAAAATAACTCGCAAAACTTTTCTGAAACATCAAAACAGACTAATGATCTGTCATATACTATGATCACTAAAACTCTGCTTTCCCTTCCCTTCCTGTTTGATTCTGTTTGACTGTCTGTCTGCCTGTCTCTGTCTGTCTCTTTACTTGTCTATCTCCACCCCCATCTATTTTTTCTTCATCTCTCTCTCTCTCTCTCTCCATTCATGTCTTTATCTCTCTCTCTCTTCCATCCTCTCTCAATTTGCTGCTACAATTTTGTACTACTAAAGACCCAGTACCATGGGGATTCATGGGTGGTCCCATTCATTCACTGCCCACCAGGGTACATTAAAAAACCATGAATAGCACCAGTCAGCGAATACATGTATCGAAGCGTACGCTCATTGGCAACGGTCGACTCCAATCAAGATTCTTTGGCTATGTGTGTACTTAAATAGAGATTGCCGATAAAGCTGTGCACAATTTGTGATGGGGACTCTGGAATACATCTGAACAGAGTCAGCCTTCCCAATCCATGATATTCCCAAGCTACTGGGTCTGTAATGCATTAAAGGGGTGTATAGTTTTGGTTGAGATGGAGTTTCAGGCTTCCAAATTTTTTGTGAGATCTCTTAAGAAATATTACAGAGGATACAATTCTATGAGGACTTCAAACTTTATTTGACGAAAATTGGTTTGAAATATCCGAGATATCCCAAAACAAAGAGGTCATAATACCATTTTGGACCCATCTTTTATTAGGACAACTTTGGTTTACTTTGTGTTTGCATATATTAGCACTTTCAAAACTGATTTTCATCAAAGAAACTTTGAATACCTCTAAGAATTGTATGCTCTTTGTACGCTCAAGACTGGATTCTTATTATCCCTCTCTCTCTCTCAAAAAAAAATCTGAATCTCCCATCTAAACCAAAATTATGTACCATCCTTTCGATATAGGGAGATTTGAAATGTTACATCACTCGATATATTGATCATCATGACTTGCAATAGCACTTACCTTGTACAGGATCTGTAATTCGGACAGGATTTCTTTTTGTGCCTCTGGGGTGATATCTAGTGGGATGACCTGATGGATAGAGTGTAGGTGTAATCATTATTGGTCAGAGTCCTCACTTGTAGCTTTAAAAAATATAACTTTATCTCCATGACATATGATATTACTCTATGGCCCGAATTCACAAAGGTGGTTTAAACTTAGACCATGGTACAAATTTAGACCATGGTCTAAAATAAGCGTTAAATAGGCGTACCAATACATGCGCGCATAAATGCACGTTTTTTTACTGGATGCCTGTTAGCGTATGCAATCTGTCAATCATATCTACGCAGAAGAAATTTACATAAACCATGGTTTAAATTTAGACCACCTTCGTGAATTCGGGCCTATATGTTTATTTGTGCCATACAGATGTGCTTTGGTCAACAATGTCTTTGCATTTTTTTCCTAATGAACAGTCCAAATGTGCATGTATTGCCATTGTACATTCTTTGAAGAAAGGAGATGATTTATAACAATAAGACTTACTTCACACTTAATACACTTTTATTAGCTAGTAAGATCATGAGCAATTCACAGGAGAGTATGAAGCCACAAGTAAGAAGAGATAGCATATTGTCTGGCACACAAAGTGAGACATATGATACATATGATCACTGTCATGGTTATCATACATGTATTCAATATTCTAATGTTAAAGAAAATTCAGAGGATGTAACCATCAAGACAACATGTATTGACACAACAAATTATATAAAATGAATTGTAATAAAAGCATAGTAAAGTATATTTTGCGTTGCAATTTCCAATGAAGTACTAACAAGGAGGATGGATGGTCAGTTGGTCATACTGGGTTACTGTTACAACCACCGTTCATAATCCCATTTCCGTGGCAACAAGGGCACACACTTGTGATCTTTTTTTTTTTTTTTGGGGGGGGGGGGGGGGCAGCATCAGTATCGAGCAACCCTGATTCTTAACCTTTTACATGTCCAGGCATTCAGCACTTGAACTTTCCAAGCTTTTCTTCTCAGCAGTCAGTAATGTATTCAAACTTGACCTCGTTGTTAAGTTATCAAACCCAGTAAGGTGTTGCAACGTGCCACAGTCCAACAAGGAAGGCCATGATGACACCATAGAGATATGGGCGGATTAAGTAATCTCTATTCAGTGACTATTAGTTCAAGACATCTGTGCCAGTTGGTGAAGGAAGCAATCCAGTGCACTACCAATGACCAAGCAAAGCACAGCAAGCGTTGATGATAATAATTTCTTATTCTTAGCATAATTCCTCTCAGCCTTGAGAAACAATGAGAAGGTTACATGAAATGTTGCTACAATGGAAAGGAAAGAAATTACGATTTGTATGAGATCTAAGAAAGAACAATATTTTCATAGATCCTTACCTTCACTGCCATGACGTTATTTGTTGGTACATGTTTGGCTCTGAAAAAGGAAAATTCCAAAAACAGTAACAAGATAGAGGGGGTGCATGGGTGACATTATTTGTAAAGTTGTTGTTGTTTTCCACAGAAATACGAGGTGGAAGTTGATTGTAACACAGTGAGATGAATTTGGACATTCTTAATATATTCCAGATACGGCACTGATGCCACATTTTGTGAAATTAACATCTGATTTTCATAACACACATTTATATTTATCTTGAACATATGAAAATTCCATCTTAATTGCTTCCTTAATATTGATGGCTTGTATGTTGACATACACCTAATCATGTTAATATTCATAACCATTAAAGAAAATGTTTCAATTAGCACTAGATTTCTTATTGTTGTTGTTTATATCTATTTGTTTTAACATTATTGTTGTTGTTGTTATGCCATCAAATGTTATAACTACAGGAGTATTTCAAATCATTTCAAGTCCTTTTAAAGGAGCATAGCATTGTATGGCCTGCTGATGGAACATTACTGTATGTTTCCCTGCTATCCATCATCTATATAATGTATGTCCACATCTACATAAGACTAATTTTGCAAACTCACTTGTATACTGTACCACTGTGACCATGTCCAAGAACCTCTAGATGTAATATGTCAGTTTCGGCTATCTGTACAGTACACAGAATATACACGTACATTGCATGACATATTGAACGACTTCATTATATTTGTCTTACATTTACCACTGTTTAATAAAGAGCATATACTACATCCAAGTTGAATCTGCATAAACCATGGCTAGATATAATGTCTGATGTAATTAATGGCTATCATATTTCTAGTGTAAAATCATGAAATATAACATCGAATGACAGCTTGACTTAAGATGTGCAATATTCTACACATCAAGAGAGTAAGAAATTAGCAAGAGAGTAAGAAACTAGTATTGCTCCATCTAATTTGAAAATTTGTTAATTTGTTCATCTGCACATTGTATGAATCAGGGCTGCCAATGTTCCCCAAATCAAAATAAAGAAAGTTTAGAGTGAGCAGTTAGGAAATGTTATGTTACATTGGTTTCAATGGCAAAAAAAAAAGAAAGAAAGAAAAAAAAAGGAATATATATATATAATAGCTCCTGAATCACAGAGATTTAATTTCTCCCTTATTCCGACATGAAGAGACATCTAAGCCTCTCAGGAAGCCTCCAGCAAAATCAGTGAGACTTTGCAACTCTTTATGATTCAGTTGACATGCATGATTAGCCTTGGGCTGCTGATCATGTTTTTGTCATGTGACTCTTCCATGATGTTTCTCGAAATCATGGAACTAAACAAATGCTGTGATGATTATTGAAAATCTTGCGATCATATCTAATCTACAATTCAGTGCATCACTTGCCCCTCAAGTCTTTTAGTAGCAAGTTGTCTTTAAAGATGAAAGTGTACACTCTGGAAACAAGTACAGGCAGACTATACTCATTTAAAGCACATGCTTTGTTGTATTGTTCTTGTTCTTGGTAATGTTTCTGTAGGAAATATTAAAGGCAGATTGTCTTCACTGCTTGAGGGCATCCGAATAGAACAGACAGAAGTTCGGATAACATTGGGCAGCATAATCGATGTAGGACTGCATAATACAGTGGGGGGGGGGGGGGGGGCACCGGGCAAATGCCCCCTCTTTATTTGTTGTTAAAACAAAAGAAATAAAAAGAAAAAATGAGATGAAACCAGGAAGTAGCACCAGAAATACTGTTTGTGCCCCTCCTTTCTGGAATTCCTGCATCCACCCCGGATAATATGTCACATTGATTGCTGGAAACTGACAAGAACTTTCATTCATTCATCCAGAATGTTTCATATGACTTGATGCCAAAGTTGAATTATAATTGATCAGTGTGCTTACCCTTCCACTGGCTAGGATCTCTCTTAGTTCAGCATCATGTCTCCTATGATGAAAGGAAATGTGAGATAGATTAGATCTGTTTTGCCCCCATCTCTATTTGGTGATGTTCTTTTTCATCATTTTTATTCCGAAGATTTCTTATTCTGAAACACAAATATTCTGTATACCTAGGGGTTCGTTAATCCGAAACTGAAAAGGGGTCATTAATCTGAACATTTGAGGTGTTATTCTGAATGTTTGTAATTCCAAAAGTGAAATAAGGTTCACTATTTCAAAGGCGATTAATCCGAAAATGAAAAGAGGCTCGTTACTTAAAAGGTGTGCTAATTTGAAAATGAATAAGGTTTGTTAATTCGAAGATGAAATCAGGTTCGTTAATCCAAAAAAGTAAAGATGGTGCGTACAAACGAACTTTTAGAATTACAAACCTCTTTTCATTTTCAGGTCAACGAACCTTTGGAATAACAAACCTTATTTCATTTTCAGAATAATGAACATTCCAAATAATGAACTTTTGGAATACTGAATTGTAATTATCTCTATCATACCACAGATGTTTTTAGAGGTTCATCCACAACTATCATACCTTTAGTAGTTCACACAAGTTTGTGTGGACAAATAGAGAGAGAGAGAGAGAGATAGACAGATAGATAGCTACACGGTAACACAGAGACTGAAAGACGAATAAAGTACTGTATTCAAGATGAAGAAATTTTCTGGTGCTCCACTGAATATCTGTAGCTCTAGTTAACTTCAATTCAAATCAATACATGTTTTATTAAAATCATATGGCAGCCAAAGGCTGAATTTCACATGTTTATGATTATAATCATTCATACAAGTGTAGATATTACACTACTCTAAACTAACAATACTTCAAAGTATGATAACAAATACATCCTACCTTTCCCAGCAAAGTTATAAAAAGTGAACTAAAAGGTGAAGTAAGAGGTTTGTGTAAAAATGATATAAAGACAATATGATATAATGATTCAGTTGCTTGTCTGTACTACACATGCTTTTCTTGAGTGTATAATCACAACTACAAATGATGAGTAATTCTTCAATCACAAACTTGCGCAATGACCACAGTCAGCACATGTGATCGGCGACAGCATATTCCCAAATTAGGTGAGTGATAGCAAGTGATCCGACACTTGAGTTATATTTCCCATTGGTAATGTAGTTGTGTATTGATATATATACATTTGCTTTTAAAATAATAGTTCAACAACACCATTGTCATGAAGTATACTGAGCAGGAACAGACTGTCCGATCAGAAATTAATGCTGCAATTCTTTCTCTATCTCTATGTATCTACCTATCAACTATCTTTGTTTAATAACTTTCATCACTATTTGTATCTCTGGCTGTCCGGGGGTCTTCTTAACTCACCCATATCCTAAACTGATTCCACTGTCAGCCCCCTTTGGCACAGCTCCTGCTGGTCTGGTGTTCACCTGCAAATCAACAATCAACATTCATCACATACATGTACATGAGGGTTCCATGGACAGATAGAAAGCAGATGATCACATCACATTCAAAATAAACACATAGCACTAATAATAACAACAAAAACATCACTACAGCCTTTTGTTGCTCAGGTGAACATTTACTCACAACTACTGACAAAGTACAGTACATTATGTAGATTATTTAGAGGTAAGAAAACCCTTTTATTTTTCTTTTATCTACTTTTTTTTTTTTGGGGGGGGGACAAGAAATATAATCTCAAACACATCAAATTGATGAGATTGCCTACATCTGGAGAAAAAAACAACAATGTCCTGTTGATTTAAACTTTGCTCTTTTAACATGTCAAAGTAAAGAAGAACATGGGACAAATGCAAGAAACCAGCTACTACTCAGCCGTACCAAATCTTCACTAATTATCTACTGAAGCAAACAAACCCTGAACACATCAGGTATACAAAACATTGCAGGGTTTCTCTGAAAAATATACCATCCTCTAAGAACAGGTCAATAAACTTTCCCCAAGAGCAGCAGACAAGTAAAAGCCACATTATTGCTTAAGCTTCTCCTTGTTCTCTTACAGAATTTATGGAAACTATTGACATATAGATGATGTTATTTTTGTTTTTGACACCACTGCAGATGTTTTGAAGGCAAGAATCACATTTTGCCTGAGAAAATGGAAAATTGCTCATATGTGGCATGTAAACTGAATATATTTCTTCTTTTAATTGAAAAACAAACTTTCCTATTTTCATGGAAGAAACACACAAATATAGTAACAAAGATACTAGCTGGCAGCTTTCCTGAAGCCTTCCTTTAATATCCCTACCAGATGACAATTAATAGTTTTTTTTTATTATCATAGATTATCATATTTTATAGTATGCATTATTAGGAGGGGAAAAGCCATGCTGAATACTTACAGTCAGATTGTGAATGTTTTTCCTTCCCCCAGCTTTGACTGGAAAATGCAAAGAAAAAGGGGGGAAAAATAAAATTCCTTTCTCATTGATAACAATCAAGAATGTTTTCACATTACACAGTAATCATAGACCAAATTTAGACCAAATTTAGGAAACCAAATAAACACAACAAAAACAAAGTATGCGGCAAATGCAAAATCAGATGTGATATTGTTTTGCTGCTGGCATCATGCCTCTCATCATTACTCTATGAACACAACTGTTATCAGAAATTTAAAAAAAAAAAAAAAAGTTGTCGTAATTTGCAAAACCCCTCACTTCTTATGCATGTTGCAGTTGGTGCCAGAAAGGTGCAAGAGATATTTGAGAGGAAAACCATCATCAAGTTTGGAAATGATTCATGACAATGCAGATTACATTTATTTCACTTTAATAAAGTTTGGAAGTTATTCATAGTCGTAGTGGTGGTGGTGGTGGTGGTGGTGGTGGCAGTAGTACTGGTATTACTAGTCAAAGTATAAATGGTAGTTCAAGCAGTAGTAACAGCATGTGTAGTAATAGTTGTTGGAGTACAGTGACGGTGGAATCTTTTCATTTGCACATTGGTAGTCACAGCTGCTTACCCTGTGGGTAGATGTCGAGGGGTGGGGCCATGACACGTCGGGCTTCACACTCTGCTAGAACTGTCAGGTACTGTCAAAGAAAAAAAGACAGCAGTAGGTAGCTGCCAATCACATTGCTTGATTCTGTCACTTGACATCACACACTCATGGCCTGGAACAACACTGATTCCTTTTCAGCAAAAGGAAGCACAATACAAAAGTGCAGTGTGTTGTATGTTGACCAAATGTATTCATCTGTCATTTACTTTGACATCATAGCGACAGTAGAATATGTCAATATATCTCAGTACAGGATGAATACTTCTGTTGACGGCTTGGAATCCAAGCAGAACATGCAACATCCAATCAAATTTCATTATGCAAAACAAACAAACAAACAAATAAACAAACAAAAAAAAACCCTGATAATATGCAGAATCTTTTGATACTTTCTTCATACCACTTCCCTTTCTGTGACATCACAGATTTTTGCAGCCTTGTAATCACTCAAAATAATGATCAAAGCCAATATGAATGAATCTCATCTTTATCTATAAAGTTTCAACATATATTCTCACTGTTGAAGCATCCCCTAACCAGCAGTTAATGTTGATTGGATATAAAGCCATTCACATTTTGTAGGTCAGGGGTACATCTAATTCAGGTTTATACATGGGGTCAACCATTTGTAACACCAAGTTTATACATGTGGTCAACTTGTTGCAGTGTTGAATTACACATAATTGCAAAAAGGTTGGCATTTGAAAGAAAGCAAATATTCAAATGGACCACACATAAATCTATACAGTTATCATTTAACTTCTAAGCCCATGTTGAAACATAATTTTGAGCATTAGTTTCATCAGGATAGCTGCACAAAATAGCTTCTCTTTAATCCAACAGACAATGTACAAACTGTGAATGTTTCAATTAACAGACATTCTCCCTGTCTTACAGTCTAACGTAGACATAGTGTATTCATTAGTCAAGTGTATTCATTAGTCAAGTGTATTCATTAGTCAGAAAGTAAGACTTGCAACTTCATCAAACTATGAGTGCTCATATTCATCATATATATTGGGTGTGGGACCATGGACTTTGACCCACTTCACATATTCAGGTTAAAAATAATCTTACAAATGAACATCACTAGTTTTGTGAAACTGAGTATGCATGATGAAATGTTGACAGACAAGCATCAGAATCAGCTGCTTTACATTTGCTACAAGAGAGCGAAGTACGCATCAAAAGTTTGTACCTCAGGGGTCATAGGTCATTCATATCATATATGCCTGGGTCATGGGGGTCACATGGTACTCAGTCAGTGTCTGGAGTGTCTCCCAGGGTTTGAATTTTCCACCCTGAGGCTGTGTGTCGGTACTGTGTGTCGGACAAGATACCATCTGTGCTTTCTCTTCATCTTCTATTAGTATCTTTAAACAGTCAAACTCGGATACCTCAACGTCGGATAAGCCGAATATCACTTACCTCGGGGGCAAAATGAAAGTCCCCGATTGTTCCGATGGAGTTTCCGTGTATCAAAATTCGCGTAGCTCGAAAAAGATAACTCGAAGTTCGGTTACCTCGAAGGGAAATCTAATGTCCTGATCTTAATTAACTTATTGTTTTTCCCAGCATGTTGCTCGAATCGAAATTGCAAACATCACTCAGCATCTCCGACTAAGCGCGCGTGGACAGCGAAGACATGTCACAAATGTTTTCACACTCGATTGTAAATATTCTGAGACCAGAACAATCGCGCCCAAGAAGAAATACCCGATACACAGCTGACAAGGAAAATCCCCAACACCTACCAACATACGTACATGGTATGCACATAGCACCCGTGCCAATGGAGTGCTTTACGATAGCACTACGTGCTGCCCCATCATTTGCTTTTCTTTAACCACTGTGTTTTGATTTTTGATCGAGACAGTCATACCGTGCGCATAGATTTCTCAACCGTCGGGGCGCACCTGCTTACGTTGACAGTTATGTCTTTGCCATTAATCACGCTCCACTGTCAAAACATCAATCTCCCTCATAGTGCCTTTTTTAAAACTATTTTTTTTTTTGCCTTTCACGAAGTTTACTTCCCCCTAGAACGCAAGCACTGAATTTTTTTTTTCCAGCAATGCGATTATGAAAATCTGGAAGTATAGGCCGATCACAATGAAGAATAGAATACACAGGGCTCCGCACTAAGTTTTATCGGGCCACCAATATCATTTATTTTTATTTTCTGGTGGTCGAAAGTAAAATCTGGTAACAAAAAAAAAATCAGGAAAAACATTACAAAAACTAAATCGGTCCTACTAAACATAGACAAATCAATATTAAGCATTATTGAAGTGATACAGATGCCCATGTCTAAAACAAATGAATAGAAAATTCAATCATCTTACTCTGTGTTTAAAGATTTGACAAATAGGCGTAGAGATTATTTAAAAAGTTGATGCCCTTTATATTGAGGAGGTCAAAACTTACGTTTGAAATGAGAAAATGGGAGCATTTGCTGACATTTGTTAGCATCCGACATTTGTTTTAGCATTGTAAAAAGCCGAAAGTTACCGTTATTCATTTTTAAATGTAAAAGCAAACAACCGACATTTATTTTAGAATCTTACGGAGCTGAATACTATCCTAATCCATTTCCAAACGTGAAAGCAAACATCCGCTATTTGTTTTAGCATCTAACTGAGCGTATTAATACCATTAATCATTTCCAAATGTTAAAGCAACAATCTGTTATCTATTTTTGCATCGTACGGAGCAGAATATTACCGTTATTCATTTCAAACATCCGACATTTATTTCATTATCGAACGGAGCCGAATGTTACTGCTGTCCACATCCGAAAGTGAAATGAATCATCTGACAATTATTTTATCATCGCACGGAGCCGAATGTTACTGTTTTTCATTTTTGAACGTCAAGGCAGACATCAGACATTTTGGACCATGAAATGTATAGCTGAATGTTACTGATATTTATTTCGAAATGTACCGTAGCAAATATCCAATATTTTTTTATCATCGTATGGGGCAGAATGTTACTGCTGTTCACTTCCAAACATGCCAAACGTAAAAGCAATCATTCGACATGTATTTCAGCATCTTCCGGAGCTGATTGCTATTGACATTTACTTTCGAACGTAAGAGCACACGTCCGGCATTTATTTTATCAGCGTACGGAGTTGAATATTATTGTTATTCACTTCAGAAAATCAAAGCAAACATTCGACATTTATTTTAGCATCTTCCGGACCTAAATGTTATTGCAATTTACTTTCGAACGTAAAAGCAAACTTCCAGCATTTATTTCATCATTGTCAGGAGTTGAATATTATTGTTACTCTTTTCCGAACGTCAAAGCAAACATCAAACATTAATTTTACCATTAAACGCAGCTGAATGTTACTGTTATTCATTTCGAAATTTAAAAGCAAACATCAGACAGTTATATGGACATGATGGAGCAGAATATTACTGCTATTTTCTTCCGAACATAAAAACGATCATCTGACATCTATTTTAGCATCTTCCGGAGCCGAATGCTATTGCTATTTACTTTCGAAAGTATAAGGAAACATCCGACATTTATTTAACCATCGTACGGAGTTGAATGTTATTGTTTTTCATTTCCGAACGTCATAGCAAAAATTTGACATTTATTTCAGCGTCTTCCGGAGCCGAATGTTATCCTTATTCATTTCCGAACGCAAAATCAAATATCTAACATTAGTTTTAGCACCATACGGAGCTGAGTCTTATCGTTACTCATTTCCAAAAGTATGAGCAAACATCCGACATTTATTTTAGTATCATACCGAGTCGAATATTACCGTCATTCATTTCCACAATTAAACGCAAACCCCTGACATTTATTTCAGCATCTTACGTGGCCGATTGTTACCGCTGTTCATTTTCAAAAGTAAAGGCAAACATCCGATTTTATTTATTTTATTTTTTTTTTTGGTGGCGCGATCGGGCCACCAAAATCTTTATTTCTGAAATTTTGATTTCATTTCCGATTTTCACTCAATTCATTCATATAAAAGTTGATTCAATTCAAATTGACAAGCATGCAAACAATCAGTAGGCACTATAACAGACACCATGTTGAACATCGATAAACGTCGAACATCAATAAACATCGGATAAGTCGAAGAAAATTCGACGTACGCGTACCTCGAAATTCGCGTACGTCGAACCATTTTCTTCAGTCCCGACGAATTCGAGGTATCCGAGTTTGACTGTACTTTCATTTTTCTCTTTTGGCAAAGGTCTCTCCTTTCTCTCTCTCTCTCTCCTTCTCTCTCTCTCTCTCTTTCCATATTTCTATACCTAGATCTATCTCTCTATCATCTCTATTGGGGACCTTAGTGATTGCATTGTAACTAATGAGTGAAACACTTGCACATTCAACAGTTGCTGAATAACAATTAGGATATAATATGTAACAAGCTACTATTTTTCACCAATTATACATCAAGTTTTGTTTGTTTTGTTTTTTCTAGGGAGTGGCGCTTATGTGCAAGAGTGTGAAAATTCTTGTTTGAAGAAAAAAATGACAGGATGTATTGAAAGCTATTTTAAGACAAAAAGAATGACTGAACCTAAGTGCAAGTGCTTTCACTCATGAGAAAATATCTCTCTGGCTGAGTTACAGAAAAAAACCAAGAATTCAGTTAAATCGCTTTTAAGCATCCACTCATAGATACTCATTAAATATCCTCCTGAGACTGCTATCAATTACAATTTCTTAGTGTAGAGACAGTCTGACATGTGCAAACTATACAGAACCAACAAAAGAGATTGAAAATAGTCCAGATGTCATTATTCTTACTCACTTACATGTGTATATCTGTAGTTCTTTCTAGCAAAAAGTAGCAATTTCACTTTCATTTGTCTGTACAAAGGGAGGATCACATAATGTTAGTTAAAAATGCCACTATTTTGATACATTGCATCTAATGCACATCCCAATAACTGTTGTTCTTTTCATATGATTTCTACTTTCCATGATGAAAGAAGGTATGATTCCTTCTTGTATAGCAACAAATAACCCTTTTACTCTGCCTAGAATAAATGAATGAATAAGTGAAGAAGTGGATGAGTCAATGAATGAAATAATTCTTGCACAACAAATGAATAAATTGCACTTCCAGACCTAGCTCATTCTCAAACACATGTCCAACTTTGTCAAAATGGATGTGCCCAAGCACCAAGATACAATTCTAGCAAGCACATTAAAGGAAGAATGAAAAAGGAAAAAAAAAAAATGCTGAGCGGGATATCATTTCTCTGCAGTACAATGACTCATAGAAACTGATGTACGTGTTGATGAGTACAATAACTGCACTAATGTACAGAGGATGTTAGGTATATCAGGATTACCATTGACCGTGTATGCCTGCGTGCAAACAGGAAAATCTGCAACAGGATCGTTGTACACATAGTACCCACACATTTCTTTTTTCTCTCCCCTATTGTATTCTCATATAGTATGCTTTAATACCATGCTTTATCGTGCATTAATGTGTGCTTAACCCTGGAATAGGAAGGACTAGTCCAAGAGTGAGACAAATATGGATTATTTATACAAAATGAGGCAAAACATTGTGAAATTTGAGCATAGTCAGGGAAATATCAAAGAACATTAACATGACTTGAATGTCAGTACTTGGTCAACCAACAAAAAGAACACCATCATAATGATTGGGTGACTATAACCTCATTTTCAAAGTACTCCTTAACTGTTGTGTGCACGAGACTGCTGCAAATTTCAGTTTTCCATAAAGAGGGATTTCCTGTCATAACCTTGGCAATCCTTCATCACAACCAGGGCCCCGTTTCATAAAACACATTATCAGTAACTACTGCCACATTTCTATGACAAATTTGCTCTCAGCCAATCAGATGTAAGGATTTCAGTAGCTTCTAACAACCATCGCAACTTGTTATCGATAACAAGTTTTATGAAACAGGGCCCAGGATCATTATGTTCTGACACACTTTCGAAGACAATAGAAATTAGAATAAATTTATTAGCATACAAATACACAATACAAACTGTGTCATTGTATCACTTTATGAAATCAGCGCAGGATGGGTAAGCATATCATGATAAAAGTATCAGGAGCCACATGGGCAAGACCTACTTATTCTGAAATCCCTTTAGTGTATGCATGCACTGGACTCCTACTGTCACTGCCTGATAATTTGTATATATTTTATCTCTTATGGAAACCTAGGATGACATCTCACCGCACTTTATATCGGGGAAAGGACGCTATAATGATATCAACTTTTAATAATAATAATAAAAATAATATTAACAACAATAATAATCATCGTCAACATCATTATCATTATTTTATTATTAATTATTATTATTATTATTATTATTATTATTATTATTATTATTATTATTATTATTATTATTATTATTATTATCATCATTATCATTATCACTATTGTCACTATCATCATCATCATCATTATCATTATTGTGTATCACCAACTAGACAGTATGTCAGATTTAATCTACTGATTACATGATCATTAAAACTTTCATGCTAATTTATCCAGTTCTACTCAGAATTTTGGGACTCTGCCGCCTTTGTGTGACCATCTTCATCTGACAATGATGATTTCCCTGGAGATAATCTACTATAAATATACAAATGATATGAACTTACATAGTTTATCATGGCCTCCATTTCATCATCACTGCGAACTGTGATACGATCACCATCTTCGTCTTCATCTGGAAAATGAACCAAAAGTAATAAGCATTATCGTTTGAGCTGATTGAATTGTAATGTTAACTAAATGCCGCAGTCACTCATTAAATGTATTAACGCTCTGGGTTCTACTATCTTAAATTCAATTTTTTATTTTCTCACATGCCTTAAAAGGTTACCCATATCATGAAGTCACTTTCCCATAAAAACAAGAAAATATAGAATGACACAATGACACAAAGGCAAACCATGCTTTTAATAATGATAACAATTTTATAGTACTCATGGCGCTGAGTGCGGAAACAGAAATGAATACGATATTATAAGATATGTTACAACATACTCTCATAAAAGATAGAACATAAGAACAAACAAGTCAACAAACAGACAAATATTATATAATATACATGTACATACAGTCTGTAAACAAAATAGTTTATCAATGTAAATTAAATAGCTAATAGGTAAGCTTTAACATTCAATTGAAAGCGTCAATGAAAGGTGCTTGTCATAGACATATTGGGAGGATATTCTAACACTTAAGTACAAGTCTGTTGCTTCTTCTGCATTAGTGATATCATCCATTCTCATCCGTTGTTCTTAAGTTCAGATATTGCATCAATCCCTACTTTTACCCAGAGCATGTCTAGCTGGGTTGAATCATGGCAACCCAGTTCATTTTTAGACTTTACATGATCAATAGAATAATTTGAGTTTAGTTGCCACTGGACAGAAGACTTATGGGTTTGTAACCTTAGCCCTAATTCTAAAATGCACTATAGGCACGATCAGACTGGCAAAAGATCAAGAAGTTTAAGATCGCAAAGTTTGGGCCATTATTACGTGCGCAAGCAAGACTGCGCCTTCCGATGGCTAGTGATTGTGACGTACCAATGCACATCTGTACATGCCAATGGTCTCTAGCTTCGGAGGCACCGCCCGCAAACAGATCGAGAAGTTTCACGGGAAGTTTCGCAGGAAGTTTACGGTCACACTGGCAAAACTGAGAGATCTTAAGGATCGCGATCTTAAACTTCTTGATCTTTTGCCAGTCTGACCGCGCCTTATGAGGGGTTTAAGAAAAAAAATTTTATAGAAGTATGCTCATGATAGCTACACATGATACCTTATACTGCAAACATTTTGTAATGTACAATTTAAAAACATCATGCAACAGTCAAACAATTGTTGAGAGATGATGATCTCTATGTGGTAGTATTCCTTCAACCCCCCCCCCCTTATATTTTCATGAAAAAAAAAAATCCCTTTCAGTTTTACTGAGACCCATTAATCGTAAGGAACATATTTTTCCCAGTGCTTTGTGGAGATGCTAGGTCAACTGCTCTTTCAATGCCCAGGAAAGACTAATTTTTGTGAAATTCACGTATAACCTTTTCTTCAAATTGTTGTACTTCTAAACAAACAACAAAGTGGAAGAAGTTTTTATCAAAAGTGATCATTTAAAGTTTCATATCATAATAAAAAGAACTAGAAAAGCACTCTGAGAGCACAGACTTCCACCACGTAATTCATTTCCACACATGCTGGAAATTGCCTAATTTCCCAATGATAGAGAAGCCTTGTTCCTGCATGATGCAAGGCCATGCCTTTAGCAAACCTCAAATGCACTCAGCTTGAACTCCAAAGTTCATTGACCCTACTTGCTAAATTATTAAAAAAAAAAATCCTTCAAAAATTTATAAAACTACCCAGATCACTACCAAAATTTAATCATCTGTTCTTGTGCCATTATCAACTTTTCCTGTAAGTTTCATCCAAATCCATTCACAACTTTTTGTGTTATTTTGCTAACAGACAAACAAACAAACAAATACTGTACAAGCATTTAACCTTCTTGGCAGAGGTAATAAAAAAGCAGTGGCACTAGTCACAACCAGTACACAAATCAGAAGAGGTGGTGTGATCATCTCACAACTCTCTCATTGACCTGAACATACATCTCCACTTTTTTATTTATTTATTTATTTTTTAATTTTGAATGAAAACTAAACAGAAAAAAGTTTAAAATCTAAAGCATCAAATGCCTGATTGTGTGGTAATCATCCAGCAAAGGTGACTGTAAGATGGAACGAGTTACATTGGCTAGATTATTGACTAATGATAGATATGCTGGAATATATTTCCATGGCAAAAGACCCAAATATCAAAGCTCTCCCAGGTCTCATAAAAATAGAACTTGAACAGTTCACTTTATTATTAAAAATATACAGTGCAGTTTAGACTGCTTTGCATCCTGTTGCATTGCTACATTTCAGATAGAATGTTTATCCTAAGCACACATTTTCCATCATGGATTCTGACTGGTTAAATTTATAATCATTTATGCACGACTCTAGGTGAACTTGCAATATGATGTAATTTAAAAGCCTTAATCTTGTTTCATAGCTCGGTCTGAAATAAGGAGATTAATAAAATGCATCAAACAGCTTTAATGGACGTGATATAAAGAAATGAAAGACATGTGTATTTGATGCAAAGGGTGCAAAATGTTAGGCTGCCTGTTTTTGAGAGACCATATTTTGACAAACTGATGCATACCATCCAAAACTTCGACAAAATTTGAGGCATTGTGTACCATGGTGATGGCAACACAGAGCACCCTCCCTACAGTTTTACTTGAAGCTTGAACTGATCACAAAGCAAAACTCGAAGTCCCATAAAATTTGTTGAGTATTCAGAGAATTATCCTGGTTGTTTACACTTTGGTTTCTTTGACTTGATTTTTCTCTACATTGCAACTTACTCATATCACTGCCTCTGCACGATGATTGTACACGTATGGGAATGGCTTGTCAGACACTTAACCTGATATTTCACAAATTAATATGATGATAAAGAAGTTTCATTGTATTTTCCTGCAGACTGCCGTGACTAATCAAGAACTCATCACCCCTTGCAAGTGACAGATGCAAGGAAAATTTGTGACACCTCCCTTCCATCATCCGCTCAAAGTCAACCTTTCTTTTTAATCCTGATTACCATTTTTCATACACATCGAGATTAAGAGGATAGAATACTTACATTCAAAGGCAGTTGCAGGTGTATTATCTTGTATAACCTGAGCTATTACCTCCTGCAAGAAAAAGAGGTAACAAAATGTGAATGTGAGACTCACCTCAATCACTTTATTTGTTCTGGACATATTAGAAAAAAATCAAAGTGGAGTATGAATATCCTGAAAGTGCTAGCCTTGGGTTTGCAACCTGACCATTTTTTTTTTTTTTTTTTTTTTTTACATTTCATGTGAAAAACCTTTTGAGTGTGTGTGTTTATAAATCATAAGAACAGAAGCAAAAGTTTTTACTTCACACCAACACAATTTCAAGTTTGAATATGAAATATAAACATAATTTGTGACTTTCTGTTTCTTAAAGTTCTTATGATATCCATCACTTATGTTGAACATTTTGAACAGATTTAAAGCAAGCTTTAGAAGAAAGATGAATCTATTGTCATATTGCACAATTAATGAACACTCACTATTTTGAAGACCTTACGTTACGGAACACTTCTCATTATGACAATGTAAGGAACAAGTTTAAGCCTTTGAGGACGAGTATACTCGGGCAAGGGTCTATGGGAAATGCGTGTTGTAGGAAAATCAGCCCATCCTCAACAGGTTAAGTTTAGTCAGCTTAAAAAAAGATAACTTAGACTTTCGATTTCTGATGAAGATTGAGATGACAAAGCAGCACAGCAGGCTTAGCTAACACATGTGGGATTAATAAATTATGAATAATTTCTTGACAAAATATTCTAAAAAAAGGAAAGCAATTGATAAAGAAAAAGCTTTTGTGGGTTATAAAAATATAGTCTAGATCTACCGGGTACTTATTTGCAGTATTATATGCTCAGTTGTCAATGCACTAAAATTATTCATTTGCATTTAAATCACAGAATGCATGTAGAAGGGGATTCTAGTCACTTAACAATAGATACCCTACTCCTGTCAGCAAATATTAGAATATCTACATCCTCACAATGCACCGTGGACAAAAGGAATTTAAGAACAGTGTTTTAGAAGCACAAACAGTTGAATATAGTCTGATTTCTTCCGTAATAATTTTTTATCTATATTAGTAATAAATGTAACTGTTTGTGACTTTTAATCCCATGAACTTGAAGCCAAACATAGTTCTGGTAAGTCTGCAAAATTGTCAAATTTCGCCCCAAAAGGTACACGTATGCCTAAGAAATGTATGGAATAACGCTGTAATGGTAAGATATTTGTTGGGTAACGACGAAAATGTGAAATATTAACCAAAAATGTTCATATCTCAGAACTTCCCCGATCGGGGTCCGGCTAACTCAGACTTGGGGACAACTCGGCTTCGTTTTGACGGCGGGGCCAAGTTGTCCCTCTGGATTATGCAGTGTTGTACCATGGGAGCGCTTCTCGTTCTGGCTGGTCACAGTTATGTCCGAGTTGAAACAACGTGTGCAGTTGAAACAACACGCGCAAAGAACCTCTTTGGCGCTTGTGCAAAATTAATGTGCGCCTATTAAGTGCCTAAGTATAGAATATGGCGATCACGCACTGAGTATAAATTGTCAGAAATAGGGCCGAGCTGTTCCTGAGACTGGTCTGAGTTAACCTGGATCTTTCTGGAATAAAAGTCGGTATACCAACGTTTACTTTTGATCTCAAAATACTCCAAAACAACTCATCATCCCGGCAAATCGCGTCAGCCAGGTAAGTTTCTTGGTAGACTCTTTCGATATAAATTTATTACAAGCAAATTATTTATGAAATGGTGCCAGATGGGTTCTCAAACCCTTACCAAAACTATGTTTTCACTTTAACATAAATTTTACTTTCTTCAACACAACATAAAATTTACTCGGGATAGAAAGATATGAATTATTATTGTATTAAACTTAAACATGTTAATTGTTAGAGTCACTCTATAAATTAAACTTTTACACTTGTAAATTTGTGTGATGACTGTGGGAAAGATGTCAGCATGTAGCCTAATCTAGATCAACTTTCCCCTTTTGCTCTCGAAAGGCGACTGGTTGGACTTAGATAAAGAGGACAGGTGGCTGCCCGCTCGTACCGTAGGATACTAAATTTTATGTGCATTCAAACGAGTACCCAAAGCGAAGCGCATGCAGTATATTCACTGCTTTCTATCACATAAATACGAACGTATGGGACCACTGGCTTTCCCGCTGTATAAGATGACGACCAACGACCATTGCGCAACCGGTATTGCGACAGTCCCGTCAAAATCGATTCTTCGGGCAGAAAATTCACTTACCAATACTCCTTCAAATGAAAGCTGGCCTAACTGCACCGTCCAATCTACATCTTCCCCGTTTTGGGTCTTTATCCTGATAACAAGTGGTTGGGCAGCCATCGTCAACAATCACGGAAACCGCATCCACTAAGTACAGCGACAGTGATCGTTCTTCTCGATCGTTGCAGGCAGGCTAGGCCATAGCATGCAGCCTAGTACTGTACATACTAAACACACAGAGCGTTTGATATCTAGCTAGTCTGTATTTCCAGGCTCTTTAAATTTCGAGCCAGTCGTGATGATCCGATAGAAATTGTCTTTTTTCCATGTAATATTGGGGTGAGGCAAGGCGAAAATCTATCTCCTTTATTATTTGCAGTGTATTTAAATGATTTTGAATATTTTGTTAGCAGACATTATAAGGGTCTTGATATGTGTGCATCTGAGATAAGGAAACATCTCAGTGATGATGATGTTGAAATTTTTCTACGCCTTTACGTGTTATTATATGCTGATGACACAATAGTCATGGCCGAGTCAGCTGATGAATTGCAATCTGCTTTGTCTGCTGTTCAGCAATATTGTGACCTTTGGAAACTATCAGTTAATACAAGTAAGACTAAAGTGGTTATTTTTTCAAGAGGTAAAGTTCGTAAATACCCTGTTTTTTCTTTTGGTGAAAGTCAGCTTGATGTTGTGGATGATTATGTTTATCTTGGAACAGTGTTCAACTATAATGGATCATTTAATAAGGCTATTAAAAGACAAGTGAATCAAGCTAGGAGGGCCATGTTTAATTTGATCTGTAAGGCTAAGAAGTTATGCTTACCCGTAGATATACAATGTGCTCTTTTTGACCAGCTTGTTGTTCCAATTTTATTGTATGGTTGTGAGATTTGGGGTTTTTGTAAGCTGGATTACATTGAAATGTTTCATAAGAAGTTTTTAAAAAGTATCCTTAGGCTTCAGCGTGGTACTGCAAATTGTATGGTGTATGGGGAGTTGGGCAGGTTCTCTTTAACAAGTACGGTAGAGAAGCGTTTGGTTAATTTTTGGGCGAGGATTAGTCAAGGTAAAAAGTCTAAGCTTTCATACATTATTTATAAATTGTTACGCCAGCTACATGATTGTGGTGAGATTGAATCAGAGTGGATCAAGAACGTTAGAGGTGTTTTAGACAAGTGTGGTATGTCAAATTTATGGTTAGAGGATGTCCCATTGAATCTTAAATGGGTCAAATCATCTTTGAATCTTAGGTTGGAAGATATGGACAAGCAAAATTGGATTGCTGAAGTGAACAGAAACCGTTTATGTTTTAATTATAGAATTTTTAAACAGGAGGTTGGCTTAGAAAATTACTTATTAAAGCTGGATGTTGTGGAAAGAATAACTTTGTGTAAATTTCGTTGTGGGAACCACAAGCTGCCTATTGCTACTTGTCGATATTTACCTGATCAAGTATCCCAATTATGTACTCTATGTAACTTGCAGGTTCAAGGGGATGAATTTCATTACTTGTTGGTTTGTCCTTTCTTCAGTGAAACACGTAGGCATTATATTAAGAGATATTTCTCACGCCGTCCTAACGTTATTAAATTTCATCAATTATTTAGTAGTAAGAGTATTAAAACGTTGAAGAATTTGTCTAGATTTTGTAAGATAATTATGTTGAAGTTTGTCTAGAATCATTTTTAGTAGCGCCAAAACTGTGAGGTGTGCAAGTTGGCACAGTGTGCTCTATTTGTTGTTAAATCTTGCCGATATTATATTACATGTATTTATGTGTTGTGACTGCCAAAGATTTAATTTTTCTTTTATTGTGTGTTTTATACCATTGTATTTCTTCCATGCCCCGGGAGGGGCCGTTTTAAGAAATAAAATTCATTGTCATTGTCATTGTCATTGTCATTGTCATTGTCAGTAGACCTATAAGCTACTATAGTAACTTACTGGATCAATGATTTGGACTGCTGTGTTGTTTCTATTGTTTTGCATATAAAAGCATCATACCGTGAGTTGAAATTCTGAACAAGACACTCGTTTGTCACAAACGAGTGTCTTGTCTTGTTCAAAACTTCAACTTGTGTCTTTCACGGCGGAAGCACTCGATTTGCAACAGTTCTGAAGGTCTCGTGCAAAAAAAAAAAAAAAAAATGTCTTTACTGTATGAGTAAATACAGCACGTAACGATAAAGCAGACATAGCATTTTACGTTCAGTTTAGAGCACAAACCAAAAAAATAAATAAATAAATAAATAAATAAATAAATCCCTGAGCACCAGCAGAAGACTATAGTTTATTCAAAACGTTACAACAGCAACAAACAATTCCAACCAATCAAACAAGAAAGCAAACAAACAAACAAACAAACAAGACAACTGTAAATGGACACTGAGGGTTTTTTTTTTTTTCAACGCTACTGTTTTATTCGTCACTGTAATCGAGGCTAAAGTTTCTGACAGCTTTGGTCCACCTTCCCCTCCCCCACCCTTCAAATTTAGCCCGCTGTTTGCCAAGTTACATCTCAGCACCATCATCAGACAGTGAGGTAAGAGCATGGAGGTGCTCTTCCCACCTCCCTGGTAAGAGGTAGTCCAGGGAGGTGGTAGTCAGAGTGGAACACCTACAGGGAGTTACCGCTTGCTTGTGGAACATGCGGGACGGGAGTGCCAGAGGAATGTGGGGTCTCCTTCCCACCTCCCTGGAAGCTTGATAAAGGATGGTACTATTAGTGATGGTGATGATGATGATGGTGGTGGTGGTGGTGGTGGTGGTGGTGGTTGCTGTTGTTGTTGTTGTTGTTGTTGTTGTTGTTGTTGTTGTTGTTGTACTTGTAGATTTTGTTGTCATTTTCGCTACAAAAATCAATCTCGTTGGAATACCTAGAATGTCATTCCTGCGAGTAGACCTTGATGACCCAAATTAGCAATATGATCCTGTGTGGGATTGGGATAATGACTGATTTTTTTGATCCGCAGACAGAGATGCGTAATCATGCGTGTTTCTATTATTATTGTTTAATGTTTTAGGATGCTTACATTGTGAGGAGAACGAACCTGCATCAACTTAATCATCATCTTCTTACATCAGTGACTGAAAATATGTGTACGGGGAAATTCAAGCAACCAAATTATATCACATTTCAACAACAACAACAACAGCAGCAGCAGCAGCAACAACAACAACAACAGAACAAACAACTTCTGATTTTTCGAGTTTGGAACTTGCTATTCTTATGTCTTGCATAATTAGTTTTTTTTTTTTAAACATATCCATTATTGCTTTTGTCGACAGACTATATTTATAACATGCATTGAAAGATGGGATATAATGCAGTTTTCTGTTACTAACTTTGATGTATTTTGACTTGATTATACGAACGCAGAATAGTACTGTATATATTGCAATTAATTCTGGATACAGATGATATTCTGCAACCCACATCATGCAACTCTACTTTGATTTATTTGAGTTATAAACGTGAATATGATGCAAAATGAATGTGCGCACAATACACGAGAAGGAAGCACCATTACGAGGTTTTTGGAAGAGACTTTGCATGCACACAACGGGGGCTCAAATTGATGACTAATGGTTTAGGTATTACTAGTAGTGTCGTGATTATTGTCCCTGCATCGTGCAGTGCGAGTTGCGGATGGCTCTTCAGAAAAAACAAAAACAAAACAAAAACCACACAATCAAAATGAATATGTATGCATATATCATATTTACATGATAATCGAATCTAGATTGAAAAGATATTAAATGAACTCTTCGGTACAAGTGTAACAAATTGCTGGGCCAAACTGGTGATATTTGCAACATTCATGATGTTGACATTGTGGATTGATTTGTTCAAACTCTTTTCCACATATACTTTCATTCTCCGTCTCGCCCTCTCCTCCTCCTCCTCTCCCCCTCTCTCTTCCTTTTCTACGTCATCTTGTCTCTTGTTTTATATCAATCTCTGTCTTTTCAAATTTGTGTAAAAATGAAGATGCAAGTTTACCACTGTCATCGAACAAAATATAATCACTAATTTTTTGCTTTAAAAGAAGAGAGTGAAAATATGGGCATCACGATCAAAGCATCGCATGATTTATGTGTGTGTGTGTGTGTGTGTGTGTGTGTGTGTGTGTGTGTGCGTGTTTACACACTCTCTCTCTCTCTCTCTCTCACACACACACACACACACATACACATATAGGCACGCTTGATGTGAGAAGATAAGTTGCAATGAATGTCGTGTAATGATACATACTGTATAGTAAAAAAGCGATTAGTAAACATTTTCATCAATGCGAAACTTTATAAATAATGCACGAGTATATCAAACATGTACAAAATCAATATTTTTGGCGTTATTAGCACATCGAAATGAAATATGAATTAAAAATATTTGGTTGGTAGCATGTATTCGCATCTTGTGGAGGGTGTTTTGAAAACGGGTCTAGGGCAATTACCCCCTGGGCAATTACCCCGCACCCTTTCCCTGGCTCTAATCCTAATCCTAATCTTGAACCTAACCCTAACCCTATTCCAAGCTCCTAACCCTAAACCTAACCCTAACCCTAATCTTTACTCTAACCTTACCACTAACCACACTGTAAAAACATCGGTGTTAGATTTAACACCACGGGTGTTAAATCTAACACCGATCAAACTTCAATAAAGGACCACACCCACAGGTGTTAAAAATGCACTGTGATGGTGTTGAAAAGTGTTCACCTGACACTTCGTGGTGTTAATTTGACACTGTACCTGGTGTTATTTTGTTACTGTACTGGTGTTAATTCAAAAATGACACCACATGGTGTTGATTTGATATTTGTTGGTGTTAATATCAATGGTTTAACACCCGTCCAGCTTCAATAAGAGACCACACCAGCTGGTGTTACTTTGGTGTATATTTATTTTCACATTTTTTTCAAAAATCTAGTATTTTAATGTAAAAGTCTTGATCGTCTTGTTTAAATTAAAAATCAACAAGAAGTGCAGTTACTAAGAAACTCTTCAAAAAACAGTTTAAAATTTGGAAATGACACCCGGAGGTGTTAATTTAACACCATAAATGAGCACCGAAAATTTAACACCAGCTCGGTGTTCACTATTTAACACCGGACTTTTTGCAGTGCAGTATTTGGCCGGGGGGGGGGGGGGGGGGGGGGGGAATTGCCCTCTGGGGGTAATTGCCCGGATACGTTTGAAAACAAGTAAACTTGAACAGCTTTAAATATTGCCCTGTTTCGTGTGTCGTTCATGAAATTAAGAGAAGATGTCTTCAAGGTGTTACCGCCCTTGTATTTTGAAGATATAAACTCTCGGGAATCTCGAACAGAGACTGATTTTTTTAACCGCTGAAACAAGAGGGGGGGGGGGGGTAACACGTTTGTTGTATCATAACTCTATGAACTTAGTATATTATCACATCAGTGTACTTTACGTATATCATAAAATGCAAATTTTTAACTTTTTAAAGACAACTTAAAACGTCTTTTATCTTCCTACTCATTTTTTTTTTTATGAAGCAGCTTTTTCTTGATTTTGTTTGTACACAATTTAAAGGACAAGTTCACCTTCATAAACATAAGGATTGAGAGAGTGCAGCAATATTAGTAGAACACATCAGTGAAAGTTTGAGGAAAATTGGACAATCGATGCAAAAGTTATGAATTTTTAAAATTTTTGTGTTGGAACCGCTGGATGAGGAGACTATTAAGGCTCGGCAAGGAGGATGCCCCTCCTTGCCGAGAAGTCTGCTCAAGGTACCGAGCCGGGCTGGCCAGAAAATACAATCGTCGATTGGGCAACTCGAACCGAGGCCAGTGAGGGAAATTTATTTGATTTGATATGATATATTAATTTTGAATTATTTGCAATAAAATGAAAATAATATAGGGTAAAATTTGGAAATTTAAAGAAATTTTATAAATATAGATTTGGCGTAAATATTCCTCGAGGAATGATAAACGCCAAATAGATTCAAATAATTAACAACAACAACAACAACACGTCATATGAGTACAAAAGTATAAAGAAAATGTAAAGAAAATTCAACATATTTTCACTTTTTTCGCATAATAAAAGAGCACTTGACTTGCCTCTTTCTAAAGGCAATGGGAATAATATTACCCATAACATATGTCAGTAACGAGTCAAGGGAATGTGTACTTTTTTCAAAAGATGAAATTCTCTTTATATTTTCCTTATATTGTTGTGCGCATGTGACATCATACACTGCAGTAGTCTTCTCATCCAGCGGTGACTGCACAAAAACTTCAAAAATTCATAACTTTTGAACGGATTGTCCGATTTTCCTCAAACTTTCAATGATGTGTTTTACTGATATTGCTACATTCTCTCAATCCCTATGTTAATGAAGGTGAACTTGTCTGGAATTAAGCTATGAAGTCTGAAAACAAGCAGTAGAAAAGAGAGACCAAATACGAATATTCAATGTCACTACGCGAAGGGCAACACGTAATCAGGAGGGATTCTATCTGTTGTTTGATTTGTCTTGTATTTAGATGAACGTTTGCGTATTTTCTCATAAGAAATTCGTATCAAGCGATTATTAGGAAAAAATACAGAATAGTTTGTGAAAGGTTGATGATGAAGCGAAAGAGAGATTACAAGATCTTTCTCGAATGGAAACATCAACGAGAGAGAAGCAAAAACTCTAAAATCCTCTTGAATTCTCTGTTGCTCATCTTGTGAGTATGTATGTCAACGAGGTCGTGTAATCTCCGGAATAAAAGTCACAGGTGATGGCGATTTGGACAAAAAACAAACAAACTACCGACTACTATACAGCGCCTATTACACCTGGTAACCATGCAGGGCGGCATCTGTTCTCCTAGATCTCCTGTGTGTAAGTGTTCCAGGGAACAACAAGTTATGTAGCACATAATGCTGATATTATTAAAGTCATTCTTATCAATTCAATTGGAATATATACGAGAATGAATATATCGAACTGATGACTCTTAATGACCTCTTGGACGTTTTTGTCGTCAAAGTGACCAAACATGTCTAACCCCCACACCCCTTTAACTGTCTCAAGGGCCAAGGGGCGACCAATGTTGTACAGAGGCTGATATGTGGTCTGGTCTGTTAGCTTCTCTCTGTACTGGTCGGGGGTTAGGTAATCACATAGACACCAATCATCATCAGATTTCCAAAAGTTAGAAAGAGACTAAATATTGCTTCACAACAGCAAATATAATGCGGGAGAATGATAAAATTTACATGGATAGTGTCAATGCTGCTAACAGCATATGTATTCACCGACCTGCCTTCTCGTAAGTCTGAAACAGAGACAAGATTACACGCAAATTTCTTATCTTACTACGCAATGGAACACATCACTCATCACTTAACTCTTCTACACCTTTTGAGACCATTACTTCATATGTACCATCTTGCTCTATGGGGAGGGGAGGGATTTTGCGCGAGTAGGGAGAAATTATGTTAGTGGGTGTGGCCACTTATCTCGACATCGGCATGGTCGCGGGATGAGGTTCTCGTCTGCATGTCGAGCTCGTCCAAGGGGCTGAGGCGTCTGTTGCCCGGTCTGCTTTCACTGCCTCAGTTAGCACGTCATCACCATCACTGTCCACTTTGTATCACTCAGTCTGGCAGGGCCCTTCGACATCTCCGATGACACCAGTTGACTGTTTGGAGTTCGTTACTCCTCAGATAATTGGTGTAAGCCAAAGTTCTGTATTCTCTCGTGATGCACAGTCTCTCATTCTCCTGTGGTTGTTCACCGGTTAACTCATTAACTCTTGGGCAGTCCAACCAAGATCCTCGTCACATTCATAGCGTCGATAGAGTTTAGTTGATTAATATGGAGGGGAGCATGATGTATCAAGGAAGGGGATCTCCTGACTCTATTTCAGATGTGGTCTCCAATATATTCTAAGTTCCTAAAATTTCCAAAATATTCTGCAGCCTTTGCTTCACTACATAGTGTGAAGCCGTTCCCCATCGGGTGCTTGCCACGCTTCCTCTGATTTTCTCGGTTCAAACCTGGTCTTTTATAACTAATTTACTATTGGTATCCTTTCCCTAAAAGTATTTAATTGGCTAAATCCTATTCTGGGGTGTGATCTTCACTGGAAACTAATTTCCTATTGGTCAAATTTTTCATTAGCTCCTCCTATTTGTTTCTATGAAACTCCATTTTCTATGAGTCATCTCATTTCTGATTAACTCGCCCACTGTCTTTTAGTTTCTTTATTTCCTTCTTCTCTGTAACCACTGGTCAAGATTTTATTGTTTCTTGATGGATTATAAAACGATAAACCAAATGAATGTTGGTGTCCTTACGACATCCGACGTCATCGTTGTTCTGAGTCGTTGCCCCTGAATTTGTCTTTGGAAATTTCTGTCTGGCCCACTCCCCTAAACAACATTAAAATAAGAGGCAGGAAAACGACCTTCCAGCCCAGAGGGTCATTTATGTTGATGGATCAAAACACGTCATTCCCGTAATTTGGATTAGGGCTTTGGGGATGGAGAGTGCAGGGTAGCCTACTGACCACTAGCTGGAGAAAGTAGCCAATGTCAAACTCATAAATTCCTAAGACCAATAACTTTTCTTGGGAGAGGAGAAATTGACAAAAAAGGAAGTCTAGCTGGAAGCAAAATATAGGGTTTCATAAACGCCAAGAAGAGGAAAAGACTGATTCATATTGACGTCACAGTGTGACTTGGAAAACAACTGTAATGATTCTGTTTTCTTTAACTTTCTATCCTATTCTATTCTATTCTTTATTATATGTGCTAGTAGCCATCTGGGCTACACATGGAACAAATTGTGTTCTTGCAACATGTAGTGATCGTTCTTGAACTAAACACGTGCCATTACAAATAAATGATATTATTGGTATAATACTTGGCGTTTTACTCACGTAAACATGCTTGACTTGTTAAGATGAAAATGATACGAATCATGATTAAAGTGTTCAATTTTGAACGAAGAGATACTTCCGTATACATGTGGTTGTGTGACTAAGAATTTCAAAATTGATCCCTCAAGATTCGAAAATCATTTTTAATCGACGTCATCCGTTGATATCAAGTCATGTACTTCAACTTGCAGAGGAGATCAGTCCTGAAGCATGATATAGTGTCACTTTTTGACGCCTGTTTAGGTGAAATTGGCACACAACCCCTACACCCACCCCAGAAAAGCAACAATGTATAAACAAATATGTTTTCTTATTCCCCCTCTATGCTAATTGGCAGGAATTCCATCCATTTCAAGCTAATGCACGACTATTTCACTGATTTATATTGCCCCTGTGTACGTTACATCTAAAATGCCTTTTTGGGGCTATTCCAGTATAGGAAATTGAATTGTCACTACTGTAAATATGCTTCAAAGTACCCAAAATTTCCTGATTATCAACAGACGGCAATACTTACACCCTGATATAACGGTAGGAACTATACCTACCGATCATATAGGTAAACTCACCTCCCCACGCTTGGAGTTTTGCAGTAGACTTACATTATTTTCATAATGCTCGCTGAATGTGATATTGTAACATTTCTTATTTTCTCGTTGGTTTTTTCCAATAATTTTTAATGAAAATCTTCATCTGCATTATCAGTCAAATATTAATGTTAATCTGTGAATACACAAACACTCACACACACACACACACGCACACACACACACACACACACACACATATGTATATATATATATATATATATATATATATATATATATATCAGGGCTCCACACTAACTCTTTTTTTTTTTTTGGTGGCCCGATGGGGCCATCAAAATCATCAATTTCAAATTTTTGGTGGCCCGGGAGAAAAATTTGGTGGCCCGAAAAAACCCCAATAAAAAACATTAACTCACTTCATGCATTTATGCATTTCCGGTGCAAAAGTTACGAATTTATTGACATACTGTACTTTTAACCAATTTTTGGTGGCCCGAGGTGGGCCACCAAATTTGCCCTTTTTTTAAATTTGGTGGCCCGACTTTCACTTTTGGTGGCCCCGGGCCATCGGGCCGCCACCGTTAGTGTCGAGCCATGTATATATATATATATATATATATATATATATATATATATATATATGTACTCCACATACACCAGAAACCGCACAGATACACTTCCCAAAAGCCCTGAACAAGACGTGTAAGAAGAACTGTAAAGGGTTAAAAACTTGGCAGCAATAAAAGGCAATAAGTGAACTACTGCAAAGTCTGCTACAGTCCTTCTTCCTTCGTCACAACTACACACACACACACACACACACACACACATATATATATATATATATATATATATATATATATATATATATATATGTATATTCACATAGAAGATCCATTTCATTTTTCTTTTGTATTCACTCAACCTGACATAGACGCGCACAAAAAAAAAATCTTGATACATGTATGCGACACCACACGTTTTCAAGAATTACATTCAATAACATTTGAGCTTTCTTTTCTTTATTATTTTATTTCAAAATAAAAAAACAATCGGCATGAGTAAGAATGTGGCACAAGCAATACACGAGACATTGTCAATTTTAACAGGTTTGAATCATTTGGAATGAATCATACTTGTTTTGCAATACTGACAACTGATTAAAAAACAACAATCTCAGATATATAAGCATGGATGAAATGAAGAAAATTAATTAGGAAAAGATCCCGCACACACAAAGTCATGGAAGAATCAGTAATGTTAGAAAATATCATGAACCCCTCGATACATCTAAATTTAACAAGTTAGGGTAGTTTAGTGCTGGTACTTTGTGTTCAAACATTATAATATTTATGCAGTGAACCACAAAACAGTACATATATATATATATATATATATATATATATATATATATGTATATACATGTATATATATATATATATATATGTATATACATGTATATATATATATATATATATATATATATATATATGTATATACATATTTCAATCTGTATATAAAGGCAAACTGAAATTAAATACAGCACAACATTTGAAAACATGAACAAGACCTGGCTGTCTTGCATATGAAATCACACAAACAGAAGCCAAAGAGGCAGATTTCCAGCAAAGCTTTGAAATTTGTTCAGATGCTATTAGTTTCTTTGGTGGTAAGCAGCATACATTAAACACCTGCTAATCTATGGGATGTTTATTTTGACAACTTGCAGCATTCACTGTTGCACAACACTTTATGAATTCATTACATGTACCAGCACGGCATCAACACTGCATGAAGCTGGTGTGACAAATAACTGTGCACAAACATCTTCACAACTTCAATAACTACATACCCTCTTGTAGCTGGAATTCATTTCATACATAGAGTGAAACCTCATTGGAAAGCATTACACCTCAACATATTGCACATAAACGTGGCAGGCACAATATAAAAGAATTCAACAAGATAATACTGGAACTACACAGCATCCCACTGAGGCTTTGTGGGGCTCTCTGAAAATCAGAATGACCATCAACACTATCGAAGTCCCACTAATGTATATTTACTGACATTATGGAATAGCAGACTGAAAGAGAAGGTTGGCTTGCATCATTTGTACACTGATTATATAATCTTTTTTTTTAATGAATCTGTGGTCTTACATATTGACCATTATATTACAATCAGGAAGGGCACCTCCCTGTTACAATAGATCATCTTTCACATATTTTATCAGTGTGTAGTGTGAAATTTAGAGGACAAGGGGTAAGGTACAAGATATGAGATGTAATACAGCACATGTGTACACATATAACAGACACATGTTCTAGCAATCATGTAAAAATTAAAAAAACACAAGCAAATAAAAACAGTGATTGTCTACATACCAAATGATAACATAATTGCCTATAGTTTTCACACAGTCACAAGGAACCCATCACCAGTTTGAAAAAGAAAAGGTTCATGTGTAAAAAAAAAAAAAAAAAAAAAAAAACATTTCCCACACCAAAAAGTACATGATAAACATATTAATACAAAATAACAATATTAACAATAAAGATGACTATTCCTAAGTATAGTGTTTACCAAATAATAAAGTTCTTGGAGGTAAAACAAAAACAAAAGCAATAAAAGATGGTACAATCTACTTACTAGCCTACTGGAATGATATAAAAAATTGAATACTGAGTAGTGAACTTTGTGATTTCAACCTGGCATATGCTAATACTTGATGAAGTTCACTGAAATTTTGTTCAGAAGTACTCACACAGAATAAAATTCCTATGAAACCATAATGCCTTGCACCTTAGTAAGCACATACAATGTACATCTGGATGTATGTTTTATATGATAAAGTAACTTCTGTACATTAAATGTAAAAAAAAATTCAAAGCCTCTCTGTGCACCGAAACCAACTACTGCAAATGTGTGAGATCAGGTAAAACAGAAACCTGTCATAGATAATGCCATGATACAAACTGTATATATAAGATTAATGATTATTACACTTGCCCATTTACTATAATAGTAAAGCAATCATATAAAAAAAAAAGCACTGGTTACATCACCTATTCATATTCAGAAGCAATTCTGGACACCTACAATTATTTGGGGTGAAGTTTGGACCTTTACAATGGTAATGATGGCCAACAGGCAGTTCACTTGCATATAGATTATGGTGCTGCTAATCTGTAGGCCTATACAGCTTGCTGATATCATCAAGAATGATGTACTATGCAGCCAGGTAATGGTGGCTTGGTTATAAAGTAATGACAAACATCGCAGATTTTAACAGCCATTCATACAAGTACAACACTTGTATTTTGTATCTGTAAACTGCAGGTAAATACTGACTTTTGATGTTCTTTCTGGCACTTGTTTTACTGCATAGGATTAAAACATACAACAAACTTCTTTGCGTACCTGGTTTTGATAAAAGGTGTCAAAATTCAAAATGTGTACTCACTGCATTGTTCACAAACAAAGTATGTGAGGCACCATATGTCTTTTACATCTCAAATTCCTTTTTCCCATAAAGCTTCAATTACCTCACTTTTTGCATGATCTTCATTTGCCTTATAGGGAGGAATCCCATGTCATATTACTAGCTGGTTTCTAAAGATGCACATCAGTTGCAGCTAGTTTCTCAGAAAATATCTTTTGTGTAAAGCACAAACTGAAAGCTTTAATTGTTTCAATATTTGAGCTCATGCAATCAAGAGCTAAATATGATCAAAACATGGCAACACTATTCAATTTTCTTATCCAACAACCAGTATGTTTGCTTAAAATAGTCAATCTTTACTGACTTGAAAACAAATTCAACAGTTTAAGCAATGGTAAAAATTGCAGGGCCACTTTTCTTTTTAAGTGAGAGGCTGGTTCATAACTATATCATGTCTGAATGCATATCTAGATTCAACATGAAACAGAGCAAGTAGAACTGGCATAAATATTCCTTGATGAAAATACATCGTTTGTAGTGGTAGTGTTGATATCTTCCACAAGTAGAAATAAATATTGCTGTAGTAGTAAAAGAAGAATCTCATTGATACCTTATTGCTCTTCTTCTTCATTCTTTCCACTTCTGTTTCTCAATAATTGTAGCCTTTCCATGCAAAGGAGTTCAGAATGCCAATATCTTTCAGTTTCCCCTCTGCAACTCGTTTAGCATCTGGCGCTTTCTCACCCGAGTTCCTTGTCAACCTGTCCAGCATGTCATCTACTGCTTCTGGAGTCATTTTGGGGTTTTGCCGATTCGACGTGAGTGGAATTTCCTTCCGTATCTTGGGTTGTAGAAATAAAAGTTTGACATTTTAATCAGTATTCAGTATTCTGATATTCTGAGAGCAACAGAGCAACGAAATGTAATGTAATACCAGCTTAAGAAGTAGACAGGCACTAAATGGAATTCATGTAATGTTGCTGTGACAAAATCTCCTGTTCATCGCATGTCAGCAAAGTGTGTTTGAGAAGATACAGTATAATTATACCTTCATCAGTGCAGCATTAACCACCAAGCTCTCTAAGGGCTGCTGTTTGTGTGTTTGCCTGTCCATGTTTAAGTGTGTATGGTCAGGTTTGCTTCAGGAAATATACATTAGGTACTGTGCCAACACTGGGCAGAGTCTTACCATTGCTCAGGTAATAGTGTATGTGTATCTTCCTTGGGCTTTAACTCCATGGGACGTTAATGTGCACTATATAGCGATGATGCACATTACAAGGCTGTAGTAGCACACTGAAGCAAAATAACCTTCATATCATGAGAAGGCATGAGAATGTAAGTGAAGGAATGCCTGGACGTTTTGCTTCCTCACCCAACCTTAAATATAAGCTCCTCAAGAAAGTTCCTAGGTAATCAATATTATTTCTTCCTCAAATAAAGAAAAACAAAATTCTTCTGATCTAAAAATTATTTTGTTTTTCAAAAAGAAAAAAAAATGACCTGCAGAAGATGACTATGGTGCTAAAAATTAAGACAACTGAGGCTGTTTTTTCTTTCAAATTTTGTCTCCAGCATATTTCATAAGAACGATAATGCTGCATGTTTGAAGTGGAGGGAGTGGGCATATATAGAAGCTGTTGATATGTATATGTAGAGTAGATAATGGGTTCACTCTCCTTGGCAGGCATCTATTTCATTTCATGGTGGAAATGAGGTGTGTTCATGATCTTCCCATTTCATCAAAATAATAAGTCCACCTCCTTCACTCTTCTCATTATAGTTTATGTAAGTTTTTGCACAGTACATTACAACTTTGCACAATATTGACTGAATATTACCATAGATTATTTAGATGAATGACTATCAAACATTAAAGGAGGCAGATGTTAGGACAGCAGAATAATGACAAGTTTTACCTCATAGAGTCTTTCTACCAGCTGGTCAACCTCATACATGCTGACTTTCTGGTGGCCAAGGTGCATGTCATCAGGCTTGGTGATGGTGCCCCAGGGGCGCTTGGATGTGCGATGGGGAACAGCCATGATGCTTATACTGATATGCTTCTGTGCACAGAGAGTAGGGATCACCTATTGTGGTAATACGGAGGCAGAAATACATATTGTTGAATATGTGTAGGATTTATATGCTTCTTGTATTTTTTTCTTACAGTCAGAAAATTTCTCTTTTTTTTTTCTATAAAGTTGGCTGTGAAATAAGATTATGTTGGGTGAATTTAATGAAATTTATTGGTAGTGTATTTTGGGAGTTTTGTACAATTGAATGAGTGATTAGAGTTATTTATTTTTTTTTTCTTTTTGGTGTGAGGGTAAATGTATGTTGAAATAATGTTATTTTTTGTTTTTGTCCTGAAACAGCTGATCAAATGTATTATGTTTGTTTATAAATGTATATATTTGTGTCCTTGTCAACTGTGTTTTAATGGACCAGGTACTGTACATTGTATTTCTTTCCTTGTAACCTAGGATTGTTTATTATATGCTTTGATTTGTGAAGAAATAAAGTATGTCATAATATATAGAGTTACACTTAACTCATGGAAGGAGGCCAGTTGTTTGCGCATCATTCCTTTCCTCACAAGACCACAAAATGAACTGAACTGAATTGATTTGGCCTTGTAAATAGCAACATATGCACACCAATTAAAAACGTCAGAAAGATTGTACATACAATGTAGGTATAAGCAAATAGGTAAAATTGGTGCGATATACCGTAGGTACATATCAAATCCTGAAGTTGAAAAAGGCATGTTGCTGAAAGCAATAATTGATGAGCTTGACACACTGAAGCACCAACCTGCTCAAAATTCACTTACTCTACTTGTATGATTCTCTTCGTATGGATTTATAGAAATTATGTTTTTTTTTTTCTATGATCTGGTGAAACATGAAATAAACATGATTCTGAGCTTGGCACAAATCAAGGAAAACATATACAATATGGTGAGACTGTTACAGTAGTAGATATCACAATGGTTGTATCTCAGCAAGAAGCAGCAATACATAAAACATGAAAACTCAATCAATATATTAGCAGGAACTAATGAATGAAATGTAATAAAGATTCTGTATTCAATTCAAGTCATTCACCACATCTGAAAATAATGCAAAAAAGCAACAAAAAACAGCACACCACAGCTCCAATATAAAGAAACATTTACAATGTACATGTCCTTCAGAATTAACAAACCTGTAAGTAACACTGTACCACATAACATGAAAATCATCAGTGTGAGTAAATTACATGGCAGCCACAAGAAAATTAATAGAATACTTAATAAAATCCTACACAGGACAATGTCTTGGGAATGTTAGACATGTTTGGACCACTACCATTAATGCTGGAGCATAATTTTGCTCGGGCTATATCACATTTAAACAACGGAGAAATAAAATTTACGTAAACACATCTCTTTCCGATTTGGGTTGCACGATCCGAATCACGTCTGCGAGCACGCATTTTTGTGGTTTCCCTCATATTTTGAACGCCAGAGGCAGGGTGTTTATTACAACAAGCATATCATCACAATATCATGTGGAATTAAAAAATAATTTAGCTCGCTATACATTTACCTAAAACACTTGTGATCAACTCGGCAGTGATTGATATCCTGCTGATACCCTGTGGCTGTAAGCGACGTATACAGTAAGGGACGATCGTATCAACTGCATCCAAATGATGGTGTTGACATGGTACAAATTTCCAAACGCGCACTGGTCTTCGGTCGAATGAGTCCGGTTGTCAAGCACGGCAGGTGTACGTTGCTAGGCAAGGGTCTCAGCTATCCGGGGATGCACCACCAAGTGAGGGCGCTTGCTCACGAGTTTCTCACAGTAAATTTTATTTTTCTTCTGTCTCTGCTGCTCATGCTGGCGGCCCCCAAATTTGAGGACAACATCTCACGCAATAGCACCACCCCGGTAGGATAGGATCTTTGATTGCACGATCACACAAGGAGGACGGCCAACATCCAGTAAGACAACAACAACGCCCATATCTAGACGCAGTAGAGTAGTCTGTCGTGAGGCATGATCGGAATCAAGAATCGCGTTTTATTCTGTAGATAAGATAGTCCCATGCATTTAATTTTGTGTGCTGTGAGTTTCAAGTTGTAGAGTCGAGTCCTTGCTTTGCATTGATTGCAATTGGAGAATACCAGGAGCCTGTTTCATTAAAGAGTTACGATTGATTTTACGCTTGATTTGAGGAACATAACTCAGCGAATCGAGCATAAGATCAATCCTGCTCATAGATTATTCTATTTCATAAAAACACTTACGCTTGAAAGCACAGTCTACAGATTTAATAAATATTACATCAATTGTATCATATAATTTAAGTTTATTCATAAAGCCCTAAATTTAAAGTTCTTTGACTTTGTGAAAAAACAAGCCCCATCGTACAGTCTGAACCCTTGTGTTGATTGCATTGTTATTCCTTATACCGTACTAGCATTCCTTATGATAAGTCGACCAGCGACATAGGTTTGGATTGGACTTGGAGTCACATTCATGTTAGTTTTGACGTGGTTTTAATGCGACTCAGTCTGAGAGGCTGATTCTATAACTAACTCACGGATCACGGGGCATTCCACTGTCTTCATGTTCGGGCTAGTTGTAGTTACTGATTAACTAGATGCCCCGGTCTTAGTAGCCCATATTCCTGTCTGTCCTTCAAACCCTTGCAAGTGAGGAAAGACTTCCTTAGTTATAAATGTCCCCCACTAATTTTTCCATACCACTCTACACTACCCAACCCTTGCTAGCTTATGCGCAGATGCACACATTTGGCAAGTGGTGGGGTATGGGGGGGTTATAAGGAAGTCCTCCTGCAAATGAAATCCAGATATTGCTGAGATAACAATATTGCATTGATAACTCGGGACCCTACTCGGTACCATACTGTGTGCTGTTTTTGGGTGAGGATTAGGAAATTAAAACAAGGATCAGTATAAAGACTCTATTTATGCCATATGATTAGGCATATGTCATAGTCTTTGTATTGATTTATCTTCCCTGGAACTTGCAGGAGTGATTGAAACATAAACATGGCAGCCCTTCCTGATGACAATCCTGGTGGAATCCTTGCCGAAGAAGGAAATGCTCCATGTGAGGCATTTGTGGAAATGCTAATGATGATGGGTATAGACAGGAAACTTGCAGAAAAGGTAATTGTAATACCTGGAGCAGGTCTTTGTTTTCTTTTGTTGTTTTCACCATGAATTTTACTCAAAGAAAGAATAGATTTTATGCTCACTGATCATTCAAATGTTCTTGTATAGTGAAACATATTGAAGGTAGTCTAGAAACATGAATTTACCACAGCAGTGCACCAATTGTGCCAATATAATTGATACTTCTTAACTATTTTCCTGAACATTGTTAGAAAGCTTTTTCAAAGTAGTGTGAAGTTTGTTGTGTGCCTTTAATTCAGAGAAATGGATTTTATATATATATATATATATATATATATATATATATATATATATATATATATAAAACTTCATTTATATGAAATGAGAAAACAAAAATAAGCCCATTCATTAAAAAAAAAATGATTAACTAGCTTCTTTCAATTTCTGGAGCTTGCTTAGTTTGTAACTAAGAAAAACGCATTAGTCTTTTCTCTATCTGTTTTCAGGCTGTTCAAACAACAGGGAATATTTCAGCAGAAGCAGCTGTTTCGTGGGTATTTGAAAATGCTGATATGTCGAAAGGAAGCATTTTAACAGAAAATATACAGGTGAGATATTCATATCTATAGTAATATCACCTCCAATGGTGCAATCATTTTTCATCCTTTTTTTTTTTCATTGTATGGAGTTCTGAAAGTCATTTCATGGTTACAACAATGAGTAAGTCAGCAGTCTGGCAGACTAAGATTGTACATTGTAAGTTTCACTGCCACTATTACATTGTAAGTGGATAAAACATTCAGTGTGATGTTTATCATTATGCTAGATATTAAACATTTCAGAGCAGTTCAAAAATGTTTTTATGAAATACCATTAATATGACAATATGAATTTACGAAAGCATTCTTCTGTTCATAACAGAATATATGCCTTCATTTATTTGCCCCCAAAAATGCATTATTTTGAGCATATTTTTTAAATTCAGAATGCCATTTTAAACAATATTTGACATCTTATGGTCTAAATCAACAACTAATCTCAGTTTGCTATGACATGGAATATCTGGTACTGGTAAGAATCTCATATAGCTCTTACAATCTTCAAATCACTGTCCAGTTAGTCAAGCCACAAATCCCAGCCTTATCATTAACTCCATCAGCACCACAATCTTTATTAAAATTCTCCAGACATTGCATTGAACCTGTTGCTGACTGGACTAAGGGAGTTCAAGATCAAATCACCATGCTGCTTTTTCACCCTCTGTTTTGTCGAAGGAATTTGATAATGTCAAGATGGTATTCGCCGTCAATTCTGCACTGAAGATGGGAGTCGGCAAAGTGGCGGCACAGGTGGGCCACGCCTGTCTTGGCCTCCACCGCATCCTGGTGCGGGAGCAAGAACAGTACGGGGATCTCCTCGTGCAATGGGAAGCATTTGGGTGAGATTGTACGACTGACTTCCTATTCTTACAAACTGTCTTCAATTTGATTTGATTGCCATTGAAATCAATCTCTCCATTGATTCCGTAATTGTATTGTTTGATATTGTTACTGTTGTTTTTATTATGTTCTGTGATTACTGTGTAGAGAAGGAAAGATTGTGCTGAATGGTGGATCAAAAGAGAGACTGGAAGAGCTTCAGGCACAAGCAGTTTCCCTGGGTCTTCCAAGCTACCTCGTTCAAGATGCTGGTCACACTCAAGTATGTTTGGACAAAATCTGATCTCCCACTTTGTAGTTTGTTGCTATTGTTGTTGTTCCATTTAATCTTGGAAATACTGTATTGTCACTCTGTTGCAAACATCTGAGTGGTGTAAAGCATTTACAGGATAATCCTCTTCAAAGTTTAGGTCCCATTTCCTGCACATTTCAGGTATGAGATAGGAGGCTTGCTTAATTTTTCCATTGAAGATATTTTCTGCAAGTGCTTGAAGATATTCAAAGGAGTGGGGGAGGGTTGTAACAAATAAAAATGGGTTCTTTTAACATGATCACAATCCAACAATCCATCTGGTAGACACATGTCCTCAATATTCAAGTAATGGTAGAATGTAGAGACTGATGAAGGCCCATCTAGGACACTTTGTTATTTATATGCATTTTTTTTTTTTAATGAAAATGTTCCAAGTTTAGGTAGCCAATTAAGATTTCAGCTGACAATTCCACATCTGTTCTATCTCCAAGTTCTATTTTCAGTCAAGTTTTCACAGAAATGAGAGAGTCTCTAAAGAGGAGGTTGCCTAAATTTGTGTGTCAAAAGAGTGGTTGCTGTACTTAATGTACCTTCTCTCTTATATCCAAAGAAAGCTATTAATACTGTAAAAGTGGCTATTTTCGCGCGACTAATTTTTTGCGCTAGGCCGGGTCAGAAGAGTTTCGCGTGTTTTTAATTCCGCGGAATCAAGACATCACGCACAGGAACGTATGGCAAGCAAAAATATTCTTGTGTTTTTATTTTCACGCTAGTTTCTGGTTGCGCGAAAAATTTCCACTTTTACAGTAATGTTCTCTTCAAAACCTATCCAAGGCATCAAGTTATACATTTAAAGATATATTTTAGATGTGATAGAGATAGTGTGTTTGTGTACTTGAGGATTGTGAATGACTTTGATCACTTAGAAACATAGGGCAAAATAAGAAAATCATGTTATAGGCAAAGTGGCAATTTTTTGTGCGGATGTGACTGTACCAATCTCTTTTGGGGGGATTTGAAGGAAGCAAGTCAATGTTAATGGAACTGAGGATAACACATCAAATTAGGAAACGTTTGACTTTTGCATTTACAGAAGAATAACACATGTAAGGCTCTGAATACAACTTAGGACTTTCATTTTCATCAACTACATAGGGCAAAATAAGAAAATCATGTTATAGGCAAAGTGGCAATTTTTTATTGAATTTGTGCGGATGTGACCGTACCAATCTCTTTTGGGGGGATTTGAAGGAAGCAAGTCAATGTTAATGGAACTGAGGATAACACATCAAATTAGGAAACGTTTGACTTTTGCATTTACAGAAGAATAACACATGTAAGGCTCTGAATACAACTTAGGACTTTCATTTTCATCAACTTATCGAATTATCAGACACATGCGCCATCAACATACATGGAGTTAACTGTATATCATTCATCACAAGATTTTTTCAATGGTTACGTTCCTGTTATCAAATTTTAAGACTGACAAATGTTTTCATGTGTCATGCTTCATTATTAATCCATGCATCTATAATACATTTCATTATAACAGAACACTATCGCTTGCTTCCATCTTTGTAGATTCCAGCTGGCTCATGTACAGTCTTGGCCATATTCGGACTTGCCAGTAAAGTTGATCAGGTGACAGGTCAGTTAAAGCTTCTTTGACGAAGAGAGGAGCAAGAATTTGTCAACCAGCAGACATTCTGCCCCCCAACAGAAGAGCCACTGTTCCATGTGCAACAATCACCGCCTGACGACAATAGCGCAAGTGTTAGTGGCACACTATGCTCTCAGTGTTCGTGACATTGTCACACAGTGTCATTTGCAAGCGTGAGATTGGAGCTGTCCATGTTTGCGATCGAAAGCAGTGTATATCTACATGTGTCATTCTGACTTTCGCTGCTTGGATGTTTTCTGCGGTCTTTCACGATGGAGCTAAGTGTAGTGTAGTAATCAAATGACAGTTTAGTGCTTCTTTGCCAGTCAAGTTTTTATGTCTATCTCTGTGGAAAAGATGCTGGAATCACCAAGTATCATCATTGCACCTTGTTAGTCTCTTTCAAGGAAAGCTTGATTTTTTTCAAAGTTGTTGCAGATTTCGTAATGGCACAAGTAAAGAATCACTGTGAACTGCCCATTGTTTGTTTTTTTATGTTTAGAAAAAAAAATGAGAAAGGATTACAAAACAGAAAATTCAATTAAATGCTGTAAGTTTTAGGAGGAAAATGTGAACAGCCTTTAAAGCCAGACACAAATTTAAATTCTGGCTTGTTATGTTTAAAACAAAAGTTGTCCTTTTTTTGACAGTCTGTCATGTAATGCCAGAATCATTTAAGACTCCTTGACTTTAAGTAGTGTTTGTCCTGTTAAAAGGACAAGTAGCCTGATGGGTTCTTAGGTTACATAATTTCAGGTATTAGGAGTAAGGATTTTTTTTCAGTGTTATGGATTTTGGAGATATCTCCCATGTGGTCCTTTATAGTGCAATAAATATGTTATGTTTCCCTGTCTAAGCAATTATTGGTGTTAGAATTGCGCTTTCATGTTAATACACATAGTTACATGGTGTTTTGAAGTGTTTATTTGACGAATAACTCAGTTTTTAAGCTCCTTTACGGTGTTTGGGACAACAGATGACAGCACCAATTTTATCTTGAAATGCCAATGGTATGCTGAAGAAGTCAGTAGCCCTTCATCATATTAAATAAAAATGAGAAAGTCGTGCTTTTGGTTTTCATTGGTCATCCATAATCATTTGTGCTGTGAGCAACTGAAGAAAACTGCTCATGAGATATTGAAACAACTATGTTGAATGGCCCATGAAATGTGAAATGGGAGGATATAGTGAGGTTGACAAACACACAACCTGTTATTTGTCCACTTCATTTACATCAACACTGATTGAATGTAATGTTACTCTCTCTTGTGAGTCAAAATTTTCTTTTTACAAACGGGGGTTCTCCTACATTTCGTAAAGTTTCATCCGAAGGTTAAGGGCATATCCATGCTAATGTCTCAGGTTAATAATGAGAAATGACAGTGTGAATTGAAGTGTTTTACATTTCTCTGACTGTTTGTGTCATCTTCCTGTGGTCAGTGAATGTTTACATCATGATCACGAATCGGGAGGTGATATATATTACTTGCCACAAGATCTGTTGTTTTAAGGCACTAGGAGTACATGCCCCCTTTTTTTTTAATGATACACAGTATGTGAAAATTACAGTTTCTAGCTTTAAAGAAACTGGAAGACACATTGACAAACTGTCCAGTCATTCAAAGTTTGTTGCTTTGGCTTTGGGTTTTTTGTTCAACCTGAAGTCACCAGACTCAGAGGGTGTAGTATGACCAAAAATCTTGGCACATTTGGTTTGGAACATGACATTATGATGATGTTCAAAACCAAATGCAACACTGCAAATGCTTTGTTGAAATTAGTTTCTGTTTGTATCAAAGAGAAACTAGATAAACTTAAAAAAAAAGGATGATGATTTATATTCATGTTGATTTCTAAGAGTTGCAAATATAGTTCAGAAGTGCATATTCATATTACCGTACATACAAATTGTATTGTCATTGTTGATTGGCATACTTCATGGATATAATGAAGGCTTTTCCACTACACATATGCAAATGCTAGTACGGTTGCTACTGCCTAATCGGGTGACTCGGGTGCAAGACCTTTGTACTGACGCAGTGACTTATGAAGTGACTGAAATTGATAATCTGAATATCACAGTACACAGTACACAGTACACAGTCAGTACACAGTCAGTACACAGGCTCACACAACCCACCATAACTTGTTCACACTTGAATGGCACTAACAAGATGACTTTCTGCAAATTGACTTTTTTTGTTCAAGTATGGCTGGTGAAAGTATTGACTCTTTTGGAGAGAGGTAAATTTAATGCATCTTGGAATTGTTTCAGTAATATTATTGTCCCGTTAAAGCTGTGTTCAAGTTTATCAGAGTCCCAACTGAACAGCAACAACAATGAATCTTTAGGTTTTCCTGAAACAGAGTTTTCCATGATGTCAGCATATGTTCGTTTTAAAAATCAATAGCAAATGGGCAAAAAAAAAAAGAAAAACAGAAGACTTGGTTGCATATTGTGACCAATGGAAATATTTTGTTACATTGAGTAGTTCATTAACTAAAGTTCCCATTATACTTAGTATCTATGAGAAACAAGCTTTATTGTAAGACCAATTCCATCTCAAAATGGATTATGATTGGACTAGAAATTGTCAATGAAGAAACAACAGATCTTATTGAATAGTGTTGGAGTGCCATGGTGACACAGGTAATGACTAAAATTCAGGACTCAAATGGCTCCCAACAGGAGTTGTATCAAAAACTAGAGTATGTATCCTATTCCAATCATTTGACTTATTAAAATACACAATAACCAGCTTGTCATAATTTCAGTACCACTTGTGGACATATCATCACCTGTGTACCCACACACTACAGATGTCATATAGTGTTCAATTTTGTTGGCATGGACATTTTGCATAATATTATTTGATGATGTTTGAACACTCCAAGTGTCCTTAGTAAGATGGGCAACGATGTGAATTTTTTGTTGAGGAAAATATTAGAGAAATTTATTTCAGTACAGTGACAGAACACCCGGGACTGACGGGGCAATCTTCAGGCCACAGTGGCTATCTGGAGGACCCTGTAAGGTGTTGCGTTAGATTACCGATAGCTGTTCAAAATGTGCCTCAAAATGAATAGCACAGCGGAGTCCATCTCATGAATATAAAAAAGCTTGAGAGAGCAAGTGAAATGATTTACCTATGTGTTTTAAGTAATTTGAAATGCAACATTAAAACAGTGTGCAAAATACCTGTTTCATTCTAGAGGTAACTTAACCAGATGGGGATACATATACCCTACTACCACTGTAACCAATCAAATGAAATACACACACACACACATACACATACATGTGTGTGCATGTGTTGGTAAATATACAGAGGTATCTAATTGATGCTCTATTCATGATAACAGTGATACCAAGTGTAAAAAGCTTGAAATGTTTTATTTATTGCATGTAGAATTTTCAGTGGAATTATGCCATGATATACATGTTTACACAATGTATACATCTACTGGTACAGTATGTATATGAAGCAATTTAAAATGCAGCATTAGAACAGTGTGCAAAATACCTGTTTCTTTGCAGGGGTCATCTAATTAACCAAATGGGTTATACTCTGCTACCGTAGTAAAAACTGAATAAAATAAACACACATATACATGTGTAAGTGTGTGTTGGTAAATACTGTACGTGTATACAGAGATAGCAAATGGCGTCCCGATTCATAACAGTAATCAGGAGTGTAAAAAGCTTGAAATATTTCATCTATGGCCGGTGTATTCCTTTCTGTGAAATTATGACATAATATATACGGTACACAATGTCTACATTGACAGATATGTACGCACGTACGCGTATTAAACATGTTAAAATGCAGCATTAAAACAGTACATGTATGTGCAAAATACCTGTTTCAGTGGAGTGGTCATTTAAACATACGATTATAATTATATTTAGACATGAATAATGCTATTTCCAGCCATAAAGGGAAATGTGGAATAAATGATAGTTTGGGGGAATTTTTATAAAAAGCATAATAATATTCAGAAACAATGCAAATATTGCCCTCTTTTGAAAAATTATGTGTTAATACCGTATGGGCTCAGTGAAGCATTGAATTGACAAGAGCAAAAAAGGCATCTTATACCACTAAATTGTGTATGTTAATGAGAAAATGCTACTTTTTGAAAAGAAAAACACTACATTCCCCCAATGACCAGTTTTCTATGCACATCCAATATTACACCCATTTTGTTTTTGTTTGTTTGTTTGCATCGCTGACAATCTCCCCTAAATTGTATTGATGGTACAGGCCTCAATCTTCACACACTACTTCACCTGTGTCCTACTGTGGAGTAGTCCTTGAGGCCCCAGATCACTGATAAGGCATTGAAAAACATTGTCAAAACCTTAAGGAGAATAAAAAAAATTTCCCCTTTGGAGCGAATTCCCCTCATTTTTAGACGTACACATTCACCCTATGGACCTTTATATTTATATACAGTGTACATGTATGATTATATGCACTGTAACCATGGTAATATTATTTTGAATAAAATACATATACATGTATACACACACACACACACACACAAATGTTTTAAGCAATGTTACAATTACCTGTGGCCTTTCAGCAAACACATTCACTACTGACAATTAGTGTAATAAAGTCAAAAAGCAGCTTTTTCTTTTCTTCCTCAACAACATTGTTTAAAAACAAAAATATAAACTGACTCATGCAAAAATATACACTTTGATCCATCACACACTAAAACAGGATAATGAAATTTTTGTAACATCTATGTACTTTTTAAAAATCTTTATGCACAGAGCATCAATGAATTTGACTGCAAATTATTGTTTGGTGTACTGTATACCTGGGTACATATAATTGCAATTGGCTTGATGATTAACAAAACAAAACAAACTTCTAGATTTTGCCTTACACATTATGTGCATTAAGAAAATAGAATGCCACAACAAAGGGTACAAGTATGCATTAAAACCCATTATCATGCAGTTAGAAATAGTATATATATATATGCATGCCTTTAAGTACACTTTTCTATGCACCACTGTATTTGAATATTTCAGTTTAAAATTTCAGGCACCGTTTTGTCGAGCTGAAAGTGTCAGTTTTACTTTGTTGGAATCTTATGTACACATTAACTCTTTTCCCTTGATATTTGGCTTGTGTCAAGCTCGTAACAAATTTCCAAAACTGTCATTTCACTGATATGAAGGAATGTCAACTAATTTTGTTAGGTCTTGCGCACACACCACAGCCACCTAAGTGGATGAGTGGTGGTATGCATGAGACTGACAAGATGCAAGTATTTTGCAATACAATGTACTTTCAGTTGGTGACGTTGCTCACCAGTATTAAATGTACAACACTGACTGTAGGCTCAATATGATATATTCTCTATAGACGAGTGCCACATATCCTGCAGTTCCTGCAGCTGAGCATGCCAACTACGCTTGATGGGCGGGTAACACAAGTCTTGGCATTGATAATTAGGTCTACAGGCGACTCCTGTAGTAACAAAGTCGTCTGGATTGGCAGTTTTCTTACTTTTACACCATGTATATCATAATCGCATAATGTTTGAACAAATTAAGATATCTAGATAACCATTTTGGGCCCTTAATTTTACTTCGTTGTATCCGAAATTTTGTAATACATGTAATCATTTTTCTTAGAACGGGATTGCACTGTATAAAATTATTTTCACAAAATATTGAGACCTGCCAAATTGACCTCAACACAATAAGCATCGATCATAGGCCTATACATTAATGTACCAGGTATGGCCTATACCGGGTGTCCCAAAAAAAGCGGAACGGTGGATTTTCAGTACCTTGAGTTCTATTAAGTGATCTATTTTTTGACATCATTAGAAAGAGCATCGTAGAATAAAAAGTACGGAACCAAATTTAATGATTTTGGTAACATTGTCTTCTGCGGAAGATGCTCTTTTTAATGATGCCAAAAAATATATCACTTTTAGAACGCAAGGGTACTGAAAATCCACCGTTCCGCTTTTTGGGGGACACCCGGTATATATATTCCACATAATTCCTATATGCTACTCATGCTTTGTCCTGAACAGCTTGCAAAGATTACCAAATTTTTCATATTGTACATAATTATTAAAGCCATTGCTGGTATTTCACGTTAATTTCATGGAAAATGGTGGCAACAGACGGTCACATCCCTCAATACACCACAGGGTATATTCTCTCTATCGAGAATCAAATCCAGTCTCAAAAACACTGTATGTGGCAGATTCAGTTCACACAGTGGTCCCACTTTTAACACTTGACGAAGTATTCATCCGCTGACAGGCAGCGTGATATCAGGGGGCAGCTCCCACACGCAGTCGAGGCAGAGGGCGGATTTGCACTCGTCACACTCGCCGAATTCCTTGGCCCGCACGTACTCGGTCTCCACTCCCGCGACCGTCAACTTCAGCCGACCACGCGACGAAATCGATGAATATGACACCGCTGGCTGTCGACCAGGCATTGTCAGGACACTCGATTCGGGCGACGGGCTGCTTTTGCTGTCCCTGAAACTTGTTCCGAGACTTATCTTGACTGCTCCCTTTGCAGAATTGATGTGCATGGTATCGCAAGGCTGGGGGGCATCGCTGCCTTCCGTTCCTTCCGTGCCTTCCTCTGGCTCTGGCTCTCGCACCACAGTTTCCTCCGAGGTGTTAACAGCTTCTTTGGCCGTGTTAGCAGCTTCCTGGGAGGTGTTACTGGCATCTTCCTCGGAGGTGTTGACAGCTGCTTCGGAAGTGTAAGCAGCTTCCTCTGAGATGTTGACAGCTTCTTCGGAGATGTTTATAACAGCTTCCTCAGATGAGGTGTTAGCGGCTTCTTCTGAAGTGCTAGCTGCTTCCTCGGAGGTGTTAGCAGCTTCTTCTGAGGTGTTAATGTACGCTTCTTCTGAGTTGTTAGCTGCTTCCCCAGAGACTGCAGAGGTGTTATTAGCTTCCTCGGAGATGTTAGCAGCTTCCTCGGAAGTGTTTATAGCAGCTTCCCCGGAGGTATGAACAGCTTCCACGGACTTGTTAGCAGCTTCCTCTGAGGTGTTAGCAGCTTCCCCGGAGGTGTTAGCAGCTTCGTCGGAGGTGTTGGCAGCTTCTTCTGAGGTGTTAGCAGCTTCCTCGGATACGTTAGCAACTTCTTCTAAAGTGTTCATGTACGCTTCTTCTGAGGTGTTGGCTGCTTCACCAGAGGTATAGGGATAAGCTTCCTCGGAAGTGTTTATAGCAGCTTCCCCGGAGGTATGAACAGCTTCCACGGAGTTGTTAGCAGCTTCCTCGGAGGTGTTGACAGCTTCTTCGGAGATGTTTATAACAGCTTCCTCAGATGAGGTGTTAGCGGCTTCTTCTGAAGTGCTAGCTGCTTCCTCGGAGGTGTTACCAGCTTCGTTGGCGGTGCTAGCAGCTACCTGGGAGGTGTTAACAGCTTCCTCGGAGGTATTAGCAGCTTTTGCGGGGGTGTATATAGCAGCTTCCTCGGAGGTGTTAGCAACTTCTGAGATGTTAACAGCTACTTCGGAGGTGTTATCACCTTCCCCAGAGGTGTTATAAGCTTCCTCGTAGATGTTAGCAGCTTCCTCGGAAGTGTTTATAGCAGCTTCCTCGGAGGTATGAACAGCTTCCACGGAGTTGTTAGCAGCTTCCTCGGAGGTGTTGACAGCTTCTTCGGAGATGTTTATAACAGCTTCCTCAGATGAGGTGTTAGCGGCTTCTTCTGAAGTGCTAGCTGCTTCCTCGGAGGTGTTACCAGCTTCGTTGGCGGTGCTAGCAGCTACCTGGGAGGTGTTAACAGCTTCCTCGGAGGTATTAGCAGCTTTTGCGGGGGTGTATATAGCAGCTTCCTCGGAGGTGTTAGCAACTTCTGAGATGTTAACAGCTACTTCGGAGGTGTTATCACCTTCCCCAGAGGTGTTATAAGCTTCCTCGTAGATGTTAGCAGCTTCCTCGGAAGTGTTTATAGCAGCTTCCCCGGAGGTATGAACAGCTTCCACGGAGTTGTTAGCAGCTTCCCCGGAGGTGTTAGCAGCTTCGTCGGAGGTGTTTGCAGCTTCTTCTGAGGTGTTAGCAGCTTCCTCGGATACGTTAGCAACTTCTTCTAAAGTGTTCATGTACGCTTCTTCTGAGGTGTTGGCTGCTTCACCAGAGGTGTAGGGATAAGCTTCTTCGGAAGTGTTTATAGCAGCTTCCCCGGCTTGATTGTTGGAGACGTCACATTTTGCCTCGCCATTCTCAGGGAGCGCAAAAGTCGATGTAAAGTCAGTTGATTTCAGCATGTTTGTGCTTTCCAATTTGGCTCCGTCAGGTGTTACAGGCAGTTGAATATTGTCTCTACAACCTCTCTGCGTTGCAAACTGTCCTACTTAACAGCGAATTATAATATGGAATATAGTATGCTTGCTTCCTGTTGTAGCTTTTATTAGCGTTATCATAACGCGTGTCAACAATGTTGAAATAGTCGACTGCCTCTCAATGAGTGTTACACGGTGAAAGACTGCACTGGGGAATCCCCAGTGTAGATAGTCTTAGTTTCTAGCCTAGTTGCTTAGGCGAGGCTATGGTGTATCCTACACCATGCTTAAATTGATTGAAAGTGTGTTAATCCTTTTTGAAGAATACTGATCATGGGTAGATTGTTATTGCCGTGTTAATGGACAGTGAGTGTGGTTATTTTGACCTTCAGAGGAATTAATGCAAAAGATGAAATACGAGTGACTATAGTAGCTGCAGCGTGGACCCCGCTTTGATCAACACATCACCAGTTGAGGTCATCCATACCATTTAATCAGGGAGGTGTTGTAAAACGTGTGCAGTGGCGGATCTAGAGGGGGGTGGGGGGATGGGGGATTTATAGGTGGGGTACCATGCACTATATACAGTGTCATTTATTATGCTCGAAAAGCGCACTGAAATTCCCAATCAAATATATACACTATAAGCACACTGGTTATAGTAAAAAAAGTATACACTATATATCTTATATTAGATGTAATAAACATTCAGTTGTACCTGTATATATATATATATATATATATATATATATATATATACAACTTTAAAAAATAAAATGGTAAATCAACATTTTGAGTGTTAGATTCAACTTTCAACAATAGGTTGGAGTGACAACATTTTAATTGTTGATTTACCATTTCATTTTTAGAGTATTGTAATACATGTATATATTTTTTATATTTATACATACATATATATTATACTTTACATATATAAGTATATGTTTATTTATTTATATTCATACATACATATGATATATATGGCGTCTTGTCCGCTACCAGCGTGAACCACCGGTAGCAGACAAGATGACGAAGTAGGGTGGTAATGCATTTCTGTCCAGAACAGTGCTATTTATTCAAACCAAATTTTCGACGCATACACACGTCTTCCTCACGTCGACCCTGAAGGAGACGTGTGTGTTTGCGTCGAAATTTTGGTTTGAATTTTAAATAGTACTGATGGACTGAAATGGATTCCCACCCTACTTCGTCATCTTTTCTGAACTGGAACTTGAACATCATTATGATACACACACACATACACACACACACACACACACACACACACACACACACACACACACACACACACACATATATATATATATATATATATATATAATATATATATATATATATATATATATATATATATATATATATATACTATTATCAGGGCTCAACTTTATCAGTGCAAGTGTCGGGCCACCAAATTTCCATATCCTTTGGTGACCCGATCCCCCATTTAAGATTCAAAACGGATTGTTTGTTTGTTTGTTTGTTTTTTCAGGCCATCAAAACTTCAGATTTGAATATTCTAGTGGCCCGAAAGAGACACCAGAGAAAAAAGAAAGTTAGTGGCGAGCCCTGTATATGATTACGTATAGCATCTTATAAACCGTCATGCCAAGCCATTTCTTCCACAACACTGTACACCTGATGTCAAATTACTTTTACGCGAAAAAAAAAAAAAAAAAGAAGCCGGAAAATTTGGTCAATGCCAAAGAGTCAGTGAGTTCAAGCTTTGGAATTCAACTCACCATTGTGTGGTGTGTGTATGTGTGTGTGTGTGTGTGCGTGTGTGTGTGTGTGTGTGTGTGTGTGTGTGTGTGTGCCATAGAGATCAACTGTGTGTTGCGTATAAAGTTGGACGCAACTCGTTACGGGGATTTCCGAAGTTATCCGAGTCGGGCCGTATACAGCCTTTCCAATACACGGATCCCCACACTGTCACGCAGGTCTTTGAAGTCAACATGGAAATGAAGAAAAAAAAAATTTCCTCTAATAATATTGTCTAGCTGGTCAACAGGCAAAGCAGATTTGGCTAATCGGGATGCCAGCGATGACGAGATCTAGGGAGGCCAGGTGGAACGAGAGGTGGATCGTGACGTCATAAACACTTCCACATGTTACGTCATATTGGTGATTTTCTTTGATATATACCTCTCCATCCCATAGCCTCTGACCGTGTTTTTCACGTTACGCGAACCTCTCGGTTTTCGTTTGTTAACGAGACGAATAAATTTGTCAAGGTATGCTGTTACTTCTCTCTGTTCTCTTCTCTTCTATTTTACCCCCCTCCCCCCCCCCCCCCTCTTTATTTTTATTGCCGGGGAGGATTATGGAGACAGTGAATCATACTTTTTCCATCGCTTATCAACTTCACTCAAATTCTTATTTTGATGGTGCGATATATCATCAACATGAGCAGTCAGTAATCACACTCGCTGCCTTCCGAGATTAAATTTAAGAGCAATTCTCCTTGCCCACTCCCTCACAATTCGATAGTCAGGAAATTGATAGAGCTGAATTGCAGAAACGAATATCTCAATAATTCATTTTATCTCACCCGGAAAGATGTTTCAAGCTGGTCATAAATCATACCAGTAAGAGTAGGAGATCGGTAGAGAAATCTAAACATGCAATGAGAGGTAGGCAACATTTCATGTTTACATTTTACGTTTTGGTTCAACAAAAATAGCAATATATTGAAATATTATAGAGGGAAAAAAAGGAGGATGTAAACACATAATATGTATAATTTATAAATTTATATATGTATTTATATATGTATATATATATATATATATATATATATATATATATGTGTGTGTGTGTGTGTGTGTGTGTGTGTGTGTGTGTGTGTGTGTGTGTGTGCTACCGTAGTGAGCGATTTAACAGAACGATAAAACAGTACGATAGCGAAACTGCAGAAGCGCAACATACTCTTTGCAACTGATTGACAACTTACTCTTTGCAACTTATTTACGTCGATTTTCAATTGATTTCGATTGTCAATCAGTTGCAATGAAAACATCTCGACGGAAGAATTTCATGAATTGAAATTACTCTTTGTAGGCGTGCAAGCCCTATCAAACACTGCAGGTCTTTCCCTATTTCCAGAGTTTGATGGCCACGGTGGCGATGTATGCATGCATCTTCGGACGCCATTTTGCCATCTACACAACAAAATCAACATAGGTTGAACAATGTTAGCCCGAGCGTATGATGGTCACGCATAAACGCCATTTCCCCCATCGAGGGTATTACAACAAAATCAACATAGGAAGAACAATTTTAGCCCTATTTCCAGCGTATGATAGCCACGCATACTGTATGCATGTACAAGTGTTTTTGGATGCCATTTCCCCCCCCCCCCCCCCCCCGCGAGGGTGGAGGCCACTTCACACACCAATCAGGCACATTGTGTCATACCCTCAAATTTATTGAAGAACAGAGGGGCGGTCCCCTCAGGTAGGTGGAAAGAGACATCTCCCTGGCATGATCTGCTCGATTGTGGTTCTGCGCAGTCGGTGCTCCATCAAGGTCATTTAAAGGAAAGCTGCCCAGTCTTTCTGAATAGAAACATACTAACAAAATATGCATGTCTTAAAGTGAGTTTTTGGCTGCAATAGATAGTATACTCTACATCGAGTCTGAAGGAAAGTAAAGGTCTATGTTCAATTAGTAATTTCCAGATAGGATGGACCCTACTTTGCAGAGGAATTTTGCCCAGGATACACCGCGGCTGACAATTATTTCTCTCCAACATCTTGGGTCAATCCACAGCCCCCCCCCCCCCCAACGTGAAACACACAGCTGCAATAACACATGCACTTGTAAACATGAGTAACTTAATCAAATTCATGAAATTCTTCCGTCGCAACTGATTGACAAATTGCAGCACTTGTCGGGCGAAAGCTCGGTGGCCTGGTGGAAATGAGGCTTGTCCGGAGATCAGGAGGTCGTAGGCTCGAATACGTACCCCCATGATTTTATATCATGGCTCCTACTAAAACACTGATCAATTCAGTGCTCATTTACGTCGATGTAGGGCAACTTGTCAATCAGTTGCAATGTGTAACTTATGTAATTATTTTGGAAATGCCGCCTTGAGCAGTCTGCGAACTGAATAAACCACCGTCCATTATCACCGCCATTATTACAACTTACTAGCATACGTCACGGCCTGAAAGGCTTCCAACCCACAAGTGGAAATAAATTCATATTATATCTATCAAATATCAATATCGATATCATAATATCATATCATATCATATCATATCACATCATATCATATCATATCATATCATATCATATCATATATATCTATCATATCACATCACATCACATCACATCACATCACATCACATCACATCACATCACATCACATCACATCACATCACATCACATCATATCAATCAAATATATCATATCACATCATGTCATATTATAGTTTATTATATCCCACTGCATGATGCGTGGGCTGTACTGCCCTTTTAGCTCCACGTACGGAGCTCCATGTCCATGTCCCACCAAACAGTTCTAATAGATATTGATTGACAGTTTTAGGGCTTATGAGAGAAGGCTAAACTAGCAAGCCGATGCGCCGTCAGTGCAGAGGTCAACGCGTGTGACTCTGGTGGACTTTGAACACTTGTCTGTGTGTCAGTGTGATCAGTTGATTCTGTGCTGTGGTAGCGAAAAATAAAATGCGGCCTGATTCTCTGGACCGCGGTCGTGTTGACTTCCGTTATCTGTTTCCAGTACATATTCCACGTGAATGGAAGCGATGTTAGTCCTCATACACAATATACGAAGTGCGCATTTTAAACTTCCATGCCACAACGACTGTATACTTGCAACAGAATGTTACGCGTCGACCTTGCAAATGGGTGAATGAATGGATGAAACGAAACGAGGGAAAATCAAAACGTTCATGTTCTGCGGAGATCAACTAGCAACCCAAACTTGACAAGCTAGCCAACCACACAGTCATCCCACGCGCGGTGTACTTCATAAATACAATCTGACATTCACCAACAGTTCTGAAATCACACACAAAAACCTGAACATGACGACCTGGTTTAAGAAGCACTCCAGTCATTTTATGCTCCTTGGCGGGCTGGCTCTGGCCATTTTAGGCTGCATCCTGGGCTATGCCGTCTTTTCCTCATCGTCGGGCAAAGGGACAGCGACCAACTCCTCGACGATCATCGACTGGATCGACATCCAGGATACCAGCGAAAACGTCACGACGAACCTGTGTTCGAACCCGACGTTCAACGTGCAGCAGTGGACCATCTTGAATCTACCAGTGGCAGTAAGTTTACTTGGAACGAAATCTTGATGTAGGCCTATCGTAGTGGCTGAAAAAGGGATATACCAAACATATATATAGGCCTAGTATTTGAAAACAAAAATCACAGTTAACTTCACAGTGGCAGCTCGCTTCTGTCTGCTCCATCGAAAGTCCAATTTGTATCAACACTATAGTGTGTTCAAGTTTCCTTAACGCAAATCCGTGTAGCTCAATGATGTTTTCCTTTCATCGTTTTTTTTTTTTTTTTTTTTTTTTAGTGTGAAGACAGTTGGCGTATGTGGAGCGAATTTACAGTGAAAATAAAAATTAATGAACCATGACAGTGAAATAATTTACAATCTCTTGTCCTCTACCTCTTTCTCCCCCCCCCATTTTCCTCCTCCCTCCCGCTCCTCCTATTCCTCCCTCTCCACCTCCTATTCGTCTTTCTATTTATCTGTATCCAATTCTTCTTCCTCCCCTCCCCTCCCCTCTCCTCCTCCCTCCCCTCCCCTCTCCTCCTCCCTCCCTTCCTCCATCCTCCATCCCCCGCCCTCAACTCCTACCCATCCCCTCCTCCCTCCCCTCCTCCCCATCCCCTCCTCCCTCCCCTCCTCCCCATCCCCTCCTCACTCCCCTCCTCCCCATCCCCTCCTCCCTCCCCTCCTCCCCATCCCTTCCTCCCTCCCCTCCTCCCCATCCCCTACTCCCTCCCCTCCTCCCTCCCCTCCTCCCTCCCCTCCTCCCCATCCCTCCTCCCTCCCCTCCTCCCCATCCCCTCCTCCCTCGCCTCCTCCCCATCCCCTCCTCCCTCGCCTCCTCCCCATCCCCTCCTCCCCATCCCCTCCTCCCTCCCCTCCTCCCCATCCCCTCCTCCCTCGCCTCCTCCCCATCCCCTCCTCCCTCGCCTCCTCCCCATCCCTCCTCCCCATCCCCTCCTCCCTCGCCTCCTCCCCATCCCCTCCTCCCCATCCCCTCCTTCCCCTCCTCCCCATCCCCTCATCCCTCGCCTCCTCCCCATCCCCTCCTCCCTCGCCTCCTCCCATCCCCTCCTCACTCCCCTCCTCCCCATCCCCTCCTCCCTTCCCTCCTCCATCCATCCCCGCCCTCCCCTCCTTCCCATCCCCTCCTCCCTCCCCTCCTCCCCATCCCCTCCTCCCTCCCCTCCTCCCCATCCCCTCCTCCCTCCCCTCCTCCCCATCCCCTCCTCCCTCGCCTCCTCCCCATCCCCTCCTCCCTCGCCTCCTCCCCATCCCCTCCTCCCCATCCCCTCCTCCCTCCCCTCCTCCCCATCCCCTCCTCCCTCGCCTCCTCCCCATCCCCTCCTCCCTCGCCTCCTCCCCATCCCCTCCTCCCTCGCCTCCTCCCCATCCCCTCCTCCCCATCCCCTCCTCCCTCGCCTCCTCCCCATCCCCTCCTCCCCATCCCCTCCTCCTTCCCCTCCTCCCCATCCCCTCATCCTCGCCTCCTCCCCATCCCCTCCTCCCTCGCCTCCTCCCCATCCCCTCCTCACTCCCCTCCTCCCCATCCCCTCCTCCCTTCCCTCCTCCATCCATCCTCGCCCTCCCTCCTTCCATCCCCTCCTCCCTCGCCTCCTCCCCATCCCCTCCTCACTCCCCTCCTCCCCATCCCCTCCTCCCTTCCCTCCTCCATCCATCCTCGCCCTCCCCTCCTTCCCATCCCCTCCTCCCTCCCCTCCTCCCCATCCCCTCATCCCTCGCCTCCTCCCCATCCCCTCCTCCCTCGCCTCCTCCCCATCCCCTCCTCCCCATCCCCTCCTCCCTCCCCTCCTCCCTATCCCCTCCTCCCTTCCCTCCTCCATCCATCCCCGCCCTCCCCTCCTTCCCATCCCCTCCTCCCTCCCCTCCTCCCCATCCCCTCCCCATCCCCTCCCCATTCCCTCCTCCCTCCCCTCCTCCCCATCCCCTCCCCATCCCCTCCCCATTCCCTCCTCCCTCCCCTCCTCCCCTTCCCCTCCTCCCTCCCCTCCGCCCTCGCTCTTCCCCCTCCTCATTCCCCATACGAACTCGTCTTCTTGCTATCTCAATTCTCCTTGATTTTTCTTCCCTCTCCATCTCCTCCGCCCTGCCATCTTCCCCTACCTCAACCCCCTTTTCTTCAATCACATCTTTCCTGGCAGACTGTCATCATCATATTCTTTGGCTTCTTCCAGCCTCGAACTCGCCTCTTTCCGGGCTGCTGCAATGGAAAGCCGAGTGTGGCGTAGTGAGTAAACGGTGACGGACGAACCAGTTTGTCCGTGTTTTGTTCTTACTTTTCATAACCATATTACAATTAACCTCTTACAACATGCATGATATGGAAAGTCAATATTCACTGGCATTGTGCTCTCTGGCATTGCCTCAGTCTGGAGAAATCAATCATTCTTTAAAACAAGGTACCGATAGTTTACCGAGGTTTTATTAAACTGAACATCTTACAATCTGACGCATTTTATAAGCATGTAGTGTTTTGTCAATTCAATTCATTTTAATTCAATTGTGCCTTTATTTTATATTACATTAATATTAATACAGATATTATACAATGATAAATCATATGTTTTTAACAATTTGCAAGCGATATGCAGATTTAAAAAAAAAAAATATGCAAAATAGATATAAACGAATGAATAGAAACAATGCAATGCGATGGAAGAGGAAAAGCAGAGCTTGTAAAGTATAGTTCACTCGAAAAAACAATATGCCAGAATAATGATATATATTCGAATTTACCTAATTACATTAAGGGCATTTGGGGCTAAATGAATGAATGAATTTGGGTAATCAAAAAATGTAGGACCATTATACATGCTGTTTTAAAATATTCTTAAGTGTAGAGAACATAAAAACTTAAGATGAGATAAATGTTGGTGCACAGACACTATTCATCCTCTTCGTTTTGTAATCATTCCTTATTAGGCTACATATCAGGTAAATTCATTGGTTACAGTTCGTTATTCAGAAAGTTCGTAATTCCGACGGATCTTTATTCCAAAGGCTCGTTATTCCAAAGGTTCGTTACTCCGAAGGTTCGTTACGGACCCTATTTCAGTTTCGGATCAACGAACCTTTGGAATAACGAACCCTATTTAATTTCTGGATTAACGAACCTTCGGAATTACGAACCCTATTTCATTTTCGGATAAACAAGCCTTCGGAATAGCAAACCCTCTTCCATTTTCGGATTAACGAACCTTCGGAATAACGCCAAAAATGCTCGGATTAACGAACCCTTTTTCATTTTCTTATAGGTATAGGAAGTTTGTGTGTTTCTCATGTTTTTCCTTTATTATATACTATCATTTCCGTCAGCAATCACCACAATCCTTTTCTTATTCCTCTCCTTTTTTACATCTTGGTGTTCCTTCATTTTACCTGTAACTGCGCTCTGCTCTGACGTATCCTTTTCTACCACTGTATAGTAAAAGTGTTACAAAATTATCAATGTGCGTCGTCCGTCGATCTCTCTTGAATTCTCATTCTGCACACTGTCCAATAGCCCCGTCAATCTTCTCGACTCGTACTCGGATCGGCTCGCTTTTGTATGCGCCTTTGGCATCACGTGTATTGGGATCCTGGACCTCTTCACGGGCAACTACTACCTGGAGCCCAACTACGAGGATCTGCCGGAGATGGTGCGAGGTGAGATGGTCGACCGTTTGTGGACCATTATTATAAGCCGCAAAGGCCCGCTTCTCTCACGGTGATTTGGCATTCCTGTCTCACCACTAGATCCCAAATGCAGATTGTAGGTGAAAGAGAAATCATGCATCACGCTAAACACACCCATCTCTTCAAAGAATCCTTATCCATTCATTATCCACTTAAAAACAATGTCTGTTATTTTTCTGATCATAGTATAAGGACAAATAAAACCTCTCGAGATGATATTTACATACGTCTCAAGTGATCACGTCTTACAAGCATGGGCGTAAATCCCGGGGGGGGGGGGGATGGGGGGATGGGGGGATATATCCCCCCCTGAAATGGAGGAGGGGGGGGGATGGCCTGTACAATCATCCCCCCTGAATTTTGAGGGGAAAAAATGGAGGAAGCAGAAATGTGATTGTAACAATTTTGACATAATGAATTGCATGACGTTTGTACGCCGGCCTTCAGACAGGTAACATAGCTGAACAGTATTCTATCTTGTAGGAAAATGTATACATAATTTTCTCAAGCGCTCGCTCGCTTCGCTCGCTCGCGAAGAAAGTAACCTCGACATACAGTCACTGTAAGGTATGGCTCAGACGTTGACAACGTCAAATAGTATAGGCCTACATGTAAACATGCTATGACGCGAGTAACTGGGGACCATCTGCAAAATATGTACGAAAACAAACAAACAAACAAACAATAACAAAAACTATATCGTCATAATTGAACCCCCTCCATTTCCTGAATCATTCCTGAGAAACGACAGTGACTGATTACTCAGTCAGGATACATTCTATGGGCATTCCCAGGGAAGATCAGGGGCGTCAAATCTATCTCGGGGGGGGGTGGGGGGGGGGGGGGCAAAGGGGCATTTGCCCCGCCCCTTTGGAAGTGTTTAGGCAGACAAATCATTTATCCCCCAAGCAATTCCCGAGATGAGGACAAATCTCGAACTTTCTTAATGGAAAATTGTCCAAATATCCCCAGAACTATGCACCAGATCGTTGTATTGCAATCATAAGCATGCAAAAGCTCCGCTATACAGGATCCCTTTCGATAAACTTTGTACACTTTTGACATTGACGTATATATCCCTAATTCATCAAAGAGTGTGCAGCAGATCTTTCACTTTACAAAAGCACCCTCGTATGCAGAGGCGTCGATCGGGGGGGGGGGGATGGTTCTCCCATAAAAGTGGGACAAACAAAAGCGAAAAATATAGCTACAAAAGGCAGTTTTTGGAGTGTAAAATATCAAAATTTTAAAGCTCGCTCGCTCCGTTCGCTCGCATTCAACCATAATGCCATTCTCCTGATGTTGCTGCCAGTGACTGACAGCAGTTTTCGGCCGGTGCGCCCACCTCAATTTCCAAAGCGAAAAATATAGCTACGAACGGCAGTTTTGGGACTGTAAAATGTGAAAATTTTGAAGCTCACTCGCTTCGCTCGCTCGCATTTAATCATTATGCCATTCTCCTGATGTTGCTGCCAGTAATTGCCAGCAGTTTTCGCCCGGTGCGCTCCCCTTTATTTCCAAAGTGAAATAATACAGCCACAAACGGCATTCTTTGGACTGTAAAATGTCAAAATTTTCAAGCTCGCTCGCTCCGCTCGCTCGCATTTAACCGCTATGCCATTCTCCTGATGTTGCTGCCAGTGATTGCCAGCAGTTGCGCCCGGTGCGGCTCCCCTTAATTTTCAAAGCGAAAAAGTATAGTTACAAACGGCAGTTTTTAGACTCTAAAATGTCAGAATTTTCAAGCTCGCTCGCTCCGCTCGCTCGCATTTAATCGCTATGCCATTCTCCTGATGTTGCTGCCAGTGATTGACAGCAGTTGCGCCCGGTGCGGTCCCCCTTAATTTCCAAAGCGAAAAATATAACTACGAGCGGTAGTTTTTGGACTGTAAAATGTGAAAATTTTGAAGCTCGCTCGCTCGCATTTAATCATTATGCCATTCTCCTGATGTTGCTGCCAGTAATTGCCAGCAGTTTTCGCCCGGTGCGCCCCCTTTATTTCCCAAGCGAAAAAATACAGCCACAAAGGACAGTTTGGGGGACTGTAAAATATCAAAATTTTCAAGCTCACTCGCTTCGCTCGCTCGCATTTATTCGTTATGCTATTCTCCTAGATGTTGCTGCCAGTAATTGCCGGCAGTTTTGCCCGGTGTGTCCCCCTTAATTTCCAAAGCGAAAAATACAGCCACAAACGGCAGTCTTTGGACTGTAAAATGTCAAAACTTTCAAGCTCGCTCGACCCGCTCGCTCGCATTTAACCGCTATGCCATTCTCCTGATGTTGCTGCCAGTGATTGACAGCAGTTGCGCCTGGCGCGGCCCCCCTTAATTTCCAAAGCGAAAAAGTATAGCGACAAACGGCACTAGAATGTCACAATTTTCAAGCTCGCTCGCATTTAATCGCTATCAAAATTGATAGCGGCCATTCTCCTGATGTTGCTGCCAGTGATTGACAGCAGTTGCACCCGGTGTGCCCCCCTTAATTTCCAAAGCGAAAATATAGCTACAAACGGCAGTTTTTGGACTGTAAAATGTCAACATTTTCAATGCAAAAAGATTTAAACACCCCCCCCCCCCCGTTTGCTTCGCTCCCTCACATAACCGCTCCTCCTATAGGTCAAATCCTGTCTACGCCGGTGATAGGCCCAATTATTTAGTAGGCCTTCACAGTGATGTCGCACAGGCGGAGCAAGAGCTGAAATACCACGATTTAGTCTTTCAATAATATATTGTGAATATTTCATTTTCTTATTTTTCTTTTAAGAAAAAAAAAGAAAATTTTCACCAAAAGTGTGCACCAGATCGCTTAATTTCAGGTCTGAAAATGCAAAATCTTCCTCGTGTGGGAGAGGGATACCCCCCCCCCCCCTACACACCCTCCCCCCGTTCGGTCGCTCCGCTCCCTCTCAAAGATATTTAAAAAAAAAAAAAAAATGTCTTCATACTTTTAAGGTCTGATTTTCCGCCGAAAGTCATCTGACAAGCAAAAAAAAAAGCAACAAGAACAAAAAGTCTTCATATTTCTGCTGCCACTTTCCTCCCACTTTATATTTCATGCAAAAGAGTGGGACATCCGGTCCCTGTAAAGTGTGTGTGTGTGTGGGGGGGGGGGGGCACCAAGCTTCTTCCCCCCCCCCCCCCCCGGTCCGGTTATGGGCTTGTAATCGTGGTAATGGTGACCATCCCCCCCCCCCCACTCCTCAGTACGGATTTACGCCGTTGCTTACAAGCTTTGCTTTTCAGTGGACCACTTTTTTCCCATTCTGATATCTACTTTTCTGTTAATCTTCCAAGTGTACATTGATATTTTTGTTTATTTTATGAAATTGTATATATAGTTTATTATACTTCATGATACTTTAATCATACTTTATGAGTTTTCTACAAACCCTGTCTACAAAATGATAATTGTGTAATGTATGCTTTGTATATTGTTACTGTTTTTGTGGACGAATTGAAATAGATATCAATTGAACTGAAATTGAAGTGATATCCTTGTCTAGTTATATTTTATATACTTAACAGTAATAACCAATGCTCTTTTAAATCTTAAAATTTCGGTAATTTTGCTAATTCTTCGGTCGGTTTTCTCCAGGTTGCAGACATTTTGTCTACAAAATGATTATTATCATTTTATTACCAGTCACATTCGCATTCGCATTATATACCTCATATATAGATTAATTTCATCTGATTGGTTAAAAGTGGAGTCATGAAAATAGCTGTGCCCCATTTTTTGATCAAAATGACGTCATGATTTACTGTGCCCGGGGCATAGAATCAACTGTGCCCTGTAAATAGGTTTGGAGACAGTCGCAACCCCGTACACATAGATCACTCATATACATGTATAATGTACGCACCAATGATACGACCGCCGCGCTGTCGATCAGCGTTGATTACGAGTGCTGTAAAAGAGACTAGAATCTATATTTTCGGTATCTATATTTCGGAATTTATATTTTCGGTATATAAAACAAATAATGACAGCTTGATATTCGTGGCACAGTTAAAATTATGTAGGCCCTCGGTGGTGTGAAAACCATAACTATGCCTTCAGCTTCGCTTCGGGCCCATAATTTTAACTGTACCCCTCATAGCAGTCATTATTATTTTGTATACTATGTCCCCGCGGCGCAGCACACGCGCACACACACACACACATGTTTTATGATATTCTTTATTTGAGTTTCATTCAATATCAGGTTCATGTGATGTTGACAATGAAATTAATATGAACAACAACAAAAGAACAGCTGTATTCTTCTTTCTTGTGCTACTAAATCATTTTCCAACGTACAGTACAATACAGTGTATGTTTGTTTTTTTTTTTCAAATCATACCATGTTTATGTAAGAGAAATGACATGAAATTCTGCATAACTCTCAGAAAAAGCTACCTTGATTAACTTAATCAAGCCAATCCATATCTGCCTTATTACACACACACACACACACACACACACACACACACACACAAATGTGCTGCTAAATCAAATTTTTTTAAAACATAGCTTTCTTTTTTTTTTGCAGAGCACACGCTATATACAAAACACACACACACACATACACATACACACACGCACACACACATACACACACGCACAGATACTAGTATGAATTTGTGCGTGTCCTCAATCTTCTCTTTCTCTTTCCTAATCAGGCGCAGTGCGCAGCTGCATGGCGTACGTCAACGTGTTCGCCATAGCCTTGGTGCATTATCCAATCATGGTCAGTCTGACGGTTCAAAACTGGGTCGTCAGTGACGTCATCGGGCTACTTTACACGCTGGAATGGTGAGCTGAGCTGACAAAGTGTCAAGTCAAATGCATAATTCTGATGAATCATGATGTAAGCAGTGTCAAAGTCAATACGCACTGCCGAAACTATTATGTTAGTTTCATTTTCGTATATAAATGTGCCTATGATACATGATAATAGTCCTGTTCCCTTATACAAAATTGCCACACTATGTAAATTGGAATGATACTGCTGATCAAAAAAAAAAAAAAAAAAAAAGTTGGGTAGAAATATATATTTATATATATATATATATAATGTAGGTAGACTTTAGACTTTAGTTGAAACGTAGTCATTAGGCCATAAAATAACGTTGTTTAAATTTGATTGCGTATTCAAGCACCACGGTATCACAAGATGCAATTGCACAGATATTTTCCTTTTAGAATTTTGATGCTCTTTCTTTCTGGCATCCTCAAACTTTAACAATGAGCTTTCGCAGCACTGAAATTTGCATTCTCCAGGAAAATTATTTTGAATTATGTCATCGCTTTCTTGCATTGCAGGGGATTCATGTATTACTATACACTAGCCGAATGCCCATGGCGAGTAAGTATTAGTTACTAATGACATCTTCAGAATGTGAATTACAGTCATAAATGACATTTGTTTTATCTTCTTCTTCTTTTTTTTCTCTTTTCTTTTTGGCGTAGGCGACAGATTTTTTTTTCATTTCTACATTAGAAGAAAAAAAGTAATACTGAAAAAACCCAAGGACAGTCAATTTGCACATGATAACATCCAATATAACATCCAATATATTCAATAATGATTCATATACAGGGCTCTCTTGTAAAGCAGTTTTATGTACTGAAGAGACTACCCTGTATAAAGAAGACAGAATAAATAAATAAATAAATAAATAAACTTTATGAGAACTCTTATTTCTTAATTATTGATTATCTATTTCTCTCACTCTCATATAATACCAGGCATGAATGCTGTCGTAATCTAAGTAACTACAATGTATTTCATTGTCTTTCTCCGTTTGATCAGCCAAATTCCTCTGCTCTCTCTTTATCTCTAGAAACCCATTTTGATTTTCTCTGAAGAGAATTATTCTTTTTTCCCCATAAAAATGTCTTATTTTGACTCTTTGTCACATGCGTGTTACGTTGTCGCTACAAACTTCAAGTTAGTATCCTAAGTTTCATCGTATGTATACGGCTAGAGACTTAATTGTTAGAGCATTGGCAGAGAAAGCTACACAAGTCCTTTCTCGCTATTCGCCTTCGTTGATGTGTGTTTTGTGTGTATTTCTTACCGGGGTCATCCCACAAGACCGACACCCTCGAGTCATACGGCCTGCGATTTCGACATTGAAAAGAGGTCCATGAGTTTGTATAGCTCGCGAGTTATACCGCCCGTGAGTTCGACACTATAGGCAAATAAAGCCCATGAGTTCGACACTAGGTAAAAAAAAAAAAAAAGCCCACGAGTTCGACAGATGCAACACGGGGCTTTATGTGTCGGTCTCGTGGGCCTTGTTAGCTTAGTGTCGAACTCACGGGCTGTATGACTCGTGGGCTCTATGACTCTTAGGTGTCGGTCTCGTGACGTGCACCCTTTCTTACCTCTCTCTCTCTCTCTCTCTCTCTCTCTCCTGATACGCTTCCAAACTGAATCAGGAAGCCGAAACACTGGACGCAAACACTCTCATTTTGTTACCTGTCTACATCATGTACATCATACTCACGGTACTCTTCGGGAAAAGGATGTACGAAAACCACAAGATACGGAAAATGAAGAGAAAGGTATATCTCTCTTTCAACTTCATGCGCTCAGGTTCAAGTTTATATCACTTCTTAACAGAATAAACAGATGAGGATGAATAGAGGTATTGACATTTAAATCTCGATTGGCAATTTTTTTATTCTGACATTTGTATTCTCTTTGTAATATTCAATTGCATTTTCTTTGCCTGTTCTTTATTCAGTCTCATTTATTTGTCTAATTATTTCACCTTTTTTTTTTCCAAATGATTGTTACATTATCTTGAAAGAGGGAGAGAGACTCCCATAGTTCAACAAAGTGTAGAGTAATTTATTACACTATCAGCCTGATCTTGGTCCGGATGTTGAGGTTTATTTGTTACGAGATGTATTTAAGAAAAAAAAATGTGGAGAAATGTCGCACATGAATGTCTATCTTGTTTTGTTTTTTTTTTCATCTAGGCCCTATCCAAAAATAATCTATAAAACTTCACCACAATCTGGATAATGTTTTCAAGCAGAAAGTTTGAATCGCTAGCATTGGGTCGCAAAAATCACTACATTACGCACGTACATACAGCAGAATAAAACCATCAATGCAAATACGTGAGATAGAATACCGGTATTACTAGTCCCTGGAACTAACGCCCCCGTCTGATGCTTCAATGTGATTATAGTCGGACAGAAAACCAACGAGTGTGAACTACATTTTACCTCCATCGTAGGGTCTGGAGACGAGACTACAAGATAAGCTGTTTGAGAAGACACATTACTACGAGAGAGTGAAGTACCTTTTGACTCCTAAGGAGCAGTGGGACAAGTACGTCTTTAACATTTCGTATAGCTTATTCCGATTCAACTCAATTTCAATCTCCAACAGAACGTCAGATAAGTTTACAATACTTGCGAAAATATTCTATTGTTTGCAGCACAATGCAAAGAAAACGATACCCTAGCATAGATAAATTTAAATAAATAAATAGATAGAATGGTTTTTGTTCAAATCATGCATGGCAATCTAAATCTATCTATCTATGGGAAGAAAACACACACTCTAGAAAAGTGTGAACTTAGAAATGAGGCTCTGAAGTACACAGTGTATTCAAGAGCTTTACCAAGCCGTGCTATAGCTGTGCGATGAAAGGGACAAAACACATAATGTAAACCACCGGAGCAACAACAATGAAAGGATTATCAGATTAAGCTGGAATTGAGCATGTTGAATCACCACATTCTGTCCATGATTAATGCCAATTTTCAAGGCAGTAGCGTTACCCTTTCAAATGTTATTAGACTTGAAACTTGAAAGAGTGTGCAAAGGATTTCAAGAAATGAAAAGGGACCCCTAAGACATACCTGATAATTCTACTCTCCCCCAAAGAAGGGTTGTAGAAATACTGCTGAAAACACACTTTCCCATCCATGTTATGATCCCAAACTAAAGAATGATGTAGAAGAAGGAAAGCTGTTTCAGGAAATACGATAAACTCAAGATTGACTCGGTTGACCCATTTCACCCCTTTTTTTTTAGCCCTCACGTAAAATCAAGGGGTGCGACTTTTTGTTGGTTTTGTGATGCACGGTCACATAAAGTATCGTGTTCTGTGTTATTTGGGAAGGAATGCAAAAGGGATGGCCCATCTTTAAGGAAAAAAATATGTATAATATACAGGAAAATATGTTATTGTTTAATTGTTGGTAAGTGTAGGATATAAGCATGTCTATGTGTGTGTGTGTGTGTGTGTGTGTGTGTTAATTTGCGTTCCTTGTAACGATATTGTTTTGGTGTGTATGTTTTACAGAAACCAGCCAGAACCGACGAAGTTACAAAAGATCTTGAACAAGATGTACCAAAACGAACCAGGTAAAACGTAATAGTCTGGCGTCAAAGACACAAAATGGTTTTAGACACTGACAATGTCACTATTTATTTTGTCAATAATTTCTCGGACCATTAGAGAGTGGTAAGGGGCATTACAAATACCTTATATTATTATTATTATTATTATTATTATTACTTCATAAACAAAATAATGATATTGATATTGATGATAATAATGATAATGATAAGCAAAATATGAGCTTATATGTTATTTGGCCTGCGTAGCCTCCTCAGTGTTGGCACTGATCTTCCCAGAAGGTCTTGCCATTACTATAATTGCCCAGCACTACCAGTTACGTACCCATCCGTGGTCAAGAGGGACATTGTGGGCTAAACATTTCATCCAAGGACGAGCGCAACGGGAGGAATATATCAATGTTTAATTATGTATTTACTTTTTTTTTTGCGTATCATCCTTGAAGTCATCGACTGTGTAACAGTGACGACGAAATTACAGTTGCGATCTACAAAGGTTCTTGCAGTTCAAAATTTGCTCTCAAGTTTTAAAAGATCGAAAATCTTACTTGTGCAGTGGGAAACTTTTATCGATGTATTTGATCGTTTGATTGTTTGTTTCTTGTTTACAGGATTTCGGTATTCACGACGAATAGCGTGTACCATAGGACTAAGTGCGTTGTGTCTATATTGTGTAAGTTGTCCGCCGTTTTGGGCCAGCAGATTATTAAACTTGTGAAGAGGATTTTCGTGCCATGTTTTGTCTCCAAACTCTATGTGAGATAATTTTTCCGGCTATTGGCACATGTATTAATTCAATAGTAGCTTAAAAACAGCTGTCGAGTGTCTTCTTCACAAAATAAAGGCTATCACAAGGTCAAAAACTAGCAGTGTCCATGCTTTACTGCTTCGCAGGAAATCATATTTGTTTAAGTGATAGCTACAGCAAGTTCAAAAAGAATTGAGCAAATATTTAGTAATAGTAAATATTTTGAGCAAATATTTTGACCAAATATTTTGAGCAAATATTTAGTAATAGTAATATGCTGTAACAAAATACGACATAAAGACTTAATATGAACGTTGGTAAGATTTTGAGCATTTCCCATTGCGTCCATTTAAACCTTATCGAACCTGATAGTCATTGTTAGTGTATATAGAGGCTTCGACAAAATGCAACAGAACGTAGAGCGAAAATAGAAGTCAGATTAAATAAATATTAATATTTTTTTACACCTTTCAAATGCCGGAGAGATATTGAGCATGTGCTACCACATCAAAACGCCAGTTGTGTTACGGGACGAAGGAGATACAACATAAACGGCATATACATGTATAGCATAATGACTATGTATTATATATGTATTATATATATACATATATATATATATATATATATATATATATATATATGTATATATCTTCTTAATTTCAGGTTGGAATAATTTACGAAACCTTGGACGTGACTTTTAGAGCAATAGCGAATGCAACATTTGCAGTCGATGGAGACCTTTACGAACTGTACCGACAGGACAACGATACAGCTGGCTTTTACGACTTGAAAGAGCTTGTGGATACTGTGGTTTGTAAGTCTCTCAGCAAGGAAAGTATCGTTTCCTCTTGGACACTTGATACCGGTATACGGAGGACACAGAATGTGTTCAGTCTATTGCTGTCGCTATCTGTATGATAGATTTTTGCACACTACTTATCCTTGTTCGAGTGGCCGTATAGACGTGATAATAATTAACAAAGGAGAAGGCATATCTCAAAGGTTGATTTCTCATACAATAATACATGTACTATTAAAAACAAAGGGTGTCAGTTGAATCGAAGATAATTCCATTACTCACTTCTTCATGGCACAATTTCATTTTATTAAGATTGAACACAAATTAGAGTTGTTACATACATCTTGAGGTCATGCAGTGAATGCTGAGAAGTAAATTCAGTGTATACAATTCTTTACATAATGTTGCGTGATACAGAATGGATCTAGATTAGTTTAGAGTATGTCATATCATATTCTTATTGACCCAATAAGATGATATGCCGGGGAACCTACAGAAAAGCAGATGCGTATGGGGGTAAGATCCCCAGAAAAGAAGTCGAACATACTCATACACACACACACACACACACACACACGCACACACACACAAGAAACAAGAAAAAGAAAGAGAAAACTAAAAAAAGTGAAGTGGATGCCTGCAGCTTTGAGAGAAAAGAAGATGGTATGAAAAAATAAGAAATGTGAGATGATACCATATTGCACTGCAAAGTCGAAAACTTGTCTTACATCTTCAGCGCAGTCGAAATGTACGTCGTCTCGATTCAATTTGAAAAAAAAAAGAAGATATGTCGGTTAAGCTGAGATTTATTTCTTGTCAAAGGTTTTGATTGCCATGATTATGAATTTCTTATCACCCTCGCAGACACGTTTTCTCCGACGGTCTTTGCTGCGATGATCATTATGATCTGCTATGCATTCATCGCCTTCCACACGTACAGGTATACACATATAAACTCATGAAGCTTATTATTATTCTTTCATCACCCATCGTCTTCATCAAACCCCAGTTTCTTTCTTCAGGATGAAAAAAAAAAAAAACATGCAGTAGTCTCGAACGTTGCGATTGAACGTTCCTTGACTGTTCCTCTACAGTAAGATGAAAAATTAAGCATATAGGCCCTTTACCACATAGTATGCGTTTTATTTTCTCAGTTGCAGTCAGTCCCAACTGTTTGTGTTGCTGGCAAGACGATACAAAATGTTGAATATTTGTAATCTCCCACAGAAAAGAATCGTCATTGATGCGTCTTAAAAAGTCATATGGATTTCGTGAGTACCATGGCAAACATCCATTTTAATGAACCACTTTTTATCATGAAGGGTACTTTAATAAAATTGTCTTTTCGTCGTGGTGGAGCGAGGAACACAATGAAGGAATTATCTGGTTTGCTGCTAAGTTTCGTTGGTTCATTTTCGCATTTATAAGAACTGAACATATTGCTAATCAACGTATATATATATATATATATATATATATATATATATATATATATATTCACAGACAAGCATCAGATGGAAAATACTATTCTAAACGTTTTTTAATGAAATATCATTTCTCTTTTGTTCTGCATTCTTTTGTAGCTAAGGACTTGTTTGTTTGTTTGTTTGGTTTATTTCTGCATTTTCTTTCTCCGAATACAATTGCAAATGAAAACAAAATGATACAGATACATACAAATCAATACAAAGAAAAATCATTTGCGTAACAACATTCAGTCTGAAGTGGCATAATTATGAATCAAAATAACATATTAAGGCATACTGTATCTATTAACAAAGGAGAAATCAATACAGGGGACCGTCATCATAAGCAGAGCTTGACGTGGATGAGGCCCTATCTGAATATGTGATACCAATGTAATACAACACCAATTATATATGTACTCATAAAACTCTTAATCTTAATGCACAAAACACATTTTGCTACAGAAAAAAAAACAGAAAAGAAAAATAGTGACTTGGCGCTTTAGAACAAGAAAGAAAAAAAAAACAGCACGCAGCACCATTGACTGCTGCATGGTATAGTAGACAATAAAAGTGTAGGTGTGTGCGAGTGACAGTGCGTCGTGTGTGCAGGTGACAGTGCAAGAGAGAATAAAGGCTGTAGCATGCCTATTTTGGGGGTAAGGTATACGCTTTAATGAATGTATGCAATATCACTATCAAAGAAAGGAACGGGAGGGAATGACAAAAAAACAAAAACAACACTTTGCATGGATCAGGGCTTACTGAGACTTCAAAAAAAAATACATTGATCAAAGACTACTAACTGGAAACGTATTTCAATAATAAATACTTTTTTAAATGAGCTTTAAAGGAAAACAGTGAAGTACACTGCTTTAATTGATCAGGTAGGTTATTCCAGACATCGGGACCGTAATGTCTAATTGATTTCTGAGCTAAAACAGTTTTGGGGTTTACAAGGTGAAAATCTGTCGAACGGCGAGTTGGATATGTGTGTATATTCGAATTTAAGTGAAAAATATTATGAAATAAAGAGGGAAGTTGATTTGTTGCATACTTGTACATAAATATACCTGTTTGTAAGATGTGGATGTCCTGAAGCTTCAAAGTATGCAAACGATGAAATAAAGGATCTGTATGAGATAAATATGTGGAATTAGTAATAATACGAATAGCACGCTTTTGGAGTAAATACAATGAATTCAGTTTAGTAATACTACAATTTCCCCATACAATATTTGAATACAATATATGAGGCAAAATTAAAGAATTATATAAAATAATCAGGGATCGTTCTGATAAGAGATCTTTCAACTTCCAGAGTACACCAATATTTCTTGATAGGGTCCTTTGTAAACAGGATATATGTTCGTTCCATGTCAAATGAGAATCGATTGTAATGCCTAAAAATCTAATAACCTGTTTCTCGCAAAGAGAAAACCCATCAATTGATATGTTGACATTAAGATCCTGTGAGAAGGGTTTTCTAAAATGAACAAAATTTGTCTTATTAACATTCAAAGATAACTTGTTTGATTTAAACCAATTCAATATATTCAATAATTCAGTATTCAAACGATTAACAAGTGTCCCTATATCATAATCTGATGTAATAATGGATGTATCATCAGCAAAAAGTATAAAATTCAAAGATGGAGAAGAACCTATAATATCATTTATATAAATGTTAAACAACAGAGGCCCTAAAATGGAGCCTTGAGGTACCCCACATTTAATATCAAGTTTGTGTGATTCATAAGACTGAAAACTAACATACTGTTGACGGTTTTGCAAATAATTTATAAACCAGAGCAGAGCGTGACCTCGTATTCCATACGTATTGAGTTTATGTATCAATACTTCATGGTCGATGGTGTCGAATGCTTTCGACAAATCCATGTATATACCTATAACATGCTTTTTATCAGCAAAAGCTTCAATCATTTTATCACACATGTGAGCGATTGCATAGTCAGTAGAATATCCACTTCTAAATCCAAATTGATTGGGTATCAATAAATTATTGGTTTGTAAAAACTGATATAACCTTTTATACACAATTTTTTCAAGAACTTTGGATATACTTGGTAATAATGAAATTGGTCTGTAATTACTCATTAATTTAAAGTCATCTTTTTTTATGAATGGGAATAACTTTTGCAAGTTTGAATGAGTTCGGAAAAATGCCTGTTGAAAGAGACATATTAAATACGTGAGTTAGGGGGCTTGCAATGTAAAAAATTATTTGTTTCAATAAATGAACACTAAGGCCATCATGCCCACTCGATTTAGTTGTTTTCAGATTCTGAACAATATTGATTATTTCATGATCATTGGTAGGCGTGAGAAAAAATGAGTTTTCACAAGGATTGGGTAAATAGTCAGTAAAATGTGTATTACATGAATTCATATTAGATGCTAAACTAGGACCAATATTTATAAAATAATCATTAAATGAATTGGCAATTGTGGTAAAATCAGTAATTTCCTCATTGTCAATGATGATAGAGTTGGTAGTTTCTTTTACCGTCTTTCCCATAAGAGCATTGACAGTTTTCCACAATGAAAAAAGATTATCCTTATTTTTTTCTATATTAGTTGAATAATACAATTTTCGGGACAATCTTATTACTGATGTTAATTGATTTCTATATTTCCGGTATTTCATAAATGAGTTATTATTATACTATATTGTTTGTTTGTTTTTTTTGGTAATTCATTATATCATGTTTCTCTCTCAGGAAAAATACACTCAGCCTGTGGCGAGGAGATAAGAGCTTCTGTCCGAAAGAGGATTTCAAAAATACAACCCTGGTGGTAAGAATATTTATAATCCCCTATGAATAAATGCTCCTGTCTCTAATCCCTGCCTTTCTTGCTCGACGTTGTCCATCAACATCCCTCTCATTGTTTGGTATTTTTTATAAGCATACGTTTAGTTCACCTATTGATGCCAGATGCTTTCTATGTCATTATCATTACTTTGCTGTCGTGAAATAAAATTTATTTGTCGTAATTCACCACCTCATTACTATCATGTTTAACAGGTGTCGAGTTTCAAATACTCTGGTTTCCACATCGGCTTCGTGTTATGGGGTGAGTACCCCTGTTAGGACTTGTAATGTTCTTCGATGGCACGCCATTTATTTGCAATCATCAATTTGTGGCTGCCTGTCTGTATGTCTGTTTGTTTTGCATTACTTATTTTTATTTCTGGACCAATATTTAACCAGAAGGTGGGAGAGATTCTTTCACCTCCTCAGTGAGACAGTGAAATGAAGACGATACATAAACTTCATATAAGCATGGCGATGTACACGAGATTTCAAAGCCGAGTACATTGGTTTAAACTTCTGAATACTGTTTGTTTACGGTATTGAAACTTTATTTTATTACATTTATAATAATGTATCATTTCGTATATCCGTAATTTATTTAGTGATTGGTGTTTTGTGGTCGCAGGTGCCAGTCATTATTTTCGATATACAGTATATATTGTCTTGCAGTAATTAATGTAACCATGAATTTAATGTCATGTGCACGCTCCATTTTATCATAACAGTTGATGCATCCTCTATCTGCACTATTTTAGGAGCTTATAAATCAGAATTGGACTGCATTTTAACTAGTTATTCTAGTAGTGCCTCGAGATCATTAACTTTGCCGTACAATCAATGACAATAACATGGATATCTGCGTAGGTTTCATACTGCTCCAACTGACGCTCTGGTTACTCGTCTTCCTGGTCATCTACTATCTCGTCATCCCCCTCATCGATCGAGAAGAAAACTGGGTGTGGTCCATCATCAAAAACCAATGGTGAGCGGCTCGCAGATCTCTCTACAACGCAATGATGACATTTAGTTCTTCGTATTATACGGTGTAATGAGCACACATAGTTTCGTTATAGGTTGCGTTGAGGCTGGGGGGGGGGGGGTGGCATTTCATGAAGTGTTTTGGTCGGATATTTTTCTGACAAACTGTTACAAGCTACTGAAATCCTTGCATCTGATTGGCTGACAGCAAATTGGTCCGACAACTTTGTCGGACAAAATGCTTCATGAAATGCCCCCTGGTAATGCGCAACCTGCAATGTCATAGATACGAATATGAGTAGTCATAAAGAAGTAAAAGGTGAATATTGTATCTCATTTTGGATATGTATCCTTAATGTTATATTTTACGTTATGTTTTCATGTAAAAGTTGTTTTACGTCTTTTATTGTTTTTTTTTCCTTTTAACGCCTGTTTCTGAGCAGTTCACTCATTGTCATTCCGATGGGTGTACTGCATACAACCAATGAACTGACGAGAACAATTTTTGTCAGCAACAGACTTTTCTTTCTATATATTTCAACGGAATTGTAAGAAACATGAACATATAATTGGTATGAGTCTGGTCTTGACCACTGTATGATATGTATTAAAATGACGTGTGGAGAATGTTGTTTACTTGTATAATCAATCGTCACTTACCGGTATTTTTTTTCCAACTTTATAAGATAAAGTGAAACATAAGCTGCACAACAGATAGTATGTTCCAGTCTTTGTTTATGTCTGTGCATATGAATTTTCACTGTGATCATGATTTATCCATAGATCTGGTCAGGAAAACACACGGTCTCTGTATTTTATTTGTGTTGTATACGACTGTTTCAAGAGACTGTATGGACCATGAATTATAGACCTTGAACGTTATATTTTGCTTTGTTGTAGGTTGACAGTAATCGTGTATCTCAGCATATACTACAGTCAATTAATATCAGCAAAATACTTTTTCCTCCATGAGCGAGGGGCAGAACTCAGCATCGATAATAGGTAAGTAAAGAACGTGTATGTGCGTGTATAGGCCCTACTTCAATAATTGTAGCCATATAACTAAGATATCCACATGTTATTTTCTGAAGCTAATCCATGCCGATGCAAATATACACAAACATATCCCGTGTGTGTGTGTGTGTGTGTGTGTGTGCGTGTGTGTGTGTGTGTGTGTGTGTGTGATTGGAAAGCCAGGTGTTTAATTTCAATTAATCAATTTCAATTTTTAAGAAAGCATTATTTATGCAAGAAAGGTAGCACCTCCTGGATGGAACAATGTTGTTATTTGCGTCAAAAAGGTGTGATTTTTCTGTTTGTACAGCGGCATTAGCTGATAATAATTTTACTATATTTGCATTGATTTGAATGTCAATAGACTGATAAATAAAACTTATTGAAAAAAATGTGTGTGTGTGTGTGTGTGCGTGTATGTGTGTGTGGTAAAAGTCAAGTGATTCACTGCAGTGCAGCAATGAGAATACGCTATCTCCGCGTGATTACATAGATTGTGAGAGTGTAGAATTGTTATTTTGCTACTCCATAGCATTGGGAATGTGATGCACATTCTGATTGTTTGTTTCCCTCTCAAATACCAGGAGAATGTTTCACGTTCAGGTGTACTTCATGTTCTTCTTCAACGTGATTCTCGGTTTGGCCTCGTGTCTGTTCCGGATATTCAAATCGGTTTTGTTCGGATTGCTCCTCGTCGGTCGGATAGATCGGTGCCTGCTGATGAGGGGATTCGAGCTCTTCGATTCAGGTTATTTCTCCGTCATTTTTGTCATGTCTTGGTGAACGATTAATTCTAGATCAAACCACGTATTGTTTACAATAGCAGAGCTGCCAAGTCTCCCTGATTCTGCCGGAGTCTCCCTGAAAATGTCAAAATCTTCTCATGTCTGAATACGAGAATATTAGAATCTCCCTGATTTGGGAATTATTTTTGCCCATTGAAATGCATGTAACACACAGATATCTCCCTGATTGCTGTGTGGAATCTCCCTGATTTGGATGTGGGAATGTTGGCTGACCTGCAATAGTCATTAAAGGAAAGAGAAAAAATAACAACACCGTACTTTGTAGCACTTTACAATGAAGAGATATAAAGCGAATCTCATAAACTTCTCCTTTTCGTCACAACTTATAGCGTGTCATGTGTTGACATTAATGCTTGATCCTCTAAGTCTTGTGCCCCGAGAATATCACCTACAAGATTCATAAATAACAACTGCATCTTTTGGGCACTCGATTTCGTGTTTGGCTATTTTCAGATTCTGTCTCTTAACGTCATTTGATCTGTATAGGTGAATCTCAAGAAGTATATAATGATTAGTAATAATATTCCGTAAGATTTGGGTGATGTTTGTGTTTCTATGAAAAGAAATCGCTTGTGTTTGAACATAAGATACATTTTTCTTGTGAGTTGGGACTATAATGTGTTTTGAACAATGTGAGTAAAGATAAGATAACATGACAGAATCGCAGCCAATAGCGCCTAAAGAAAATGACGTCATTTTTGCGTGAGTGATAGCTCATGCTGGTCTAAGATGAGTTCATTTGTGTCATTTCAACTCCACCCTCTCATGAAAAAGTTACCGCTTTGTATTAGCTGACATAATCTTAAAACGCCGCCTTTTTTTCGTAAATGGCACGCTGCTACTATTAATATCAATCACACGTCCAGTGTTAAAGGATTAGATCATTACAGATACCAAAAGTGAAAACGAACATACATTATACGTTGTTTGTTCGTTCTGTGGTGGTGTTATTTATTACGCTATGTTGTTTTATTGTTTTGGCATTGACAGGTTACAAGGCTTACCTGGGCTTCTTGCAACTCGAGGTCGCCCACACTCACCCCGTGGTCGTCACCTTCTGCCACTTCCTCCTCCAGACACAGAAGGAGAAGAGGGACAACGTTTCCGACTTCGACGTGGAGGATGACGGTAGGTCGTGAAGCAAAAGGAAGAGTGCTGCGAAAAAAATGTTTTTGATTTTTTTTCCATGACCCATCGGAGATAATTCACGTCTGCTTTATGAGGCAGGTACTAGACATACCTTTAAGTATTGCAGTGTGTGTAAGATTTTGGAGGAGAAAAAAATTACTCCCCTTTCAGAGCCATATGTTATCTGAATAGGGGAGATGTGGTCTCTATTCAAGAGGGATCAAAGGTTTCTGAGCATGTTCGTTTCCCTTCTTTTGATTTGTTTACTTTTTCTCTCGTACTTTTCTTCTTCTTCTTTTTTTCTGTTCGATGTACAATTCAGTAAGGATGCTAGTAATGTTCAAGTGGTATTACTAAACTCAGTATGGCTGCATAAATGTTTTCCGTCAATCATGTTTCTATAAAGCATAACCCGTTTGATATTCTGTTAAATATACTATAGCTGGAACGAAACGTTTTGCGCTTGAAATTGAAGACTAATAACTTTTATTTCCAAAGCAGTGTTTTTGAACTAAGTTTGTCTCTGTCTCATTCTCCTCTTTTTTCTTTTTTTCACATGCTTCAGTGGAGGTGGAGCCCGCAAAAGTCGGCAAGAGTCCAAACAGACGGGCCCGCAATCGTTGGCATCTGGCTTTGACTCTGCTGAAAAACAACCACCTACTCTCGCAGAGACTGTCCGCCATCCTGCAAGCGAATCGGGCAGAATTCTTGGGACAGATGGAGAGCGTTCGTCGGGCAAGGAACCAGATACTCACCGAACAAGCCATCAACAAATTTGTCAATGACTCATGCGACGACGACGACGACGACGATGACGATGTTCCCTTGATCCTCGACGACCCGGACTGTGTTCAAATGAACTCGACGAGGGATGAACAGGTGGTTGTAAGATCGGGTTCCAGTCATAGTTTGCAGAAAGCCGACAGCGACGACGAGGAACGTCGGATTCTTTTGGAATGGCCGCACGCATCCGACAACGCTCGTTATCGTGCTATTCCACTTCGTGAATCGGAAGCATAATCATCTTGATTGTTGTTTGAAGACCGTGAAACAAACTACAAGAGCGCGGAGAGCGTAAGCTTTCACAGAGGACGTTTAGCGTTACAAACGATCCAAAACTGTTGCACACAGCATTATAAAACAAAACGTTTGATATGCATCATGATCTGGATTCCCACTAAAAACCTATCGCGTGTTCCTTTTATTGAAATGCACGTATCCTGAAAAAAAAAAAAAATAATTCATCAAACCCTGCCTCTAACTTAGCTATTCGAGTGCAAAGAGACAAACATTATAAAACCCTCGCAAAACACCGTTTTCTTGGCGGAGGTGAAAAAAAGAAGAAAGTCTCCCTGCCGAATTATTATAGCCACGTTAGAGTTTTTCATTCCATTAACTTGTTTTCATTTTCATTCCATTAACTCCATTAACAAATTACTAACTTGTTAGTAATTTGAAATGAACGATAATGTTTTATCATTTTCTTGAAAGTTAACGAATAAAGACCAAGATGCAATGACGCAACCAATGATTATTAATGTGAGCGGTTTTAGAATGAAGAGACAAACCGGTCGCTGTGTGCGTTATTCAAAGAGGTTGAATATATTATTGTATCATACGTTTTTGAAGAGAAATCTAACAATGCAATCTTCAACAACATAGTGCTATATATCTTTGTGTATCAGAGGTGCCGCCATTCTGGATGTGTAAACATGATATTTGAAACAAAAAAAAAAAAAAAACAACACTGGATTTGATAGAGCTACTTAGCACTTGATAGAGAGTGGTAATTTTTGAATGAGCTGGAATTAATGTTTGAGGACCTACAATGAATTCGTGCGTGGATGCAAAATATAAGCTGACTATGAATGATGTTGATATGCATTTTGCGATGAAAAGCAAATGTGTTCAAAATATTAATCACAGAGTTCTTTGATAGACTGATGCGCTTTTATTATTGCTTCATATGTCACGAAAATGATATTGAATTATGATTAAAGACACCTACAATCAATGCTATATCTATTTTCTAAGGGTATCAAGTGTGGAAAAGTATTATTCCTCGTATGCTGCCCTCCCCCGAAAAGAAGATTCATTGTGATTATGAAAAGTTAATTACATTTTTATGAAGCAATTTTAACAGTTCTAACTAGAAATCGAAATGTAATGGATATGGTCGCTAGCTAGCTGAACTCTACGCTTGACATCATAACACAGTTCCTGTAGGTAATGAGTAGTGAAAATGAAGAGGAGGAGTGGTAGAGGTATTATGTAGACACATATCACAGATTGAAAAGACCTAAAAGAACAGAGAAAGGGATGCTTAATAAGCATCGTGAAAAATAGAAAATGGGCCAAAAGTAAACTTGCTCATTAAAGGTTTCCAACAAATTTTCTTTCATACTATGCATAAATTTCACAGGTGTTGTATTTCATTACACCTTTTCCTTAATGATGATAAACGACCCTCTTTGGTTTTGTATCACAATATGTATTAGCAAAGTTTATCATGCTGTATTCATACCTGTTTGATATTTAAGGCATTTGAAGTTTAGTTTATTTTTGTAGCTCAAACCTTGTTATAACGATTTTCTATCAGTATTACAATACGACAATATTTTGATATCGTGCAGTATATGATTATTTACCTAAAAGATGCTGACCAGGTAGTCTCTGTAAAACAAACAAACAAATAAACAACAAAAAAGACATGAAAAACATTCCATTTGAACGCCGTACGTCACAGAAATGAACGATCCTTTCTTTGCTCCTGTCTTGCTTTTGCTGCATCTGATGCATGTGATGTTACAGACTCTTGAATATTGACTTGCCTTGTATTAGTAAACGATATTTACCAGATGCTTTTTGCGAATAAATTTATTACAACTATTATGAGTAAGTCAAACTGTCAGTTGTCGTATGTTTTCAAATGATACCAATTAAGACAACGTCTTCTGGATAATGATAATACTAGTAACCCTATGCTCGAATTTGATCAATATCATACATGTTCATATAGATATATATTATATATATATATATATATATATATATATATAATTATATATATATATATATATATATATATATATATATAATCATGTATATAATGTATACATTATATGTGTGTACGTGTGTGTGTGTGTGTGTGTGTGTACGGAGACTCTTACTTTTCTCTCTCTCTCTCTTTCTCTCTTGGTGACCCGGTCGGGCAACTAAATTCTTTAAATCTGAAATTTTGGTGGCCCGAAAAAGAAACGGAAATATACAAATTCATTTCGAATAATAAGTGCCCGATCGGGTCACTCCCAAAAATGCCCACTTGGGAAGTTTGGTCATGGCCCGAGATCAATTTTTAGTGGCCCCGGGCCTTCGCTAATGTCGAGCCCTGATACGTTGACAGGATCCCGGACAAGTTTAGAATGTTCAGGCATCGGGGTGAAGATAGGAAATGGACATCAAGAGAGACAAAAAAAGATAAAGTGAGGGGAATGAGATATACAGAGAAAAATTAGCATATTGAAAGAAAGATCATTAATTCAGAGGGGTGATTAAGTGCTATGACACACTGTTTTGTGTAAGTGTGTGTCAATTTCACCCTCTGTACAAATATATTTGTAAGATCGCAACTGCTGATCTTACAGGTTTGTTAAAATGTAGATCAGCAGTTGCCATCTTACCAATTCATTATTTTTTTTTACAGAGGTTGACAATAAATTGATTAAAAAAAACATATCAAAGCACAAAACAAGCATAGCTGATAAGGCACGCAAGGGCACGCTGATACATAACCATCCGTGCGACCGCACTCATGATAAATTGGCCCAAATATTATATAATGTGGATGCAGTAATTGCATAAACGTCAGAAGTACCAGGAAAACATTACAATATGTTAAAAAGATATGAATTTGTATTGTTATTGTCATTTTCAAATTTTCCGGGTAATGAAAGCGCACTTGACTTACCTTTTTCAAAAGGCATGGGGAATAATATTATCCTTAACGTATACTTATGCCAATATCAATATGCACTTTTTAGCAATAACAAACAAGAGAAAACCTAAAATGACACTGGCACGATATACATGTCGTCAATAGTGTTTAGTTAAACTGAGACGCAACACCCAAACCAACTGACCAGAAATGTCACGCTTGTCTTTGTATTATATTCTCTCTCCTTGGAAACAACACGCATTGTTTTCCCCGCGTCCTTCCTTGGTACCAGGAGCTGTGAACCATCTGCCCTGTCGAAAACAAATCTTAAGTCGTCGCCTTGACTATTTGAACAACGACTTGAACTTTGTACCCCCATTCAGGGTGTTATCAATGTAATTATCCGTTTCTCTGTGGACGACGTGAAGGAACTACAGGCCCAACCCGAAGCACAAACTCCTTGAGAATATATCTCTAGAGTGATTCAGAAGAATATTTCCACCAGCTCCTGCCACACAACAATAAATAGAATGCACAGTTTGATGCCAATACTTCAAAGCTCTTTACTTCATGTAGCATGTCCAATTGTGTATACCTTCCTGTGATGTAACATGACTGGGATGACGTCCTAAAGTTCGTCGCTGAACTTCCATGTTTTCGACAAGGCGTTCGATCTCGTTTGACTCTGCTTCATCGACTTTGCTTTATTGTACTCATTTTGTGGTGAAATGTAAGAGTTAATTCTGGTAACAAACTCATCACCATGGGAACCAAGAAAGAGTTTCCTCTCGCAGGAATATCCATTTTGTTGCTGTTCGTCGTAGCTGGCATCTTTGGTTGCGTGGTCGTCTTCGTTCAGTCCACTGACTCCCTGACGACCGTCAGGTATACGAGATCGAACCGGCTCTCAAGCTCGCAGAATATTCCCATCGATTTCGATTTAAATTGGACCGACATCGAGGACACGGCTACAAATATCTCACTGGGCAGCTGCGAAAATCCGACATTTACCGTCCAGCAGTGGACGATATGGAATCTACCAATTGCAGTGAGTTTCAAGATTTGTTCTTTCTGAGTACGCTTTGCTGATTCGATTCACCTTCTCATGGCCCAAAATGACAAAGACAATTTTCATCATGATGACACAAGTAGGCCTACAATTGAACTACGATAACACATGCAGCAAATGTAACAATTTTAAGAGTTACAAACGTGTCTCACTGTATGTAGTTTCTAAACAAGTAAATAAATGAAAATAGTCAGTCTTTAATGCATTAGTAACATGTCAGTTCCAATGAAAAATGTAATGACAATCATTAAGCTTGCTAAAAAAAAAAAAAAAAAAACCTATGTAGTTTGATCTAGCAACAAGAAAGGTGTTTCATCATTGCATTTGCAGTTTTTCATAAATCATACAATAATTCCCAAACATGATGAATACACCGGTTTGCACACTCCATCCAAAATCAGACATGAATATGATCATTGTTATTTGAGCCTTAATATCTTCGTTAGAAGTTTTACTTTTGTCACTACTTGTCTATCTGATATGCATTTACGTAGCACCAATAATTTATCCAATACAAACTGAACAAATTAATTTGCTTATACGTACAAGTGCTGTCGTATGGTTCTTGTTCCTTAGGGTTCATAAGATAACCTTGATATTATTTTGTCTTTTTGTCTATGGGTTCACTCACTCAATCTTATTCTACTGTGTTTGTTACTCTGATGTATCTTTATTTGATCACTCCTTTATTCATCTTCTTGCAGGCAATAATCATTCTATTTTTCAGCTTCTTCCAACCTCGAAAGCGCCTTTTTCCAAACTGTTGTGGCGGGAAGCCGAGCGTAGCTTAGTAAGTTCAATCACCACCTTAGTTCAGTCCATTCGGTCGTAGAGACATTGTACACTTGATTAAAACCGTTAATCATACATCCATGTAAACTTCCCGAGAGAAGAACCATCACAAATTAAACTCCTCAAAATAAGTTCTGCAATTAAAGTTTTATATATCATATTTCTCTTATACCCACATTATCTTCATAACATATGACACCATAAGAAAGCCTGATTAATTGTCTTTAAAATGACACCTCACTTGCTATGATTGGGTATTCCTGGAATGCACAGTATGACTGAGTATGAGGAAAGGTCAAATGTGAAATGTTGCAAAATAGAGCAAACGTGTTATGTCAAACAGTATAATTCCCATTTGCTTTGTCGTTTCAAGGAAGGAATGTGCCTAAAAAAGAATGCATTGTGAGATTATCATTACATTCCTGGCTTCATCCATGAACTAAAAACTGCAGTAGCATCTGCAGATTAAAATTAAACATAAAGGTTGACCAAACAGTCATCTACTGTCTAGAAAATGGGAGTTTTTGAAAGTGCTGTCATTTTAGCATTGCTTATTCCTGTGGCCTTTTTTCATCAAAACTGTGCATTATCAATAGCAGAATTGTTGTGACTTTTCACTTTTGATCTGTCCCCATACTCGGCTGTTTTGCACACTCCAAGAACTCCCAATCATAGCAAGTGAGGTGTCAAGTTAAAGATAATTAATCAGGCTTTCTTATGATGTCATATTTAATGAATATAATGCGGGTATAAGAGAATATAATATTATCAAACTTTAATTGCAGAATTTACTTTGAGGAGTTTATGTTTTATATGATAAAATCATGTGTTTCATAGGTTTATAGAACGACCGTGACAAAGAAAAACGCCAAAATCGTCAAGACTTATATATATTTGCACTTTGAATCCATTTCACCCCATTTAGAATAAAAATAATTCTTGAAATGTTCATGTTGAATTACGCATAAGGATTACACCATATAAGAATTTTCTAGTGTAAAAATTGCTTCGGATTTTGGACGCTTCCGTCAGTTTCAAAGAGTTGTAGTTTGATCGTTGTTTTCATCATTATAATCATCCTTTTCTGCTTTGTTTCTGTTGTTTTGTTTTGTGTCTTTGTTTTATCTCAGTCCCGTGAATCTTCTCGATACTTACTCTGATCGGCCGGCCTTCCTATGTGCCTTCGGCATCTGCTGTATCGGAATCCTGGACCTGTTCACGGGCAACTTCTACCTGGAGCCTAACTATAACGACTTGCCCGAAATGGTACAGGGTAAGACAAATATTCAAGGGATAGTATAGTTTTGGTTGAGATGGGGGATTAGCTTTTTGCGAGATAATTAGAAACCATTTATGAAATATTAGGGAGCATACATAATTCTATATAGGAATTCAAAGTTTATTTGATGAAAGCAGATGTCATTTCTTGTTATTCATTGAAACATCTTTATTCAGGATAGCTAAATCAGCATTTACATCAGGTTCCTGATAATTATTGTATTATACAGGACCTTGGTGTGATGGCCGAGATAAAAAAAAAAATAAAATACAACAAAGTCACGTGAAAGTGGTCTTTACAAAACGTGGGTCCCACCTTTTATTGGGACGTTTTTTGTTCTAGGATATCTCACCTATTTCAAAACCAATTTTTATCAAATAAACTTTAATTGAAATCCTCTTAGAATTGTATGTTCTTTCATATCTCATAACAAGTTTCTCATTATCCCACAAAAACAGGAAACCTGATCAAACCCATATCTCAACCAAAACTATAATAGATAATTCCTTTAACCCTCTCGTCACCGCAATCCTAAAGTGATAATAGGGACTTTGCGTATGAACTGATTAAAGATGATATTGAACGGCTTAGTCGTTGCTTGCCTGCGGTAGGTCTTTATGGAGTTAAAAGACTGTCTATAGTCCTCCTTATTCATACCTCTTTTATTACTTCTATGAGTCACATAAAATATGTCATATATTTCGACGAAAGCGAGTCATTACGTCGAATACGGTTCAGAAATAAAAGATTTCTTTTTCACACCTCACAAGTTCTTTTAACATTTTACTGGAGTGCGCTCCGGAACACTTGTCATGCTTGCATGCAGTGAATGATAATGACAAAAAGAAGGGGTTGTGGTTAGGTCTATTAAACAATATCATAAGCCAATGGAATACAGCAGTGTAAAGGGTGCACTCGGTCAGAATTAATGAGGGAAGGTGCCATCTGTGTCAATGTCACTCCCCGTGTAACATCGAGATTGCAAGTGATGATTAGCCAGTGAAGTTCCAAAATTCACAATGATATTGGTTGATGGTGTGCCTTAGTAAGAATACAACCTTTCTTTCTATTTTGGATTTCTGGTATTTCAAAAGGTATAGAAAAAAAAAAAGCTTCTCACTCATGTTGGCCATTGATCTTATTTCATTCAATATTTCTGTTGCAGAGTTATGACAACCTTCTAAATCTCTCAATTTACCCCTAATCCTCAACTTGGTTACACATCGTTAAGCATTGAAGTTAATATTTTCACTTCAGTTCATTTCAACTGAAATTCATTTCCATCCAAAGAAAGATAATACGTAATACAAAGTAAACATTTGACATTTTATATTGTTTAACAATTTCTAAAAAGTGCAAGTAATAAAGTGTAATACAGAATGATTTTATGAGCAAAACAATACACACTTTGTAAAGACGACAAAAGGTAAAACAGCCATAGAAAAGAATGGTTTGTGCAAAGTGATATATTTTGTCAATCTTTTTCTGATTAAGCGATCTTAGCAAGTTCCACCCAATCTTTCTCCACGGTGAATTTACAGTAGAATTCAGTGCCGATTTGACACTATTTGGTATGAACCAATCAAATAATGCGTTTTGCATGCAGTAAATCAATTTACCCTTCACTTGCTTACCCATTTACACTTCAAATTGCTAATCGTGTGCTCTAGACTATCGTGATACTAGAGATCGATATCTTATTTGGGACCGACTGCCTCTTCTTTCTAACCCCCCCCCCCCCAGTCTCTCTCCCCCTTTCTCTCTTTCTCCCTCTCATTCGCTCGGATTCCCTCAACAATCCTCCTTTTTGTAGCACCTCAAAAGCGATGAATACTTTCAGACATTCTTACAATCTCACATTCTTACATCCGGCTCTAATAATAATAATGATGAATCAAATTCAGAATTCAAATTCAAATTTTATTTTCACTTTTTTTTAAACAGAATGTACAAGAAACAATGTCATAGAATTGATTTGCGAGTCGTTGAGAATATATTATTATTATTATTATTATTATTATTATTATTATTATTATTATTATCATCATTATTTTTAATATGCGTAGTTTATGTCAAGAAAACGTCCGCACAGCCTAAGGTGAGATTAAAGTTTTAGCAAATATGGCTTTGGGCCGCGAATGCTTTCTTTCGTATAGGGTTGCTTATTTACCCTGCGTATCTATAGGGTTGGGCTACCCAACTGAAGTACATTTTCCAGGTTTGCAGTGGGTTAGCTGTAAGAAACAGCCACGATACGACTGATTGGTAAACAAACAAAAGATTTAGGGGGATTCGTGTTAATGATTGATGTCGCAAATGCCTTCGATACGTATATACTTTAAATGAGTTGATCATTAAGCCGGGGCAGCTGTGTTTAAGCGCATTTATGACTACGTCCTAACATATTCTTACACAGTGTAATTGTTATACGACAATCAAATTAAGAAGTAATTGAGTTTTATATGTCATTCAAGGTAATGTAACAAGGAGGGAAAATATCATTTTGGGCATATACTGTTTCCGAATGCACCGGACTGTATGGATAAACTTAATTAAATAGTATGAGCTCGTGTTGCCGGGAGGGGAGAGTTGGAAAAGAGGTGCTCAATTTTGTTACCCCTTTAACCATTTTATATTCACAGCAGGTGCCTATCGCAAACCATACTGCCTTCCAAAATGAGATTGGAGCGTGGCTCTAAATTAATTTGCCCACAGTTCAATTTCATTTTGAACAAATCAAAACCAAAATTTTATGTTTGGGGAATGCGCAACAAGATGGTAGTGTCATTGTCTCATTATATAATAAGCAGATATAAAAGTATCTCTTCCCCAGTTCTTGGATCCAGTGTTTGGGTTTTTGAAAGAATGAAAGAATGCACAAGCATCCCAACGGGGCACAATTTTATCACTTCGATCATCTGTGAGACCAATTTCAGGACAAACATCATCAACATGACCAAGTAAAACCAAAATGCACTTTCGTCTGAAAGAGATACGAAATAGATGTGTGAATCTGTTTTATTGCTGCTTTCTACCTTCTTATAATCAGGCGCAGTGCGCAGCTGCATGGCCTACGTCAACGTGTTCGCCATTGCCTTGGCTCATTATCCAATCATGGTCAGTCTGACGGTTCAAAACTGGGTCGTCAGTGACGTCATAGGCTTACTTTACACCCTGGAATGGTGAGAGCCTAAATCAATATTCGATATACGTTACATGAATTATGTGTGTTTCTCTTTCTTGAAACGTTGCGAATACTGCATCCCAGTCTAACCAAGCAAACAGAGACTGCGTTTATATTGATGCAAAAAAAAAAAAAAATAAACATTATATACATGCATATGCTGAGCCTTTACAATTTCTTAGCCAGTGCAAAACGAAAATGCATTTTCTTTGTAGATGCGATAGATCTTAACGTTTGTTGCAAAGGACTTATTTTCTCAACGGTGTTTACGTTTGTCTTCTTCTGGAAGTATTCTAGAATCAACAATTGAAGTCAAACATTCAAGGAAATAATGATAGGGTATAGCTAATGCCTTGGTTATGCCATAACTTTTGTTTATTTGATTGATTACCACAACCAGTTTGGGTCATTTCAGAAGAATAACATTTAACATCCTTAAAGGTCTCTATCAAAGCATCTCAAGGACAAATGTCAGTCATACCGTGTTATCTCTAGATCTTCAACAATGCGTCTGTTAGGACATTAACATGTGTGATATTAGCCACGTATTTCACACTGCAAAAAATTATCTTTCGGAACCGCAAAAAGGGTCGACTTTGTACCGGAATTCTCTCTTTCTATCTTTTCTTTTTCTCCAGGGCGTTCATGTACTGGTATACACTAGCTGAATGTCCGTGGAACGTAAGTATCCGAGCGATTCAACTTTGACCCTTTTTTAAAAGAACGCTACCGCCACGAAATCGTTCGAATATTATCATTTTTAACTTTCATATTGGCATTTTATTCTTTAAAAGAGACTCGACACAACATCTGCTCGTTTAAAATCACAAAATTATCTAAACCTTGCAGAATCTCATTCAATCTGCTACCTATTTCTCATTGGCGTGGGATATCAAATTAAATATCATGACTACATTCCTCAGGTTTGACGCCAGTAACCGATTGATGAGGTTTCATCTTCCGAAAGCATGTTGGTTTAGTTGTGTCCCTGGAAAAGTTGTGTCAGAAGTTGAAATCAATCTGCGTAGAACATTTATCAATACAGCATTTTTTCGTGAATGAATGTTTCGCACGCTCCTTAACAAGCTTACGGTGGAAAACAGAGTTATACAAGTCGATGGAGAGATAGATGTAATATGAGCTACACGGATAGATACAAACACAGAAAAGAAAGGAAAATTGATAATCAGCTGCCATGATCACTTATATTCTGAGACGATGTACCACACAGCTTCACTGACATTGATTGTTTCCGGACCTTTCTTTGGACCTATAGATGTCATTAATTGTGGGTTTGTAATTGTTATCATCATCTCAAACTATCTATTTTTCTCTGTCTTTTGCCATTCTACTGCTCACAGGAATCTGATGAAGGAAACGTTAATAGGCTAATCCTAATTCCCGTCTACATCATGTACGTCATACTCGCCATCCTCTTCATAAAAAGGTCCTATCACAACCACAAGATCCGAAAATTACGGAGAGAGGTATGATTATTTTGGGACCCGCCAAATAATATTTATCATATACAGTGTATAGGCAAATGTAGTTTGTATACAACTACACGCACACACACACACACACACACACACACACACACATATATATATATATATATATATATATATATATATATATATATTTATATATTTATATATTTATATATCAGGGCTCCACACTAACTTTTATTTTTGGTGGCCCTGGGCCACCGGGCCACCGTTAGTGTCGAGCCCTGTATATATATATACATATATATATATATATATATATATATATATATATTATATAGACATGTATTATGTATGTATATATGCCCACACAAACACTATCCTGTAGGTATTTTTGTATGTTGTACAGTTCCATATATCATGCTAGGATTAGATAAACAAACAAACAAACAAATATTTAAATGCATCACGAGCCCTGGTCGTATCCAAAGACACCACGGTATAACATCCATGCTGGAACATCCTGGTCGTCATAAAAGATCAATTCGTAAGTTGGTGAAGTATAGTACAGGTCCAAAGTAGTGTGCTGATAAAAGCGTGGCTGCATTACGACTATCGAGACCAATAATACTTGTATCTTTGGCGTCTTCTTAAGTTCCTCTTTCGTTATATCAAAATGTTTGTCGAGTTCGGTGTGCACCATGTATGTGTCATTAATTTGACTCTTTAGTTGTGATAAATACACCCCCCCAAAAAAAAAAAATAAATAAATAAACCGTTCATTTTTCACCCGTCTGCCTTGATGGAAATGGTTGATATTTCTACGTGTGCCCTGAATTGAAGCACAGAAGATTAATGGGGAAATCGATTTTTATTTCTTGATTTCACATGCATAACAAGGGACTGGAAGCACAGGTTCACGAGTTGCAATTTGAAGACACACATTACTACGAGAGGGTGAAATATCTCCTCACTCCAAAAGCGCGATTGGAAAAGTGAGTACATCATCTATCATTTTCTCACCGTTTTGATTGTGAACCCGTGGTATACTTCATAATGGTGGATACCCTAAAGTATGATGAGATATCAATGGGATTTTCAGCAACAAACATAGTGATATCGTCGAGGAATGAATGATAGAAAATGTAAAGTGTTTTTGCTATGGTGTCAGAAAACAAAGCTTAAAAATATGGCAACCTATACCTGTTGTACTCCATATAATCAATATCCCTTTAATCTGTAACTCATAGGAATTGTAAACTAATCGAATATCGATGCTATCAGCATGTCTTATGATAAATGGCACCGCCTGCTATTGTCGCCGGAAAACGTACATGGGGTGGTAACAGTGCGCCATAATCAGCAAAAGGTTGCCGCCACGTGCAGTTTTTGAGATATTATGATTAATTCTCATTAAACAAGTCCCGATTATACAAACGATGTGTCCCGTGATTTTAATTGTATGACTGTCTTACTAATCAATTTTCACTTTTCTGCGTTCTAATGACTTGACAGAAATCGGCCGGAACCGGGCAAATTTCGGAAGCTTATCAACAAGATTTACGAAAGCGAACCTGGTAGGTTTTCTTCCATTCATCTATCAGCTTATCTAACCCTAATTTGTTTAGAATTCTATTCGTATAGTAATACAGTCATCTGATTAAAGGGGAAGGCTAGTAACTGATCAGTGGGAATCAGTGGAAATGCTGGGAGATGATTGTTCCAATCCTTATGGGATTCATTCAAGAGTACATTATCATATCTATTGTTGTGTGAAAACTATTTGCTTCAGAATGGTCTCATATTCAAGTAATGTGCAGTTTAATGTTTCCAGGTAAGCGTCCCTGGTCAGTGACGGGGCATTAATCTGCACATTACTTGAATATGAGACTGTTCTGAAGCAAATGATTTTCACACAACAGTAGATATATAATGTACTCTTAAATGAATCCCACAAGGATTGGAACAATCATCCCCCAGCATTCGCACTGATTCCCACTGATCAGGTACTAGCCTTCCCCTTTAACACAGGGTAAAGTGTTAAATAGTTTGTATTAATATGCAATTTATTGACAACTGGAAAATAAGGAAGATCAAATGAAAAAAAGAAAAAAGAAAAACACTATTATTTGCTTAATATAGTTAATTATAGTGAAACTAAATTCTCTTCAAGCAAGAGGCGAAGATCAGAGAAATGACTAGTAAAAATGTGTAATGTATGTATATATATATATATATATATATATATATATATATATATATAATTGTATATACTGTATATAGACATAAGGGAAAATACTGAGAAAGTACAAAGAGCAATGTATAACAATATACTTAATTTATGTTTTTGCATTATTTTTTCCCGACAGGATTTCGGTATTCCCGTCGAATCGTGTGTACCATAGGACTCAGTGCTTTGTGTCTATATTGTGTAAGTAGTCATCCTATCTTTCATTTTTCTTTATTTGTGACGAAAGGAGTAATGTTGTCAATGATTTATCTCACGAAAGAGCAATCATTCTACTTCGTCACTGATCACGAATTCTTCAGCATAGTACAACGTCTATTTTGCTTACAAACGCAGAACAAGATAAAACAGAGGATGGTGCAGCGGGATTCAAATTAACATAAAATGCGACGATGTTTCCTCATTATTACACCTGGGCCCCGTTGCAAGAAAGTTGCAATCAATTGCAAATAATTGCTAATTTTGAAACAGCCATTCTGATTGGCTCAGGGTCTGCCCTATTAAGAAGACATGCATGCAACAATGATTTTGATTGGCCAGTGACAATCAGTTGCAAGTTGCGTTTAAACGCAAAGTTTCTAGCAACGGGGCCCTGGTGGTCTTGATGATGTCATTACATGTGATATATATATATATATATATATATATATATATATATATATATATAGATATATATGTTATAGAGCTATAATAAACTCACACCCTTTTGTCTGTTGTATTTTCGTACGCTTCTGTAAGTATAGGTGGGAATCATATACGAGGCTACGGACGTGGCTTTGCAACGGTGGCTAGACACCACGTTTGGCGAAGACGGGGACCTCTTCGAGTTCTACGATCAGGACAATGACACGGACACCTTCTATGAGTGGAAGGAGTTATTTGATACGGTTGTTTGTGAGTCATTGTTCATAGTACAACGCATGAGCGTGATACTGATTACTCAAGTCAGTGCCAGACTTGAGGTAACTTTTCTACGGTTGCTGTGAAAAGAGGTTACAGTTCGTTATTCAGAAGGACCGTCAATCCGAAAACAAAATATGGTTCGTAATTTCGAATTAGATTCGTTAGTGCGCACCTTTACTTCATTTTCGGTTTAGGGAATCTCATTTCATTTTCAGAATTACAAAACATCGGAATAACGAACTTCAATATATTTTCGGATAAACAAACGAACCCGTTTCATTTTACTTCAGAAAACGAACCTTATTTCATTTTCGGATTAACAAAACTTTGGAATAACGAACCATGGGAATAACGCCACAAATGCTCCGATTAAACGACACCATATATTTATTTTCGAATTAACAAACATCTATAGGTATGGGAAATTTGTGTGTTTTAGAACAACAAGTCTTCTGAATAACGAACCTTAATTCAATAAATTTCAGATTAGCAAACCTGCGTAATGACGAACGTCACCGGTAAAGAGCACCTACGTGAAATGAGTCTCTCGACGTATCATCCGGAAATCGTTAGTTCACAGCCACCATACATTTTGTATGGAAGCATATAGGACTGGTACCTATACGTGACTGATGAAATATTATTGGAAAGAGAAAGACAAGGAAAGGATGTTAATCTTGTACAAGTTTTTAAAGTTGCCCCAGATTTTCCTAACGCTTTGATTTATATTACTACTGATAAAAGCAGTAACAACGATATACAGGACCATTACTTTGTTGGACATTATGCACGTTTTTGAGTCCTTTATAAGAGAAAATAACTTGACTTGAATCTAAATGACGAAAACCAAGATGTTTTCCATCATTCGTTAAAACTGCAACAGTAAGTGCCGCGAGCAGATTCTTGAAGTTAGACAACCCCGAAATAGCCGTTTTTATTCATGCAGGATAATAAAGTTTGCCATAACTCTGCTCTTCCCCAAACAGACACATTTTCTCCGACCGTGTTCACCTCAATGTCAATCATGATCTGCTATTCTTTCATCGCCTTCATCACCTACAGGTAACTTACCTCTTCACCTGACTTTCCAGAGCGATTTATGATTTATTTATCAGAATGTTGCTCAGTGATATTCAAAATTTTTTCTCTCACTATTTTGTCATCTTATAATCACCATAATGCAGATTGACATTATTTTAATTTTAAAGTGATGAGTACGATGAATTAAATGCAAGAAAATGAATTATCCTCAAGTTTATATTTCGATATTTTAATATAAAAGTCTACCTTAACCAAAAGTCCGTGTTTACCCACTACTAGTGTCTTCATGAGTTAAATAGACGATTCCAATAACCTTTGTCAATTCAATTTCATCTCGTTACAATGCATTGTCGTGTATCAGACTTTCATCAATCAAACTATTACGGTTATGTTTCATGTATTACACAGGAGAAACACAATATGCCTTTGGCGAGGGGATAGATCATTCTGCCCAAATGAGCACTTCAAGAATACATCACTTGTGGTAAGCGTTTTTGTTTTCTACTTGTTTCTGACCCACCTTATTTCAGCATTAACGGTGTGCTATGTATCACTGCAATTGTCAAGAGTACTACTAGTAGGACCTGCACTTGTTATACTGCTACAACTTATTACTGCTGTACGCTACTATTTCTGTTACCACTACTACAATATACCACTACTTTACTCTTATATACTCAAATTATGTCACTGCAACTTCTATCTTGACTGCTGCTGCAGCGACCTCTACGATAACTATTATCATTACTCTTCTTCTGGCTCGTAATACGCTACAATGTAATATTATTGTGATTATAATCATTATTGTTCATATAATAAGATGCATTCTTATCAATTCTTGTTTTCCCAACGCACTGATCATCCACACAATAATCTTCGGCAGTAATAAGGAGTTTCAGTTGTTACCTTCTGTACTATAAGCTTCAATTAGTTGCCTTTTGTTTTTGTTTGTTTGTTTGTTTGTTTGCTTTTTTGACAAAATTGTATGTCTATATCGCGCATGGTGTCGTCTGCGCTCATTATAAATATCATACATTGACATGATTGTGCTGCGTATTCACACTTTGTTAAGTTTCTCGATGTGGTGTACTCTTGTCTGATGTCACTACCTTTATCATTCTCTCGAGACAGGTAGCCAGCTTCAAATATTCCGGCTTCCACATAGGCTTCGTCTTATGGGGTAAGTGCAGCAGCTCGTCAAACGAGTCCATCACAGGTTACAGTATAGGTAGACAGTATTATATCGCAAAATCAGAGATAATATAATGATAATAATAATAATAATAATAATAATAATAATAATGATAATGATAATATATGTAATATATGTATTATATACACACACTTCAAAATGCAATATCACTGACATCGTATGCTAAGATAAGAATTGTAATAATGATGACATTAATAATATTTGTGATGATGATTATAAAGAAAGTATGGATACAACACATCCATGGCGCAAAACTCCCGAACCAGCCTCAAAGCCAGTTATATGCCAGTTAGAACATAATACATAATAAGTGGTTCATTTTCTATTTTAATTGTTTTCCCAGGTTTCATACTGATCCAGCTCGTCCTCTGGCTTCTCGTCTTCCTCTTCACCTACCTCCTCGTTCTCCCGCTCGTCAATGGAGAGTTGAACTGGGTTTGGGTCATCATCAAAAACCAGTGGTGAGTTTTGAATAGACAAGACTCGTAAAGTTACTGGCTATGCAACAACGACGCCAAAACAGTTATGTTGCCGTGTTTGACGCATGAGATCATGGCGTGGAGCGCACGTGTGTGTGAAATTTGTACACATTTGACTCAGTTTTGTGTGAGAACTCAAATAATCATATCCCAGTAGACCCTACTGCAAACGTTATGCGGCTATAGTAACGATAAAAACTACCCCAAAAAAAAAAAAAACCCAACAACACATGTCCTTAAAGAGCATTATCCTCGGAAGCTCGAAGCATCAGACCAGGACTCACATCCCTGATCAGACCTTATGATAAGCAGTGGAGTGTCCAGCATACTTCCATGATCGAAAGAAAATTCCCAATTTATCATGTCTTGGTCTAATCTTCTTCAGGTGTCCAGGCACACGGAGACATTCCATAAATGAGTTGCTCTGTGTGTGGAGAAACTGTATAACTATCAAGACTCTTACTTCAGCGGTTTGATTATATATTCTTTTACATTCTAATGTCGCAAGTACAGTTAGTAACCATCATGACTAACCTAGTCTTCAGTAACTCATCTTGCCCCTCGTAAAAACGTGATCTGTCGATACAGGTTGACTGTCGTCGTGTACCTGGTCATCTACTACGCTCAAGTTTTCTCGGCGAGATTCCTCTTCCTCCGAGAAAGGGGAAAGGAGCTCAGCATCAACAACAGGCAAGAATAACGACCCACTTCACTCCAATGTATAGTCACATAATATTGGTCTGTAAAAATTGGGTTTTGTGCTTGTGGTGGCTTTATGAATATATCCCCATCTTACTGACATAATTCTGTGAGCACTTTATTTCATCTATTCTGAATACATGTATTTCAAAACGAGTAGCCCGATCAGCACATACTGGCGGCCCCACCCAGTCCCAGCCCCCACAGAATTGTTCAATGCACCTTTCGACATGATAAAATTGTAATCATACGCAAAACCTGTGTGCGTCTTTAGATGGCCTTACATATTCTGCAGTTTGTCCTATATGTCACATAGCTGATACAATTTCTTTCCGCTATACAAGTGATCTTCGTAGCATATTACTGAGTTCCGGAAAATCCCCAAATTGACGACAAGATAATTTCACGCTTTCTTCTGATTCAGGCGACTCTTCCACGTTCAGGTGTATTTCTTTTTCTTCTTCAACGTGATTCTCGGTTTGGCCTCGTGTCTTCTTCGGATATTCAAATCGGTTTTGTTCGGATTGCTCCTCGTCGGTCGCATAGACCGGTGCCTGCTCATGAGGGGCTTCGAACTCTTCGATTCAGGTGATAATAAATTGTAACGCCATTAATGTGCATTATCCGTTTTAGTGCAAAAACATTGTTGGAATTAAAAGGAGAGATTATACCATGCAACACACCGGATGACGTTTAATGTTCCATGACATCACAGGCTCAGAAGGAGACGTTTTAAGAGTTTTTGATTTTTTTTTTTATGCCTTCTGGTTTTCATGTCATGGTGGCATGTATTGACATAATACGTGTAACGTCCTCTCGAAGAAATTACTTGGCATTCAAAGAAGATGTGCATTAGTGGTGATTTGTTGCTTCTAAGGTAGTGTTGATTCTTAGGGTCTGTTCGCAGAAGACGTAGCAGTGCTTGATATGGTCTTGCAAGTTCTATAGTATTAACAATCTTCGTTTATTCTTCTCATCGCGGTGGCAGGTTACAAGGCTTACCTGGGCTTCTTGCAGCTCGAGGTCGCCCACACTCACCCCGTGGTCATCACCTTCTGCCACTTCCTCCTCCAGACACAGAAGGAGAATAGGGACAAGCTGCTCGAATTCAGCGAAAAGGATGACGGTGAGTCTACTTCGTACAGTAAGGAATGATTAGGCACTCCGGGGAGCGTATCGTTGACGAAGTAACGTCATTAAAAGTATAGCACTCCTCATCAAAGAGGGCGCACATCACACATCTATGTGATTACATGTATTATTAAGACAAAATAATAACCATGCAGGGTGTATGCGTGCGTGTTTGTGCTTCGTTTGTACTTTGTTGTGAGGTTGAAGATGTAAATAAAAGGATCTATCGTAACATACTTTAAATCACTAATATTTTAATAAACAGTCCGACAGCAGTGTTCATATGAATGGAACATGTTTTACAACTCAAGTGATATGTGTTATATATATATATATATATATATATATATATATATATATATATATATATATACATATATGTAGGGCCTATATCGAATAATGAGAAAGTAAGACAACAATGAGGTTTTGATTGCCATCTGAAACCAATACTGGATACAGAATAATCGTAAGATTGTTTTTCGTTGGATGAAAATAAAGCTAGCAAATCAGGGTAGTATAGCTGGACCCGATGAGGGGAAAAAGCTCTGGTTACAAAATGATATATCCAGTGACCACTATATATGCTTAAAAGACAAGATGCGTTTAAGGCAGGAAAATTATGTTTCATAACCTTTCAAGGCTAATTATTGAGGTGTATAATCAGCGTCTTTTCTCTGTTGCAGTGGACATGTCGACTCGGCGAAGTCCCGATAAGAGAGCGCGAATTCGCTGGCATCTGGCTATGACCCTTCTTAAAAACAACCACCTGCTCTCTGACAGACTGGCCGCCATCTTGGACGCGAGACGCGAGGAACTGCGAAAACAAGTTAGAGAGGAGATGGAGAAGCAGGAAAAGGAGAGCATTGAAAGTGCCGTCGAGCCGCTGGACGATGTCGATGACGAAGGAGAAGATGGAGAAAGGAGCAACAAAGAAGGGAGTCCGGTGATGATGGTTAAGCCCGATTCAGGTCACAGTTCACGTGAGGTCAGCGATGACGATGACGAACGACCGGTAACCATGATAAAGAAGCAACCATCACCCCGTACTTGAGAATGATAGATATGATTTGAAAACACTATTAGATTATTATGAGCAAGTCTACGCATCAAATCAAATGCAAGGGAGGGGTATAATGAGCAATTTTGTTTAACCAAAATTATTTTGAATACTCCCTCCATCTTTGGAAATAGCAGCCCCTCTGGAAATAGATAATACTTGTCATCTGCTGGTGCCGGCCTTATCAGTTGAACAAAGGTTATCAAAAGTAGATCTCGTCATCACTCTAGCCAAGTCTGTTGTATGATTGAACCGTACCCCAACTTCGAAGCGATCTGAAATGTTTCTAGATTTCCTCTATCGTGTCTATGTCTTAAAAAATGGTAACGATCTTTAAGTGTCATGGAAATTGTCTGTTCGTGTAAATCTGATACGTGTACAGGCGTCGACATGTATTTTACACAACAATGAGTCTTGTTCTCTGCAGTGTTTTTGCTTTTGGTGCAAACGGATGCTACAACTGACAAGAGGCCAGTGCGATTTCTAAATAGATCAATAATCATAATTCAATTATTACCAACATTCAACATCCATAAGCAACAAGAACGCAATTTCAGTCACCTAATTCGTACACCTATTTTGTATTACATTTTATGACTTGTACTGCTGACAAACTGTTGCTTTTTGTTGGAGGGAAATAAAGTAATTAAATGGAACTGAATTGAAAACCTAACTAGCAACAAGATCAAAACCTTCAAATAACAATATTACACAGAACCGGTATTAATTCTTTATCATTATCATTTGCGCCCATGAACGTGCAGAATCCTGATACCACGACGATAGATCAACACTCGATAGCAAGCACCACTTACTTGATACTGGAAGACGATGGGAAAACGTCAGCTGGCAGTAAGCGTCCAACTCCAAAGGACCAACTTGACGGCGTTTCGCAGCCGAGTTCGATTCGATCGTCTACGTGCTGGACCGAGCAGAGCAGTATCGATGGTCAAAGTCAAGGTGTCCAGATGGCGATGGTCGATATGGTGACTGTAGACAGCAACGATGTGAAAGCAGACGGTGGTGACGTCATCATGGAGGACAATGGGGAAAACAATAGTCCACCATAGCCAAGAACAGATTGCAACACGATGAATCCTGAATGTGATTTGAGTTGTGCCGTTGGCGCAAAGGCAATGATGGCCCCGATGGCCAATTTTGACAAGCGTTAAAACTTCGGAAATCCGAAAGTACAAAACTGTTGTCATGCAACCCAAGCTGACCATTGCAAGGACATCATTAAACTTAATCAAAGGATAAAATGGGGAATTTTGATAGGACATTATGTCTGCAGATGTATGTTTGTTTCCACAAGACAATAAAAGTAGACGCACAAACCCGACAGAAAAGCCACAAAAGTGTGAAGCTTTTTAAGATACGAAGAAGGTGGAGTTGCTCAATGTTCTGGCGTATTCTTGTGTAATGAACCTTAGAAGTTGTTTAAAAAGATTTTTGTCTCTCTTCTCATGTAGGTTGAAAGTACACAATACAGGGGCGGATCCAGGAATTCCGTAAAGAGGGGGCGTGTTTACAAAATTAAAGGGGGGAGGGGCACGCACCCCTCCCCCATTATTTTCTTTTTATTTCTTTTGTTTCAACAAAAAATAAAGGGGGGGGGGGGGCGTGCGCCGGTTGCGGTCCTCCCTGGATCCGCCCCTGCAATAAATAGAATCATCATGGTACAATGTACTATACCATCACTTCGTTGTAAACACAACGCATTCTGTCAATTCGGCACATCGTGACATACCAAGGAGGTACACCTCTTTGGTCATACGAACAGAAATTGGTGAGGTGCTTTTAAGGCCACCGCACACTTCACACAACTGATCAACTTTGGATCCGAAATAAATCACAATAGCCGCAGAATAAACATGATTATTATATAATTTTATACCAGATCCAAAGTCGGTCAGTCATGCGACCGAAAGTCGTACAGTGTGCTGCGGCCTTTGAATAATGTCATAGACAGATTTGATTCAACGTGATTGTCTGTCGGACTGTTATGTTATATCGCATATCAGCGTAGATAAATCAGTGTGGGACCCAGGCAATATGCCAAAGATAATGCTTTGTAGAAGAGCTATATATACTCAAGCGCATGCACGACACTAGCTGGCGCTCAAATCATGCTCCTCACTTCATACATTGGGCAAATGTAGTTTCACGAAAGAAGTTTAGGGAACAATCGGGATTAAATCATTATCATGTATTGCAGTTTGAGTGGCTTTGTCTTGTTTTGTAACCTCCGCCGTGTCTTAATTTGCTTCGTTATGTTTTGTTTTGTTTAGCGTGAATGTCAAATGGAAAATGAATTGAACTAAAATCTTAACAACCATACTTTCTGTTTCAAAGGTATGGAACCATCTTTCTTAATATGGTACATGCACAGAATAATGGTCATTTCATCTGTTGGAATGCTTACTACACATTTATCAGTCAAAGTTTCGACGTTTTTGTTTTTGTTTTCCCATCTAAGATTTTGATGGAGCAACACCAATTGTTTTGTTATGCTTTAATGTCCATAGACAGTAAAATTCAGTCATGGCATGATATTAGTATATCGCTTCAATCTATCAACTAGACAGCGCGATAACATAGGGCTTGCTGAATCTTTAAACATGGCACTTCATGCGTTTCGTCAAATATTAGCCCCGCATATTCATACACTGTGAAACCAGCTTTTGCACCGCTGAAGCAGACATTCTGTACTTCGCGGCAAAAATCGATGTCTTTCCCTCCCGACAACATGTAGAGCGCCCTCTTGAGTTGAACCTGTTTCCTCGACGTGCCTTGGCCCACCAGGGTTTCAACGGGCGGGGCCCCTCACGCGTCACATCCTGCCTTGCATTTTTGGTCATGTCCCCTGTCATGTCTTTACTCCTTTTTTCCTTCATTTTTCCTCTTCCTCTTTCTCCTCCTGCTCATCTTCATCCTCCTCCTCATTGTCGTATTCTTTATAAATTTTCACATTCATTGTCACCCCGGCCTTTCAGCGTGGTCGTCATCACTGTCACCATCATCAGCGCCGCCACCACCGGCATGGCTAAGACAATGCTAAATCAACATGATGCAGTATATGTATATCTTACGTGAACAGAACCAAACAATAGTAATAAAATCGTCATTTTAAAATCGTCAATACTAGCCTTTTTGTCTGCTGTCCGCCACGCTCTAAATATTACACAGAAACAAGAAATAGTGTTTGTTATCGTCTATCTGCACAGTCAAGATGAGTGGCCTTCGCACACGCATGCAAATAATCAACATTTCGAAGTCCATGATTCGCCTTTTATAGAACTCATGAGGCACATCAGAATTGATATGTGACTATTTGTCATATATCATACGTCTCATAAACGTAAAGCCTGCTGCATCACAAGGCTGAATCACTTTATTGTATTTTCTTTCTATCCTATCTACTCTCCTTATGACTCGACTGAATCGAAATGTTTATAAAATTTGATATCAGGGGTAGATTTGAAGCCATTATGGCGTTCATCATTTCCCCCGTCTCGGATATCACTGTCTAGATAAAGATACTTTTAAGGGCATATCATCTTGCTGTCTCGCTCTGCCATAGAAAACTAAATTAATTACAGACCTAAATTGAAACAAAAAGTGTTTGAATTCACAAGAATCAATATCACGATGAAACAGTTTCTTTAGAATTGTAATCCTCGCATTCCAGAAGATTACAAGCGAAAGACTTGTATCGCAAGCAGAAGACATGAACGACTTGATTTTTTTCCTTCTTTCTATAAATATATTGAGCACACTTGGAGGAGACTCAAACATACTCGAGTAGTATGCTGATGCATACAAGCCAAAGTAATCACATTTTGCCAAACCCCTGAGGGCTGAGATACTTGGGAAGAACGAAAAGAAAGGAAAAAGAAAAACGAAGCAGAGGAAAAAAAAAGGATAAAGAGAAAAAGAGAAGGAGGAGGAGGAGGAGAAGTAGAAGAAGAAGGAGAAGAAGAAGAAGAAGACGAAAAGGGGATAGAATATAAAGCAACGATATAGTATGCTGTCTTGTCCGCGTCAGTGAATTGTTGTCGTTATATAACCGCTTGCATTAATTAGTGCAACAGACGTGTTTCGGGCGTAATTGGAATTAGCGGCCCAAGACGTCATCTCATCAATATTGAAAAGCCCACGTCACACAGATTTTCATTCTTTTTAGCAACTGAGGAAAATATTGACCAATTGGGAAGTGTTTTATGTTGGGTCATTTGGAAGGAATTTCTCCTTGAGTGACTGAAGCAGACGAAGTTTATCAGTTGATCATTCGAGAAATAAAAAAACAAAGGGAATTACTAAAATGACCAAATCGACCAATCAGTCCAGTATTGATTGATTGTTTGTGTTTGGTTGGTTTTATTTCTGCTTTTTTTTTTCAAATCAGACATAATAGAAGTATGGGAATGCATATATATTAGTTGATGCATGAGGCTTAGCATTCTATACTATTACAAAATAATTCAAAAGGAGATCGTAAAGATAACAATTGTAAATAAGCTATGTAATGATTGAATATTCATTCAAAATATGTTATGTCATCACCATAACCAAAATTTAGGAGGAAAATAAGGAAAAAGCGGGTAATTTGAGGTAATGACTTTGGGAATCACGTATTTGTGGTAACTGTATGAAAAGAAAAGAAAAGAAAAGAAAAGAAAAGCAGCAGACCGCGATCATAAGCAGCTGCTTGACATTGATCGAGGCCTTAGGGTAATATTCGAAATTAAGTTTGGGTTACATAACTATAACAGGCGTGTCTACAAAATAGAATCTTATAATCAACTACAAAGTATTGTTATAATTGTTTAGTATGGTTTATCGATATGTAAACGAAGGATCGACAAATAATGGACGTCGTGAATATTGTGTTCTTGCACGAACTTTGGAAATGCATGCAACTACACCTCTTGCTGACTCAAATATTCAGAGCGCATCCTCTCTAGAACGTTCATAGTATTAAAGGGTAACCCGCAATGGATGACTACTGATCAAAGATAAAAACATGCACTCATTGCTTCATAACTTGCATTCTTGTTTCAAAACTGTTGAAACAAGCCCAATAACGATTAAATAAGATTGTTGGCTAAAACTGTATTATTTTCATCATGGATTTTGCGATGCTTTTGTTGGCCTATTTTTTTTTTCTCATCAGAGCGTTACATCATAACCAGATAAGTATGTAAAAAAGAATGTGCATAATTCTTCGTTGTTATGACACCTTGCAGAATGATGGATTTGAATTATGGATTCGCCTATTTCCTGTCGTGGCCAAACAGCTTCAAATTCTTCAACTTGTCGAAATTTATTTATCATAAACCATCCTTGAATTTCGAGACCAAATAGAAGAAAGTAAACTATATGAAATGAAAGTGGTGACTATTCATATTGATATGAAAATATGGAGGATTATGATAATACAAGCATCATCTTTTGCACATTTAAGGAGGGTATTATTCCCCTGTTGCCCCTGCTCCCCCCCCCCTCCCCCTCCTCGTTCCTCCCGACCGTTCCCACCCTTCCACGATCTCGACATCCGTGCCCTTCATCTGCATGAAAAGCTTCATGTTGGCGGTGGAATATTGCTGGAGCGGCGAGTGGAGACGGGTTTCGCCCGGAGGGCTTCCCATACGCTGGCAACGGCTAATGATGTATGCAAGACGAAATGCCCATCTTCCACAAGACATATTATGAGATTTACAAGAGCAGGTGGTACGAAAGGGTCATTTTGTAAGTTCAAAATTTTGGGGCCGGAAATATCAAGTAATTAAGTTGGTACGGTCTCTTTCTGTCTATTTATTTATCTATCTATCAAGTATTCATTTATTTATCTATCTATTCATTTATCTATCTTAATGTATCTATCTACCTATCTATCCATTTATCTATCTATCTACCTATCTATCTATTTATCTATCTATCTATCTACTCAGTCATCTATCTATCTATCAATCTTTCTATCTCTGTGTAATTGAGAAATACATTTCATTTACATGAAGGGACATTCATTACCATTTCATAATGTTCATTTTGTTCGTTACGTGTCTTGTTTGTTTGTAGTTGTTATTTTTTTCTTTATTTTTTCTTTATTTTATTTCTTTATTTTTTTATTTATTTATTTATTTATTTTTTTTTTTTTTGGGGGGGGGGGAGTATTCTGCTATTGAGAGCTGATAGCAATGCCATCAACTGTTGATTTTTTTTTCTTACTTCTGATGACTCATTACTATACCTTCATTGACTACCAGCTAGTGTCGATTTTGTCTGATTACCTTTAAAATTTAATGACCTTAAATGCCTCACATGCAGGTACCTTGACAATGAGTCAGACTGCATTTATCAAGAGAACGGACCAGAAAAGCAGAACCATCTATCCCATCCCAAACAGAGTTCATGCCTGCATTTTTTTCATGGTCATTTACCATGCACCATCATCATTAAACGTTTCTGGATCAATTATACAGACAGAACAATCTGCCACAAACACATGCACACCACTGAAACCTGACTGATGAGGGAATCACACGCATACCATTATCCGGTGACATGCAGGGCCCTGGGCCACCAAAAACTGATGTCAAGCCACCAAATTTCCAAAAAAGGCTATCTTTTGGTGGCCCCATCGGGCACTTGGGATTCAAAATGGATTGTTATGTTTCTGTTTATTTTTGGCCACATTTCTTTTTCAGGCCACCAAAATTTTAGATTTAAAGAATTAAGTAGCCCGAATGAGCCACCAGAGGAAAAAACAAAAAACAACAAGCCCTAATGTATGTATATATGCACTTGTATGTATGTATGTACAGTGTATTGGTATCTATATCTCTATCTTTATCACGTCATCGTATTTAAGCATATATAAAAAAAATAAATATACATTCAAGGCCACAAAAAGAAAAAGTTAATGTTGAACGTTGTGTGTGTGTATAAAAGAGCATGTAATTTTAAGAAGGATTCAACGTTTATTTGATGAAAATTGGTTTTCAAATGGCTGAGATATCCCAAAATGCGCTAATAATAAAAGGCGACATGCCACAACTTTATTAGGATCTCTTTGTTTCACCTTGTTTTTGGATATCTCAGCCATTTCAAAACCGATTTTCATCGAATAAACTGTTGATACCCCTTAGAACTGCATGCTCTTTGACATCTCACAGAGTGGTTTCTGAATATCTCGCAAAATGTTAAAAGCTAAATCCTCACCTTGACCAGAACTGTACACACCCTTTAATGCTCCCAACAAATAGAAATTGTATGGTCATTTTGCCTCTGATGAAGATTCTGCTAGGATCAAAAGCTCAGGCCCCTTTTTGGCTCCAATTTTCTCTATTGGCTTGCCACTATTGGAGAAGCAATTTTCACCATTTTTTTTTTTTTTGCAACAAATAGAAACTAGTAGTGACATAAGTGAATGACATGAATTTTTGTACTTACTTATTCTACACGAAATACTGCCATCTGTCAGTAATAATAGAAATACAAAAAGACGAATCACAGGAATGAGAAAACCAAAATATCGCTGACGATCAACATGTATATGTACAAATCTTTATTCATGTAATTTCCAATGGACAATGCAAGTACAATGCTGAAAAACATGAGGCAGTACACATGAACTGATACATATCACTGAAAAGATGAAGTGGGTATAGTTGTCTTTTTTTTTTGTCAACCACAGGTTGTCTCTACGCTGCCACAAACAGGTCTAAAACTTCTTTGAGATCTACGCACACACAGATTTGAATAAGTCTTCTGCAGCTCTGAAGAGCAAAAGTTTACTGTTGCATATGAGGCATCTAAATGTTTGAACACAAGAAATGAGAGGCACATTGATAATATGACAATTGATGATAGAGCAAAGAAATCTTTATGGCAATCGAGTGTTAGATGCTCTCTAAAAAGTTTCTTTGTTTCAAATTATGACAAAAAATAATGAGAAAATATAAGCACCAATACGCAAAACAAATCAATCATCAAGCAAATATATACAAAGACACAGCATGTCCAGCTTGAAAATACTTTGAAGAGGAAAAAAACAACAACCATGAAAGCATTTTTTTTCTTTCATAATCTTTTGACACTTGATAAAAATTGGAATAGAATATCTTCTGCTCCTCCATAAGAGTGATTAATAAAATATACTCTCTACTGTAATAAATGCATTCTGATGCTAAGACACTACAGCTATACAATCATGATATGCGCAAAGAGATAATCTCTATCTACAGTCTGTACTATGATGGGATAAAATGGTAAACTGATACATTTATGGGCTCACACAATATTCAACATACGAGACAATACACATTAGAAAGGAGAGTGTGTGTACTGAAAAAGAAACAAATCTGTGCTCGCTCAGATTACAAGGTTGCTTCTCCTCTGCACAATGCTGTGGATTTTCACAAAAGGTGATTTACTGCCCTCTGCATCTTCTGCTGCCCCTACAACAAGCACAGAATATCAGTCACAATCTGCAGGTAAAGTGTACCACAAAGAAGATTCCATGTACACTGATGTATTAAACAAGTCTTTCTGATTTTTCTTTTTCAAACCAGTATGTTATAACAGTCAAACCTGTTTTTAGTGATTACTTGTCTACAAAGACCACATATACCACAGAGTGCTCATTTGTTTTCCTTCAATGCATATAACAGGGGAATGAAACCAAAATGTCATTTGTGTGATTTGAGTGAATTCAGAAGAGAGCATATCAATGAAGTTTGAAAAAAAAAATTGACAATCAGTTCAAAAGCTATTAGTTTTTAAAATTTTGGTACAGCTATCACTGGATGAGAAGACTACAACAAATTCATGATGCCACGGCGGGACAATGACATAAAGAAATTTAAAGAGATTTCAACATTATTATATTTCAATTTTTCTAGCATAATGAAAGAGCACTTGGCTTACTTCAACGAGAAGATCAGGGGAATAATATTACCCTTGACACTGTTAGTAACATGGAGAAGGAATGTGTACTTTTCATTAATATGAAATTTTGTGGAATTTTCTTTCTACAGTTTCTTTATATTGTTGTCCATGTGTGACACCACAAATTGTTGTTGTCTTCTTAACCCAGTGACTGCTGTACTGAAACTTCGAACAGATTGTCTGATTTTCCTGAAATTTCACTGATGTGTTCCACTACTATTTGAGCATTTATGCAATGTACATACATATTGACATTTCATCCCCTTTAAATGCAAATAAACCTTTTTGCAAAGACCACCTGCACAGATGGAATACTTTTACTGTAGCCTTCCTGTGGTCTTGGTCAATGGGTCTCAGTGTATATTTACATGTGCGTGCAATGCATAGTAATCACCTAGATGAAAACTGTCTCATGTGGCATGAAGAAAATCTGAAGGAAGTCTAACAGTACTGAATTTCTTTACACCCTAGAATGCTTCACCTAAACAAACCCTTTCTCACTTTAACCTCACTATAAGCATGCCCACATGCATCTACAATCTATCACTGAAAACATACCTTTCCTTCACACAAGGAACATACAAATTTGTTAACATGATCACATACCACAATATATGTAGGTGAGGTGGTTTTGGGTGGTGGGTATACAATCAATGATCTCAATCTACTCAAATCAACAGTAAAATTAAATAGAAAACCACAAATAATGCTTTGCATTCATACATGTTTTACAGTCACCAAGTATTCACTATGGTAGCAATATGAGTTAATCTCATATCTTTTTCACCCTTCCATTCTTATTGTGATGTAAAAGAAATACCAGACTTTTTGAGGTAAAACAAGTTGTCTGACTATAATATCCAACATACATGTACTTTGAACACAAATACCTCCCTGGAAATTACAGTTCAGGAAAGATTGATTTGCTTGGACACAAGATGTGAAACATATTGAATTTTGTACAGATGTAAGGGAACTCTTTCACTTTTTTCTTCTGTAACATGTCTCTATGAGAACACAATTAGAGGCCCAAGACCTATGCCATAGTTTGACGAGTGCAGCTAAAAGATGGATGAATGATGGCGACTTGGGATCGACAAAAATCAACGATACAGCAGGACTTCTCCCTAGAGCAATCAGCATTCATAATTTCTCCTTCCCCCAAAAATCAAACCTTAATTTCATTTTACATATCACAAGGGGGGGGGGGGGCGGCGAACAGAGCATCGTAACTTTGTCCGATCACATGTTTACATGCTAAACAGACACACGCTGAGCAAATCGTGCCGAAATACCACTCCTGTTTGTACATTTCACAGCCCCGGCTTGTCAGTATTGATTAGGATGTCAACACCGGCATGCGCGAATCCGCACTTGTTAGTTTGGGCTGATCTGCCTGCAGATATGTGCGGCATTTTCCAATGCAAATGGAAGTGCAGCATTGACTGAATTTTGTTTGATTTATACATTCCTGCGAGCATACGTGGGGGAATATGCACAAGTTAGATGCAGGCAAGGATTATAGAAGGGCAATATGAGTGATTGGAATGTCTGATGTGGTTAGAAACACCTCATGATCCCCGACAGGTACAGATCTATCACGCTTTAAAGTTGTCCGAGACCATCTTTCAGGGAGTTCTTTCTCTTTTCAACAAGGAAACCGTTGCTTACCATTGCTCTGTAATATTCTGCTATACAGTAAGGATAGAAATGCAACAGGATTACCAGTAGAAATGCAGCATTTCATTATTGGCCTTCAAAGTTTGTTCATAAGTATCTGATCAACAAAATATAAATGTAATTACCAGGCATTAAAGTTTCTAGACAGTTCTGTCAGAAAGTTTTTTTGTTAAAAGGCAAGTTCACCTCCCTGGAGAAAAAAAAAACAAGAAGAAGAGAAAATATGCAGCACACAGAAGGGCTTTTACATAAAATCACACCAAACTATCAAAAGATGATGACACTTTGTAATTCGTACAGATATCAATGCTCTATTCCTCTTAAATATCCTAACATCATCTTCATGGAAAAGAGGTTTGGAAACATGATAGACATCAGTCAAGATTAATTCAGTCCCGAAGTGGGTCACATTTATGTTAAAACATGATAACTATATGCCCTTCTGTCACTCACACATCTAACATATAAAGCCTAAAGTCATTTGTCCATATTGCTGTGGAGATGGGCCACCTGTTACCTAGATGACCGACATTCATCATTGACTAATTACAAACCACTGCCTACTTCACAGTATACCCTGTCAGTGTATCTTGGATTTATTGCAGTGGTTGGCAGCAAAACACAGAACTAGGTGAAACAGTTCAGCAAGAAAAATCATTACCCGGTATTACAAGATTAGATGAATGAGGTGGTATAAACAATGGCACCAAATAACCATTAGAGGATCTTTTTCTGCAGCATAAAGTCAAATGATGGACATATTCAAGATATCTTCATTATCTCACTCATGGATTGTCTTGGGATGAAACATCAATCACATGGCATAATTTGGTGTTTTGTTCTTGTGACCTCACATAAAATGTAGAGGACATATTGGTAATGCCACAAAAATTTCCTTCTGAACAATATTTTCTTTTGTCATAAGTTTGAGTCTGTGTTTCGACAGCTGCTTTTGTCTCATACCAAAATAGAAATAGAGTAATCTGTCACTGCTTTTTGAAAAAGTTAAACAGGTTTAGAAAAAAGACCTGCATTCACATTGTTTGCTTTATTTCCTGAGACCTTAGACACAATGTTATTTCACCCCGAAACTTGATCAGTATACATTTGGCCATGGCTTAATCTACTAAAAACTGTTGTAAGTAAGCTGCATTCGATGCAATTGCATTCGATTCCCTTGGATGATTGTAGATTGGCTTTTTCCGAACACAGTCATGATTCTGGTGTACATAGTAAATACAAAGAGGATATTCTATTAGAGTGCTGCTAGCATCTATTTACAGCATCACTTTGATGAAGACTCTATAGCTGCAATGTGTGTATACAGTCATAGCCAGCTTCCCTACTGTCTAGACAGCATGATATGATCAACACACACACACACACAAACACGTACGAGTAAAATAAATGCAATGCATTTATTTTACAAATCAATCAGCTTTGGGTATAAAATGAGTAACGGTAGTCGTGGAAGCATGCAAGTGGGGAAAAAAATTGACACATCAAAAAATGAGTTTAAAGGCATAATTTACCATTTGCAGATGAAAGCATTGGTGCTTTAAAATAGTTCTAAAATGTGAGTTAGGGATAGAAACAACCACTGTCGAAATTTGAATCCGTATAATCGATGTTAAGTGTTGTTAAATACACAAAATGTGAACAATAGTTATAATAAAAATGTTTCCAGACTAAACCGTATACAGTTACGGTTTATTGAGAAAAACCCTTATATCTCCTTATATTTTAGGTTTTATTGCAAATATTTCATATGGTAGGATGTTTTATGATACAACAGACCTACACATATGCATCAAATGTGATATCTGGAACATTTTTGAAATCACTGCTCCCAAAGGTAAACTGGACCTTTAAAAAATGCAGAACTTGTTCTATCTACAAGCGCGAAGAATGGAATTGGAGGCAAAATTAAGAATACATGAGAATCATTGCTACTGTGGCTTCCCATGTTCAAAATATTGGTATGAGCATTGAATTATGTATATATAGTCCAAAACAGCCACAGTGCTGGACAATATACACTAACCCAAGAGCTGACTGAAACATAAGTTTGAGATGAAATATGAAATACCGACTGACATTTTCTTGGTTTATGTCAGTTCGTAGATTAAAAGAAATGTACTTAAATTTCAACAAAGTCTGGCTAAGGCAAACTACAACAAATGGCTTCAAAACAAACTTTTCAGAAAGGAAAAAATGATGCTCTGCTAGCTCTGTTGTTCCTATTTCACAACGTGATGTAGCTCTACAATCAAAGTGATATATTTTGACTACATATGATTACTATCATTACTACCTTTAAAAGGCCTTAACTGGGTATATGGCAAACATTTCTAAAGGCAAAGGAATACAAAGACAATACCCTGACATGAAAATGATTTGTACACTATTTTAAGATATGACGATTCTGAGGTCTCTTGAGTTCTGGAAATATATGAAATGATTTCTATGCATACCAGTAGTAGTAGTGGTAGTAGTAGTAGTAGTGTGTAAGCTGTTATTTTCGTAAGGGTTTAATTTTCGCGAATCACAGTTGGACCACAAATTTAACAACACACAAAAATGTCACCATGAGCTAAGGTATTAGTGCGCTCATGAAGGTCTCCATGTCAATTCCCAAAAAACAACATCTTGTGAAAATGTCTGTGACCCCCTCATTCGCGAAAATATCTGCATGCAAAAATAAAAGCATATACAGTAGTATTAGTAGTAGTAGTAACACTTCATTATCAGATATACCTCAACTAGTGGCTGTATCTATGACCAGTTCTATCTCCATGATTTTGAAAGCGCTTCAAGTCATTGTTCATTTCAACGAGGTAAAGTTTAGTAGTGTCATGTTGAGAATTCAATGATGTTTTCTGAAGAAGCATATAGGCTACTCAGGCAGCGAAAAAATTAAAATGTGGTCTTTTCTGACATGCTGGACCATCATTGGAAGTCGCTCATCACCTACCCCAACATTGCTTCAAAAAGTCAAAACAGAAAACCCATCTCAGAGATCATTCTTATCTGAAACTCTGTCCGTCTTGTTAAAATTCCTTTTTATTTAATTTTTTTTTTTGGGGGGGGGGAGGGGGAGGGGGAGGGCTCAATATAGGGCCTACATGTTTCATAGTGAAAATGCCAGGTGTTGGTCATGTGACTCTCCTCAAGTGCAAATAAAATGGTTACTTTCATCTAAAATTTGCACCTGGTTTGGAGATTTTCCACGTCCCATCAAAGAGCAGCAACATGTTGCGTGTGTCCACTACATGCCAAACAACCTCGCAAGTTGCTACGATGGTTATAACAAACATCCACAGGTCTTCGCAGACTTTTCTGCTAAGTGAGAACAGTACATCTACAAACCATGTTGTTGTTGTTTTTTTTCCAAATTGAGTTTTTACTAGTAAATGAGCCTGAATTTCAAAAAAACACAAATCTCACTTATCTACCGAATCCTTCCCAATGCTCTTTATTTCTTTCTTTATACTTCTAGCAAGCAACATGAAATGAATTATGCCCTCATCTGCACATCTTTGATTTGATCAGTTAGATGGCAGAGTGCAGAAAGAGAGAGAGAAGGGGGTGAAATAATGACCTAGTCTGCTCTAGAAGACCTGGTTATTTTATAGATTCTGGCATGATAGGACCGACTGGCACAAATGGGGATGAATACAAGACTAGAGGATGGTCTGCAGAGGTCATCATCGGATACTCGTCAGCGAAGGTGACAGATTGGGATGCGAAGTGCATTACCAGGTAGGAGCATCGTCTTTATTTTTACGCCAACGCTGAACGACCCTGAATCTCGACGGTGAGTTGTTGCGGCCTCATCCGCAACCCCAAATAGATGATGCACGTGCCAGATGAACGCTACCTCCGAGGCTTTACCAATTTGCGATGAAATCTACTTAAACCCCGGGCTCATTCCGTTTCACCTTGGCCTAATCACCTTCCATCATGATGGCTAACAGTGCTCGTATTAGTACTCATCCTTCCTTGTCCGTTTGATCTAAAGGCAGCAAAATATCATTTCACTTTAAGATTAGTTTGAGCAAGGGTATGAACTTTGTCCCGTCTTCATTGTTTATGATTCATCCTCTGGCACGCATGAATATTTCAGGCTCGGAGACTAGGCCATTCATTATTTCTATCCCCATGGTTCTCGCAAATAAGAGTGCCTGCAATTCGCACAGGTGCCAGCGCATGTATCCCAAATTCATTATTTTCATTTGATGCGCCATCTGGATGGTTTGCGGCCTTTGAGAGAAAAAGAGGGGAGGGACTGGGGCTTGACATCGTTGTTATTGTTGCTGATAGATAAAGAAAATGAGCTCACATGAGTATCAGTGTCCACAGTTACCTGTCACTGTCTACAGTTACAATAATAAGTATATGTGAAGGTTTTTTTGGTTGGTCCCCAGCAGAATGACACATGCAAATGCACATCGATACTTTCGGCATTTGCGGGGGTCTGCGACAGCTGCATCTCTTTCTAGGGCATTGTCATCGCATCTACATCCTGGTCAAATGAACTAGGATTCGAAACACTCACAAGTGCTTTAATGGGAGGGGAGCATGCGCCGACCCTCGAGAAAGACCGGCCAATAGGAAGGGGAAAACAGGTGATCAATATACGGCCAAACAGCCACAATTCGGCAACCAACTCATCTCTACATAGCAGGATGCATAGCAACGTCGTTAGTATCTTCTCAGCCAGATTCCTACATTGCTCTAGAATTCAGCTGTACTTCTAGAACTCTTCAGGTTTTGGATTTTTTTCCCCGTTCTCCGTGCTCTCTTTCTTCTTCCAATATTTGTCTGACGTGAAGAGTCTCTCGCACTTCTCCGCTTCCTCGTCCACCGTCGATGCATGCAGTATACTTCACCTCCGTGACGTGGATAGGTGATGTATTTCTTGCATCGATTCGAGCAGACACCATCTGGGGAGAAATGCGATTATGAGAACTTGCCTCTACTCGGGAGGCAGAGAATACTGCTGTAGTTGCCTTGAAATCTGGTTGTGCAGGGGGCAGGGAGGAGGGGGTGGGGGAGGAGAGGAAGGGGTGTCTCAGGAAGAGGAGGGGAGAAGAGAGGAAAGAGTGCAGTGGTGGATGGCAGAAGGAAAGATGCATCATTATATCAATTGGTTGCATAAATGATGCATAGCACTGCCGAGCTGGGGTGGCAACGGATGATATTGCTCCGGGAGGCTTGTGCACACATCCCGCATCTCTCCTTCCCCCTCTCCCCTCATGCTCATCCCCACCCCTCCGTCAGATTGACTCTGTTCTCATTTTCCCCTACTGTCGTTCTAAACCTAGGAGATGTGGGAATACCCTCTCTGTCCCAGTTCATTGCTACATCTTCTGCGTCACTCCCTGTTGAGGCAGTCTCGTCCACATTGTCATCAAAGGGTGCTTACTATCATCCACAATCTGTATCATCTCAGCCAGTATTGCTTGTCTCTTGATAAGCATCAAAATTCCAGGAAGTTCTTCTTACAATGATAACATGTAATATGCAAATGTGTTTGTGTGTGTGTGTGTGTGTGTGGATAACAGAATCATACAAGGGCTGTCTGAGGCCATGAAAGAACTCATACAGCCTCATGATCATTTCAGCAACATACATTTGTCCCTGGTTGTTTCCATAGCACTGGTATCCTCATTTGCATAGATGCTGACACTTCGGGAAACACAGCAATGAGATAGTCTTACTTTTTATCTACTTTCTTGAAAACATGATACATTTTTTTTATGATGACGCAGTCCTGCAGTGTGCTATGCCTCATACTGAGTCGTTCATGAGCTGGCAAGGAAATGTCTGCACTCTTCAGAAACACAAGATTGAAGTAACATTACATTTTATGACAAATATATTTCTGTGCTTTAGTGCTCTTGTCAATGGGGGCATCAGTCATCTCCCAACACATACAACGTCAAGTGATATAGCAGTTATTCCACTTCAATAAAAATCGCATAACCATTTGGAATGAAAAAAGAGAGATTGAGGGGTGAAAATAGGATTGCAGATAACTCTTAGGTGCTGCCTTGTGCATTGGAAAAAATCAATTTGCCAGTGAAGCACTTTCATATTAAAACGTATATATAGGGCTAGCCGCGGTGAATCGGTCGGAAATGAAATTGGCAGAGATAAAAGGAGACGAGTATACCACGGTGAGAGATTGGAAAAGGAGGAGGTATGATCTCACCTCGCCATGAATTCACCCAATCTCCCCGCCAAAGCTCTCCCGCAATGTCACTGGATGCCTGACTTGTGCACCGATCTGTCATTGCAGAGCAACGCGATCTGTGCCCGGCATTCCACGCCCAGACTGGATCAATTAAACGGCAATGGCTGTATTTTTGTTTGGCATAATCAGGCCAAATTAGATTGCCAATTTTCAAAGTCTGTTCGAGTTTCAATCCGGCTTTAATGCCCCCTCAAGCAGACTCGCAAGATGGCGTCCAGTCCGACCACAACACCACACTAATTTGGTTCAAGGGCTTGTTTTCCCAGCTTCAATTGGGCATGACTAACATTGTATAGAAAGACAAGACAGCTACTAACTCCAATCGGGATCATCAACAGTGACACCATTAGGAAATATTGAACCCCAGTTCAGTCAGAATGAAAATTAAGCAGCTAACAATACAGCTGATCATCCTCTTTTCAAACATCTACAATAAACCCTCCTACCTGCTACCTGTTCGTACAAATTGGTTCAGTTCAGTCGTTGCTGAAATTCAAGATGTCTTTCAGATATCATTCCAGCCAAGGGACAGGGCAGATGCGCTACTAAGAAGATTAAAACTTTGCATTTTTCGTACTCACTTCCTGAATCATGCTCTTGGTGCACCTGTTAGAGGCAGGTGAGCACGTGCCTGGACGAGTCGTTAAATGGAGAACATAAGCTCACTAATGTCAGGATTCTGGGTATGCCATTTCCATTTGCAGTTGCACTGGGCAAGCGCTTGCTGTATTCATCTTCATCAGTGATCATGCGTGCTGTGAATGTCAAACCATTCTTGTCCATCCAGGAGTAAGTTTCTCTGCAAGATGGAGTACGGAGTAATTCTGCCATAAATCTGCATCAAGATCGCTAATTTCTGACACCTGCTTTAACAACGTGACAAATCAAAGATGCTATAAACACTGTCTCAGCACATTGATATCCTACCATGACTGACTGCACTCTCTTGTGCTTTGAAATCCTACCCTTGGAGATATTTCCCATTGTTAAGTCTTGTACATTACAGCAAAAATCAATAGATTCATACTCACCCCCCCCCCCTCTATTCTTTCAGCTTATAAAACACCCCAACCAAGCAAACAAACCCAAATTATCAAAAAGGTCAAATAGACAATAAGCTTTTCTATCATTGCGATTTCCCCACCCCCACTCTGCCACATTACCATTTGCCTACAAAAAACCTCAACTTTTTGTTTTTAGGCAAAAGAATTATAGGAAAGAAAGGTTTTATAACGAAGTAGCTGCAGAGCAAACAAGCTACTTACTGAGTGTGATATACAACACTTCTGACAGTTTGCGGCAGACTTCAATAATAGTCATCGTCTGCTGCAATTTCAGGACACCCTGATCTGTTCCTTCTCTCATCCATTCCCTCCACTTTCGACTTTGAAATATATAGATATATGACCCGTTCTTCCAGCTCACACTGGCCAGTCCGTCTGACGAGCTACTAACATCTCAAATTCAATTTCGCTCCACCACTCCGTGCATCCTGTGTGTGAAGCCGGCCCGTGGCTTTATGACGATTGAGGCCCTCTGGCTCAATCCACTGTACTTCTTCAAAGCTCCTTCTCCTCTTCATTTAAGTTTTTTTTTCCCCTCCCGATGCTGTGAATCTTTCCTTTCCTCCTAACCCCCCATCTTCCCCCCCCCCCACTCCCTCCCTCCAAACGAGCCTCCGATCCTTTTTTTTTTTTGTCCCCTACTTTTTCGCTCTTCTTTGGGCCGAGGTGGCTGTGGGCAAATTTGAGATTTAGTGGTTTTTTTGAAAGAGAGAAAGAGAGGGGATACCTGACTCCGTCACACAGCTGGGATGAAATTTCCTCGCCAACAGTCCACGCTTAAGGTGACTACATCGGAATCACTGCACCCTCACATAATGCTGCCAACATTATGATAATGGATCTGGAGCTTTTCCTGCTTTTTAACTCGCAAGTAAACATAGCTGCCACGACATTGTCTCCGGCCATAACCATGTTCAGAACATGACATCCATAGTGAACATGAGAAGACAAGATAAAAGCAACAGATCATGTTGTTCAGCTTACATGAGTCTGGAAGTAGAGGTACACAAAATGAATTACTCATTCTCTAGTCTCAAGTGACTGAAACAAAAGCTCCTGTGTCTAACATGTAGGTAGCATACTGGTAGTATCTCTCTTGTGGTTCAAAGAAAATGCTCTTTGAATGTTTCCATTTTCTTGATCTAAACATCATTTCACACTATGACTTTGAGAGGTTATATGGAATTTGTTCCTTCAGAGCTATCTCATAATAAAGTCTGCTCCAATAATGACCTAAATTATATAGCCATAGTAAAGTGAATATTCTGAATGTGGTAGTCATGGTTACATAGAGGATGAAAGAGGCAGGAGGGGAAGGAGGAAGAAAAAAGAGACACAGACAGGGAAAGGCAGAAAGTAAAAGAGGGAGAGTGAAATGTTTCACTCGTTACGACCAGCTGCACATGGGAGCATTCAGCACTACACGCTTTCTCCCTGCGAACAATAATAGCCCACTGTAAACGAACCTTGCTCACCTTTGCCAGTTCAAACTCGGAGCACAGAGCCTAGCTACCCCAATCTCTCTTCCCTTTCTCTCCCTCGTTTTCTCCCCCTCTCTCTCTCTCTCTGAATTTGGCTTTAGATGCTAGTCAGAGGCGTTGCAGTATAAAATTGGTTGAGTGCAGTCTGGCTCGACGCTCAGCACTCAAGATCCATTCGTGAGGGTTTGAAGTATCGCCAAGATTTTCCTTGTGGAGTGGAGCCGCTTGAATTACGACCCACAAAAAAACCCAAAGCAGCCAATGCATTTCTCATTAGTCTTCACTTGACTTATCCATTCAGACATTCAATTGCCATGATTTCTGGTACTCAGCATGCTCTGTATCTCTCTCGTTTTTTTACCATTCATCCTCTACTAATCTGCATCCCTAGATGCAGTTGCCATGGCAACGGGCGCACATCTTTTAAAGCATATATTATGGGAGTGCTGCGCACTGGATTACCTGCTGAAAGACAGCACTACATCCCCCCTTGGGACTCTCCCAACCTCGTCATCCCCTCTTTTTTTATTTTCTACAATCCATTATCAGGAGTTATCATCAATGTCTCGGCACATTTTCATCAGCGAGCTTGATGATGGGGTAGCGTGGGCAAAGTGCACCCCTGCAAGCAAAATCCATTCATTCCGACTTCCCCCTCGCACCCTGTCTACCCCACTCTCCATCTCCCTGCAAAACGACAACAGCACAGAAATATAATAGTATTTTTTTTTTGTCTGTTGCAAAAGGGACACGAGAGAAGATGACAAGGCAAAGAAAAATTTTCTGCATAAGATTATGCCTTCCTTTTTTTTTTTATCCCTTGTGTGCTCGGGTGACATCCATGTAATGTGGAGAATGAAAGGGAAAAAAAGAAAGAAGTCTGGGTTATGCCGATGAGAGATTATTTGAGATGAGAGGCACGAATGTCGGCTCCAATACTGGCTGCCCTAGATAAATCTGAAATATGCCCTTCCCACACCTGTGTGTGTGTGTGTGTGTGTGTGTGTGTGGGTGTGTGTCACTGCATCATGCTGTACGGGAGTCTTATAGCCATCATGCCCCTGACCCCCTCATAAACCAGCCTAGTTATGTGCGGCTTGCGAAGAAAAAAGGACTTTCACCCTCAACCCCCTCCTCCCCCTCCCCCCCCCCCCTTCATGACAAGCCTCCCTACCACAACAACTCTAATATAGACAGTGGTCTTCAAACCGATATTTTCATATTTCATGTACATACTGAGCAAGGATGGCTGAAAGTACTTTGTGGCACATCGTTCCTTATGTGCGAGAATTCGCTGACAAGACAATGATGCCAATCTGTCACCCGATATACCACCCAATCCCTCTCTTTTGTTGATATGCACATAGAAATGTTTTTATAAATAAAATAATGATTAATCTATGAACCTGACTTGAGTTCTTCACGAAGATTGCTCTCTTGTTGAGTAAAATACGATCCAAGGAAGAGGTTTCATCGCTGGTTGGTCCTAAAAAGTAGGATGAAGTACACCCCCGAGTATATACTCGTATAATATGATGCTGTGAATCAGAAATTCTGCATAGAATATGTCAGTTCATACCTCCAACATAGGGAAGAGTGTGGCACAGCTGAAAATTTAAAGAGCTTGGGGTGCAAACCTCTAATTTGAGAAAGTAGCGAGCCGCAAGTCAGTTCCAGCAGCATATCTTATTTTAATCACACCAGAAATTCTACAGCCAAATCATACTTTCTAGCCTGTTTCATAATAGCAATTAAAAAAAAAAGTAATACTAATTAGAGTTTGCCTTGAGAAGCAAGGCCCATAATTCACAATAGAGCCATACCTAAATGATGATTCAATGAAGCTGACAAGTTATTATATGTATTACACTATTTTTTTCCACAGGAGCATGTAGTAATTGTAAAGCAACACCCATCTGTACAGAGTATCAACAATACAGTACACAGTAAGCATGCATGCTTAATTTCATCATTATTTCAAATGTATGTACAGCCAGCAAATCAAATTTGAGCTCATAAAAAGTTTAAAAAAAAAGTATGGTATGTTCCCTTTCATGTTACTGAAAAGCATATCATAAAAGTATGAAAGCAATCAATGTATAAGTACTGTTTTGAACAGAATTTTTTTCAACCTCCATCATACAACAACCCAAGGGTTAAAACACAAACAGACAATTTTTAAATGTATTCTGTTGTTAACAAAAAAGAACAAAAAAAGAGCGTTGGGATGATGGAAAAGGACAAATAATATGCAAATGTATTCTGATCTGAAATACATGAATACACACACACACACATAATTATACAAAAGAGGCTTGGTACTATGCAATGCTGCTAGTTAGGGCTATGAAAACTGGCACATCACCTCCCACTTTATAGCATGACTGTGTTGCAAAGTCATATGACTTCACTGGAATGATTTGCTCGATGGAAAGAATGTGCAATCACTATGCGGCGAGAACAGGACAGTCAGGCAAAGAACTGATTAAAGTTGTAAGTGCCATCAAACTGTCTGTAAATGAAATTCTCTGTACAAAAAGAGAAGTTCTGGATGTTCATTCTATCTTTTTTTTTTCTAAATTATCCACATTCAGTTATTGAAAAATGCATCACAGTTCCAAAATTTGATTTTTCCAAGGGAAGTGGCATTTCCTCAGTGCAGAGGCCCAGTCCCACATACTATTTGAAAAACGCTTACAACTTCCATTTTTCCTTGACCAGTGGAGTACATAATTATAATGATATAATTATCTAAGAAAACATTCACCCTGGTATGGCATTTCCTCAGTGTAGAGGCCCAGTCCCACATACTATTCGAAAAACACTTACAATTTCCTTTTTTCTCAACCAGTGGAGTACATAATTGTGTATAATGATATAATTATCGAAGAAAGCATTCACCCTGGTATGGAACTTATCAATTTCAGTACTGGAACTTTTATTTTTGACAATGAAAATGATATACATGTAACTCAGTGAAACTTCAAGAACTCCTCTTTTGTAAAACATCACTTACATTACCCGCCATGTTTGTTAGTCAGTTGAAATAAGTTCTTTATATATGCTTTGCTCAACAGTCTCTACACTACTCTACTCGATGATTTCATCACACAAACCATCTAAATATGCCATATTCAAAATGTCTGAGATAAAGTTTGTTGGACTCAACAAATGTGTACACAGATCACTTGATCAGCTTTTACTGTATGTACAGAAAATATACAGGCATTCCAGTTATCCACCCCAGAGACATGCAATGGAAATTTGTTTTCACATTCTCATCACATACGTGCAGAAGGTGAATGACAATGACATTTAATAGCGTACTTCAGGGAGCAAACAAGACGGATTGGAGATTGATTTAGAGAGTGGATTTGAGGGGAGGGTAGCACTAATTTACAAAGGGGTCAGATCACAAACGCTTCATGGCATATTCAAAATGAAATATGCCCTCTGTAATGCATGGAATATATCAAGCTATTCACAACTCATTGAGAAATAATGGACAATTTTGACTGATATACTTCTATGGGCATCCTCCAAGTACAAAGTACAACAGAATTGCTCTGTGTGGACTATCATATGTATCTAGTAAAAATTATTCTTAAATGTTTTTGTGTCACAAGAAATCTGAAGCAATTTACTGTGGGCATGTTTGGACCTTCAAATAAGGGAATCTGGTTAGGGACAGGATTGATGTGATTCTTCTAAAGAGCCCCTCCCCTCTCATCCGTCTATGTCTGCTACCACCTGTCCACAAAGAGATAAAACATTCCCAGTTTTCATTGTGCCATTCTCTCCCATCTATCTATCAACACATTTACATACAATGAAGAAACTGTTTCCTTTTCTCATCCATCCATCCATCCATCCTCCTCCTCCTCTTCCTCCCCCTCCTCCTCCTCCATCCTACTCTTCCTCTTTCTCCTCCAGCTCCTCCAGTTCCTCCTCCTCCTCCTCTCTATCCTCATCCTCCTCCTCCTCTTTCTACAGTGTGGTGGGCTTGTATTTGTCTGGACCACTCTTCTCCATGGTGATGCTGAGGTCTTGATCACATGACCAGGAGAAGACAAGGAGGGCATCTTCTGCCGGGCCCTTGGGACTCTTGGGTGGCAACTGCAAAAGGAGACAAGAGACCAGAATAAGGGGGGTGTGAAAAAAAAAAATGGGGGAAGGAAGACGGGCGGAAATGAAAGGGAGGAGTTAGTCAGCGTATAGGATTCCAAATCCAACAATCACCACATGGTGCGGGGGGGGGGGGGGGGGGGGATGGGATGGGGGTGGGGATTACATGGTGCGGATGTGAATGCCATGTCCAATAATGTGCAGGTGGCTTGTTTGTATGCCAGGGGAGTTGATGGAATTGGATGGGGTTACTCCAGTTGGGACGAACAATGATTGACTGGTATTTCACTTTGATACATATATCAGGACTTAGCCAAACATGATTTTTCTTCTTTCTTTTTTTTTTCAACAGCATCTCATAACATTCTACACAATGATTGCCCCAGTAATACAAATATATCAATTTTTGGTTTACAGTAATAGTAAAAAAGTTGTATGAGACAGCAAGCCTTGTAACCTGCTGCTTACTGTCAGGAAATTGACTAGAAAGAGGTAGGTCACATAAGATTCATGCATATGGGGAACAGAAGGCAACAAGAAATGAGTAAGAATCATTCTAGCCTTACCCTCCCCCAATAAAAATGCTATGAATGGCAAACTCACATAATCTACAATTTACATTTTGCTTCAATTATATAATCTAACATTACTTGTATCTACACAAAATGGTGTGATCCCACGCTGATTAAAAAAGGCAAAATTAAATAGACATCATTGTAACAACAGGGACAAAACAATCACACAAAGTCACAAAAGTCAAGACAGACACTTAGCATCAATGGTAGAATGTATTCATCGTGACTTCCGACACTGTCATTTTGATTTGTATTGCAATGCACGCCTGCACACAGTAAACAAGAACTGTGTGGATGCTTGAAAAGGCAATGGGGATACACATAAAAATGTCATGTCATGCATATCCTGTTTATTTTATTTTCTTATTTCCCCCCCCCCCCCCCTTTTTTGAGAGGTGATTTATGGGTCATATAAGCAAAACAGTAACTATCGTGTGTGCTCACACTATAACATCCAAACCCATCCATCGTGTCATCTGTCTGAGCGGGTCGCCATCACCCTCACAATTCACATGAAATACTGCGCGAGGCAGACGCCTTCGCAGCCCCGAAAATCATGTGCTCAAATGGTGCACTCTGCTAAATGAACTTGTGCAGCTCTGCTTGTGGAACATTTGTATTCACGATGACTGTAATGGTGGGAAGCTCAGCCAATAGCACTTGCTGGAGAAAGATGGGGCATACATTTTCCTTTTTGCAAACCATTTGCTATCTTTCATTTCTACTGCCCTTCTTTTTTACTTCATTTGGAGTCAGTTTCTCTAACATTACCAATGAGATTTTTATCATCTTCTTTCAAAGACATTGATCCTACACCCTATGGCAGAAAGAGATGAATTCATGAAAAATCCATCAAGTATATATAACTTAATATAATGGTTGCTCACTCCTATGGTATGGATTCTTGTTTCTCTTTTTTTTTTGGGGGGGGGGAGGGGGAGCTGGAGGGGTACTGGTGCCCCTCAAGATAGCTTGTTCTGACAAAATGCCCAAAATGCATGTAAATTCAAACAGGGCTACCATTTCCAGCACTCACACAACAAAATCACGGTACTCCCAGCGAGAGCAACTATCCCGGAAATGTTTTTTGTGTGTTACATGTATCTTTTCTAGGCAATAATGACCTCTGACCCAGGAAGAGTTTCACTTGCTTTGGGTGGGGCAGGAAGAATTCGATCTCCTTTTTTCTTTTCGGGGAGACTCCTGCAGCATCAGGGAAACTTATCAGCAGGTTATAAATGATCATAATGATTATCACTGGAGTCTGTATTTTTTCCCTGTGCCTTCAACAAACCTAGGAAAATGTAATCTGTAGATACAGGATACATTTTATCCTTTACACCATAAAACTTTCGAAGAACAAAACTAGGGAAATGTAATCTGTAGATACAGTATACTTTTCATCCTTTACACCATAAAACTTTTGAAGAACAATTGCCATGAGGTGGGGGGAGGGTAGGGGGTTACTGAAAGAAGTGTGCAAGGGGTATAAAGATTCCATGGGGTGATACATTTCAGGCCTTTTCTGTGAACAGTCAAAGATGCTAGCCTCTGGATGACTAGTACAACATTCACACCGGTCATCAGATTTAATCCCTTACTGATGCAAAGCGGTGTTCCGCACCGGTCTAACATAAGTCGAGGTTTACATTGTGTTCACAGTGCGCTCACCATCTCAGAAGGTGAGGGAAAACAGTGAGTACCATAGAGGAAGTGGGGGGGGGGGGGAGGTGAAAAGGAGGATGGGGGTTGTTTAGAGGGGTTTGTGAGTCCAACAAACTACCTGCAGCAAACCAAAACATCCATCCAGTGCAGATTTGCACTTTTGACTCCCGGAGAACAATGGGTACCACACTCCCAGGGTTGCTGGAGAATGGTGCAAAAGAACCTAACACTGCACTGGGCCATTCAGGCCCTCATTATATGCTTCACACCTCACGTACTACCAGTTATTTCTCGGGTTGAGCTCATTTTGTCGGAAAAGGATTTCAGATGGACTTTTCCTATGGACAAGACAGACAGCCACTTGCATTAGCTGAGATGAAGATTCAGCATGAGTGTCTCAATGTGCATAACAAACGTACTCTTTTCAGATTAGATCGAGCACACACTTTAATCATCCCAGCAAAGTAAGTGCGGTCATGCAGTGCTAATGTAAAATGCTCCGGGCTGAATCTGACACAAAGGCGGGTACATGCATCGTGACAGCACGCACACAAAAGGCGCATTTTGTGACGAATATGGTTTATGAACATTGCAGAACAATGGGATGGATCGGATATCTGCGTCTATATAATGGATACACACAGGGTTCCAGAGTATAATGCACAATATTATGCTAGATCACAGCACAAGGTTACAGGAAATGGGGGCCCCTACTGTTTGTAATGTATTAGTGCATCATTGTGTGTGTGTGGGGGGGGGGGGGGGGTGAGCACACACATGCAGGTTGCTCAGATGAGCTGAACTCATCCACTGCTTTCTAAAATGTTCGATGAAATAAGCCTGAAGGCCAGTGTAATGATAACTTAACATTGCATCATCCATTTGTACACCATTTTAATGACATCTCACTGCAACACCCTTTCCTTCTTGGATATTCATCAAAATATATCCATTTGTGGAGACACTTCTGCATCATCAACATTGGGCAAGAAAACAAAGAAACCATATAAAACAAAACCAGATGGGAAAAAAAAGCTTAATTCTTTCATGTGGGTGTGCACTAAAGTTCAGTCAGCATATGGGTAATTGACATCATTTATATATCACATCATCTGTGCTGTAGAACACTATATAACCCCGCTTACCATCAAAAACATTTAATATGATACTCCAAATTGCAAGTGCAGAAGAAGGGGAGGGCATGAAGTGTCAAGCCTCAGTGATATCGAGCCATACGTGGGGCCCTGGATCACTGAGCACTATACCTGACTCTCCCCATGTACAGTATGTCAAAAAAAAAAAATTACAATCAAATGTTCGCATTGATAACATCCAATATGATTAAACTGTCTAAATGCTACTTCAGGGTCTTGAAACATAACATCTTAGCTCTATTTTGCAGAAAACTCCATCCAGTTTGGTTAAGCAGTCACACAGAAATGTGGAATGTTGTAAAGCATGTCATGAGTCTGATTCTTCCAAGTTTAGCACTTGAATGCTTTTATGTGTGAATGCAATAGACAGAACTTGGAGGGAAGAGATTCTTGACATCCTCTACAAAATTCCTCATATCTCTTTGACCACTGAAGCAAATCAAATGGGGTTTTCTGTAAGATGTGGGCAATGAGTTATAGTTTCATACCCTGAATTTGTATTTGGATTGATTCACTATTTTTAAAGATATCATTGCGGAGGGTCCCGTTGTAATTTTTTTGGGACATACGGTACATGTACTACTGTTTCAGTCATCCTCATAAATGCTTCCACTCATCCTTGACATAATGAACAATGACAGACCCTATTTGTCTCTTCGATTGCAGAGGAGGACGGTGGAACTAACCCCCTGTTCAGACGCACGCCCGTTTATACCAAAACTCGATAAAGAAACGATGTATGAAGAATCATCGTACAGCCAACAGACCGTTCAGACACTAATTTCGACCATTCCGGAAAAGCATTGTATAGATGTGTAGTTTCTCATTGCGCATGTTGTTGTGGTCATGAGTGACAGGTACAAGGTCACCTTTCATGCTCGCTCCCATTAAGCCCCGCCCAGTTATACCGTTCTATGGTCACCATACGTTTCGATGCATAATGGACACGTTAGAATGCTGATTCGTTATCGAGTTCTAGATTGAACGATGCTCTGACCGTCATTTCGCAATACGTTGCTTCGTTAGTCAGCGTTCAGATGTATAAATTCATCGTATAGCTATACCGTTTTGGTATAGCTATACCGTTCTAGTATAAATTTTCTGCGTCTGAACACCCTGTTCAGTTCTGGCTCATTTGGGTTATACAACATTCCCCCCTGTACTTTTCATATTAACACTACCCAGGATGCAAGGATCTAATATGAGTTGAGGACAAACTTTTTAGCAGATAGTCAGTTGCTCTTGCACACAAGGCAATCAGATTGAGCTAACCTCTGGGGGGGGGGGGGGGGATGCTTGTAGCTGTTCATACAAAGATTCATAAATTTGTCAAAACCGGGCTGACTTTAAAGGATGGCCTCAATGAATGAAACTAACCTGTGTAATCTCTTTCCTTGTTTTTTTTTTTTTTTTTTTTTTTTTGTCCCCAGCTCTCTGTTTCTCAAAGAAATTTGAAGAGAAGGAGTGAGAACCAGTAATATATTTTTGTGGGAGGGAAATATATGGGACAATCCACGTCAAATCAACCAATGCTGTTAACCGGACCCCTTCAATTTTCTTTAAATTCGCGCCAAATGTTCCCCCAAGTGTCTGACCAAAGATTCTGAGATATTTTGCCCCGAGGTCAAACGGTTGCTAAGATACGGACTCCCTTAGCAACCAATGCGCAGTCGAACAATGGAGTTTAAATAAAATTTGCTTTTTTAGATTGACTGCTGCAGCCAAGTTAGATGAGTTACATTGCTCATTTTCTGTAACAGAATTGGAAGTTCTAACTTTACGATCTTAACATGCACAATGCGTAATGGCGCATATCTGACAATCCGTTATTGCGCAAGAGGTCAACGAAAATGGTGTTGAGTGTTAAAGTTAATGTTTGTGGGTGCATGTTTGGAAGCTGATAACTTCAAAATTCAATTAGTTTAGAACCCAATTTTATGCATATTTAAAGACTCTCACTTGCTTTAGAGACCAACCAGAAATCGGCCCAGAAGTATGCATGGTTTTCTTGCAGAGCGCCCCCAAAATCACAAATCGCCACTTGTCCCATTGAGGAGCGACACCAATTTTTGTGTTTTGATAAATATATTTTCATGGGTTACTTCAAAAATTTTGTTAATGAAATGTGTAATAGCTGGTTTACGCATTCAAAAACGGTCGTAAACAACCAAAAATTGATGTAAAATGACATGTGGGGTTTTCAACACATTAGCACATTCTAGTAACCATATCACTAGTAACCGTAACATATATGTAGCATAAGTAGTCTGTAATGAGTAACCATATCCCTAGTAACCATATTCATTAACACCATAACAATATGCAGTATACAATATACATGCAATATATGCAGTATATACAATATATACAATATATGCAGTATACAATATACATGCAATATATGCAGTATATATCATATGTGCAGTATCAGTAGCTTGTAATGAGTATTTAGAGGACCTGGTATTAATATAAATTTGTCCATGTACAGGAACAGACAAGTTTGGTTATACATAGACCATATACAATGTACAGTAGGGTATGGGGCAAAGACCGGGCCAAAGGCTGGGCCTAAGGCCGGACCCATGGCCAGGTGCCTAGGCCCGGGTTCAAGGCCGGGGGCCAGAGGCCCGGGGGCCCAAGGCCAGGGGCCCAAGTCCAGGGGCCCAAGGCCAGGGGCCCAGGTCAGGGCCCGAGACTGGGCCAGAGGCCGCAACATGTAAATACACTGTAAATACACTAACTATACACAGCCCAGTCGCTGTATAAATCGCGACAGGGCTGTACCTGAGCAGCCCACAACACAGAGAATTTTACGATCGCATTGAGTTTTGATACTTGACATCATTTTTTGTCACCTCAGACTCATTAAAGACAATCTTCATTAATAGATGAGACCTCATAGATACACATATATATATCCTAGGGTTATTTGCGCAAATTTCGCAATCTGGGTACTTTTTGCAAATTTAACAACATGTGAAAATATCAACTCTGATCCCAACATGAATGTAACATGCATGTGTACATTTCTGTATTCACTGCTGTACTCCATGAACATGAATTTACAACTACCATACTAATGTGATAATGATCTTGCCAGTGGAAATATTCTGTAATATGAGCTACCAGGACAAAACTCACATATGCTCTGATTATGTTTAGCAATCACTTTCAAAGCAATGTATTGATACATTTCTGCAAGCTATAAATTCTTAAATGTTGGTTCACCTATGTGAACGGGTACAGAAACTGAAGCCTAGGTGGTGGATTAAGCAGAATTGCTGCTGTCCTTACAGTCCCTCTCATATGTTTTCACGTTAGTCTCATGCTAGTTTGTGGCAATAAGAGAATGTGCCAAGCAATGCAGAGGGATTCAGCTGGAAGTCGAAAGTGATTAGCCATTCTGATATTTAGAATTTAACAATACCATTTAATAATTCCATACCACCTAAAACTCCAACCCTATCAAATTCTTTAGAATTTCTGCTATCAAAACAAGAATAGGATAATCTGCAGACATAGAAGATTGTTTAAATAATTTTTCCGTCACAAATCTGCTGTTACTGTGTTATTTTGAATGTCTTCCTGTGTGAAAAATGTGAAATTGATGAAAGGAAAAAATATGGTAAATATAGCTGCATTATTCGCACATACATGGATACAATTTATGACAGTAGCACATATATTCACTCACACAAACACACTGATACATGTAAAGGAGTTAAAGAATCGGCAGACAGTTTTGCAAGATGTATTGCAGAGTTCAATTAATAGTAATAGTAGTAGTAGTAGCAGCAGCAGTAGTAGTAGTAGTAGTAGTAGCAGCAGCAGCAGTAGTAGTAGTAGTAGTAGTAGCAGCAGCAGCAGTAGTAGTAGTAGTAGTAGTAGCAGCAGCAGCAGTAGTAGTAGTAGTAGTAGTAGCAGCAGCAGCAGCAGCAGCAGCAGTAGTAGTAGTAGTAGTGTGTGTTGCTAAACATCGAGTTTCGAGTTTCGAGTTTCGAGTTTCGAGTATCGAGTTTCGAGTATCGAGTTTCGAGTTTCGAGTTTCGAGTATCGAGTTTCGAGTTTCGAGTATCGAGTTTCGAGTTTCGAGTATCGAGTTTCGAGTTTCGAGTTTCGAGTATCGAGTATCGAGCTTCGAGTTTCGAGTTTCGAGTTTGGAGTCTCAATTTCAAATTTCAAGTTGCAGATTTTCGCTAATTGGTAATTGAAAAGCCAGCGATAAATCGGGAGCCTGTGTCTCCTTTCTCATTGAATATTTCAAGCCTTACAGCAATAGCTTTGGAATCTGCGCTATTTTGTTATTGAATTACACTTTCACTGCAATTCCATATCAAATTTATGTGATTGAGTTACGTAACAAGTGTACTGTACAGCCCTTAACATTTGCAGCAAAAAAAAAAAAAAAAAAGAATAGGGCCCATGTCATTATAACGAGATCATCGGTCCGACTAATTTACTTCATTATGTCGAGACAATTGTATCCTGACACATGGAATACAACCACAATTGTACATTTATTGAAATGCCCTGGTGCAAACTGGTTACATGTATAGACGGAGAGTATGACGCGATATTGATGAACAGAAAAAGTACATGTGACGGGGAAGTGCTGATCATAGGGAATTTACTCGCGAAAAACAAAGCAAACTGTTATTTTCTAGGCTTGTTATCAAATGTTTTAGATTTGACGATGCCGTAACGATATCGCAGACGGGACCTGCCTTTCGTTACACGATTACATAGCTGCTATACCTTGACCGCCGCGTATAAAGCACCCGACTTTAAAAAGAAAAGGAAAAGAAGAGGATAAAAGAAGATGAAAAAGAATGGTGAAACTAACAGAGCTGTATCGCGCTTACCCTCCCGAAGCCGGTTGGAAGAATACTCTTTATGTTCGGCAATTTGCTTAAATGTCTTTGGAGTTCAGGTCTTTGTCAGACAGCTTCATTTATTCTGAGTATATTATCATTATATTTATGATCGCCCTGCTCTTCCTGCTGTTATTATTGTCAGCGACAAAGTATTTGCAATCGAGCAAGAAAGAGGTAATTAATTTTTTTCCTCATTGTCGATTCAGGAGATTCAAGCATGGTACAAATTCGAGTTCAAACTTTGTCAGCGAATTGCTGCTTTCCTAAAATACCAATGTGACATTTTGTGATTGAATTATAAGTATGTAGCCCTTGTCTGGTGCAACATTAAATAACATGTCTTTGTACTGTACTATAATCACATTGTGTAGGATAATCAGGACATTTTGACAAGAGAAAGTGGGCACTAGACCACACATTCCTTAGCACTGTGGTCACTACTGGTCATTCAAGGATTCCTCCAAGCACACGCCTGTGTTATGACAGGTTCCGAAGTCCAGACTGTGTGGTTGTCATGGCAATGCACATGATATATGTATACCAGCTTCTGGTAGGAACCTGCGTCATCACCCTTCTCTCTCACTCTCTCTCTCTCCCTCTCTCACCCCCCCCCCCTCCCATGCTTTATTCACTCCCGTTCTTGGTTCCAATCTCCTTCTGTCCCTGTCTCCCCCTATTCTTTTAACGTAGACCACTTTCTCTCCCTACCCCTCTCTATCGTCTTTTCTTAGAAGATATGGGGTTATTCATTTCAAGCGAAATGGACTGTTCCATCTGATGAAGCAAAGTTATGCAAGTATTAACAGTATGATATTTGAAAGTAATTAGTTTTAGAAAATGTTTCGTGTATTATGTGTATGAAAGTGTCTTACATTGTGGTAAAACCAACCAAAAAATACGCTTCAACTGAAGACTCCACAAAACCCTCAAACTGCAGTATACCGTCCATCTAATTTAGCAAGATGGTACGTCTACCTCATGTTGCATCATTTTGGCTCAAACTTTCTCTTCTTTTGCTTCTGCTCTTCAAGGTGCGAGGATATGTTGAGCATCCCAACTTTTGACAGTCTTCACAACTTTTGGTATTTCAGGTTTACCCAACTACATTGACGTGACATAATGGCACGACGAGAAAAATGTCTGCAATAAAATCAATTTCTTGTAATGGCTCAACTAATGCAGAGGATGTACAAATTTCGACTTTATTCGGAATTCCTTTGGCAAAACTGAACCATATTGTAAATAATGTATGATATTTTTTTATTAGTACCATTAAAGCAAGATATACATTTCCTTCAGTTGTCTACGTAATTCAGCAATCATGGTTGGGAAGTTATTTAACCACTCCTTGTCAGCATTTTGTGTGGTGAATGTTGATGTTACACCCATGTATTTTCTCTGTAGACCGAAAGGTTTGGATTGTGCTAAGTCGGTGTAAAAGTTAATTCTGTCTTGCATTGTAAGTTTGTCTTTGTCATTGAATTGCAGCTTTCATACTATAGCAATGTAACATTTTGTGATTGAATTGTGAATAGATTGTCCTGATCCTTATATTGACAGCAAAAACGGATTTGATATCGGGCAAGAAAGACTTGACTCGAATTTTGGCCATTTTCGAGTCTAGACTCGAAAATGGCAAAAGTTCGAGTTTCAACTTTGTCATTGAATTGCAGCTTTCCTACTATAGCAATGTAATATTTTGTGATTGAATTGTGAATAGATTGTCCTGATCTTTATATTGGCAGCAAAAACGGATTTGATATCGGGCAAGAAAGACTTAACTCGAATTTTGGCCATTTTCGAGTCTAGACTCGAAAATGGCAAAAGTTCGAGCTTCAACTTTGTCATTGAATTGCAGCTTTCCTACTATAGCAATGTAATATTTTGTGATTGAATTGTGAATAGATTGTCCTGATCTTTATATTGGCAGCAAAAACGGATTTGATATCGGGCAAGAAAGACTTGACTCGAATTTTGGCCATTTTCGAGTCTAAACTCGAAAATGGCAAAAGTTCGAGTTTCAACTTTGTCATTGAATTGCAGCTTTCCTACTATAGCAATGTAACATTTTGTGATTGAATTGTGAAGAGATTGTCCTGATCTTTATATTGGCAGCAAAAACGGATTTGATATCGGGCAAGAAAGACTTGACTCGAATCGAGTTTCAACTTTGTCATTGAATTGCAGCTTTCCTACTATAGCAATGTAATATTTTGTGATTGAATTGTGAATAGATTGTCCTGATCTTTATATTGGCAGCAAAAACGGATTTGATATCGGGCAAGAAAGACTTGACTCGAATTTTGGCCATTTTCGAGTCTAGACTCGAAAATGGCAAATGTTCGAGTTTCAACTTTGTCATTGAATTGCAGCTTTCCTACTATAGCAATGTAATATTTTGTGATTGAATTGTGAAGAGATTGTCCTGATCTTTATGTTGGCAGCAAAAACGGATTTGATATCGGGCAAGAAAGACTTGACTCGAATTTTGGCCATTTTCGAGTCTAAACTCGAAAATGGCAAAAGTTCGAGTTTCAACTTTGTCATTGAATTGCAGCTTTCCTACTATAGCAATGTAATATTTTGTGATTGAATTGTGAATAGATTGTCCTGATCTTTATATTGGCAGCAAAAACGGATTTGATATCGGGCAAGAAAGACTTGACTCGAATTTTGGCCATTTTCGAGTCTAAACTCGAAAATGGCAAAAGTTCGAGTTTCAACTTTGTCATTGAATTGCAGCTTTCCTACTATAGCAATGTAATATTTTGTGATTGAATTGTGAATAGATTGTCCTGATCTTTATATTGGCAGCAAAAACGGATTTGATATCGGGCAAGAAAGACTTGACTCGAATTTTGGCCATTTTCGAGTCTAAACTCGAAAATGGCAAAAGTTCGAGTTTCAACTTTGTCATTGAATTGCAGCTTTCCTACTATAGCAATGTAATATTTTGTGATTGAATTGTGAAGAGATTGTCCTGATGTTTATATTGGCAGCAAAAACGGATTTGATATCGAGCAAGAAAGACTTGACTCGAATCGAGTTTCAACTTTGTCATTGAATTGCAGCTTTCCTACTATAGCAATGTAATATTTTGTGATTGAATTGTGAATAGATTGTCCTGATCTTTATATTGGCAGCAAAAACGGATTTGATATCGGGCAAGAAAGACTTGACTCGAATTTTGGCCATTTTCGAGTCTAAACTCGAAAATGGCAAAAGTTCGAGTTTCAACTTTGTCATTGAATTGCAGCTTTCCTACTATAGCAATGTAATATTTTGTGATTGAATTGTGAATAGATTGTCCTGATCTTTATATTGGCAGCAAAAACGGATTTGATATCGGGCAAGAAAGACTTGACTCGAATTTTGGCCATTTTCGAGTCTAAACTCGAAAATGGCAAAAGTTCGAGTTTCAACTTTGTCATTGAATTGCAGCTTTCCTACTATAGCAATGTAATATTTTGTGATTGAATTGTGAATAGATTGTCCTGATCTTTATATTGTCAGCAAAAACGGATTTGATATCGGGCAAGAAAGACTTGACTCGAATTTTGGCCATTTTCGAGTCTAAACTCGAAAATGGCAAAAGTTCGAATTTCAACTTTGTCATTGAATTGCAGCTTTCCTACTATAGCAATGTAATATTTTGTGATTGAATTGTGAATAGATTGTCCTGATCTTTATATTGTCAGCAAAAACGGATTTGATATCGGGCAAGAAAGACTTGACTCGAATTTTGGCCATTTTCGAGTCTAGACTCGAAAATGGCAAAAGTTCGAGTTTCAACTTTGTCATTGAATTGTAGCTTTCCTACTATAGCAATGTAATATTTTGTGATTGAATTGTGAATAGATTGTCCTAATCTTTACATTGGCAGCAAAAACGGATTTGATATCGGGCAAGAAAGACTTGACTCGAATTTTGGCCATTTTCGAGTCTAAACTCGAAAATGGCCTAAATTCGAGTCAAGTCTTTCTTGCCCAATAACAAATCCGTTTTCGATGCCAATATAAAGATCAGGACAATCTATTCACAATTCAATCCGCACAAAATGTTACATTGTTATAGTAGGGAAGCTACAATTCAATGACAAAGACAAACTTACAATACAAGACACGCATTAATTTTTACACTCAACACAATCCCAACCTTTTTGTTTACAGAGAAACTACATGCATGTAATATCAACATTCACACACACAGCATGCTGACAAGGAGTGGTTAAATAACTTCCCTACTATGACTGCTGATCAAAGAATTATGTAGGCAACTGTCTCCAAAGGAAATATATATATATAGTGGTATATATAATGGTACTAATAAAAGATATTACACATTATTTACAATATGATTCATTTGCGCCAAAGGATTTCCTATCAAAGCCTACATTTTGTACATCTCTGCCTTAGTTGAGCCATTACAAGAAATGAGTTTTCATTGCAGACGTTTTACTCGTCGTGCCATTAAACCACGTCAATGTAGTTAATTTGACCTGAACTATCAAAAGTTGTGAAGACTGTAAAAAGTTCGGATGCCCTACACATCCTTGCTCTTTGAAGAGCAGGAGCAAAAGAAGAGAAAGTTTGGGCCAAAATGAAATTAGAGGGACGGCATACTGCAGTTTAAGCGGTTGTGGAGTCTTCAGTTGAAGCGTATTCGTTTTGGTTGGATTTACCACATGTGTAATAAGCACTTTCATACACATAACACACGAAATATTTTCTAAAACTAATTACTTTCAAATATCATAATGTTGATACTTGCATGACTTTGCTTCATCAGATGGAAGAGACCATTTCGCATGAAATGAATAACCCTATCTTCTATAAAGAAAAGACGATAGAGAGGGGTAGGGAGAGAAAGTGGTCTACGTTAAAAGAATAGGGGGAGACAGGGACAGAAGGAGATTGGAAACAAGAACGGGAGTGAATAAAGCATGGGGGGGGGGTGAGAGAGGGAGAGAGAGAGAGTGAGAGAGAGAAGGGTGATGACGTAGGTTCCTACCAGAAGTTGGTATTTACATGATATATCATGTGCATTGTCATGACAACCACACAGTCTGGACTTCGGAACCTGTCATAACACAGGCGTGTGCTTGGAGTCCTTGAATGACCAGTAGTGACCACAGTGCTCAGAAATGTGTGGTCTAGTGCCCAATTTTACTTTGTCACGATGTCCTGATTATCCTACACAATGTGATTATAGTTTAGACTATTCAAACTATAACACAGCACAAAGACATGTTATTTGATGTTGCACCAGACAAGGGCTACATACTTATAATTCAATCACAAAATGTCACATTGCTAGTTTAGGAAAGCAGCAATTCGCTGACAAAGTTTGAACTCGAACTTGTGCCATGCTTGAATCTCCTGAATCGACAATGAGGAAAAAATTAATTACCTCTTTCTTGCTCGATTGCAAATACTTTCTCGCTGACAATAACAACAGCAAGAAGAGCAGGGTGATCATAAACATAATGATGTTATACTCAGAATAAATGAAGCTGTCTGACAAAGACCTGCACTCCAAAGACATAAGCAAATTGCCGAACATAAAGAGTATTCTTCCAACCGGCTTCGGGAGGGTTAGCGCGATACAGCTCTGTTAGTTTCACCATTCTTTTTCATCTTCGTTTATCCTCTTCTTTTCCTTTTCTTTTTAAAGACGGGTGCTTTATACGCGGCGGTCAAGGTATAGCAGCTATGTAATCGTGTAACGAAAGGTAGGTCCCGTCTGCGATATCATTACGGCATCGTCAAATCTAAAACATTTGATAACAAGCCTAGAAAATAACAGTTTGCTTTGTTTTTCGCGAGTAAATTCCCTATGATCAGCACTTCCCCGTCACATGTATACTTAATTTCTCTTCATCAATATCGCGTCATATTATCCGTCTTTACATGTAACCAGTTTGCACCAGGGCATTTTATTAAATGCAGAATTATGGTTGTATTCCATGTGTCAGGATACAATTGTCTCGACATAATCAAGTAAATTAGACGGACCGATGATCTCGTTATAATGACATTCCCCTATTCCATTTTTTGTTCTTGCATATGTTAAGGGCTGTACAGTACACTTGTTACGTAACTCAATCACAAAATTGATATGGAATTGCAGTAAAAGTGTAATTAAATAACAAAATAGCGCAGATTCCAAAGCTATTGCTGTAAGGCTTGAAGTATTCAATGACAAAGAAGGAGACACAGGCTCCCGATTTATCGCTGGCTTTACAATTACCAATTAACGAAAATCTGCAACTTAAAATTTGAAATTGAGATTCCAAACTCGAAACTCGAAACTCGAAACTCGAAACTCGATACTCGAAACTCGATACTCGAAACTCGAAACTCGATACTCGAAACTCGAAACTCGAAACTCGAAACTCGATACTCGAAACTCGAAACTCGAAACTCGAAACTCGAAACTCGATACTCGAAACTCGAAACTCGATACTCGAAACTCGAAACTCGATACTCGAAACTCGAAACTCGAAACTCGAAACTCGATGTTTAGCAACACACAGTAGTAGTAGTGGTAGTAGTAGTAGTAGTAGTAGTAGTGGTAGTAGTAGTAGTGGTAGTAGTAGTAGTAGTGGTAGTAGTAGTAGTAGTAGTGGTAGTAGTAGTAGTAGTAGTAGTAGTGGTAGTAGTAGTAGTAGTAGTGGTAGTAGTAGTAGTAGTAGTAGTGGTAGTAGTAGTAGTAGTGGTAGTAGTAGTAGTAGTAGTGGTAGTAGTAGTAGTAGTAGTGGTAGTAGTAGTAGTAGTGGTAGTAGTAGTAGTAGTAGTGGTAGTAGTAGTAGTAGTAGTAGTAGTAGTGGTAGTAGTAGTAGTAGTAGTAGTGGTAGTAGTAGTAGTAGTAGTAGTAGTAGTGGTAGTAGTAGTAGTAGTAGTAGTAGTAGTGGTAGTAGTAGTAGTAGTAGTGGTAGTAGTAGTAGTAGTAGTAGTAGTGGTAGTAGCAGTAGTAGTAGTAGTAGTAGTAGTAGTAGCAGTAGTAGTAGTAGTAGTAGTGGTAGAATTTACTTTTGGCATTATGTTTGGAATATTTTGACTGCTTGAAATATGCTGAAATATATGTTACCTGCAAAAGGAATACAGTTCAGTGCTATACACTACACTGAGTCCTTCAGAAGGGGCTCAGTAACAGTCCCATGGTTATTTACTTACAAGTATTCACTGCTTCTTTGGTGGCCATGCACAACGAATCAATCCAATCTAAAGTGCATACCTTTTATGTAATTTTAATTTTTTTCACTCATTTTACATTCAATGTCAGATTATGTACATTGTCATTCATGGCAGACAACTACACTAAAGCTCAAAAAGCATGGCGTTTGCCTCCTGGCAATGTTGAACCTTATGATTTTATACATTTCTTGCCAGACAAAATCTGGACAAACAACAAGAACAAGAACATGGAAACTTCTCATTCTATGAGCATGGAGCTAATAAACAACTGTTAACCCGTTGAGGATGAGTCCCGAGTATACTCGGGCAGGTGTCTATGGGAAATGCGTGTTGTAGCAAAATCAGTCCGCCCTAAGCGGGTTAAGTAGCTCCATGCTATGAACATATCTATGCAAATCAACATGAATTGCGATGAAATTTCACGTAAAGACCAATATACAATTAATGATACAGCAAAATTTATCACATCTGTAGAACAAACAGATTTTTTAGGGGCGTGGGGCAGCTTTTCTTATGCACAAATAATTTGATGACTGTAAATTTCTTATTTTTGTCTGATATTTTGATTCTTCTGATACATTGACAGGGTTAAAAAAAAAACAACAACAACAGGTATTCAGCTTTTGCTTAGGTGTATAAAAAGTTCTACCCATTCTCCACTGGCCATGCAGTAACTGAAGTGAAAATCCCTATGGCAACCGGAAAAGTCATCCCACCCATAAAAGCGGCTCCGTCTGTCTGTTTCTCTCTCTCTCTCTCTCTCTCTCTCTCTCTCACACTATGGCACATACTGCCCCTCTGTTTAATTATCCTGCCCCGACTTTTCTAATAACTATCTGTTGGTTATCTCAAGGCTATCCACTGGTGTGAAGTCAGTATGACAAAGCAGGAGCTTATAATGAAAGTGCAAAAAGGACGTGGGGGTAATCAAAGCGTCCTGATGACTAACAGAGAGAGAGAGAAAAAAAAAATACAGAGAATGAGAAATGAGAGGAAAAAACAGAAAGAGAGGATAAATTGTGGTAACTTCACTCTTTGTGGATTCATCAGCATTCAGAGGTACACGACTTGTATAATCGGGCACAAATTAAGCAATGCGTCTCAATTTTCCCTTGCATTGTCCCACGAATCTGGCAAAGCATAATGTGACAAAATTTGCACATTGGGAGCTCGTTTTGTCCATTAGCATGCGACACTGGCGGCAAACAGATGCGCTTGATCAATTCTGGCAAAGAGCGCCGCTGCAACAACGATGGAGCTAGGGGAGAAACATATTTTGGAAAGCCATGTTGTCGGCTCCAGCTGACGGGGTGCAATCTTTATGCCATGATTTGATGTATAGATTTGCCTTCCCGGCGCTTTGGGAGTAAATGAGAAATTTAAAGGGTGAAGTACCAATGACAGACAATGCAAACATGTAGACTGTGCATCATGCTTTGGGATGCTCTCAATAGAATCTGCATCTGTGGAGCCAATACCCACTGGTTCTGAAGAAACAAACTGAGAATCTGAAAAAATCTTGTCAAACCTAGGGAGAGGGGATACATTCTGTAGCAGAATGATTTAGAAATTGCTCTCTTTAAGTCACATCACATACTGGAATCTTAATTTCACACTAAACTACCATCAATGTCATTTTATCTCCTCTGTATTTACATATATATAGTATTAGCCCTCCCCCCCCCCCCCCAAGAAAAGAAGAAAGAAAGACCAGAAGGTACAGTGGGCTGTCACTATACAAATCACACAGATGTGACAAAGTAATTTTTACTTTAATAGCATAGTTCAATGTTTGTTTGTTTTTTTTTTAAACCTATAACAAATGTTAATATAACAAAAGTGTTTTTCACAGGCTCCAAAGAGTTTGTTGTATCGAGGGTCCACTGTATTGACAATTGGCATAGCATAGTGAGGATGCACTGATCTAAACAGCACTGGTTTCTCTTCTCACATTAGCATATGAAAATCACTACAAACACTACTTAAACATACCCAGAAAAGTGTCTTTAAAAGTGTTTTTTATTGCCTACAATCTAGTCCATACCTCCCTGGAGCAAACTTTGACAAGTGATTTATGATCCAGAAATATGTAATTTCATTTCTTCCACATCTCTCTCATAGTATGCTGTTTTTCCAAGTAGGTCTCCTTGGTTTTTTCTCACTATATGGGAAGTTCAACATGCATTTACAAAACTTTGCATCAATTTAAAGACAGCTCTCTGGTGATGATAAAAAAAAAATATGTTAGGTCTAAATCATAGAAGCAAGAAATCTGAGATTCAGTGGGGGATTCCCCAAAGCAACATGCATGTCTGTCACTATCCATGATTCCAAACCATTGGTTTTTCAAAAAAGAAGAAGAAGAAGGAAAAAAAAAAAGCTAACAGAAGATACATTCTACTATTCAATCACATAAGGCCCTGTTCACACACACCTGAAAATGAAGGGTTTGAAAATTCTATCCTTGCAACAAAATTAAAAAATGGATAAGTTTATGTGCAGACACACACACACACACACAAAATCACTAAACCCATCCACATCCTAAATGCAGAAATCAGTCGCCCTGTTTTTTTTTTTGTTTTTTTTGTTTTTTTTTTTAATACCGGAACAAAACTTATTGCTTGTTTGTGTGTGTGTTTTTTCTTAACTTGGTTCAGTTTGCCAAAATAAGCCCAGTGATGGCATCAAAGATATTAGGTATGCACAATTCAGAGATTAAAGTGATTCACCAATATTTGAACAGTGGTGAGTAAAATCAGTTTCTGCATCGCAATCCATAAACCGATAACTCTTGCATGTGAATGTACTTAGTGTTTTGATGGAGGGCACAGAGTCAGTCTTCTGATGGCCTAGAATCCTGTTTTATTTGCTGTCCAACTTCAGCCCATGAATTCCTCGTCAAGATGCTGAGTACAGTTATTGGCCTAGATGTCCATTTTACTGGCCAGCCATTAACCCGCTGAGGACGAGCTCCCGAGTATACTCAGGCAGGTGTCTATGGGAAATGCGTGTTGTAGCAAAATTAAACCGTCCTCAACGGGTTAAAACTGATGATGTCCAATCTCGATCAAACTTCCACTTGTCCGTTTGTTTGATTATACACCACAACTCATTCAACTTGGAGTAGATTTTACTTTTGCAATCATTTTACACATCCTCTTAGTTTCTGCCAAAAGTGCAGCCATTTCATGTGAAATTCAATTGTGTAATGTTGCTCAGCAAAATCTTTTCAAATATAGTTTCACTAGTTCAAACCATGCAGATAGAGCCAACCATCTTATCAAAGAACGCAACATTCGTGTACCGTGGTCTACAAATGTGACCTTAGAGCGGAGCCAATGCAATTTGGCACAATTTGCTCTCATTCAGCTTGGTTCCTGTGACTTGATGAGTTCACAGGCATCTTGCTGGAATGGAGCAATCGCATCAAAGTGCAATTCAAATGTTTTCACATCAGTTGTTTTGTTGTCTTCGCAATTCCAATAAAAAAGTAGTTTGTGTCGCCCTGCACTTCATAATGACTTCTCAGGGCCACTATTTACAGGACATGGGATTGATCAATATTCAGTTTTTATCATGATCAATTAATGGTAGTTGGTCCACAGTATTATTTTTTCTTTTTGTTTTGTACTCTAAACTGGCAATCTGTAAGGTATTGAAATCTCATAATGGTTTGTTTGAATCAATATTTCCATTGATATTTGTGGATGGCATTATTTGATCAAAATTACATCAGTGACATCGAACTATATGAAAAGCTTCAGGAGTTCAGCAAAAGCAAAAGTAGCTGATGAATCAAAAGATCTTCCATGAACACATCACTATGATAGCATATTATGTTTTTCCTCTCATTAAAGTAGTTCATCATATATTCTAATCATCTAGAAAATGATGTTGAATTGATGTTTCTTCTTAGTCATAGACTGATTTGAAACTATCAAATTCACAGCATGATTGGTTATTTAAATTATCAAGTGAATATTCACCTTTTCTTCTTCTTTTTGTTTTGTCTTTGCTTGACTGTGACACTTTTTAGACAAAATCTCTCGGCCATATATTTTTTTCCTTACCAAACATAAACAAAGATGTTGCTCAGGAATAGACGTTAAAACACATTATCATAGGATATTGGAGGAAAGTGACTCATTTGGGTAGAAAGCTGGTACAATATTCTAAAAATTCTCATGAGGCAAATCAAATAGCATGACCACAGAAAATCAGAAGGAAATCAGAAAGAACATGAAGAGCAATTGGACATAGCTTTAAAGTGCTTTAATCAGTATATATCTATCAGATCAGGGAGGTAGAAGAGGGACAAACATTTCACACAATTCATAAATTTATCACCCCACGATTAGAGCTACCAACATGCGTCAGTGCAGCTTCGCTGAATTCATAGACCTGACTAGTGAATGCCGATACTAAATTGTGACCTTCATCCTCAAAAAAGAGACTGTAAATGACACTACACCATCCATCATCCGAAATAGGGAGTATGATTATCAATGCTTTCCATCTTCGTTGCAGGAGGGAGGTACAATTATTCCTGTGTCAGGATTGCCATCATTCCGTTTTCTTTTTTTTTCTTCTTCTTCTTCTTTTCATTATAGCAAGCAAAGCAGTCAGTGGAGAGAGACACGCAGGGGAAGGAAAAAATAAGTGACGAGACATCTTGGGGAGCGCAGCTGAGCTTGCCGGGCCGTTCAAGCATGAAAAGTCAAACAATATTACACCACTCTGATGGGTGCCGTCAGAGAAAAGGCGCACTCAAGCTGCGGTCCTGTCATCTCATCTCAACACTACCTCCAAGACAAACATCGCCTACCCCCGAAATCTACGATATAGAAGAGGATTTCCTTGTGCAGGTTGCAAAAAGAGTGTTTGCAAACCATTATAAAACACCAATTAAAAAAAAGAAAAGAAAAATATGTAACAATAGAGCTAATTTGAACAGCTGTTCCATGCCTACCAGGGTGATAACGATGATGATGATACCTTGAATGAGACCAAAAAAAAAAATTCATTTGGATAATATAATTTATCTACTCAACAATACTGAACTTACATCAGTTGAGACGATGAAAGTCATGAATGTCCTTATTTCATTTCTTTAAATGGCTTTACAAATTAGCTTAACATTATATTAGATTTGTCATAGATTCCCCTTTTGTGTCAAAGTTTCAGTTCTGTATAGCATGATGAGCATTTGGCATATTGAACATTGGTGATTGAAAGAGGAATGGAGTAAAACTACCACTTGTACTCGAAGCTCTATATTGCTCTTATACTAACAGGAAGACAAAAAGAATGTGAACGCAGCCTACTGGCTGGATGGCTCAGCTGTTGTCGCTTCTCAAATTTCATTATGGGGTGCCCCTTTCTCCCCAGATAGTCAGGGTGTCATCATAATTTTCTGCTTGGGCAAAACTGATCCAGTTTTGATCATCACATTCTCACTGTGTGAATTTTTCGCATTATTCTTTTTTTCTTTCTTTCATCACACCCTATGATGTTCACATAAGGGGGACAAGAATGCCTGGCCCACATACTTCATACAATATACAATAAATTTTTCCCTTTTTTGGATTTTAAAAAAAAAAATCAATTTAATCATTTTGGCCCTTTACTATGGTGGTAAATTTGGTGATACTTCACCATCACTACAAATTTGCACATAAATGTCACACACAATACATAATTTAAAAAAGCACACACACACATATATAATGTATATAATATAATAGAGAGAGAGATTCTATTATCCATCATTTTACAAGTACAGTCTGCTTCCCAACTCCCTGATTATATTCACAACATAAAACTGCATTCAGGTCTTTTTATATAAAATGCAGAAAGAAAATAAGTCATCTTTTGGGTACCTTTTTTTTTATCTTGCCTGTGCCTACGTTGAGAAATTCAAGAACACAGGCATTTGAGTGCTTATTCATGGGCCAATTTCTGTGAATTTTCTCTGACTGAACGTAAATAAACTGTCCAACTTCTGTCTTCTGTGATATCCACACACTGGAGCATTTATCCCTCGGCTTGCACTTCCCAGTGATGTGGCTCCAGAATTCTCAACTTTTGAGCAGATGTGAACATTCCCCTTCAACCCCTCCTCCTATCCTCTTACCATTATTACAGCAAACATTTTTTTTTTCCAGTGTGAGAAAAAAATGCGACTTTGAATACAATCTCAAAATCTTCACACAGTTTGCCTTCTACATCTATATGTGTACACAGTTTGCCTTCTACATCTATGTGTTGTGTATCATGTATATAATAACATATCAATTTCCTTTCTGAGTACAGTACTGGGATTTACCACCTGTAAAGACAGGGCCACGGAATTGAATTATGCATGCTCTAAATCCTTCCTCTGAGACGAGCATCATCCTTCCCCTTTTCAATCAGAAACCCCACCCATCGCTTAGCCTCCTCCAAGACTGGATCATTATTTTAGCATTCCTGTCACTACTGGGCCGGGCTTTCACACCCCCAACCCCATCCATTCGGAATTTCACAAAGGGGACGTTCAGAGGAAAAAAGAAAACCTGTTCTGAGCAATTTCATAGGTTGCGTACTCATCTAATCTAAAGCTACTTTGCAACTCAATGCAGGGAGAGAGGAAAATGGCCAATGCAACTGTCATCTCATATGCCTGCATCGCAAATAAAAAGCTCCCTATTATGTTGTTCTGAGACACTGTCTGGCAGTACTATTGAGTTATACTTCAAAACAGACAGGTCACACCGTTTTATGTTATAACTATAGCAATCATTGGACACAACTGTAACTGCCATCATCTTAGAGTGTATGTTACCACAGTCAATTGTAATGAGTGTACATTGTAGAATACAATAGTGTATAACCTAGTCTTTCAAATAATGGCAAAATATTGTATGTACATTTGTAAGGCTTCAAAGTTCATTGTAGCATTGAATGAAAACTTGATCATTACATGAAAAATATATCTCAGCATTACTCATTTCGTGATCATGAGGGATAGACAGATATCTCAATACAAAGATCATCATAACAGGTTGTCATGGTGATTATAAGAAGCTGCACATATTCATGCAAAGGAAAATACTGGTAATGATTTAAAATGAATATATTACAAAATTTCTTACTGTTACAAACTGGGAAATTCTGTGGGGTAAGTTTGTCAAATGTATGTGAAATTACAGGCATGCACATCAATTTTTGTGACATATGCTATTAAACATACAATGTCCATTTAGTACTTACTGTAAAACAAGAAATTTTTGCATGCATAAAACTTTTGCAAATTTTGCAAGAAGCTAAGATTTGCACAAAAAAAAAAAAAATGAATGCACATGAAAGTTCTTGTCTACACTACTGACACTGAATGCCAGTGGCAATTTGCAAAATTTTCATGCTGCGATAAAAGGCCGTTGGCTCCAATTTACAAAAATTTCTGGTTTTATAGAGCCCAATATTTTCTTTTTTTTTAACAATGAGTGCAAAATTTTATATCTCTAGCTGTTTCCTTTTTTGCACTTTTTCATTCTTCTTTTTTGCAATCTTTCTAATGTTTTAAGAATCATTTCAAAATAGTAATTGTTGAGAATCAGCATAACAATGTTTCTGTTAAATAATGCCATTAGCAATTAAAATAGAATCCATTATTTCAAAATGTCACAAGCCTTCAGCCGAAAGGGAGCCAACGTTGCCAATCGATCAACAAATCATCACACAGCCTCTGTGCTGCTTTCTTTTGCTTGCAAAGTTTGCACATTGTTTACCAAAATGTTATTCCAGTAGGTAAAGAGACACCTGCACATACACTGGACAAAATGTCAGCACGCCACAAATGTTTACCAATATAAAATTCAGACTGTGCACTAGATATACTCCGAGTAAGAGCTTGTGCTCAAGTATGAAAAGTTGGGATTGTGCCTGACATTTTCGTCCTACACAGGAAAGTATCCAGCATGCCACCACTAAGGCCCTGTTGTACTCTGAACTCTGTGCATTAGAGAATGAAATAATACGACACATTCCTTCATGAAGATTCACGATTTAAGCGGATCAGCCTTGACAGCAGGCTATCCGGCTGGAATGTGCGCGTCTGTAACTGAGATCTCACAATCGTATCGATTAGTCATGCCACACTGAGGTGGGTTAACGCAGAAGCTGCAGTGGCGACGGCAACATCATTACTGCCGGGTTGTAGTTGATTTTTTTTTTCGGTTTCTTGAACTTTTTTTTTTGGGGGGGGGAGGGGCAGGGACAGAAATGATGTGGATAAGGGATGGGTAAGGGATGGGGAGAGTAATGGAGAGGAGGAGGGTGTGCGTGTACATGTGTGACAAGTCAGGATTATGTGCTATGTATTTTTTCGCGAGGGGCAAACTGCAGCATAAGAGACAGGTATCCCTCTTCTCATGTTCCATTATGATATATATCACATACTCTGAGCAGGCTTGGGACTGTGCAGATACATATAGACAGTGCTTGAATGTGGGCATTGTACAGCATTCTCATTATGGCAACTCAAGATTTGCATTCTGATTGTGTGTGGTTTACAAGCATCATCACTCATGTACTTCAGTCACAAAAGAACTTACGAAACAGATCTCACAATGCTGCTTGTAATAAAGAAAGAGCCCCTTGCCAATTCGGGCCAGTGGCAAAAATATCTCTTGTGTAAATGCTCTTGAAAGAATATAAATGTGCTTCTGCAGAATGCATTGTTGACACAGATCAAAACCAAAATATTGTTACAATGATGTCCCACATTTAAGTTATCTTACAGCACAAAGTCGACACAAATTCTAGATGACCAATTGCCAAGAGCAAAAAGATAACACATTGCTACAAGCTGCTACAATTTCCTTACAGCTGCAACTGCATAGTTGCAAGTTGATGTCTACCATTTTGTTTCTTTGCCTTTACTTTATTTACTCCATTTATGAAAGTCAACTGTATTCTCCTTTGTCACGTTCACTGTTCTCTGTAATGTTTTTGTCTCATACTTTTCATGTAATCCTTTTAAATATCATTCTTGTTTGGAAAAGACCTCTGTTGATTCCACCACTCTCTGAAACAGGTAAGTGAGTGAATGTTTGGTGCTTCTTTTTTATCTAACTTTGCTGACATGTTTGTCAGCTTTGTTTTTGTTATCATTTCTATCAGATAGTGGATGAAATGAAATGAAATGAGCAGTTTTGAGACAACACTAGCCTTCATGGACTGCACTTCGATATAAAGTAGTATGGTAGACACGTGGCAAAATGCCTTCTACTTCAATGCCATACTGACTAAGTACTCATTGCCTACATTCGGCATTTGAAAAAGAGCTACCTTCAAAGTGCACCAACATCCAGCTATCCATCCAAAGTATGCCATAATCTCTTTAAAAAAAAGCATCTCATTCTGTCAAGTCCAAAGTCCTGAAGGTCTATTTACTTTTGGTAAATTTACTCCCTGAGGAAGTATTCTTCAGGATGCTTTATCAGCATGCCCAAGTTTATTCTTTGGAACTCTATTCATGATGTCAGTTTTTAAATTCCCCTTGTTTTGTGGGTGTGATATAGAGACACATCAAATAGTTACATGATATGCTAACTGATAATGTCAAGGGTACATACTAGAAAATCTGGATTACATCCACTGGAAAAAAATCTATCATAGGCATAGAAACTATAGGTAGGTGTTTTCATCTTCATATTCCTAATCTTGGTGTTAGATACTACTACTACTACTACTACTACTACTACTACTACTACTACTAATACTAATAATAATAATAATAATAATGATAATAATAATAATGATACTACTACTACTACTACTACTACTACTACTACTAATAATAATAATAATAATAATAATAATAACATAATGATAATTGCATTTATATTGAGCTTATATGGGTATTTCTAAGTGCACTGGTGCTATCATACAAGAAAACTAGAAAACACAATAACAGAAAAACAATGCCAAACTAAAATAACAGTAACCAAATGAAGAAAAAAATACATGTGATACAGTGATACAATATCTAATAACTGGCTATGTGCACCTCCAGAAAAAAAAAAAGTTACAACTGATTAAAAATATGAGTTTTGAGAAGAATTTTAAATGATTCAATAGATGAGGCATTCTGAATATTGGATATGATGAGGGAGTTTATTCCAAAGAGTGGGGGCAATGGAAGAGAAGGATCGGTCACCATAATAAGTCTCTCTTTGTATTAGAGGTGACAGACATTTTATTCTTGTGAAAGTACTGAAAATCAAATAGATCCTACTGAACAAAAGCATTTTGTACAGGCATGAATCGACTAGCTGAATCTTGCAACAAGATGCTTTCCTCAGTCACTGCATAATGTCTTTCTTGCCTTGTTCTGTCTGTAGCAACAGTGACCTTCTTGCTGGGACTGAAGCATATGGTTGTGCACTATGCTATGAGAATGCAGAGCAAGCATATCATTCCCCAATTCTACAGTGAAATGCACCTGCTATACGACACACGCATTCCCCGTAACATGGCTCCTACTCATGAAAGCCACCGTAACTCCCAAGAGTACGCCACAGCTAGCAATGCTCAGATCTGTGTTTAGATGCAGTCCATCTTGCCTAGAATCTATTGATCCTGTCAAGCCACCATATAGAGGGAGCCGAGAGAAATGGCACGACCGTCTTGAACTCTGCCGTTTGAATGCTGCATATCATGCGCTCACTTTTCGCTTTTTGGGCTGCTCACGTCGGCTAGTCAGGCCTCTAGAGAAATCACTGGGAGTCCATGCCTGTCATAGTCAGCAAATTCCAAAGTGTTTTAAATTTGCAAAGTCAGAAGATAGAAAGAATAATAAATAGAGTGGACATATGGTAATTCTGATATTATATGGGACCATGCACCTGTCAGTCAAACACACTTAATTTACTCATGCAAAGGGTGCTATATATTCACTTACCCAGTGAGTAATAATGAATTGACACCTGTTGTTTTAATACGGGGCTCTTGCCCAAGATGGGCAAATGGGAGAAATATACTTTATAATGCCCAGATGTACACTGTGTATTACTGTACGAGCAGAAATTTTCCTAGTGGTTTTATTTTCGTGAATTTTGCGAATCGCCTTTGAACTGCGAAAAGAACAACGCACAAATATCTAAGTTCAGTTAGACCCTCGCAACCGCGAAATTAACAACACGCAAAAATGTCCTCCAAGTAGCAATTGGCAAAAATATCTGTATGCGAAAATTTCAGCTCGTACAGTATTGTAAATCACGAAGAAATGTCGATCAAACCATTAAAGAAAAGCTTACTTTTGCACTCCTCCTTTTCAAACTTCGTTTAATACACAAATTGCATTTTACTGAATAACTACAAATAATGACACCAACACTCTAGTCAGAATTGCATGAATCCACAGTATAGACCATTACCCTTTAATCATGGCAATTTATTTCCATCACATACTCCCCTCTCCATGCAATCCATGGCTTTCTTATGAAATTTCAGAAACTACAATTCTGCCCATCTGATTTTACTCCATGGAGTTGTGCTCTAAGGTAATTTGGGCTAGATAGTGGCATGTCTGGTTAACAATCTCTTGTAAGTCATAATCCATGTCAAGCGAGGAAGAACTTCCAGACTGTTCTCACTTTAAAAAAGAAAAACAGAAAAATGGGAACTCCATTCCCATATAACCACTATTTACCTCTTTGAACATCAATACAATGGAAACTATGATTAGGATTGAATACCAGCTAGCGTAACTTTGGCTCCAATTCATGTAGGCCTTTTTTAGAAACTGACCTCAGAACAAAATGCTGGTGGTGAGTGTCGGTTGCCAAAAGCACAGAAGCATGCACAATCGTATCACTCTGTTTATACAATAGCCCAGATACTGAGGTACCCAATAGACAGCTCAATGGATTGACTACAACTCAAGAACGTCAATACTGGAGTGTTTACAATCATGCGGCATTTCAGAGAAGTATAACAAATCAATTCGAACTCATCATATAAAAGTGCAGTTGCCTTGTGCAGGCTCCAAAAAGAGGTGAGCTGTGATAATCGTTACTTGAATCTACTGGACAGGTGTGAAAAAGCTCATATGGCTAGAGAAAACAGGACAGTGGACATACACTATAATTTCAGCAACAACAACAACAACAAAGTGGATGCAGACTGTTTAGAATTCATTTTGCGTTACAATATACAGCAAAGCCGACAATGGCTTCCTCGCACTTATCTCCCAAACCGTAAATGGATCATATATTCTTCTCCTCAGAATTAACTCAGCAGATAATAGCAGTTTTATGCTCCACATTCGCACAATATACATTTCCCCAGGTTTGCACCCATTTCAGTCACAGACGGCTTTGCTAATGGCTGTTGGCTCCAGCTGTGCGGTATTCCTATCTGTGACCTGATGTGACCTCCAGTACCTCCCACAACTTGTGATGTGCCATACCAGCTCGCAAAGAAAAGCTAAACAGACATGTTGCTAAACGGTGCAGACAAACGACACATGAAGACATGGTGGAGGAAGTTATCGCTCAAATCATACATCAATTATGAAATAAACTGCTTCGTTTCAACTAATGGGGGGAAATCTACCTCCTGGCCCGCTGTACTTTCATAACAACAACCAGTTGGGCCAATCTGCAACAATTTCTTTTGCAGGTAATAATGATATGAATACAAATAAGCAGTAAAATGATAAAAATAAGGATGAAATATATTTTTTTTTCATTGTAGGGGCCCACATTTTTTCCTCCTCCACAGTCTCTGTCTTTTTGGTGCATTTGCTTTGCATAGACGCATCCCCTATTTTTCTCTGCTACCTCTACAGCTCACTTTGTCAATACTTGAATATCCCATTACAGCCATTTAATATTCAACAGACAGATCTGCTTTGTGAGCATGAAAAGCACACAAGATCTTGACCGATTTCTCTGCGAGGCTAGAGCTACCCATCAAGGAGCTGGGAATGTTTGAGATTCAATTTATAACCACAGAAAGTACTTAATCTCCATTTCATGAAGGTTTATCATGTACAATCATGTACATTATATGTACACACACACACACACACACACACACACACACACACACACACATACCAGGGGCGGATCCAGGAAATCCTTATAGGGGAGGCGCCTTTACAAAAATTAAACGTGGGGCACATGTGCCCCTCCCCATTTTTTTCTTTTTATTTCCTCTGCTTTAACTAAAAATAAAGAGAGGGTGTGTGCCCCTTTCTGGATCTCCCACTGCACACACATACACACACAATCATAATATATCATAGATTAGATACCTCTGTAAATCATGTCACTAGACAGAAGTATAATATAACAGTTTAATACTGGTTATAAATCAGAATCTAACCCTCCAAACACTATCAACCTAAAATTCTACTGATCAAATATAGTCATGTACGCTCACAGGACTAAAGGAGCTAACAGAGGGATACCATCAAGTGGAAGAAAGTTACAGTATACAGGTCATTTCCCTCACGTATGCCAAGTTACAATATAATTTATCATGCCAAAGAATATAAACACAACGATCTGCAAGTGGAGTGGGATGTCGACAAAATATTCAGTGAAAAACACTGCATGGAAAAAGGGTAAGTCTCATGGTAACCTTGAAAGTGACCTTTTCTCCCCGTTTATACCTGCATGAACCTTGCGTGCAGGAATATCGCATTGTGCTACAGGGAGAAAAACTTTTGCATTTCATGTTTTACCTGACAAAGAATCAGACATTTATATTGCTAGTAGCTCTAACTATTTTCTTTATTACTTAGCGTGAATGGGTAGGAAACATCTTTCCCCCCAAACTGCCCTTGCTTCTTGACCTTGAATAAGCAGAATTGACACAATCCAGAGAAGAAAGATTTACTGCACTGCTCTGCATCCAATTCATGCCTGATTTCTAGCTTCATGTATGTGTTAATGCATAAAACATTACACACTTGTGATGTTGGATCTAACCATGGAGCAACAGCTCCATGATCTATCAGAGGACACTTACGTTCTGCTGCCTAAATCATTCCATATTATGTGCGATACAAAGGAATAGATATGGGCGTAACATTTTTTTCCACACTCCTGCTTTGTATGTTTGTGCCCTGTCATACCAACATGATAAACATATAATTGTAGAGGTCCTACACAATAAACTTTATAATCCATCAAGTTCTAGGATAATCTGGTACCCCCTCCCCAATTTTTTTTTCCATTTTACCAAGTCCTCAATAATATGGCAACTCTGAATTTTACTGTAGGTCCTACATCATACTTTATTAACTAAAAACATATGAACATGCATGAGTTAAGTGTTCATTGGAATAACTGTTTAAAGAAAATAGAGTTCCTAGAGGTGAAGCCAAAATGGTAAAATGCCCAGGGCAGATCCCTTTCCTCCTCAATGCAAATATTTCAGAGTGCTCTGCAAAAAGGACTAGAGAATTTAAGTATTAGGATTGGTATGGACCAGACTCAATTCTCTCAGTAGGATCTCCATCACTAAACAAAGTGCCGTCTGATTCTACTCAGTACCCACTTCCAACACAACTGGCGCAAATAGGGAACAATGGGAAGGTTTTCTAGCTGACTTTTTACATGCAGCTTCTTCAGCGGCTGCATAAGTGAGCTTAATTGACCAGCCAACAATACAGAAATATGTCAGCTATTCAAGAGACGCAAGCAAAACCCTTCCACATGAACAGCATTTGAAGGTACAATATAGGCCCTGCACAGACAAGGAATTCAACTATTTTCAGTAACAGTTGGTAGGCCTGTCTTCCTTCTTAAAGCTCCCTTATACTGCAGGAAATACTGCCAGTCTATTTGACAAAGACCTTATACTGCTTGAATGTTTGATTCTATAAATTACATTGTACCTGTTAATCTTTAGCTTACAGACTTTTACGAACTGCTACAAAATAAAGAATTAAGCTGTTAAATTTCAACAACCCCCCCAAAAAAAAAAAATACTTCCAACATTCCTGCAAGTATGAAGAAAATGTGTCATTTCTTTGTCCTTTAACAGAAAAAAAAATGTCAGACTGGATAAAACTCTACAATAAATGACCTTCCATGGTACTGACACAAAATCCTACAGATGGGACATTTACAATTTGTAACATGCTTAATGCATAACATCACAAGAATTTTTTGCATGAGGTGGAGAGCAGCATTAAAAAACAAAAATTACTCCTTGCTGCTAATCCTATAAAAAGTTTCATTGTTGAAAAGTTTCATCGTTGGTATCAATTTTTATTGGGATATCATTATGACAAAACTCAGTATCTCAATACTGCACCGTGGTTTTGTGACAAAAATACAGCAAAAACAGAGAAAGATCCTTGAAGTTTTTGTTCTTATAATTCATCACTTTATATAGGGCAATATCAAGTCTTATCTGAAAAGAAGAATTGAAGGAAATTTCACTCTATTTCCTAGTGGAATGAATGGTTACAGTAGTTGAATCTTGCAGTTACTGTAACAGTGTCACATACAACCCTGTAAACTCTTCAACACACACAAACAACAAAAAGATGTACAGTTAATACACACTTCCTCACTTTGATAAATGAAATATATACACATACATATTTTAAGTCTCAAAGCACAATGAAGCATGCAGTGGCTGTCAACCACTTAGCATGATTGAAATGCAACACATGATATTGAGTGCACAATGAACACCCACTGTTGTTATGGCAACCTTTCATGGGCAATCTTCCAATGAGTGGTTTATCACTTATCAGACATTGCTTAATATTAGTTTTAATCGCTCACAGACAGTGTAGTGCAATCAGGGAATGGGTCTATCAGAATGCAGCAACATCTCAGTCACCGAAATAAATGTTAATTTAAGATGAACTTTAGACTGGCATGAAATACACATTTGTTATCTCATACTTGAACTTTGATAAGTACTTCAAAACTACCTTATACAGTGTTATTGTCATGTTTCATTTTTTTCTAAGAAGTCCAAGAGTATACTAGTAATCAGGATTTCTAAAATTAACTGAAAACTAATTCAACTGCACGCAAGGGCTTGATCAAACAGGAAATATGAAATAAATGTAGGCCTACATGTTTGCTTGACTGGAACCATAATAAAAAATAGAACTAGCACTATACTATGAGTATTTTAAGTAAAATAATATATTATGCCTGATTCAAGGGTGTGAAAGTACTTGCAAAAAAAGTCTGTAAAATCTGACACGAAAAAAAAGTCTTTTCAATGTATTTGAACTGCAAGAAAGTCTGAAAGTGGGTTCTGGGTAAGTAGAAACGTCCAAAGTCAGATCAAACTCTGAACTCTCACATCCTTGCTGATTAGAACAAAAATCAGCTATTGATTACTAACTTCTGAAAAATATCACTCCAAGCTTACTTTCTCAATGATCTTGTAAGCAATGTCTTCTCCCACACTTATAACAAACAAAACACAGCATTTGCTTGTGCATTATCAGTGGGAAGTAGATTTAAAAATAAGTTGTTAAGCTCAATGACTGTATTTATATTCATTCATTACATTTGAAGTACAGTACAAGGATAAAAAACTCATAAAAGCAAAAAAAAAAAAGAAAGAAGAAAACTCATAAAAAAAAAGATAATGATAATCACAAGAACTTTTGATACATGAAATGCGATTAAATGAACATTGTGACTGAAGCAAGTCAGGACCAGTGGAGTCAATTTAGATTAAGAATCCTAGGCTAAACTATTTTTTCGATGCAGATATGTAGATTTATGGTTTTCTTTCCACGAACAGAATTTCAAATACATGTATATTGAAAACTAGGTCAATACATGTGTCATAATACCATTTTTCTTAGAATTTTGGCGTTTTTTAAACTTCATAGGTAGGAAAATGTGTATCTGTCAACAGGTAAATGTATCAAAACAAAATATAATTGACTACGTGCAAAGTTGCTAATTGAGCTTACATGTAAAGCATCATTTGTATTAAACTGAAGAGTCTGAATTAAAAAACAGATAAATTATTTTTTCTAAACAAAGGTTCTCATCAAATATATGAAAAAAACTTTTTCATGATGTTGCATTTGTTACATAACAAGAAATATTTTGAAGAGATATGCTTGTAACTATTTTCTTTGTTTTTCAGCAGCTTCAGTATCAATAATCTCCAGCTTGAAGAAACTGGATATATCATTTTTGTTTTGTTTTTGTTTTTGTTTTTTTGTTTTTTTTTTTCATTCAAGCTCTCATGAAGCTTGTTATATCACTACAGTTCTTTGGAGAGAATGTGTGAGCTTGAGGAAATATATTAGAGGGAGAATATTTCACAGCAGACTCTTACAGGAAGTATCATTGGATGGCTTTGAAGTGAACATCTGCATTCAACTCCCTGATACCCTAAACCGTCTGCATTGCTTATGGACCTTGAACATGGATTGAACTGGCTTGTCCATTTCAGTTGTATAGGATAGTGTTACATCACAGCTGACCACAAATTGTTTTATTATGGAAATAAGGAAGCTGGGCGATGCAGGGCAAATCTCTCAAGCGATTAAGTATTGTTTACAGATTCATTCAACAACACCCTGCTCCACATAACCACAGTTTACAGACCAAAGCGTCGTGGGTAACAGTTTACAGTTAGGTTTTGAGAGCTGCCCTGGGTAAGTATGCTGTAATACTCCGTAGCTGGGTCTACAGGCGTGACGACCGTGTCGAGATTTTGATGGCTGCAATTTAATCCTCAAGTAGTAATACCATCATCATCGCAAACTGGCTCGCGCTGCTGCATGCACAGCACAGCAGCATCCATTATGCTAATAAACACAAACATGGCAGAAGCGGCAAATACAGACAACATAAGTGTACACATTTATTGTTTACTTACCGTCATTCTGCTGCATCGATGGACGTCGATGATTGCGGGAGTTCGCATATTCTGAGCAGCCTTAGGGAAAGCGAGAACGAGGGCGATATCCAGGCTATCATCCTCACTGAATAATTCCATATTTCGCGGGCGATTGGGTGCCGGTAAAATCCTGGCCGCCGCCCAGCAAACGGGTAGCGCTAGCAACGAGTGCAGGGGTAGATAGCCCACGTTGCACACTTCTTGCACTTCGATGATAAAATTCTCATCTCTGGCGACATTTTTCTTGGTGAGCAACAAGCCGGATTGTTCCAGGGTATTTTCCAGGTCCTCCAAGGCAGGAGCTGTATTTCCGTACTGAGACATTGCGCCGCTAGGTCTCGGAGGTGCGTGTGAGGAGCTACCGTTTTCGGATGGTGTTTCCCCCTCGGACGACAAGGATCGACTGCCGCTGAGATAGAACATTTCGACGCTGCAGATCGGCCGTTGCGACCACCGTCGTGAGTGCAATGTTCATCAACATACGACCTGACCCGAGCCACAAGCAGTGCGAAAGCTGATGCTTGCTTGAATAGCCTTCGCATTCGCTGCCGATGATTATTATGCAGCCAATATCTCTGCACAATTAATTATACATGAAGTAATAGGCATCTACTTTGGCCGCCCGCTTTATCTCTGACTCGCCGAGTGTGATCTCCGTGCCTGATGATTTCCGCACACTTCTTTATTCTCGTACAGTTTGGCAAGTGGTATCAAAGGTCGCACCCCGCAAGCAGACAACTGTCATTATTGTTTAGTCTTTACTTCGTTCGGTATGCAGAGGTTGCAAGCGAACTTTTCCCTGAAAACTCCTCTATCACAAGATTCCATTTTACCAAGGTTAGCAGGTCACTAAAATATATATGTATTTTACTGCGACCTAGAGTTGTAGCTATTTGTAGACAAATTGATTTCCAAAGATTGGCAGATTTGTGGATATCTGCGTCTTGAAACGTTAGACTATTCGCAATACCAGAGGGTGCACCCCGAAACCACACCTATTCGCCGGGGGGTACAGTCCTTCCCGTGCGTGAGGGGTCGGGTACAGACTGACATTTGAATTAATACTATGCGATGAAATATGAATTACATGTTCCTGTGACCGTCATCACGGATTAAACGCTATGAACACATCAAATTATGTGACATTTTAACACAATATTTGTTTTTTTTTTATCTAATGCAACAAAAAGTTACCAACAAATGATGAAGACAGGATATTATGCAATAGTAATGTATAAATCAAATTCGACGTGTAGGCCTACACAGTTGTACAGTGTGTGTGTGTGTGTGTTTCTTCTTTATATTAGGGAAATGGAGGTAACACAATCTCAGACGATATGGGACCTAAGTATGGGGTCTTCATAAGTTTTAAACATTGTTATTTTGTGTAATTCTTTCTAAATACTCATCATATTCTTTTTTTAAATGCAGTATAGAGAGGGAGGAAACACCATACTAATTTCGGGTACGACTGAATTATGAGAAGCATCATATGGATAATCACACAGATTTATCATACCAGAACAGCATGCAATATCATAGGCAGTACACAATATACCTTATAACTCACACGACATATTCCACAGACCATTATAGACGCACAAGTTTAATTTGCATTATGCAAATTACATGCACGTATCTGATTTTCAAGGAGTTCCCGTGCTGATTATAAAGATAAGGATTATTATTATCATTATTATTATTATTATTAGTAGTAGTAGTAGTAGTAGTAGTAGTAGCAGTAGTAGTAGTAGTAGTATTACATAAAGAACTTTAATGTGCCGTAACTCTGGAGTCACTATTCTGATATAGGCAGTACAGTCGACATAAAAAAAAAAAAAAAAAAACGCGGTGGAAGTAGATTTCAAAAAGTACGACTGTACACAATAGGCTGTACATTCAAAATACATGTAATACCATTCATGTTGAGTTTTTCGCTCAGATGACCAAGAGGTTCACTATAATCATGAAGCTACGTAGCTTCATGCTATAATCGGGGAGGTGCCACCTCCCTGCTATAATGGTCGTCGCAAGCTGCGTTTGTATCGTCGCAAATCGGGGTCTTGTTAGATCGGATGAGCGACAAAAGTGGTCAAGATATGTTGAGGTGGATATCAGTATCACGTCGTCACTGGAATGCCGACTATTCCATTTCGCATCGTTCAGGGGGTGGAGTTCAACATTATAGATTATGATTTGTAAAATAATCAAGTTTGAAGGACGATCATGCCTTTTCCTCCATAATAGCAATTTACTCCTTAAAAGCTGATCTCACAAAGCTTAGAGAAAAATGATGACATAATCTTAAAGGTGCATGTAGTTATCTCAAAAAGCATTATATACCATTTGCAGATGAACCAACAACCCAACTTTGGTGCTCCAAAATATTTATTAAATGTGAGTAAGGGATAGAAACAACCAATGTAAAAATTTGAGTCAGAACAATCAATGTTAACTATTGTTAAAATGTACAAAATGTGAACAATAAATATGATGAAATGTTGCTAGACTACAGTTATGATTTATTAAGAAAAACAGTGTTATCTCCTTATGTTTTAGGCTTTACTGCGAAGTTTTGATTGGTAGGATGTTTTGTGATACAACTGACCTACACATATGCATGAAGTGATAACTCGAACATTTTTTTAAAATCACTGCTCCAAAAGGTAAAGAGTACCTTTAAATGAGCGAATCAATACTAGAGTAATACAGCTAACAAAAATAAGGTGACGTCACAGTCCCTCAACCAAGATAACCTAGAGCTCCGCAGCTGCGATGTCCCTGCAGGATAACTAATATGTCGGAAAAACAACATCAACAAGAGGTTGCATCGAAGATTATTAAAGCGGTTTCTGATTTTGCTGATTATTTCCTTTTTCCTGTAGATCATCTTCATCTTGTTTTGTCCCCTTTTCTTCCCCTTTTTCTTTTTTTTCTTTCTCTTTCTTTCTTTTCTTTTTTTTTTTGATTCAAGACACCTATATGCTATACTAATTCTCAAAACAGTTTTTATGCGTTTTTCTATTCAATTAATTGTAATGATCGTGGTATGGATTTTATATTGAGATATACATGGCATGTGTGATCCGTTTAGTGCATGTGTGCGTGTATGCGGGGGTGAGTTTATTGTCATTGTCATTATTATTATTATTATTATTATTATTATTATTATTATTATTATTATTATTATTATTATTATTATCATTATCATTATTATTATTATTATTATCATCATCATTAAAATCATTTATTTATTTATTTATTCAATTTTTTATTCATTCATTGTTTACTTACCGTCATTATGCTGATGGACGTCGATGACTGTGGGCGTTTGCATATTTTGAGCAGAAGAGGGCAGGCTACAACTGACAAGATGTTCCATCGTCTGCTAGATCCTCACCACATTTGCATCTGGTATCTCCCTCATACAAGGTTCTATTTGCAACGGCCGACTGCAGTTCTCAATCGATTTTGTCAGGACCAAAATGGCCATACAATGCATATTATGCATCGCTTGATAGCCAGCGAATAGAGTCTTTTTTTGGGAGGATAGTGGTCACATATTGTGAAAGGTCTCGACGAGTTGGTTTTTCCACAGGGCCAGGCGATGGCTTGATATCAGGCCTCTTATCAGCGAACTCTCTGAGTGGATGAAAGTATGTCTTGACTTCAACCTTTTCCTTGCTGGCATAACATTGATTAAAAGGGAGTGTCGAGGGGCAGGTTCCTGCTTTAGTTTCTCTCCTTAAAATGTCACCTTTCTTCTGATGTTAGAGGGGGATGCCACTCAGCATGCAGGTAAAGGTCTTCTCCACCGTTGGGCACCCAGTAATAGCTTGGCAGGCAGCATTTAAAGGCATTATTCAACATTTGCAGATGAAACAAAAACCCAGCTTTAGTGCTTCAAAATAGTTCTATAAAATGTGAGTCTGGGATACAAACAAGCAATGTAAAAAATTGAATCAGTAATGTCAAGTATTGTTAACATGCTAAATGTGAACAATAGTTCACATAAAATAAAACTGTTTTAGACTAAACCGTATATATACAGCTATGGTTTATTCAGAAAAATAGTAATATCACCTTATGTTTTATGCTTTATTGGGAAATTTTTACATGGTAGGATGTTTAATGATACAACTGACCTACACATATGCATCAAATGTGATATCTCAAACAGTTTTTTTTTAAGTCACTGCTCCCAATGGTAAATAGTACCTTTAAGGCTTGGTCGAGCTGATCTACAGCAGACAGCATATTCAGCCGTTGAAAAGCCCGTGAAAAAGTTCAAGAATAGAGCCACTGAACGGATAGTTCCGGCATCTGCTCCCCACTTGGCGTTCATTAGCTTCCGGAGGATGCTGTTCCTGTGGATACCACTTAATTGGTCTAGATTATAGCTATGGTCTTTGTAAGTGATGAACTAAGATGACACCTAAATAAATGGGCTTTGTGGTGTATTTGAGGTGCTTCCAATACCAGCTGACAAGTAGCCGACAATCTGCTTGTCTGTTCTTTAGATGGAAACACATATGAGTCTTGACTTGCTTTGCTCGAGGTAGGGGATGAGGTTATCCAGGACATTGCTGAGACTCTTCTACTTCTTCAAAAGAACACTTCTGAGAGGCAGTGCATGGGTCGTCTGCATGGAGGTAACTTCTTGTAACTGTGTGAATGGGTCGATCATATTCATTGACTGGCTCATGAGATATGAACTAAGAGAGCATAGGATCTCCAAGTAAGAACTAATCGTGCAAGAGGTGAAAGTCACAAACTCCGCAATCATGCACTGATGCATCCACAGACAAAGATGATTTTCTGTGAAGGAGTAAAACATGTCGAAAAGTCTACCCAAAGAGATTAGTAATAACATATATGATCTTGACGTGACCATGGCGTTGGTACATTATTGTCGAGAGAGGGAGCTCTTTAAGGTTGTACAGACAACGACGATCTCTTGATGAACGAAGGGATGCCGACGACTCGTCGCGATGCGTCGTCTCGGCATCCCGTGGTTCAGGAAAATGGAAGATAAACATCTTGTGACCGAAACACGCACACGCACACGCACACACACATTAAAAGACATGAAAAAATAAACACATTAAAAAACGCACGCACACGCACACACATACACAGTTTTTTTTTTTTTTTTTTAAACCAAAAAGCATACAAAATATTGCGGATTAGGCTCGCTCCCAGTTTTCGTGTATTTGGCTTGAAATTTGGTACATGTGACCGTTACAGTACAAAGATGTGCAAACGTAATTAATATTTTGGTATTGTTGAATAGTGTGTTTCCATGATATTGCTTATTTCGAACAAAGAACTCGGATAAGAGTATTGTGGATTTAGCTAGCTCACTGAGCTTTTGAGCGTTTTTGGGTATTGGTTTGAGATTTGGCACATGTGACCGCTGTAGTACATACGCACATGCGCAAATGTATTTATTCTTTTTCGTCATTGTTGAACAAAGTGTTGCCATGGTATCAGTATGTTTTGGATGAGGATTATACAAAATTTTGGTTTGGCTAACTCTCTCAGTTTTTTGAGTATTTGGTTTCGGATTTGGTATGTGTGATCATTATATTACGTAGATGTGAAAGATTTGATTTTTTTTATATTGTTGGGAAATGTGTTTCATGGTAACTCCATATTTTGAATGATAATCATATGATAATGTGATTTCAGTTAATTTTTGGGGCAATTGATTTGAAATTCGGCATATGTGACTGTTATGATATGTGGGTGTGCACAATTCATCATTTGTTCACGTTGAACATTGAGTCGTTGTGGTAACAGTATACAAATTAATTGTTAGCTGAGTTTACATTCTCGGTGTTTGATGGGGTATTAATCACATTGAGTGATAGTTTTAGTTTTGATTTGTACACATGTGCTTCATTTTTGTTCTTATGCTGACGACAATGATGATTATGTTTTAAGAGGTTAGAGGCTTAGGGTTGGGGGTCGGGTGGAAATTCAAGAATCTCCTACATTTATGTTGACGTATTTTTTTCAGTTTTTGAAATTAATGTATGAATATATTTATAAATGAAGTCAAGGGTTGGATGATTATATTGGAATTGTATAGTGTTTTTATGTTTTGAAGTTTGATAAGTATTATGGAGTTAAGGGGTGGGGATCAGGGGTTGAGTGATAATTTTTTAATGATTGTTTAATGTTTCTTAGGAGCAACATGTGTGGGTTCACATGCCTACGGGCAATAGTAAATGTATTTACTTTTGTGTGCCCTGACCCTCATGTAGTCTCAATTCATTTCATTTTCATTTTGTGTAACGTGTACAGTACAGTGCATCCTGTGTAATGTTCATTCTGGTTTTTGTTTCATGTTTGTGATGTTAATGATATGTATCCTATATTCTTTACCTGGTCGAATAAATAATAATAATAATAATAATAATAATAATAATAATAATAATAATAATAATAATAATAATGATAATAATAATAATAATAATAATAATAATAACATAGAAAGACATGAAAAATAAACACATTAAAAAACGCACGCACACACACACACACAAACACGCACACACATTTTATGATGCACGCACGTGCACCAACGCACATTATCTTGTCTTCGAGTATACCTTTGAATAATTTTCGATCTGAAAAAGACCATAAATCACTGTACATGAATAATGAATTGAAGCCCTTTATTGTAAAAACCATCTTTTGTGATTTTTTTTTAACTTTTGCTCTTATATTGTTTCTTCCCTATTAGGGAATTAATGTTGTTGAAGAACAAATAAAATTGTAATACAAATGAAAATGTGTCATGATAAGGCAAAAGTTGAAATTTGTATAAAAACGAAACCACACTTGCACGCAAAATGATACTCACCTGTAGGGAATATCGCTATAAAGCGTCTTGCTCACAACCGATGAGACACGAACAGACTCTAATAAAATACGACAGTTTTTATCCGGCTTCTGATAGCTCGATTGTAAATGTTTTGTTTTTCTTTATTTTTCCAATTTATGTGTTGTATCACCCACATCATGGCAGATAAGCATCAAACTATTCATCCTTTTTCTTTGTTTTATATAGTGAAATTTATACTATTCCTACTGCTGCTACTACTACTACTACTAATAATACGTACTACTAATACGTACTACTATGTTCTATTGTATTTTGGGTCAAAACTTTATCCTCTACATTGAATGGTTGAATGAGCTTCTCGTGATTATAGGTATTTTCAGCTATGTCAGAATGCTTGCATGTTTGACACTCCATGGAGTACTATTTGAAAATTGACGTCACTTTCATGACGGCAATTTCCAAATAGTACCACATTATAGTATTCGTGAAATTATGTCACAAAGCAATTGTGACATCACACAGCAATTATTCCGACATCGCGCACTACTTCGTACAGTCACCCTGTGAAATGTAACAATATCTTAGAAAACAATTATTGTGACATCACAATGCAATTCTAACATCGCGCACTGCTTCGTATCGTCAGTCTGTGAATGTAACAAAACAGTTGTGACATCACAAAGCAATCCTGACACCGCGCACTACTTCGTATGTCAGTCTGTGAAATGTAACGATTTCTAGGAAAACAATTGTGACATCACAAAGCAATGCTTCTTCTTCTTCTTGCTTATGAGGCAGCAGCAGCTAAATAATGTCCCACAATTGTTGTAGCCAAGTTACAGTCTGTGGAGTAGGGTTTCTTACTTTCACTCTATGAAATGTAACAATATCCTAACAAAACAATTGTGACATCACAAACAATCCTGGCATCGTGCACTGCTTCGTATATACCGTCAGTCTGTAAAATAAAAAATTCCTACCAAAACAAAATATGTAACATCACGAAGGAATTCTGACATCGTGCGCTGTGTCGTACGGTCAGTGTGGGATCCCTCCACAAGAGATCGCATCCATCACAGAGGTCTACTTCTCGTCTCACATTTCCCCTTCTTTTGATTAATTTTTTTTTTCATCCAAAATAGAAAACAAAATAGGCCTTGCTCTACCTAACTTTGACTTCTTAAGATAATAGGCCTCTCAAACCAAAGTATTTTGTATGCTACTACTACTACTACTACTACTACTACTACTACTACTACTACTGTACTACTACTACTACTCCTACTGCTGCTACTACTACTACTACTACTACTACTACTACTACTACTACTACTACTTACTACTACTACTACTACTACTACTACTACTACTTCTTCTACTACTACTACTCCTACTACTACTACTACTCCTACTACTACTACTACTTCTATACCATAATCTACTATACTAAAGGAAATAAAGGCCTCCCACCCACTGAAGGATTACGATAGGTGTCTTTACGTTTATTCTTGATTTTCATTAGATTTACAAATCACCAAATAATGCCATATTCATTCTCATTTTTGTCATGCATATAGGAACTTTGCAATGAAAATGTGTGTATAACATTAATTAAAACTACATAGGGCCTACCACCAATAACAGTACATTTATATACCCGCATTATGTGCGGTGATTACTTTTACGATATGTATTGTTCGTAATGAAGATGTAAAACATAAGTTTTTCGTGACTTTCTCCTGCTTTTATGTTACATCATATTACCACATCAGTCACTGATCACTAATTGTCAATTCCTGTATAACTGCGTATCTTCTACTTTCTTTGCATATTATGGATCTATTTATTACTACAAATAAAAGCAAAACGTTGACCAAACAAACGAAAAATTAATGACAGGTCACAGAGGGGGAGAGAGAAGAAAAGGGGGAGAGCGGAGCAAGAAATTTGAATTCATATTAGTAACAGTTATCTTATAGTCTCACTTTTTATGTTTCTCTCTCCGTCCTCCTCCCCCCCCCCCCCCCCCCCCCCTAAAAGAGATTAATAGATGGACCCCAGGCAGGAGATAGACCTACAGATTACTGGAAAATGTGTATACATCCTTGTATCAAAATGTTGAGATTATTCTCATCATCGAGACAGAAACTAAAGGCTCTTTGATTGCGGCATTACGGCGTTTCCTGCATGTTTCATGTCGTTATTTTAGTGCTATTACAAGTGTTTTTAAAACTTGAATCATAATTTTTCATTAATACAGTACTCAATACCTATATAACCAAAACGACTGTTTGGAGACTATAAATACGAGCGCACAATTGCATCTTATAGAAACAAACAGCGCGCGCAGTTGGTTTACACGCGTGTATAACGGGACACGTAGTTAAAGGAATTCCTCACCTACCTACCTGCTTTCCACGTACAGCCTAACGTTATAGCGCGATAGCGCTGGCGCGCGTACGTACTCAATTACAAGCATTGGGTACCTGTGATGTGTACGGCTGCATATCTGGGCACATTGCCTATTGCGAAATAAATTACCAAAATTAGGTTACGGATTTATTTTGTTAAAATTCGGAAATTGATATTCAGTTTTAAACTTAATCAAGCAAGTGACATATGAAGCTAAGTTCAGAGAAGGTGTAGCCGGCCAAATCGACAGCGGAGACCAGCTGGAACAATCGAAAATGAGTGTGGATGCATACGGACCCAGCTCCCAGAGCCTACTCACGTTTCTCGACACGGAAGAACATGACTTACTGGGCGCCGACACGCAAGGCACCGAGTTTGAATACAATGTGGCAGATTTCACTTTGCCCTCCCAAACACAGGCTTCTCAGAGCCAAGCCTCGCAACTCGACTTAGCATCACAATCTCAGAGTCAGGTATGTATGAAGAAGTGGATGGATGGATGGATGACAACGGGATCGGATATATAAGGGAAGAAATTAGGGGCGTTGATTTGTGATATTTGATAGCAAGCTTCCAAATTCACTGAACCTCACAAGAGAATCACATTATTGTCATTGATTGACCATGACCAAATTTTACTGTCAACCCGCGAACTTGGAAGATTGCTGCATGGTGTTGCAACTTGTTCAGTCATATATTAGACCTACTTGGTTGGTAAAGTTTTGAGCAAGGCATAAAAAATAAAATTTAAGGCCATCCAGCATGGGATGGATCCCCATCTCTCATCCAGAGTCATGATGTCATACTCAATCATAGAAACTAGATTCTAACGTTACATTTTTGTGATACATGCAGGCAAGGCCAATTAAACACATGTGAAATACCAAGGTACACTGAAGTGCAGTGAATGCTATACCAACTGAAGACCAGAAAATATTAGCAGCAGCACAGATGCTGTCTTCATACAAACACCATACTACCAGCCAGTTAAGTATCCTTCTTCTTCTTGGATACTGTCCAACACTCCACAGTAAATTAGTGGGGGCCAACTGCACGGGATGCGCTGGTGTTTATTGCGTGGAGAGAGAAGTGTAGAATTGACTTTGCTTTGCTCCTGGGTGTACTGAAGGATTGCTGCTTTAAGGGAGTCTTTGTGGATCAGGATCCAGCAGGATGGATGCGATCCAACCATTTTCATGTTGAAGTTGAGGAAGCAATATCTGGCATTGAACACACAGGCAAAATATCATTATTAATCTTCCTTCAGTCTGGAGATAAAAGTATGTTAAGTTATGACTAAAGATTCACAAGCTATCAATTAAAATTATCACAAATTCAGCAATTCAAATGTCTGTTTCTTGAAAGTCATTGCTGTTGAAGTTATGTCTTGCGAATGCTTGAATGTTGAAGACAGAATTGTCATAATCTTTAGTTTTATGGTAGCAGCATTTCTTTTACCTCTATGAGTATGAATGCCTCGATCAACTGTACATGTATGTTATGGCTCAAACTCTTCCATTCTTGTTTTCATGAAGTCGAATTAGTGGTAATGCAATCGAAGACATCTATGCAGAAGTGACTCACGTAGCATGATTTACACATGTATTTATAGCATTTTGCTTAACATTTCCTTGAAATGTAATAGGTGGATGCAAGCCAACCCAATGGACTTGATGACAGCGTGGCAGCAGTGGGGCAGCAGGTCAAGGAGCTGACGTTTGAGGAGGATGAAGAAGACGCCACTGTCTTGTCAAAGGATTTACCAAATCACGCCTGCAAGTAAGGACGAGAACCAGTGTGGTGAATTGTTGCATCTGCCGAGTACAGTGGCATCACAGCATTGACTTCATGTGTCAGAGATATGACAGTTGTCTGTACTCGGCAGTTACTGTGTCTATATGTACAAATGTACCGGTAAGTGCATTTGTGATGACTGTACTTGTAGTAGTAGGTATCACCAGGGCTGACCTGATCATTGTGTGTTTCTCCTGTTTAGAGCACTTATATCAAGTTTATATGTCATATAGTTTATAGTTGTATTGAGTTCACTTGTAATGTATCATATGAAAGGGAAGAACCAGTAGACCCTTTTGTGTTTGGCGAGACATTAATGCTAGTATGATATGTGATCTCTTTCCCTCAGGTACTGTGGCATCCATGATCCAGCAGCTGTTGTGCTTTGTAATGGCACAAAGAAGTGGTTCTGCAATGGCAGAGGAAATACGTCGGGGAGGTAGGTTGAAATGACTTAAAGCCCAAATAAAGTTCTGGTATGCCTGCAAAAGTTGTCAAATTTTGCTCCAAAATGTGAACGTATGCCTAGGAAATGTCCGGAATAACGCTGTAATAACAAGATATTTGATGGGTAAGGACGAAAATGGGAAATATTAACCAAAAACATTCAGTCTCGGAACTTACCCGAACGGGGTCAGGCTAGACTCGGACTCGGGGATAACTCGGCCTCGCTTTGCTTGACGGCGGGATGAGTTGTACTGGTTTTCCCTCTGGATTGTACAGTACTATGCATACGGGAGCGGCCTGTATAAACTACATTGTAGCGTTCTGGCTACTCGCAGTAATGGTCCGAGTTGTTACAACACGCGCATCAAAAACCTCTTTGGCGCGCATGCAAAATTAGTGTGCGCCTCTCAAGCACCTCTAAAAACAATCAAAGACAATTGATAAACAACAACAAAAACTTCAAAGACCGTGCGTCTCAGCAACTGAGGTGATGTGCGTATACTAGCAAGCTTGAGGACCGCGCGCTGTCCATTTGTTTTGTACAGGATTAGCACGCACTTTCCTGTCTGCTCAGTAAGGCCTCGTTTGGTACCCGTAGTATTATAGAGTACTGATGAACATGGCGATCACGAACTGTGTGTAAATTGTCTGAAATAGGGTCGAGTTTTCCCTGAGACCGAGTTAGTCTGGAGCCTTCTGGAATAAAAGTCGGTCTACCGACTTTTATTATTTTTCTCAAAATACTCCAAAACGACTCATCATTCCGGCAAACCGTGTCAGCCAGGTAAGTTTCTTTGTAGACTCTTTCGATATATTGCAAGCAAATATGAAATGGTGCCAGACGGGTTCTCAAGCCCTTACCAGAACTTAGTTTTCACTTTAAGTGAAAGAGTGCCTGGCAATTTCACCCTCGCATGGTCATTGCCTGTACTATGTAGTTGCCAATGTACCTGTGCTTCCCTTCATGTTGCACACAAAGTAGTATTCAAGTGAATGGTTATAATCTTAATCCTGCAGAATCCTATTTGGTTTTATGCTATTTTACAGAACTATATAGTTGGAGGATGCTTACCACTATCTACAATGTAGTACCATAAATCTTCAGATGATTTAAATCATCAATGTTTTTCATAATGTGGCATGACAACAATAAGAATGCATGGTTTCAGATGAAACTGGTAAACAGTGATCTTGAAGCATAGATTCATGTGGTCAACTGATTGTTGTGTAGAGATACTATTTGTGCCCAAAGGAATTTAATCTTTTCTCATCATTTTTTGTCCTTCCTTCCAATCTGTTCTTAACTTCATGTTTACCTCCCTCCCGCCAATCAGCCACATCATCAACCACCTGGTTCGGGCCAAGTGCAAGGAGGTGACGCTGCACAAGGACAGCCCACTGGGTGAGACAGTGCTGGAGTGTTACAACTGCGGCTGCCGCAATGTTTTCCTGCTGGGCTTCATCCCAGCCAAGGCGGACTCCGTGGTGGTGCTGCTGTGCCGCCAGCCCTGTGCCACCCAGAGTAATCTCAAGGACATGAACTGGTTAGCATCGAAAATGGTTTTAAATCACCAAATATGCAAAGACAATCTACTGGTGTATACTTTCTGTGTTGATTTGAATGATAAACCCATCCTTAGTAAAGGTTATTGTGATATATAGATTTAAATCCCCACCCCCACCCCCCCCCCCAAAAAAAAAAAAGACTTTGGGATCTTAGTGAGCTCATGCAATCATTAAAAGAAGAGAAAAAAGTTGTGCCCATTGACATGCCGTGTTAGTTGAACTAGAGTGAGAAAAGAGCCTTTTGACGCTATGAGATTCTTTCAGATGTCTCACCTGCTTTCTTCTTGGAAGGGCACTTGTTTCATTTTGGGTTTTATTGTTTGTTTGTTTGTTTGTTCAGGAAGGAAATTCCCTAAGTCCTCTCAGGTTTATCAAGAGAATAATGTGCTTGCACATCATCATTATTGACTATGAGGGGGCTGGGAAAAGCTGTATTGAGACAAATTCTCTTGGGGAGTCATTTTGGGTATGAAGCGACTGAAGGATAGTGTGCAAGAGATAACATTGTCACATCAAGAAGGCCTTTGATGTAGAAGAAGTCTATACTGGTGTGCTGTGGATGATTCAGTCTTTCACATACATGTCAATGCACTGTGTGCAGATTTGACCCCAAAAGATGATGACCGTGTCGCAAAGTTGCCAGCGACATATACTTAGTAGGATAACAAGCCTGCTTCTTTGCTAAAAGCAGTTCCTTTGAAGAGAGAGCCTCTCTACCTTGGACAGAAGAAATCAAAGCAAATGATTTCCGAATCCCTGCATGTGATATAGCACACATTTTCTCATTTCTTCTCACACCCAAAAGATCAATGTATTGATTTATCAGGAAATTGAGGGCAGGTACCAACCTCCCACATCTCGAAGGGTGTAAAAGCATTATGGCCTCAACATGTCTGGAACAGAAACATGAAAGCAAGACATCTGTGGAAACCATAAAATGAAATTAGTCACATGTCTTGTACAGACCAAGAGGGAAGAATTGATTTGACATTGAAGTCGCATGTCTGCAGTAATTTGTTTAACTGTTTTATTTGTTCCCTAAATGGTGCTTCTGAATACCACGTAAGATGACAAGTTTACATCTAATGGGTCATAAACCTTCTGAACGTTTGTGCAACTTTTCTAAATCTTGACTGATTTCTTACTTCTTTGTCAATTTCTCACTTCTGCCAAAGAAATTATGTCTATGTTGGAGTTAGGTTGTTTGTCTGTTTGCAAAGTAACTCAAAGAGTTATGAGTGGATATGGATGCAATTTTCAGGAAAAGTTGATAATGACACAAGGAACAGATGATTGAATTTAGGTAGTGATCCAAAATACTGTCTGAATCCAGGCATATTTTTGCATTTTTTGAAGGACATCTTTAATATTGGAAAATAGGACCGACAAACGGGCCCAGCAAACAGGGAATTCAAACTGCGCGCATTAGAGGTAAACATACATGCACTGAGCGCGCTTGAGGTGCAGCAAGAACCCAAGGTGGAGACATTAGAAAGGATACTTTATCATTAGGAAATTATAGGGCCATTTTATAGCACATGTGTATATGGGTGGAAACAAGCTGCTTGGCTGAGGTCTGCACTCTCTGAGTGCTTTTGTAGTGTTCATATAAATATCTCTTTATAGGGGGATGTTCTTTTGTGGCCATGCATGTACCTCAACTCCAAGCCTTTCTTACTACAGTATCTAGAGGACCAATAGGTAATGTTGTTTTTATTGGGCACTCCTTCCTACCCCCAGGGATCCCAGTCAGTGGCAGCCGCTGATCCAGGACCGCTGCTTCCTCAAGTGGCTGGTGAAGATCCCCACGGAGCAGGAGCAGCTGCGGGCTCGCCAGATCTCCGCCTCCCAGATCAACCGGCTGGAGGAGCTGTGGAAGGAGAACCCCGAGGCCACCCTGGAGGATCTGGAGAAACCGGGCGTGGACGAGGAGCCCGCATCCGTCATGCTCAGGTGGGCTGAGATGCTCCTGATATGGAATGTTGATGTGGAGGCTTTGGCATTTTTGCATGTTAGCCCGAGGAGGGGAGCTAGCTCATTTTCCGCTCTTTTCTTTACTGTGAGAATCTAGTCCAGTGGATACAGTCTCAGTGCAGTTAGCTTAAAATTTTTGCCCAATCAAATTTTGGTTTGCTTGAAAAGTAGCATATACCAGGAATGATCATCATAATATTTTTATTTTGTCCAACTTGATGCATTTTAGTTGCTGGACACAATCATTGTTACACCTAGGTTTTGTTTTTATCTTGCAAGATCAAACAGTTTATATACAGAAACCACTTAGCAATTAAAGAAATGTGAGATGCTGTTTAGATGCATTGCCTTCAGACAGTTATATGAATTTGAGTTCATGTGGACTTGTACGAACATCTTGAAAGATATTTGCTGTTCAATTGGCTGACTGCTCATCACATAACATTCGCTAGCAGTATCATATGTGCAAGCTTTCAGATGCCGTTGAGCACTTTTGGATAGCATGTTATGAGGTCACCAACCATGTGAATAAGTCCATAGATTCTTCATCAGTCTAACAGTATCCCATTTGCCATGCCCTGATACAGTATATGGTTGCTGTAATACTCTTACCATTGTTTGACCCAGATACCTGTCAGTGCCAGAGGTGCAGTATCAAGAGTGAATGGTCTTTGATTTAGGCAAATGAACAACATTTTTTTTTTTTTTGCGAGGTCTAGTTACATGTCACTCAAAACTATTCACTATCTCTGTATCTGTGACCAGCAAGTCCATATGCATCATGTAGTGAATATATACATCTTTGTCACCTGCTGGTGTTCAGGTATGAGGATGCATACATGTATCAGAACATCTTTGGCCCCCTGGTCAAGATGGAGGCAGACTATGACCGCAAGCTGAAGGAGACCCAGACCCAGGAAGGCGTGACGGTCCGCTGGGACATCGGCCTCAACCGCAAGACTAGGGCCACTTTCAACTTCCCCAAGAAAGAAGGTTCGTATTTGAACAGGTGCCATAGTAAGCACATTGTTGGTTTGCGGTATGAACTGAGCAATCAGCACTGTACCCACATGTAATGATTTTGATTTCTTTTTTTCGTTTACGTGCTATTATACTGCATGCACTGTTGTATGAGGTTGTGCCATAAATTTTGATATGTATCATTTGATTCAAAGCTTTCAGTTTTACCAACATTCTTGTATCCCTTTACAACTACAGATGCTAAAAATCAATAGGCTTTTATGTTGGGCAAGACATAGAACATTTAATATGTGGCTGATTTTTTCATGTGATGGACTCATTTAGCTAGGGACTTATTTTTAATTCTCAATTATCATTTATACTGCTATTTTGTAGTATGAGATTCCTTCCCCCATTATGATAATCTGTGACATGTGAACTGTTTGTGAAACCTGTTGTAACAGATCTGAAGCTGATGCATGGAGATGAGCTGCGACTGCGCTACACCGATCCCCGCGAGCCCTGGTCCGGGCTCGCTCATGTGGTCAAAACACCAGACAGTATCCTTTCATCAGTGTGTATTTCGCTGACTTGTCTTGTTGGAAGGCAGCACTGCTACACCTTGTATAAATTTGATGAATTTATGATTTTCTTTGTTGTTGTTTTTTTTTTAGAGTTATACCAATAATGAAACTATCCTATTGAAGTGAAGGCACACACTTTTTCAGTTGTCATCAACAGTATTCCTGCTAAAATCCTCTATGGTTGCTTGTCAATTTCTCTGGGTACGGGATTTACTGAGACTTTCTGAAATGACAAACTTAAAAACAAAAATCCATGAATAAGGCTGGAGTACTTCCTTTTGACCAATCCCACCATCAAGAGTACTGAGGCCCTAAAGCATGAAATTCTCAGATAGTCACAAACAGTTACAGTAGTTACCATGGCGACATTCAGTGGGCATGTAGAATATTCATTTGCTACCGTAGGTACTTGAAAAGAGCTGTCATCGTTAAGTTGGTGTTTTGTTTGGGGCCAGTATTTGCATTCCAGGAAACACACTGCATCTCTTGCCAATATGAAATATTTGATTGTATCAGCAGTAAGTAAAGACTTGCATCACCAATTCATAGTGCCTTATCCAAGGTTGCAAACCAGAAGAGAGAGAAATAAATGCACACTCTCTTTTACAGAAATTCTCTCAATTCACAACATGTCATGTGTCAGTGATACCTCGAGTTACCAGTCTATGTTCTTGTCTTTACAAATGACAAATGTATCAAATATACAGGAGGACAGGAAAAAAAAAATACAAAACTTAGTTTAGTTTTTAAAGATCATGTTTCCAACTCCTTCTCAAGTACTGTGTATTTGCATACCAGAATAGCTCATGTTACTCTGTACCAGGACAATTACCCTAGGAGGACAATTACCCCTCTGGCTAAATACTGGTTAGTGACAAGGTTAGAGTAAAGATTAGGGTTAGGTTTAGGATTAGAGTTTTGGTTAGGGTTTGGATTAGATTCAGGATTAGGATGAGGGTCAGGGAAAGGGTCTGTGGTGATTGTCCGGGGGTAATTGCCCTAGAACCATTGCTGGCGTTGAGATGCGTTTACCCATTCATGGTACGCAGTAATCGCATTGCGCCGGAAGAGGAAATAATTCTGTGTCGTTTATGCCAACTTAGAAGATGAAGTAGTTGCATACCTTAATACCAAATGAACTCCAGACTACAGCGATGAGATCTGTGTGGAGCTGAAGAGTGCCATGAATGTCCCAGTCAAGTACACATCCAACTTTGCCGTGGATTTTGTGTGGAAGTCTACATCTTTTGACAGGTAAAGATGAGGACACACTGTAGGTTGTTGTTTTTTTTTTTCCCCTACTTAATTTTGTCTTGATGAATTTGCAGGTAAATTGAACTCACTCAACCCCCCCCCCCCCCCCCCCCCCCGAAAGAGATAAAAGAATAAGATAAGAATGTATAGGATCAATCAAGTGTTAGCAATTTACACAGACAAGACCAGACCTGCCCTGGTGCAAAAAGAAACACTGATCTTGTTTGCATTCAATCTGTTACCAAAGTAGTGCATATAGCATGGGACTTGTAAAAAAAAAAATGTGGCTTATACCTGTGTCTGTGTGTGTATGTTTGTGAGTTTGTATATATGTAGGAATCAAGGGAGCTTGTTCAAAAAAAAATATTGATGCCATGTTTTGTCATAACTATTGGCAGCCTGTTAGTATACATTGTCAGTGGCATTTTTTAGAATTAACCCTTGAATAGCTAGGAGAACATTTTGCCCCGTGGGGTAAGAAAAATAACAACTACAAGGAAACAAAAAACCCAACAAGCAATTAAAAATTCTTTTGAATGTTTGCATCTTGCAGGATGCAGAGCGCGCTGAAGACCCTTGCGGTGGATGACACGGCCGTGTCCAGCTACCTCTACCACCGGCTGCTCGGTCACAGCCTGGAGAATGTGGTGCTCAAGTGCAACCTGCCCAAGCGCTTCTCCGCCCCGGGACTCCCCGAGCTCAACCACTCCCAGGTGTCGGCTGTCCGCACAGTGTTGACACGCCCCCTTAGTCTCATCCAGGTCAGTGACATATCATTCTTAAAACCCTCTTTGAGATGCAGAATATCATTGACAGTACATTGTATGTTTGCATGTGTAGCTCTTAGTCTGTTTTGTTTGCTGTCTCCAGTATTCTGAACGCATTGAAGACTTTGTCCTAAGTATACTCGGGCAGATGTCAGTGGGAAATGAGTGTTACAGCAAAATTGTTAAAGACAATAATTCTTTCACTTTTTATGCTTAGAAAGCGAATTTGAATAGAAGCATTTGTCCTTTTTACAACTAGTCTATTGTACCCATTCCGGCTACCTTACATGTAAGTGTTCTGTCAATGCTTGTGGCTAATGTAAGAGTAAAGTTTATTTTATGATTTTGTTTTGAGATGATTAGTCTGAAAATCAGGATAAATATATCATTCTTTGATCCCTTGCGTGAAAATCAAAATGAGTTACCATTAAATTACAAAATGAATAAGCTGCTTCTGAGCTAGCTTAATGTTTTAATTGTGTGGTGTAGAGGTGTATAATCATTAATTGACTCTGAAACCCATATACTGCATTGCATTTGCATCTTAAACTTTAGCATTGACTTTGGCTCAAAAGACCTAGCATTTAGTAGAAGGTAGTGTGTATAATATCTAGGAAGAAGATGTCATGCAAAAACTACAACCTTTTTGTCTTTCAATCCTTAACAGGGCCCTCCTGGTACCGGAAAGACGGTTACCTCGGCCTCCATTGTTTATCACCTGGCCAAGCAGGGGACCGGGTGAGTTCATGTAGAATTTTGACCATCTCTGTTTGTCTTATGAGGTACTCTTGATATAAGCAATAGAATTTTTACATACTAAATACTTTTGCCCAATTTCAAAGCATGTCCTCTCCTTTTCTTTGCAAACTTATTTTATTGTTCAAGCTAGTGCTCCCTGAATCTTTGTCTTTAAAAGGCACAATGAATGAAATATATAAAATTGGACATATTCACTCTGGGCACCTGAATGGAAGATTTTTTTATAGTGAATAATAGGAGATATAGCCAGGCCATGTTAGTGGCTTGAAAGACATTTTTGACAGCATATTGTATTTATTGTTTGGGTTAGCTGCTGCTGATCTCATGTGTTTTCATATTCAATCAATATTTAAGAAGTGTAATTTCAGAGCCTTCATAATTGAATGAAAAACAAACAGTACAGATGATTGTAAATGCCATTTACTTCCAATAGTTACCTATCTACTGTTCTTGTATGAAGTATAAATAGTGATAATGCATGAAGCAATAGTACCATGTCTGTGCGATGTTTTCAGCCCAAGGAACCTTATATGAGATTCACAGTGACCGTTGGTGAGAGAACTTTGATCTACATCTTCCATTGTACCAAAACTGCTCCAAGACATGACTGAGTTTGATGCAAGATATATTTATACTTGCAAACTATTCCTTTTTGTAATGGAAGAAAAGTGTGATCAAATGCTCTTATTTCTTACTGACAATCTGATGATAGTAATGGGGGGGGGGGGGGGGGGAGGGGAATTTCACTGTGATGTCATGACACTGTAACATAGTTGATATTGAACTATTTCGATATTCCCCATCTTCAGTCAAGTTCTGGTGTGTGCCCCGAGCAACATTGCTGTGGACCAACTGACAGAGAAGATCCACAAGACGGGGTTAAAGGTCGTGCGGTTGTGTGCCAAGAGCAGAGAGGCCATTGACTCCCCAGTCTCCTTCCTGTCGCTCCACAAGCAGGTGAGAGATCAGACAAAATTCTTCCGTGTATCAGCACTGACTGTATCATTGCAAAGAAATGGCATATTTGTGAAAAGTAATGTGACATGCCAACAGTTGCTACTTCTTCCCGCCTGCAAGGGGATCCATAGTTCAGACATAGACATGTATTCCAGAAGAGTAAGTTTTGTCTGAAGTATCATACACTGGAAATATTTTAAAGGAAAAGTAACAGTAGGTGACCATGATCATATTTCAATGCTGAATATTGAGGGAAGAACATTTCAAAATTTGAATAGGCTTTTCCACAACGGACAGTTGTCTATGGACACAAACTTGCTGGAATATGACCTGGAATATGAGATAGAAGTAAAAATATCCACTGCACACAGTACAATTTAGTGGAAAGTTTTTTCCACTTTTCGTATAAAACATTTTGGGTTACGAGGTTTTGTCTTAATATTGTCCTCCTACTGCTTTAAATGACCAAATCTTACCCCACTCGATTTTTTGAAATTTCTGACCCAGTTGAGTTTCTGTGTTTTGACCCCTGACCCTGCTATCTAGGTGCGGAACATGGAGGGCGCCGAGGAGATGCAGAAGCTGCAGGCTCTGAAGGATGAGATGGGAGAGCTCTCCAGCAATGACGAAAAGCGCTACCGCACCCTCAAGCGCAACTGCGAGCGAGAGCTCCTGCAGGTTGGTGTCCTGACCCCATGACTGGCACTAATGTTGCTGTCTGCGCATTGATCAAGCTATAAACCTCATTTGTGTAACCTCACAGATCCAGAACATGTTTTCTGCCAGCTTGTATCCCTCCATTCATGACTTCAGAAAATGTGATGAAAGTAGTACCATAATGACCTCATCATGCAACATGCAGTGATATGCCAGACACCAGATATGATGGAATTTGTACTCTTGTGTTGCTGTGTGGTTCCCATGTCCTTCCTCTTGACCGTGAAAAATTGGGTCACCTTGAAGCAAAAATATTGAGCTTGGTAATAAGTTGCCTTCGTTTCTGTGACACTATTAATAAGCACATATTGCATTATGTAAGATTTTTTCCTATATCCTGTTAGTAGTGTTAACTGAGGGAATACAATGAATGACACGAGTTAAATTTCATGAACAATGCACAAAATATGACAACAGTGCAAAAGCCAAATTTTGGCTGTAGAAGTCGCAGTGATGTTGTCTTAGGAGGCTAGGTAAGGTGAAATATGGCAAAGCTCTGTCCTGTAGATTTGTAATTTCATTTTACACACTGTTCTTTTATCTTGCAAAAATGTAATACATTGCAAAGGTTGTTTTGACATTAAGTTGGAAAAAATACCAAAGAGCTTTAAAACTGTAGCTACTTTGCTTGTCTTTGCCACTGGTAGAATGCGGACGTGATCTGCTGTACCTGTGTGGGAGCAGGCGACCCCCGCTTTGCCAGATTCAGGTTCCGCGCCGTCCTCATTGATGAGAGCACCCAGTCGACAGAGCCCGAGTGTCTCATCCCGGCTGTCCTTGGATGCAGACAGGTGGGTTCCTCCCCCCTCCATCCCCCTTCCTCCTCCCTGTCTTGACTCTTCTCTTTTCCCTTCCCTTTTCCTATTTTTTGTGTGTCTTCATATCACACAATCAATGTCTTTTGTTTTAGTGGTTCATTGTGGTGTGTTTCTGTTCTCCAACCCTCTTTCTCTTCACCACCCTCCCTCCCCCTTATTCCTCTTTACTTTCGTGCATGTCTCTGCAACATTCTGCCTCTGCTCATGAATATATGGGTGGTTTAACAGACCTCCCAACCATTCTGAATTTGGAGGGAAGACTCCAATTAATTTTGACCTTTCCCAGCTCTTGTTTCAAGAGGAGTTTCTTATTTTTCTTGATAATTTCACTACACACTCCTATGGGTAAAGCAACTTTCAAAAAGATGCCAGTTTGCGATGCAGCAGTCATGCTGATGAACTTTTTCTCACACACATCACCTTTTTTCCCCCTATGATTCTTTGCAGCTTGTGCTGGTAGGTGACCACTGCCAGCTGGGCCCAGTGGTCATGTGCAAGAAGGCTGCCAATGCGGGCCTGTGCCAGTCCCTCTTTGAGCGGCTGGTGGTGCTGGGCATCCGGCCCATCCGTCTGCAGGTGCAGTACCGCATGCACCCCTCCCTCAGTGCATTCCCCTCCAACATCTTCTACGAGGGATCCCTGCAGAATGGGGTCACTGCTGGTACGTATAGTTGTTTTTGTTTGCTCTGACAGTGAAGTATCATTTCTGTTATATTTGTGTCACTGCAGTTTTGGATTGTGAGAGCCCATTTAGTGCGTGTGTGATAAGACTTGTGTTTTAAAGGAGTTTCATTTTAATTGGTTTCTAATGTGATGTTATCTGTGTTGTGCTGCACAAGTGAGCACAGAGAAGTTTATCTGTAATTTCTCTGGTGCTATGCAGACTACTGCTTGCTGTATTACGTTGATTATGAGATATATATAGTGATCAACCTGTTAATACTAATAATACTAATAGCTTTCACCTGTCTTTATGAGCAGCTCTTATATAGTATAAGAGCAGTCACTTTCCTTTTTCATCTTTAATTGAAAACTTGTGGGTGGGTGTTGACCACATGTAGCAGGAATCATTAGTAGGGGGGGGGGGGGGGCAGGAAATCATAGTTTTTACAAATGGTGGTTTCCTCAGGGGGACCCCCAGGCAGATTCCAAATAATCCAAACTAGGAGGGTGTTTCCCTAGGGGCCTGAGGAAATCCCTGAATCTCCTTTTTTTCTTTTTTGTTTGTGTGATAGTTTGCCTCGGGTGGAGTGCCATTTAAAAGTCAAAGTACAATACTCACATGAGTGCTAGACATGCTGGTCTCTCGTCTGTCATGTTATTTGCAAGTAGAATTGTAAAAATTGCATTTTTGGGGTGGAGGGAGTGTTTCTGTGAACTGTGGGATCTTACGTTGATGTTCCTAAAGCATTGGGTCTATGAATGCTGAAACCCTTTGAAATGGATGATCATATTCCATGCAGCTGAGAGGATCAATCGGGCAGTGGACTTCCCCTGGCCTCAGATGGACAAGCCGATGTTCTTCTATGCCACCACTGGACAAGAGGAAATTGCCAGCTCGGGAACTTCTTATCTCAACAGGTAATATCTTCTTAGCTATTTTGTTTTGTTTCCATTATTATCACGCGCCTTCCTATCTTTGTCTACTCTACTATCTTTGGTATAAAGTTAGATAAGGCATGAATGAATACCAACAGACACATTTTGAATGCATTCAAAATCAATTTGAAGTACAGAAATGTCTTTTTATCACCACTCTATGCAACAGTTGAGAATATGTGGTATATCTTTGATGCGTAGAACCGAGGCAGCCAATGTGGAGAAGCTGACAACCCGTTTCCTGCGTGCTGGTGTCAAGCCAGAGCAGATTGGCATCATCACGCCGTACGAGGGCCAGCGGGCCTTCATCGTGCAGTACATGCAGTACAGCGGGCCCCTCAACGTCAAGCTCTACCAGGAGGTGGAGATTGCCAGCGTGGACGCCTTCCAGGGCCGCGAGAAGGACTACATCATCCTGTCGTGCGTGAGGGCCAACGACCACCAGGGCATCGGCTTCCTCAACGATCCCCGCCGCCTGAATGTGGCCCTCACCAGAGGAAGGTAGTGATCGCACAGCTGTTCAGACTTAATCTACATTCTTGTCAGCAGTCCTCTCCTGCAGTAGAAAAAAATACCCTGACTCATTGCTACTTTTGTAATGAGTGATATTTCTGGCGATCATGAAGAACCAAAAAACATTTTTATGCCTCCGCAACGAAGTGGCCGGAGGCATTATGTTTTCGGGTCGTCCGTCCGTCCGTCCGTCCGTACGTCCGTCCGTACGTCCGTCCGTCCGTCCGTCCGTCCGTCCGTCCGTCCGTCCGTCCGTCCGTCCGTCCGTCCGTCCGTCCGTCCGTCCGTACGTCCGTCCGTCCCGTTTTGTTTTTGTCGATATCTCAAGAACCGTGCGGTGGTTTTACATCAAACTTGGTATGAGGGTATATCCTTGGGGGATAATACTTTGTGTGGATTTTAGGGTCACTGGGTCAAAGGTCAAAGGTCACAGGTTATTTTGTGAAAAAAAATGTGAAATTTCATGTTTTTCTCCATATCTCGCAAATGGTTCAAGGTATCTTCATGGAACTTAGTATATATGCTTGTACCGATGGGCAATGATTATCTAGGGAAGTTGGGAGTCATTGGTCAAAGGTCAGGGGGGTCAAAGGTCAAGGTCAACTCCTCAAAATATCAGTACTTTCCTTAAAATGCAATATGCCTGAAGGTTTTGTTTTTTTTAAACTTGATGTATGGCATGTATTACCCAATATATATTTCTGGGGAAATTTCTTGCCGAAAGGTCAAAGGTCAAAAGGTAAAAGGTCAAGTGAAAGTGCTAAATTGCACTTTTTCCTCCATATCTCGAAAGTAACTCAAGGTGTCATCATGAAACTTACATATTTATGCATGTTCAACCTAACAGTGATTCTCTTTGGAACTGTGAGGTCAAAGGTCAAAGGCCAGGTTTAGATAATGCTATTTTCTCATTTGATACTGAAATTATGCTTTTTCTCAATACTTTGAAAATTACTCAATGCATAAACTTATAAAAGGGTCAAAAGTCAAGTAAAAATCATCAGTTCCCCAAATACCTGCACTCTGACATGTTAATCATTCATCCAATTGAACCTAGTTCTAGGAAAGTGAACATTCAGCCTATTTGTGTCAAACCTGTCATTTTAATATTTTGCCACTTGTGTGAAACTGTCATCACACATTGTCAAGACATTGTACTATAGACCTATTAGGACAACCATGCATTATGGCGGAGGCATATCAGTCGCCGTAGCGATATATCTAGTTTTTTTTTTTTTGTGATGTGTTCAATAGCTTACAGTGAGTCTATTTTCCAGTCATTCTCACAACTTAAAAACTTGAAACATCAAAATTTTGAAAAGCTGAGAACTTGGAGAATCACAAGTATCTAATGCAGGATGAAGGTGAAACTATAAAACTATCAATGTTACAACATTCAGGAAAAATTAAAGAGCTGAAGCAGCTGATAATTCATCTGATTAAAATGTTTCATACCTGTCAGAGACGTTTGTATGCCTCAAATGCATGAGCATGAAGTTATCAATTCTCTGGCTTGGATTCTGTAACCAGGTATGGCGTGATCATCGTGGGCAACCCCAAGGTACTGTCTCGCCACCCACTGTGGAATCACCTGCTGACCTACTACAAGGAGCAGAAGGTGCTGGTGGAGGGGCCGCTCAACAACCTCAAGGAGAGCCTCATCCAGTTCAGCAAACCCCGCAAGCTCATCAACCCATCCAATCCGGTGAGTCTGGTCTTTCGGAGGCTTTGCCCCATTCGTTGCACTCCTGGAACATCCGTAGAACAAGCTTGTGTGACAATCAAGTGCTCTTACCTGCTTTTAGCTTTGTCCGCATAGGTCTGTCATCAAATACCAAGATATACTTCAATTTCATAGATATTTGTAAAGTTAAATAATTGTTGAGGGAATTATGTTCTCATGTTTTTACCAGTATCATCTCTGATAATGCAGTTTCTTTCATCACACCCACAGGGTGGCCGCTACATGAGCATGGCCATGTTTGATGCCAGGGAAGCTTTGGCACCGGGCGGAGTCTTTGATCGCTCCAGGATGTCTAATGGAGGTATGCAGTCAATCTCGTAGAGAATGTAGAAGAGTTCTGATTTTATCACTTCTTGTCATTGCCAGCACTGTTTCATGCTTTGTTCGAGGAAATGGTTGAACATTTATTCATTAGATAAAAAAGAGAGAAAAAAAAATTGTATTTTAAAGATTTATAAATATTTAATATTTAAAAATGGTTCATGCTCTGGCACAAAGAAAGTCATAGTTTGTTTACTATTAAAAGTGATAAGAAAAACTTTAGCAGGCTCTGTTGACACACATTACTTCTTTAGTGAAATATGATTATGCATGTATTTGGGGAATCAAAAATTTAATTGTTTGGCAAGGCAGTTGTTGCTCATCAGTGTAATGTTGTTGTTATTTTTTTTTTCAAAAAATATGAATTCTGTTTTGTAAAAATGTTCAGATTTTGTGTATTCCAGAATGGTGAAAACAGAAGATGAAGGTAAAATTAAGCTATGAGGAGAGTAGGTAGATGGCGCTGTTGAAAGTGGCACTTCATTGCAGGTGCAGTTTACCCAAAAGTCAATGCCATTTGTCGAAGGCAAATTTTTGGAAGATCTTCCACCTTTGACTCCGCCGTGCTTTAGGTCCATCCCACTTCCCGACCAATCAAGGACGTGTGCATGACCAGATGGGTTACATCCAGCCCAACCAATCTCGCATTGCGGCTGCCAACTTCCCCATCCCCGTCAACGTGTTCATGCCCCCGCCCATGCCCCCAGGGGGCGCAGGATTCTTCAACCAGCCCCCGCCGAATGCCCGGGGTCCGGGCAGTGGGCCGAACAACACCAACCTGAGGGGCGGACCCGGCCAGGGCCCGGGAGCGGGACGCAAGAAAGGGCGAGGCTATCAGGGGTCCCAGCATCCCCGCCAGCAGCAGCAGAATGCGGCAGCCAATGGCCTTGGCAAGGCCAGTGGGAGCGGTAGCCAGAATGTGTCGCAGTACAACCTCTCTCTCAACAGCACTCAGAATAGTCAGGTTAGTTGGTGCATCAGGGCAGCAGTAGTTGTAAGAGCTATAGTCATAGCTGTATCACATTAGGATGTGGTGAATCTTTGCTGCCACAAGTGGTACTTAGCTGTATGAAGGTTAACTGGTTTTCATATGTGTGTAAAGACACTCCAGCATATTTAAATTTTGCTGATTATGCTGTCACTATCTAGAGGTCTATAAATAAGTATCAACATTCTGGTAATCCATTCACTAAAAGCTCAACTGGTAGTCTATTCCAACATTGATGCCTAAAGCAAACATGTAAAAAGAATAATAGATCTGGTCACTCACTGATTTTGCTTCATATTTGCAGTATGGGAGACTCTGGTAGCATGTAGCAGTTTAGATTTTTCAAATTGGAGACATTGTGAAACAGTGCCTTTAAATGTGGAAGTGGGGACGTGAGTAAAATAAGTGGTTTCTAATGGTATCCTACTTTGAGGACATTCACTCTGTCCCATCATCAGAGTGCTACACCGATCATTGTGTCACACTCTCACTCTTTTGTCTTTTTTTTTTTTTTTGTTCTGGCCTCCATTCAGCCGGATGTCTCGCAGTCCTTCTCCCAGAGTGCTCTGACCCAAGGCAACCTGTCCATGAGCCAGCCGATGAGCCAGCCGGGGCTGTCCCAGCCAGGCTTCTCCCAGATGGGCCTCTCCCAGCCAGGGCTATCCCAGCCAGAGCTGTCCCAGGTATGGTTGCTTCGTCCCCAATTCTGTAGGATGCTTTGCTGAATGCTGGAATTTTGCTCCACGTCCAAACAGTAGAATATGTCAGCCTCCTTAAACTTGATCTTAGTCTGGCCTATTAAGGTGCCTGTTCACCAGGAATATCTCCCAGATTGCCCTGCAAAATCTCCTAGATTTTGATGTGTGACGGTTGGCAGCCCTGGTAAGATATTTCAGAGGCCCTATGTAGTATTGTTGTACTCTAATAAAATGTGTGATATTGAATAGCAGAGAAGAGTGTTCTTCCACTGGATTGCTTCTGCTTCTAGTTCTTGGATCTGGGGCCCGTTTCATAAAACTTGTCATCAGTGACAAGTTGTCCTAGATGTGACAAGCTACCGAAATCCTTGAATCTGATTGGCTGAGAGCAAGTTTGTCATAGAAATGTGGCAGTTGTCACTGATAACATGTTTTATGAAACGGGCCCCTGGTATTCCCTGTTGAATGTGTACTAGTATTTTGTGCCCATTTAGTCCTTGGAGTCTAGATCCCTAATGTCAAATGGAAACATTCATAGACTTTTGAGTTGATGATTTGATTCTCCATCCATGAATGTTGGTGTAAATGTATTGCATTCTTTAACCTGTTGAGAATGGGCTGATTTTGCTACGACACAAATTTCCCATAGGACGAGTCCCGAGTATACTGTAAAACATGATATATTCGCGGCATGAAATTTTCGCGAATTGGAGCTGACAGCCCTTTTCGTGGCATGAAATTTTCGCGAATTGCCACTGGTGTTCAATGCATGTAGTGTAGACAAAAACTTTCGCGTGCATTTTAATTTCGTGAATTTTGGTGCTCGCGAAATTCGCGAAATTAAAATGCACACAAAAATTTCTTGTTTTACAGTACTCGGGACTCGTCCTCAATGGGTTAAGACTATGTACAGTAGTAATGGACATTTCGCGTGAGTAATTTTTTGTACTCGACTGGGTAAGATGAATTTCAAGTGTTTTTTATACAGCAGAATAAGGACTTTAATTTGTGGAACATATGACATGCAAAAATATTTGTGTGCTTTTATTTTCGTGCTGTCTCCTGGTTGCACGAAATGCGCAAAAATTTCCACACTGCAAAAATTTCCACTTTTACTGTATTTACAATATCCACTACAAGATTTCCTCTTCTTACAAATTTTATGAAAATGGTGGTTAAGATTAGCCATTCTGTCTAGTGAAGTCCATTGAACTTGCCATTTGCAAGATGTCAGTATGTAATGAAGCTTCTTGAAATCAAAATCATTGACAATTTAGGAACTTCAGTGAACACATAACCCCTACTTTCCATCCCAAGTACTGACAAACAACTTGTGTTTGGCATGTTTTACAAACAGGATAGCTACATGGGCGAGTCGGAGTTCAAGTCGCAGCTTGACGCGGCCCTCTCCCAGGACTCCACCTACCAGGGAGACCGCAACTACACGCAGGGCTTCGGCTATTAGTTCCCAGGCTGGATGGGGGAGTGGGCACTCCCTCCACCCCGTGGCGGACAGAGGCGTGTATCACCAACCAAGCTGAGTTAGAAACCAGAATCAACGCTCATCTTACCACCGGAAGATCGGGAGGCGACAGAGAGAAAAACAAGAGAGAAGAGAGAGAAGAGAGAAGCAGAGACAGACGAAGGAGGCACGGAAGCACCCAGACGTCGTTGGGAGTAAGGACGCACCCAACTCTCAGCACATCGCAGCAGCGCTGATGATTAACAGAAAATGGCGGCAGTGAGAACAACAAAATGTTATCAAGATGAAAAAAAAAAAAATGCAGCAGCTGAAAGCAGCAGCTCATGAGGAGGAAGGAGGGAAGGAAGAAAGGAAGGAAGGAATGGAGAGAGGAGCGAAAGACGGATAGCAGCATCAACAAGTGCAAATCACATTATGTAACAAATAGAATCGGTATGCATGCCAATGGTAGGCCTCAGCATTAGCCAAGAAGGGCATTGCAATTCAAGAAAATGTAAAGCAGTCTTGCAGAGATGTTCAGTGATTGACACGTGGTCCTTGTCTTGTATGCGTGCCTTGTCTTGCTAGATGGGTAGAGGTTGAAAACCATTGATGGCTGAAAGCAACACGAGTTATTTGTATGTGTCTCGTGCTTACAGATATACTTGCATTCAACATACGGTTGCTTAAAGTCCCTTTAATAAGCTCAATCAGCCAACCAACCAGGAACAGTCAGACTGTACTTTTACTGGTTATTTATCAAAAAAATCTGGTTGATAAGAATTGACAAACAATACTGAATGGTCCCTCTGCAAAGATACCCCAAACTGTTGATGTCTGGGGGAAGGTTTCTGTTTAAGGGAACTCAGTTCCAGAGCATGTCAAAGGGCAGTAGACATGTAACCCTCCATGATATTCAAAACTTCCTTCCACGCCAACCATAGGGTGACCGGTGGGGTATCTCAGTCATTGCACCTTGTTAATGCCCCTGCAGTACTGGACAGCCTCCATGTTGGCATGTATGACTAAACACTCAAGCCCTCCAAAATTGAGATTAAGACATCTAACACCAAAATAGAAAAAATAAACTGAGTGTGACCCAGAGGATATTTCCTTTTGGTTTATGAGAAACTATCATCTCCTCAATCAGTGTTTCATTTAGGTTGGGGTCGGAAAATGGTGATGCCAGAATCAAAGGTTATTCCACCCACCCAACTTCAAGTTGTACTGCATGGAATGTCATGTTTCAGGGAGGTGGCGTGTGATAATGTAACAGAACGTTCTGTGCTGGTCGAGAAGGCCACAGGTTTCTGTTCTGGCGAAAGAAAGAAAGTAATGGAAGCGCAAGTTGCACTTCTTCTTGCAGGGAGAAAAGTGTTAAACTCAGGCTGCTACACCTTACAAATCTGCCGAGTCAATGTCTCTGTCTGTGAGCTCTTGTGGATGTCCATCGCTTTAGTAAGCTGTTGGTTTTGGCCAATTAAAGATGCATCGTGAGCAGAGCCTGCTGTACATAAGTAAGGAGAATCTAGGAAGAATCTTGAACAAGGGATGGAAAGTGCTTGTTTTGCTTGAGTGGAAGATGTTCTTTGCATTCAAACTGGGTTCTTTGAGAACCAGTCTTCAGTGATGTGAGACTCCAATATGTGTATTAGAGGGTCGAGTTGTTTTATTCATTTTTTTAAATTTTTTAAATATTTGTTCTTTCAGTATAGGTAGGAACAAGGATCATGCTCAATGAGCTTGATTCATGGTTCAAGAAGAACTCATGCTGGTATTTAGTAGGAAACATGTTTTTTAGGCATGGATGGGGACAAGTCTGACAGAATTTGCTTTCTGGTAGTCTGAAAGAGCTGTTCTTTGTTTTTGTGTACTTCAGAGTGGACAAAACAGTCGACTGCTGATGTGGTTTTTAGAGGGATATTTTGATTGGAGATTTTGATTATTTTCTGATAGCAGTCAGGTCAAAAGAAAAAAAAAGGAGGCACAGAGGGCAGAGCTCTGTGCGTGCCATGAGCTTATTTCAATGCTGATGTTGAGACAAAATTTAGCATGTGCCCCGTGGTCTTGGCAGTGGCAAAATTTTCAGAACCATACAAATGATTTTGCACAGATTTTGCACAGACCCACACGTATGTAGCGCTGTGTTGTGTGACTGTGCAGCATAGTCAAGTTCTGTTTCAGTCCAGTAAAGGTAACCCAGAAATGTCAACCTGACCATGTTGTATGTATTAGTCTGGTCTATTTTTGTGCATTTAACAAAGTTTGTGAACCAGGAATGGCAAACCTGACAAATGTAGTGGAGAATAGATAGTGCACTTTGAGTACTACTATCCATGCTAGATCCACTGAAGTCAGTTTCTGCCATATTGGCAAGTTTGCATAAAAAACAAGTCTGTGGTGAAGGCACATATTTGATGAACTGATGATACTTTTCAAGTCTGCTGATTTAGTTCTTGGTAAAAGAACCATGGAGAGTGAATTACAAGAACTGACAACAGAGCTGCTTGCTTCAAATTATTGATAAGCTTTGTTTTGTTTTTTGTTTTGTTTTGTTTTTTTCCAAGGCACTTAGCATCACCTGTTTGGCCAAAGTAAAGAGGCAGGCGGAATGTGTGCAGTGTCATACAGAGCGTCATGTCTGCTATGTATGATGATTCATGTGGATATATTTTGTTTTAATCATAGATACTTGTCTATGGCATAATACCTTTTTTGTTGTTGTTTCTTTAAAGAAAAAGGCAGCTTAATGATTTGAAACTGTTTCAAAATGAGGACAAGGTATCACTAGGGATGGTACAAGACTTTTTTTTTTTTAATACATGTGATATGTATTTATATATTCTGGTATATGGTCATGCAAATCAAAATATAAAGTACCATTTCCATGTTCATGGAATTTCAGCTTCTTAGACATATCATACATTTAATATGTTCTTGCTCTGAGATTCAGCTCAGCAACCACCTGTTGCACTGTTATGTCGGATCCTACACGACGCTTAAACAGGACAGAAGAACCGCAACATACTAGTATGACACGCAGCTTTACACCAAACATGGTACTGTTTAGACAAATTGCCTGCAAGTGCATTGTGCTCCTTTTGAATGTGTGATTAGGCACAATGAAACACTACTCAAGGCATAAAGCAGGGGCTGTTTGACCATTTGCAGCCATAGGAAACATCCCCAACTGCAGTTGTTCACTTACAGACCTAGTGCACTTATTGCTTCGGTTAGGAATCACTTTCCCAGGAAATTAACATCCATGACAGAATGGCTATGTGAGATGCAAGGGATCCCAGTTAGGCAGAATTTTCGTGTGGGTGATTTCTTCAGACTGTGAAATGAGAGTTGCCAGGTTTAGACTCCATGCTCCAGGACTTTAATATTAACCTATCTTTAATTGTAGTGTCACTGCAGTTTGATTTGTAGCATCTGTGTCACATCTCAATTTGTGTAGCTTCTCTTCAGAACTGAACATTCCTGACGTTACTTATGAGGAAACAGTGGAATATCCAGTATATCACTCTCACGGTGTTCAAACTTGGAGATGGTATGCAACTGTGTATCAAATTTAAGGTATGTTCTTGTATCTTTATCAGTTCCATTGCAAAAAGTCACACTTTCAGTATGCACTTCTTTGGAGTTGACGTTATATGTTTCATTGTATTTTCCCAGATATCTTGTATATTGTGAGTTACATCTTTCTGTATGGGAAAACTGGCATGTCATTTCTGCATTGATGAGAATGGCTAAAAAGCCCCAGTGAAAATTTCGTGTTTTATTAAACACTGATTGTCAGTCCATGTCACAATACAATCTCACTGGATATAAATGTCGTGTGTCCAACTACAGATGTATATGTGAAAATTTGTTAGTTGTCTTTATTCATAGAGCAGTTGATCCAGGCTACAAGAATGCTGTGTAATGAGTGAACTGCTGATAAAAAAAGAAAAAATTAAACTTCTGTCCAATATAAAGATTTGGACAAGCATCAGATGTAGTGATAACATCTCGTGATAAAAGTCAGGAATAGTAACAGCTGTGATCATTTTGGACCAAGTGAATGTCAGGTAGTCAATTGATGTTGGTCAACATTTTTTCCCCCTCACTATATTAATATTCTTTCTTCAGCTCTCATTCAAACTGTATTGGTTAGCATGACAAATATTAAACATCTGTCTTTAATCACCTAGTTGCCTTGTTTTGACTTGTATCATATGTAAAGGAGAATCTGCAAGAGGGCGGTTGTGTGAGGGTCTTGTTGCGTGGAGCAGATTTTGGATGTGTTATGTACTAGTACTGTACAAAAAGCATAAATAATGGCTGTATTACTGTGAAAGCAGCGCAATAGCTAGTGAGGTCATTGACACCACTTCCAAATCTGGGAATGCTATCATTTCTCTACTGCCTTTGATACAAATGCAGTAAAACGAGCACATTGTATTCAGATACTTCAGAAAACGCATCACTTTACACAAATGTTGACTCACACAAAATTGACGAGTCACCAAAAAGTCAACTTGCTTTTAAAAAGGAGTTGAGAGTCTCTTGAGTTTCCTCTTGCTGTTAACGACATGTTTAGTATAAGGACGATTTGAAGTTGGCTGCTTATGTTTTGAACTCATTTTTGAAATCTTTACTGCTAACTTGATGCAGATACTGCTGAAGATGGTATCAAAGTGACAATGAAATGAAATAAGGATAACTCTAAGGAACTTCCATCTAACAAGACCTCAATCAAGACAACATTGATATCATATTGGATGCATTGTCTGCTCGAGAGACACCAGGGTCCCACTTCAAAAAAGATGTTAGAATAGCAATTCTTGCTACAATAGCAACTTCTCGTGGAAACAGCCAATCAGGCAGCAGGGTTCTTGTTGCTACTATGACACTTGCCATTCTAGCAAGAGTACTATCATAGCAGCTTTTTATGAAGTGGGGCCCAGAATTGATAAGATAAATAAGATAGATAAGAATTTGATTCGAATATAGAACAGTGTATGGGTATATGTTAGGGAGCATCGCATACACACACACACAACACACACACAACAGACACACACACATACACACACACACACACACACACACACACACACACACACACAAATATGTATCCAGGCATCAATTCAAGGACCACTGCAAAAATTCATTATACTGTCATAAAGGGACCCATGTATTGATCACTCTACAATAAAAAATTGTCTTTGCCTCTGACGAAGATTCCGCTAGGATCGAAAGCTCAGGCTCCTTTTGACTCCAATAAAAACAAAAATAACAAAAGTGGAAACCCAAAATACAGACCTCACTTTCTCAAGTAAAGTGTCCCGGGTTTGTTGGTCTTTTAATGCTCTGGTCCTTACATTGTACCTGCGGTGAGTAGATGCACACACATGAACAAACACACATTCACAAAAACAGAGACACAGTATACCTACATTACATTACATTACATTACATTACATTACATTACATTACATTACATTACATTACATTACATTACATGCAACATGTTGCTTTAATTGCTGGTGTAAGTGGACATCGGAGTAAACACACAGATTATTCTTGTCCTGCTGGCTTGTATCAAAGCAAAAATACATGTATCTGTCAACTTGCGCAAGGCAAAAATGAGGAAGTGTCATTTTATGCTTTCACAGCAAAAAGGGAAAAACCTCCCGGAATGAACAAAATGGCAGTAGGTTCTATGTGTGAAGTCTATCTAATGCCCCTTCCCACTCAGCTTAAGTACTCAAAGGGCATGAATGTATTTCTGGTAGTCACTTTAAAATGATATGGAATAGCACTCATCATGCTCATACTTACGAGTGCTATTCCATATCATTTTAAAGTGACTACCAGAAATACATTCATGCCCTTTGAGTACTTAAGCTGAGTGGTAAGGGGCATTATAAATACCATTATTATTATCATTATTATTATTATTATCATTATTATTATTATTGTCATTATTATCATCATTATTATTATGTCATTATTAGGGCCTGCATGTAGGCCTAGAGTAAAATCAGACGTATACAGAATGGCAGCATTTTCAACAGAATCGGACCTAAAATAGGCCTACACCACATTCATAAAAGTTTCATAAAACAGTATAGGCCTATTCCCATGAGGAACAATCAAACATGCTTTCACAGAGGGATATCATCACTATGCACTTCTCCCTTGGCTTTACACAAATCTTTATATTCTCTTTTTCTTCTCTCTCTCTCTTTTAGTTGACATCAATTAGTTCAAAGGTTTTAGCCCTTACTATATTCTTTTTGTTGTTTTGTGAAAGAACTTTTCAATGACTTTTAGGGATCAAGAAAAGGGGTTAATTGCATGAGATGAATTATCGGTTACAGCTCATTATTCCGAAGGTTCGTTATTCCAAAGGCTCTTTATTCCTAAGATTCGTTATTCCGAAGGTTCATTGTTCCGAATTTCATTTTCGGATTAACCAATCTTCGGAATAACGAACCTTTGGAATAACGCCACAAACTTTCGGATTAACGAACCCTTTTTCATTTTCGGATTAACGAACCTCTAGGTATAGGGAATTGCGTGTTTCGGATTAACGACCCTTCCGAATAACGACCCTTCGGAACAGCGAACCTTCGGAATAACGAACAGCACCCGAATTATCAACCAATTCAGCTGGTAGGACCTATTTTTGGATAATTGAGCGATTAGGGAAAATATAAAGCTGTGACCTTGTATTTTTGCCTGTTAATCCCAATTCTGGCAAGTGTGTATTTGTTTAAATTGTATTTTGGTTTTAAAACAAAAACAAAAACGTTTTCAAGACCTACTTCAGAAAACTAGTGGCTGCTAGAATGCCACTTAAGATTCATGCATGCCGACAAGGCCTTATCTGTGAGGAAAGATTGCTAATTGATTGACTTGAAGTAGGGATTGAAAATGTAGCGAAAATGAACAAAATGAGTAACTGCATTTGGCACAAGTATGCATCATCAATGAATTACCTTCATAGGCCATGAAATTTAGGCCCAGATGTTTATGTGTATCGACTGCCGTACTCTGTATGTATGCATTTTAATCTTTATTATTATTATTATTATTATTATTATTATTATTATTATTATTATTATTATTATTTAGATTTTCGTGAAGGGTGTATATACCTTCTTCATCTACTACTTTTAGTATAGTTGTACTCTACTGCGGAGAAGAGTTTGCCTTGTCTGTAAACGCGTACAGTCTTTTTCCGATTTATAATACACTACATGAGTGCAGATTTGTTATCCTTCGAACTATTAGCGACTGGGAAACAAGGCAACTCTTGACTTTGAACTTTATTGTAAAACACACCTTTTGGCCCCAACTGGGCATAAAGGCTTAACATTGTATGAGATAACATGAGTAACAATTAATGAACAGATATAACATATATACATATTCACAGAATGACAAGATTTGTAAATAATAAAATTGGTACGGTACAGTACTTGTGATAAACAGACATGTGAATCATACAACAGATCAGGAAATTGTATAAAAATGATGTTTGAGGAGAAAATACTAAAACTGTAGCTATGATACTAATATCCAATGTATAATAATGTGACACGTGTTTGCTTCTCATTCTCTGTTGAGATAGTAGTCCACTACGTGCGGTCAATTACTACAATTAATATTTTAAAAATGGTTCAAAGTAATAGCTACAACTCGAGCTCAAACTTTCAAATTCAAATCACTGAATACCAACATTATTTTACAAAAACTTACACTGTAATTAAGATTATTTGATTTCCTATTGGCTTAAAAATAAAGTTTACATACACTTGAACAATAGATTAAGCATTTTCTTGTAACTTAATCATCGTTAAACCATTTTTTAATTATACAGTAATTTTAACAAATACAATAGAAAAGAATAGTTATCTTAATACTAGTAACAAGAGGACCACTACCAAGCTGGCAGGGGAGGGATTGGTGGTGGGGGAGATGAGTGGAGAGGTATCTGCTATTACAAAAAGTTATAGTGGAATGAGTCAGTGTATGCAAAATAATGTAGTTATGGGGAGGGCACTATATTTTGGTGGTCAAGGGGGGGGGGGTGTCTAAGGCGGCGTTGAGGATCTGAACTTTGCTGCAATAGCCTCAATCATTTTACAAAGATTTAGCAATTTGACCTTACTTTTACAGTTAAATATTTTTTTCCATTTTATGGATATTTGGATTTCTATAATAGTATCTAGGCAACAAAGCTTGTCTCAGAGTATCAAATGAACTACATTCAAATAATACATGGAATTCAACTGCGCGATTTTGTTCGAGTTACACAGTGGACATATCCTATCATCATAGTTGATATTGCTGTACTTCCCTACTACTACTGGGAGTTTAGAGTTAGCTAAACGGAATTTATAGCATATTTTGCGAGGGAGGGTCAAAAGATACGGTTCAAGCATAAATTTACATTTAAAAATGCGATAATTGATACAGGAATCACTGTCATTAACCGTACTCTATAGACCAAGTTTGGATAAATTGATCAATCAATCTCTGTTTTACTTTTTTTTTAAACCATAAGTGGCTACATGTTTGAGCTAACCAAATATCACTATTAACCCACAATTGTTCAACATATTTTGAACAGCAATTAACCATTGTGATTGGAGGTTTTGAGCTTTTTGCATATTTAAAAGTAAGACAGTACATAACGTAAGCAATAGAAGAGTTATCTTTCTGAATTAGTTTGGACCAGAAACTAGCCATCCTACATTTGACATAATTCATGATTGGATATCGTCCAAGTTCACCAAGGATCATACAAGTTGGAGTTGATTGTTTACAATTAAGGATTATTTTGCAAAATTTTATATGTAATTTTTCAGCCAAAGCACACTGAGAGTAGCCCCATATTTCAAAACCAAGTAAGTCACAATGGGGAGGACCAGGCTGTCAAATAACTTAAGTTGGATATCAATGGGTAAATTAAGTCTTCTACATTTTGAAAGAGAATACATCGCTTTGCTAGCCTGATCATATAATTTTTTCTTGTAATTGAAACATATACCCAAATATATTCATAATACTTCCAAGTTCGAACTTCCCATATGAAAGATGGGAATCTTTCTAATTTTACCCTTTGAGAAAATAACAATTTTAGTTTTAGAAACATAATAGACAGTTCTTTATCAATACAGTAAGTGTGTAAAGAGTCTAGACTCCGCGACTAGAGCAACCAAGAGTTTTTCTCTAGTTTCTCTTTCGTTTTCTCGGCGGCCGCGGCGGTTTTTGTTTGTGTGTTTGTTTTATACACAACACGTGTCGTGTGCCGGGCGGGCTGTGCGAAAACTGCGCATCTAACGTTAGAGAGATCGAGTCGAGTGTGGACCGCGCCGATGATCTGACAAGTGGATGTGCGAGTAGACCTCTCAGCTCTCGTACTGTAGTGTACGAGTCCAGTGCAAGTAATCACTTCATGCGTCATAATATCCAGTCGTCAGTTAATTACGAGTTTGGTTCTGCTCTCTGTACACAGTAGGACCTCTGAGTAGTGTAAAATGGATGACAGCGACCTTGCCGAATCTGATTTTGGGGATTATTCCGAGGACATCAGCGATACGTCTGAAGAAGACGATGGAGATGACTGTGAAATCGCTGGATATACATGGGGTGAAAAGCCATACATGTTCGAGCCGCTCGCAGAAGAGCCGGGACCGGAAGCTGACAAAGCTGCAGGAGAAAATCCCGAATCAGCTGGAGACGGCGTTGATTCAGGAGCAAGATTGGGAAATAATGACTGGCAAGTAGCAGATTTTTTCTACTAGAGTTAGTAGTATGGCAAACAGGTTTATATAGAATCTATTCCTGAGAGCATAAAAAACACAACTTGTTTAACTTATTGTAATTTGTAGGGCCTACCTGACCTGGTACTCAGTTTTTATGCCTCCGCCAACGAAGTGGCCGGAGGCATTATGTTTTCGGGTCGTCCGTCCGTCCGTCCGTCCCGGTTTGTTTTAAATTTGTCGATATCTCAAGAACCGTGTGGTGGTTTTGCGTCAAACTTGGTATGCGAGGGTATATCCTGGGGGGATGATACTTTGTTTTGATTTTAGGGTCACGGGGTCAAAGGTCAAAGGTCACAGGTTATTTTGTGAAAAAAAAGGTTGAAATTTCATGTTTTTCTCCATATCTCGTAAATGGTTCAAGGTATCTTCATGGAACTTAGTATATACATGTACCGATGGGCAGGGATTATCTAGGGAAGTTGGGGGTCATGGGTCAAAGGTAAGGGGGTCAAAGGTCAAGGTCAACTCCTCAAAATATCACTACTTATATTTATGCAATGCCTGAAGAATTTTTCTTTAACTTGATGTATGCATGTATAACCCAATATATATTCTGTGGGAAGTTTCTTGCCCAAAGGTCAAAAGGTCAAAGGTCAAGTGAAAGTGCTAAATTGCACTTCTTCCTCCATATCTCAAAAGTAACTCAAGGTATTATCATCAAACTTACATATTTATGCATGTTGTACCTAACAGTGATTCTCTTTGGAACTGTGAGGTCAAAGGTCAAAGGCCATGTTTAGATAATTCTATTTTACCATTTGATACTGAAATTATGTTTTTTCTCAATACCTTGAAAATTACTCAATGCATAAACTTATAAAAGGATCAAAAGTCAAGTAAAAATCATCAGTTCCCCCAAATACCTGCACTCTGACGTTTTAATCATTCATCCAATTGAACCTAGTTCTACGAAAGTGAACATTCAGCACATTTGTGGCAAACCTGTCATTTTAATATTTTGCCAATTGTGTGAAACTGTCATCACACATTGTCAAGACATTGTACTATAGACCTATTAGGAGAACCATGCATTATGGCGGAGGCATACACCAGTCGCCGTAGCGACATTTCTAGTTCATTTAAATTTGAAGTACCAGGTAGGCCTAACGTTAGGGTTCTATAACCAGGTAGAAGGCCTAGGTCTAGACCATCTATCTACTAATGCAGATCCTAGATCTAACCCAGACAACTATCTATCTAAAAGTATGATTGGAGAAAAACCAAGTTTGACACTAAATTGAAATGGCGGCATTCCTTATTACTTTATTATGTAAATATAGACTATCATAGGTCTATAGAGGTCTGGGGCGCAGGGGCCTAGAACTCAGTAACTGAACTACCGGTAGATCAGATTCAGTTGATAAATTAAAGTGTTTATCAATCAGGTTTTAGGACTGGGTCTAAATGACATAGTTTCTAGACGTCTGTTGCTGTAGGGATTGTCTATGTGTACTAGTATTTAAACAGAGCTACCAAGTCTCACGCATTCTGCGTGAGACTCAAGCATTTAGGGTCTGTCTCACGATCTCACCCATGGCACCCATTTTTCTCACGCATCGGGAGCATAGCTTAAAGGATTAACGTGAGAGTTGCAATTGAAGGCATATTTCCCTTTTGTCTTTCAAAATAAGTAAAAAATACTTAAGTATGCACCAGCTTGCACCCTACCATGGGATGGCGGACACCCCCTCCCACACCCTCCCCTCGCTCAGTCGCTTCACTCCCTCGCTCACGCACATGCGCGTGCGCCGAGACGCTGAGTCATGAAAATCTCACTCATAAAAACTTTTTGAACTTGGCATCTATGTTTAAATCAGAGATAATTGTGTTTGGGTTTACACGGTGTGCTCTGTTGACGCAGCACACATTTAGGAGAGTAGATTGTATTACTGGACACTCATTTTTTATAGCTCCTCAATTGCGTAGGTTACCTACTCAGAGGATGAAATTTCATGCTCATAAGGTTCCCCCCCCCCCCACTTTTTTTTTATAATAGGAATATTTGGGCTGTGAATGCCCCCCCCCCTCACTTTTTTACCCCAAAGTGGCTACAGAAAAAGAAAAACAATGTGGTTAAGCTTTATTTTTCAACTAGAGGGCTTAAAAGTGCAGGTGAGGGCTTTTTGTTTTGTTTGTAGTTGTTAGTTTTTAGGATTTTTTGTTTTTGTTTTTGTTTTGGGGTTTGTTTGTTTGTTGTTTTTTTTTTTTGCTTTCTTGTCAGCTGGAGAAACCTGGAAGTGGCAGCAACTTGTGCTGAACGCCTTTTTTTTTTTGCTTGTCAGCTGAAGAAACTCAGAAGTGGCAGCAAAAAGTTGCGTTGAAGGCAGTAAAATGTGGCACCAACCTTGCAAGTTATTACAACTTTGTATAAGCAAGGTTGGAAACTACAGGTATTGTAGATCTAGGCCTACTCTCTACAGCTGTGTACTACTAAGTATACCCCTTGACCCAAAATGATGTGTCGGCATTATTTTGTGTAATCTAAACTCTCTCACTATATTTGCATAATTATATCCTTCCACAAATTCCAAAGTAATAGTATGCTATGACCAATAATGGTTACTTCTTATCTGATCTCCAGGTGTTTGTGCTCTGGTGGCTGTACACCAATGCCTACAGTTGAAGAATCTAAATGCTGTAAGGAATTGCAGCAAATCGTAACAAGAATGGATGAATATCCAGAAGAACTTGGCTGCATCACAGCTCATCCAGGATTTCAGACAGTTTGTTTGAATCAGTGGGTCCTGGAGACAGCCTACAACCAATACATCCAACAGTATGGGGAGGAAATTCTACAAGATGCTTCAGAAAATGAGTAAGATACACATTTCCCCCTTTATCATTTATAAATTTGGACTGTACATTACATTTTTTTTTTTTTTGGTGGTAGAAATTGAAATGTTTCCATGGCAAGCTGAACTTTAGCAGTATTGGAAGCCTATTTTATAACTTGGTATATTAGCCTTATGGTTAAAGGGTAGGTAAATGATCTTGTCATTCAACTCAGTGCCATAGTAATGTATCTGTTCTATGATGTACAAGTAGGGCCTACCTATTGTAACTATAGTCTGTTAATGGTGTTAAGTCACAACAGAATTCAGTTTAATCTGATTGCCCCCCCCCCCCCCAGTAATTTAAAAAGTGAAGATATATCATACAATGCACTCCCATTATAATGAAAACGGTTATAACAAAATTCCAGTTACAACGAAGTAAAAATTCAGGCTGCAACATTATACGCTCTATGTACTTTTATTATTTTTTTTTTCAGTTACAATGAAATTTTGATATAATGAAAGAAACTGTCGGTCCTGAGGACTTCATTATAAGGGGAGTCCACTGTAGTTCCATTGTGCATACAACAGATGATCATTTTTGTTTCAATTCTGTATTTATGTACCCCCCCCCAAAAAAAAAAAAAAGAAGAAGAAGAAGAAGAAGAAGAAAATGTAAAAGAAATGAGAACGCAGTACACGTCATACATCTTCCAAACTTCTGTCACTTTTTTTTTTTTTTTTTTCAGAAAATCAAGGCACATGGCATACCGACAGCTGGCTCGGTGGTGTTGGGAATACTTGGGTCGTCAAGTACGGGTTCCACTTCCTTCGTGTGCAGTGAACCTCATCAGAAGTACATTCCAGTAAAATGGCATCAAGAGACTTAAGGATGCCCAGTGTGACATCAGGATTGTTGGGATGGAATGGTCAAACTTCAACATGATATTAATTGCATCTCTCTCTCTGTAGTTGTTTTTGGAAGGGTTGATGAGGGGTCGGTTTGCCACTTTGAGCATACTGTGACATTATTTATCTTGTATGGATGACTTGTAATTTTGGCATTAGTAGAACATGTATTACTTCTGTATTTCTTTAGATTTATGTAAAGGGTAGGGCCTTTGGGCTGTAATTTTTTGTGTTTTGTTTATACAACTGTACTTCTGTTTACAGATGGAGTCTACTTTGTAGATTTATTTGGGTTCAGAATAATTATCAAATCACCAGTTTTGTCTTGTGTCACTGTTGCAGGTTATGGTACATGTACCCTCATTAATAAAATGCAAAATGTATAACTGATGTCAATGCACCTTGTATATTTTGTTTACAGCGTGTACTTCAGGACTTCATTTTGTTGTAAAGAAATAAACTTGCAGTTATTTCGTTTGTTCAGCTACAAGTATTTATCTCTTGTCATTTACAAAACAAAATTATCACTTACCCTTACTTATACCCTTGCTAGCTATATACAAGATCTATGACTAATGTTAATGCACCTTGTATATTTTGTTTACTTCAGGACTTCATTTTGTTGTAAGAAAAAAAAAAAACTCACATTCATTTCATTTGTTCAGCTTACAAGTACATGTACGATGTGTTATTTCTTGCCATTTACAAAACAAAATTATCACTACCATGGTGGTATAGTAGATGAAATAGATGTGTATATGATGTGTTTCATGTACATTGCATTTAAGTACAGCTGTACTTGTGTTATAATATTTGTTGTTGTGGTTGTACAATGTGTAGTTGCATGGCATGTGTACAATCCCATATATTGCGTAGATGTACAATGTAGATGTACTGAGAATTTGAGACTGTTAATTACATGTACTTGTACATACACCTGTATTTTATGTGTTTGCAGTTATGTTTGTCTTTACAAAGTTATCCTCTGTACTTTCACTGATAATCGGTACTGGTAATGGTAATGTATATTGCACTTGACTGGCAAAATGAAAGAACATTTCTCTATTGTTCTTGGACATTTTTGTGGTTCGACAATCTATTGCAAATACCATGAGTGGATAGCAGATTTTAGGCACACAACAGGACTGTTCTGATTGAATTTAGCCTACGATCTTTGACTTTGAAGGTTTTCAAAATAAAATTTGCTGTATCAAGTAAATGAACCCATCGCTGTTATATTGCCCAAGATTGTCATGATTTCACTTAGTCTACAAGAGTTATTAATAGAGAACAAGTTTAAGTTATAAAAGACAAAAATCAACCATATTACAACAAAATAAATCCATCACAGCCAAGACAGGTCAACCATATATCATTGGTGCATGATCACTTGCTTTGCACAGGTCACATTCATTACATCATTACTCACAATTTTTAGCTGATGACGTGTGTCAGACGGTCTTTACAAATATGTAATGCTCATTAATTGACTAGATAATAATGATCCACATTTTTGAAAGATGGCTAGTTTTTTTTGTGTGTGTTAGTATGTCACCCTTTAATTCTACATGGTATCAAAGGTGATATGTACATTGAAAATAAAGCTGATGAATAAGAGTAAAATCTGATGAATAAAATGGGTAAGTTTCACTTGTTTCATTAAAGACAAGAGATAACATTTATCTGCTTATTCATGCATGTATCATCACTCGCAAAAATGTTGCCTACCTTTGAATTTTATTTGTGACTCGTAGAATCCTCAAGACCAAGAGCAAACAGTCAAATCCATGCATTCACACATACTGTACTTACACACACACCAGGGAGATGGTTCCCACCTCCCTGCACACACACACACACACACACACACACATAATTCATGCACAGATGTTGGCACTTCACAAAATCAAAGTTAAAAAAAAAAGTGAAGAAATATTTTGTTACCATTATTAGTCTGACAAGAGTTCTTTATTTTCCCTGCTTTGTACACTTTCTATACTTTTGCTTTGACCATGAACTGTACAAAGTAGTTTAGTCAGGATGGCTAGCTGTTGCAACAGTGTACAAAATGTACTTGATTTATGGCTGAAACGATGGACTGAGGTTCAGTTATGTGTGACCAGCGAAGAAATGGGATTGAAGCGGCCTAAAATTATGGTAAATTGCCATGAAATCATGTCACATTTTGTTAACCAATTGTGGCGCCTAATCAGCTGACAAGCAAGAGGGAAAATCCGGTCCTCGCCATTTTTTTGTTTATTACAATGGGCCTTGTATGGTAGTTAATGTAGGTCTGTTGGTTTTTTTTTCAGAAAGTGTAGGATCTTTGATATCACATACATAACAAAAGATTTAAGATACAGACTACATAATATATATGTAATTTAAAATCACTATATTCTGAAGTCAAGAAAACGTCCACTGAAACTGAAACAGGAAACGGCTGTAGACCAAATCCATATTTAAAGCAACTTGACCACAACTTTGACAGTTTTACCACTTATAAGCTTTACATTTTCATGAAAGATCTGAAGGGAAAATATCAGAAAGAGAATACATTGTACATGTACTGACATTTCCTCAGAAGGGTATATAGAAAAACTTCCATTTTATTGTATTTCCTAACAAAATATAACCTTGATTTGTCTTTAATCAGTTTTACCTTTGCAAACTATATAAATCTTAGAGACTTAAAGAAATAATTATCATTCAATGTATTTTCACAGAAAGGAAGGCCATACATCTAAATTTTTCTCAAAATTCATGGCCATGACCTTTTTCTCAAACCGAGATTTCCTTCAGGTTTCGATCATTCATGAGAACTAATTGCATTACGGTATGATGACTGCACTAAATCAGCATAAAAGTTGATTTGCAGGCTAAAAAAAAAAATCAAACAGCGACAGAGTGACCAATACAGTTCTTGAAGATGCATTCACTAGACTTGCCTTCCTTTAAAGGGAACGGTGGACTAGGTACTGCCTCGCATCATCTTCCTTCGACAGGTTAATGTAAAGCTTGCGGATCTTACCAGCACGCTTGGGCCCCATGCAGCCTCTGGGGAATTGTCTTGTCAGTCATATCCAGACCCGAAATTCCAGGAAATTACCAAGGGACAAAGACCATTGCGAGTGATATCCACGCAAGAGAAGAAAAAGATACAACACAATATACAGTAGCTATAGCTGACTCTCGTCGTATAGGTATGACTAACTCTTTGTTGGGTCCATGCAGTTAAAGCACACGTGTTATAGAATCCTATAATACGGACATTCTGTTGTATGGATGCTTCCGTTCAAACGAAAATTGATTATAATGTACAACCAAAGTAAATATTCTGGTCCCCAAATTATTAGCGTTACGGGTATGGTGCACAATATGAACGTTTTTAAAAATACAACGAAAAACTAGATCTGTCGTCTTTGGGACACGATACATACATGGTATAAGTTTGAACTTGATAGGCGTAGCACTTTCTGAGCTAACCTCTGCACAACTTTTGGGGAGAAATAAAAGAAGAAGAAGAAGAAGAAGAAGAAGAAGAAGAAAGAATCCGTACAGATACAGAAGGTGATCGGAGAGGATACTCGGATCACCTAATAACTGCCATTGTAGTCGTGAGGACTTTGTCATAATGGGAGTAGCCTGTATCAAGGTTTGAAAAATTATATATGGTGTATATACAGTATATAAATCAGCTTAGGAGAAAGTATGAATTGGCTATTTTAAGCTCACGAAGTTCATTGATCTTTTGAAATCTTTATTGCTAATCAGATGCAGAGATTGCTGAGATGGTATTTAAGTGACAATAAAATAAGGATAACCCTGAAGGAATCTCAATTCTGCAATAAATCGATCGAGACAGCATATTGGTATCATTAAAATGCATTGTTTGCTCGAGAGACGCCATAAAATTGATAAGATGAATTTAGAATATAAATGTATGTTATAATAGGGGGCATCACACACACACACACACACACACACAAACAAACAAACACGTATAATACATACGCGTATCCTATACACAAACAATTCAACAAGCAAACACATTCACTATAACAGAGATCAACGAGAGAAACGTGTGTACCTATACATGAAACATGTTGCTTTTTAGTGAACATTATGTAACGCCTACTGCTTATAGTGGGGCAGATTATGTGAAAAAGATGCTCACATCCGGCGGAAAGTATGAAATTTTGCATTTAGGGGTATTTTGAGGCGCTGATTTCAAAAATTGCCGGATCCAAGAGATCTGACCACGGGGTCGGCCGCCATTTTGAATTCCAATATGGCCGCCGTCAAAGATCCCTATCTTCAGTTCTGAATGACATTACCATTGGAATTTGATATATAAAAGCATGGTGATATGATGACTTCAATAACAGACTTCTTTGATATGTCTGACAAGCTGCACGGCAGCCAATTTGAATTTTTATACATATTTGCCATGTTGGAGTGTTGGATCTCTATCTCGGGTTTGTAAATTAGGCTACTAGTACCTGATTGAGCGCGCGTTTGTAACTGATAGAGTGCGCGCTGATGTATTTACATTGTGACGTCAGTGAAAGGTACATTATGCTTCCTTTTTGCTGCACTTTTTGACATGCCCGTGAATGTTAGTCGTGATGTTTGTCTTCGTAGCCACATTGGAATTCAAAATAGCAGGCATTGCGTTTGTCAGACACATCACATCAGTTAATATTTTAACTCAGTATGTTAAAATACTTGTTTACACCTAATTTCAGGGTCACTCACCACTTAGAAATTGAGATAGGAATTTTGAATATTACGTCGAGGCGGCCATATTGGAATTCAAAATGGCGGCCATTAGATGTTCGTCAGACACTCCGAATCAATCTGTCATCAACTTCAATATGTCGAAACGCTCATGTGTACCAAATTTTGGTGCCACAGGTCATTCAGAACTGAAGATAGGGATCTTTGAATTTGTTTTGTGATGGCGGCCATATTGGAATTCAAAATGGCGGCCGACCCCGTGGTCAGATCTCTTGGATCCGGCAATATTTGAAATCAGCGCCCCAAAATACCCCTATATGCAAAATTTCATACTTTCCACAGGATGTGAGCATTTCGACCAATATTTGTTACATATCTGCCCTACTATTATTCTTGTCCTTGTATCAAACATCTCAACTAAACTTAGTTCGCGTGAGGCGATAATGGTGAATGCCATTTCACACCATCACGTGGAGCAAAACGAGTAAAACCTAGCTCCCAAAATGAACGAACTGGCAGTATATTGTGAGCAGTCTTTGATACTCAGACTTACGAGTGTTATTCCATATAGCATGTTAAAGGGATATATAGATATAGATGAGATGGAGATTCAGATATTGACTTTTTCGAGATAATTAAAATCATTGTTATGACACATTCCAGAGCATACAATTCTACGAGGAATTTACGGGGATTTTAGGTTTATATGATGAAAATTGGTCTGGAAATGGCTGAGATATATATATTTAAAAAAAGGGTAAAACGAAGTGTTCTTATAATAAAATGCAAATAGGTGCCTCCTTTTATTAGGACCACTTTGTTTTGCTTTGTTAGCTCAGGTGAGCCAAGGCTCAAGCCTAGTGAGCTGTGATGGCGTCCTGATTGCATCGTCCGTCTTGGGTCTTCTGTCGTCCGGCGTGCGTCGTACGTAAACTTTTGATTATATTATTTTCATCTTCTTGAAAACGTGCACATGGTGGATTTTCGAACCAAATTTTGCAGGTATATAATGGCTACCCTGGTATAGGGGGATAAGATCTCAATCTGCCCCCCCCCCCCCATTAAGAAATGTTAAAAAAAAAAAAAAACTTTTCTAGAACCAGAAGTGATGGCTATATATAGGTTATATTAATGATAGTACATTTTGTTCATGGCGAATGCAGGAGTGCCTCCTTTATGCCCTGCATGTGGGGTCCAAATTAGGGCTTCTATTGTACATTTTCTTCTTCAAAACGCATGGTCAAATTTTCACCAAATTTGGCAAGTATATACATGTGTTATCGCAGGGATGATTATAATAAATTATTTATACAATTTGGGCACCTATTCCCCACCCGGCAATGCCCGTCGGGGGAGGGGGTACAGACAAAAAATTATTCCTGCCGAATGTATTCTCTTTCATACACTGTATTGTATAAAGTGGTTCTGATTATCACGCTAAAAGTTAAAACCTGAATCCCCATCTCAACCAAAACTATTATGGGGCCTATACAATCCCTTGAAATCGACTATCAGAAATACCATACGTGCATGCCCTTTGAACACGAAAACTGAGTTGGCACTTTTGATGGACGATTATAAATTAGGGAATATAAACAGCTGAGACCTATTACGTAGCTTGTTTATCACAAATCTGGAAAGATTATTTTTGAAATAATATTTCACGGACGTTTCAAAAAACTTGGGAGCAGATTATTGGCAGGATTCTTATCCAATAATGTTCATTATTGATCGACCTGCCGCTTGTTTTTTTTTTTTTTTTTTTTTTTTTTTTTTTTTATTTCTGATGGGAGGCGTGAGAGAGAAAAAAAAAGACAGCTGGGCGGGAGAAGGGGCTGGGTTGCTGCTGGGAATGAGACTCGCCTCGTAGGCGTGGGGCTTGGTAGGTCTGATGCTTCCTTTGTTAATTTTTGTTTTTGTTTACAAATTTTCGTAAACGATGCTCTTCATCTACACGCACTCTGTTACTTTGCGGGGGGGGGGGGAGTTTGCCTTGTTCGTAAACCCTTATGTGTACTACACAACAAGAGAGTAGAATTTGTAATCCCTTGAAATTAATTACGTGTAGCAGCAACTGGGAAAAAGGCAACTCTTGGTCGTTTTTATGCCTCCGACCATGGACCTACTATACACATAAACATTCATCGCTCATTAATTAATTCGTGCACCTGTTTCTATCAAAAGCGTCACAAAAACATTTTCAACATGCTTTCCTGCTTTGATTCAGTCTTGTTCACTGACAGCCAGCCCTGATAAAATCAAGACGGCGCTTTGAGAAATCTAAAAACTACATGCGCAGAAGATAATAACTCTTAAATCAAGAAAATTGCAAGTGCAGTTGTAGTATGAATCATTGCGAAATCATCGTATAGCTCTTTCATTTGCGAAATACAAGTACATGTGCTTTACAAGAAAAAAACAAATGGTGCTTATTATAGGCAGGTTCACTGTGCTTTGTAATCTATTTTTTTTTCTCCATTTTGTCGCACATTGTTTTAGAGTAAACATGGACAGTAACAGTAGACGACATGCTTGTCTTACACTCTTAAAATAGTTGGGCAAAAAAGAAAGCCCAACTTTTAACCAACACTGGGCAACATACTGTCCACACAACTGTCCACACAACTATTAAAATCTGCCCAACTGATGTTGGGTAATGAGTTTGCAATGTGGTTGGGCAAATTAAATTGTCCATCAGCTGTTGACCAATCAGACTTTACCCAACTTTGCAATTTCCCAACCGTTGAGTTGGGTAATTTACCCAACCAATTTTACCCAATTAGATATTGCCCAACTTCCATTATTTTGTCCAACTGTTTAGTAACTTGAATTTTCGTTAATCAAAAATTTTGTGTTGAATTATTTGATGTATGGGTGTTTACCAGAACATAGTGTATGTCAAGACATTGTTCATATCTAACCTATCATAATCCTATATACAGCTATATAGTCGTAAAGCCTATACCTACAAGTACATCTATAGGCTTAGCCTATATCGTAGACCTAGTTGGTACCAGGAATTTTTCATTCACATTAGGGCCATTTAGTGGTAATGCTTTAAGGCATGGTTACCATTTTTATAAAAATATGAAAATACCTCATCAAAGCTACAAGTTGAAATTTTGAATATCACGGCAATAATATTCAATAAATTTCTAATAAATTTCAGACATCTCAGAGTTTATTGAAACTGCCATCAAAAACATTAAATTTAACAATATTTTATCTTCTCCTCGAATAGAATTTGAATAGCTTATGAATATTCATGAGCAAAAATCCAGTAGAAACCAATAGAAACCAACTGGTATCAACTGGTATCAAAATTTCAATGTTTTTTTTAGTTACTGGGTTTTAATCTGGAATGAAGTGGTAATTAAGTCCAGTCAGGTATATGGGTTTCAAATTGTGTCATCTAACTATTTGCACACAAACTGATACACACACGCAATATATATATTAAAAAAAAAAGAAAGTAAAAAAGGGTTCGTTAATCCAAACATTTGTGGCGTTATTCCGATGGTTCGTTATTCCGAAGGATCGTTAATTCGAAAATGAAATAGAGTTCGCTATTCCGAAGGCTCGTTTATCCGAAAATGAAATAGGGTTCGTTATTCCGAAGGTTCGTTAATCCGAAAATGAAATAGGGTTCGTTATTCCGAAGGTTCGTTGATCCGACATGCCGTCAATCTCTCGTTTGAGGCGAGACCCCAGCCGAATTTTTCCAAAGTGGGGTGCTTTTATTTGTCGTTTGAGAGTTGGGAGTCGAAGTACTTGTCCATTGCAAATAAACTTTCTGCTCGGCGTGACAAACCTGGAGGCCAAGCCAGGGTTTGATGACTCCAGCAGCTGTCGTATTACGTAAGAGCATGATAAGGATATCTGCCTGTGGCAGACCATTCAAAGTGAACTCAATTTTCTCTATCCTTTTTAAAGTTTTCAATTTTATATTCTATTGAGAAATTCTATGGTCATCCATTTTACATTTCGAACGAAAAAAATTGACCCGTAAATAACGAAAATACAGGAATAAGAAGGAGAGCATTACCAGTTTGCCGGTGCTGACAATGTGCTATTTGGCAGTGAGTTACAAAGGGGAGGTGAGACTACCTCCCTGGTTACAACAGCCTGCTGACTGGATCATTGAGAAAGCAGCTGTCGTATTACGTAAGAGCATGATAAGGATATCTGCCTGTGGCAGACCATTCAAAGTGAACTCAATTTTCTCTATCCTTTCTAAAGTTTTCAATTTTATATTGTATTGAGAAATTCTATGGCCATCCATTTTACATTTCGAACGAAAAAAATTGACCCGTAAATGACGAAAATACATGAATAAGAAGGAGAGCATTGCCAGTTTGCCGGTGCTGACAATGTGCTATTTGGCAGTGAGTTACAACGGGGAGGTGATACTACTACCTCCCTGGTTACAATCAGCCTGCTGAGAAAGAGAGAGAGAGGGAGAGAGAGAGAGAGAGAGGGGGGAGAGATGGGGGAGGGAGAAGGGGAGAGACAAAATGGAATGACAATAGTTCCAGTCACTGCAGTACAGGCATGCTCTGTCTGCATACGCTGAATGTCTACACTCACACACACACACACGTACACACACACACACGCACCATGGAGCTACATAGCCCATGCCAAAACCAAAACAATCTCCTCCTCTCACGGTGCCCCCCCCCCCCCTCCTGTGGTGCTGTGGCGATGACTGATGCTTAGATTAGGCCAGGGTCAAGAAACAGGTGTTTTATATCTTTGATTTTAAGTCATTGATTGCCAAGATATGCACTGGCATTATTTACTGGGGTGTAGCCTCTTCAAACGAGAGATTTGCGTCATGGAAATGAAATACGGTCCGTAACGAACCTTCGGAGTAACCAGCCTTGTTTCATTTTCGGATTAACGAACCTTCGGAATAACGAACCTTATTTCATTTTCGGATTAATGAACCTTCGGAATATCAAACCTTATCACATTTTCGGATTAACGAACCTTCGGAATAACGAATTGTAACCGATTTTTTAACCCCTTCGGTGTTGACGGAATAAAGGGAAACGTATAGAAAATTATGTCAAAAAACGTCCACAATGTAGCTCTTGCTTATATAATATATACATTGTATATAGACAATACCGTGAGTGTGTGTGTGTGTGTGTGTTCCCCCCCCCCCCATTTCTAAAACGGAGAACACCCTATAGTAATTCTTGGTACCCCCATACAAAATCATACGGTTCGGTCATCCTTTAGGCCTGTCGATATCACACACACACACACACACACACACACACACACACACCGTCACATACATACATACACGCGTACACGCACAGACTTTTTACTTGTCCATGAAAATTTACCAACTTAGAAATTGAAGGAACGTTATGAAATTACTCAAGTACTGGTAAGAAATACCCAGGCAAAATAATGTTGGTAAATTATATTAGGCGAATTTCTACCCAAATTATCAGTTGCCCTACAAAAATTACCCAACACGCAGAGGGAATGCGTCACCTACACAACAGCGGGGCAAAAAGTGCCCAACTCTCCATTACCAATTCTGTTGGTAAATATTCGCCCAATATTTAAGTAAAAACAATTGCCCATTTGTTGGTTTAATCACCTGAAAGCTCAATTGGGCGATAATTGCCCAGAATGATGATTTTTTTTTTTAAACCAACCAAGGTATACCCAACTAAATTTACCCAATATTTCAAGAGTTTACCATTCAGGGACGTGAACTACATGCGTGGCCGCAAGCAAGTGTCCGTTTCAGTACATAATTACCAATTTTGTGACGCAAAATTTGTCCTTGTTTGATCGAGGTTTGTTGCTCCCCATCATTGGTGTTTAAATTCAAAGGCAGTTGAGTCTGAAAAGGCACCTCAGCCAAATAAGACCGAAATGAGGGAGGCGGTTATTAATTTGTCAGTGACGATGCACGATTACACAATCGTTATTGTCCAAACGTCTGAATGTACTCATTAAGATTCACATATTAGTAGCGGTGGTGAATATTGGATCAAAGATAGACCTCCGTTCATAGTCCATAATGTGATTGTGTATTAGGTCCATGCTCCGACACAAAGTAGAAGAAGAAAGAAGTAGTAAAAGAAAGAAGAAGTGACCAAAAGTAGTGGTAGAGGTAGTAGCAGCAGTAGGCCCTATTTTATCATCATTATTATGATAAGGCCTATCATCATCACCGCCATCATTTTTATTTTGATGCTGAAATTGCTCTTAATGCATTTGGAATTACTGACCTAGGGTTATACATGCATATACTGCACAATGATTCCCAGTGAAGGATTTTGGCCATGGGGTCAAGTGTGAGGTCAAGAAAAAATGTTCAAATGTCACAATTTCCCCATATTTTGAAAATATCTGAAAGTATTGTAATGAAAATGAATGTTACCAGTCAGTGATTACTGAAGTTGTTGCCGACCATCGGGGTCAATGGCCAAGCGAAAATGCTCAAATTTCCAATAAACTTGCTCATCTAAAAAATCTAGCCATCCATCCAAATTAAACCTAGTTCGCTATATAGGAAAATAAACATTCTACAAATTTGTGACAAACATTTTCTTAATTATTTTTTGTTATTATTTATCTTGTATCATCATCTTTTTTTTTTTCTAACTGGCAATAATATATGACTATATAATATTGGTATGCATAATGGGGAGGCATACCAGTCGCCATGGCGATATTTCTTGGTTTTTTTATTGTTTGTTTCCCTTATAAAAAAAAACCATGGTTTTACAACCGTAACTATGGTATAACCATGGTTATGGACGGTTTTACAATGGATCGATGGTAGTCCATGATTTTTAATTCATATCCATGGTAAATGTGTGGCGAAAGTGTGGTAATACCATTGTTAAAATACCATAGTTATGATAACATGATAAAACTTTCATTTTACGACGGTTTTAAAACCATGGTGAAAAAATCATTGTTATACCACAGTTTTAAGAAATTAAAAAAACAATGGTGAGAAAACCACGACAAAACCATCGTTCTACTTTGGTAAAAATAACATAATAATATAACAATGGTTGTAACCATGGTTTCACAATAGTATAAAAACAATGGTTAGGAAACCATGGTGTAACTCTCGTTCTACCAAGGTTGAAAACCATCGTTATTAAACCATGATTTCATCATGGTTTTATGATAGTGTAAAAAAGATAGTAATAAAACCATGATTTTAACCATGGTATTATGATAGCACAAAAACACTAGTTATAATACCATGGTTAAACTTTCGTTTCACGAAGGTTAAAAATGATGGGTATTAACCATGATATTAACCATGGTTTTATCATAGTTAAAAAATGATGGTTATATAACCACGGCTCTAACAGTGGTTTAATGAAAGTGTTTTAAAACCATGGTTAAAAAATCATCGTTATACCAAAGTTTTAAGAAATTAAAAAACAATGGCGAGAAAACCACAACAAGACTATCGTTCTACTTTGGTAAAAATAACATAATAATATAACAATGATTGTAACCATGGTTTCACAATAGTATAAAAACAATGGTTAGGAAACCATGGTGTAACTCTCGTTCTACTAAGGTTGAAAACCATCGTTATTAAACCATGATTTCATCATGGTTTTATGATAGTGCAAAAAAGATAGTAATAAAACCATGATTTTAACCATGGTATTATGATAGCACAAAAACACTAGTTATAATACCATGGTTAAACTTTCGTTTTACGAAGGTTAAAAATGATGGGTATTAACCATGATATTAACCATGGTTTTATCATAGTTAAAAAATGATGGTTATATAACCATGGCTCTAACAGTGGTTTAATGAAAGTGTTTTAAAACCATGGTTAAAAAATTATCGTTATACCACAGTTTTAAGAAATTCAAAAAACAATGGTGAGAAAACCACAAGACTATCGTTGTACTTTGGTAAAAATAACATAATACATGTAATGTAACAATGGTTGTAACCATGGTTTCACAATAGTATAAAAACAATGGTTAGGAAACCATGGTGTAACTCTCGTTCTACTAAGGTTGAAAACCATCGTTATAAAACCATGATTTCATTATGGTTTTATGATAGTGTAAAAACAATAGTTATAAAACCATGATTTTAACCATGGTTTTATGATAGCACAAAAACACTAGTTATAATACCATGGTTTAACTTTCGTTTTACAAAGGTTGAAAACGATGGCTATTAACCATGATTATATTAACCATGGTTTTATCATAGTTAAAAAAAAATGATGGTTAGGCTATATAACCATGACTTTAACAGTGGTTTAACAAAAGTGTGAAAACAACGGTTTTAAACAATCGTTCAAATTCCATTTTAGCAAGGAAAAGGATGGTCATAGCTACACGAGGATTTGAACCATTGTTTTATCATAGTGTGATGTGCAAAGGATGGTTATGAAACATTGATTGGTTCTACGAACCGTGGTTTCATGATAGTGAAGAGGCGGTTAAAAAGCCATGATTTTCACCATGGTTGTATGATAGCTCATAAGAACAGTGGTTATAAAACCGTGGTTTAACTTTTGTTTACCCACGGTTGAAAAAGTGGTTATTTTAACAATGGTTTCAACCGTGGTTCATTGCTGATCAGATATAGAGTGCAGAAAAATCATATTCTAGAATTTCTAACCATGGAACCTTGTATGATAGCATAAGAACAGTGGTTATATTAAACCATGGTTAACTTTTTGTTTTACCAAAGTTTAAACCACGTGCACTATGATTATTGAATGATGTCGATCACAAAAATCAATATGAAAACTCATAATTTGATGGCCGCAATGCCAATGCAAGTCATGACGGACATTCGATCTAACGCAACCACCCGCACCCGTTTGGCTTCAACAGGATTATGTAAACAAACAGTAGTCTTACCATTGCAAACAAAAAGCTGCTTCACTTGGTTGATTTACAGCATTCCTAAAATGCAACATCTATTCACTACGGAATAAAGCACGTAAAAAACCTTAAATGAGATTACATACTCGTGAAAAAATAAAAAAAGGTAGTAACCCATTGCCGCCCGTTCGTTCCCCGTAGCTTTGACATGTACACACAACAATAGAAAACTATGAATGCAATCGGCGTGTAGTGTAGTGTAAGATGAATGGGAGATCCGGGTTGTTGATATGAGGCTCGTTCGTACCAAAGATTACAACAAAAATATATTTCAAAATATATGGAGCACAAAAAAATATTGACACATTAAAAAAAATTAATTTGCAACAAAAAAAGTTTTAAACATATATTTTTTTATTCAAAACCAAAAAATTAATGATTACAAGTTTTCTTGATAATAATGTAACGTAAGAGGTCATGTGCGTGTTGTTGTTGTCGCTGATTGAACCTTACGTGTATAATGTACGATGTACTGCTGAACCGTTAGTCCGCGACCGCGCTCAAAAACCACACACACGCGTGATGCACGGCTACGATTTGCTGTTCATCATTTCAAACGCTCTTTCGTGATGATCTCCGACCGGAGTCAAACATCTCGACGTACGAACCATCTGATATTTTCAGAAATGGAAAGCAAACGGCCCCTAAGAAAAAGAGGAACTGCTCCTTTGGGATTCTTCGAGGAAGGTTGGTCAACGTAACTTTTAATACATTATTAGTAGACCTAATCTTAGCTAAAATAATTACCATTGATTACCAGCGAGATTTGCATTGAATTGTCCCGACTGACCCGGGGCCGGCAGCGGCCCTGCCCCTGCTGTGCAAATTTCGCATGATCGTATCAAGTGGGGATAACCAGTCCAGTAGACTGTTCTGTATCTGAAAGTGTGACTGAGTCAGTGAGTGTGAGAGTATGACATGAGAGCTCAAGAGTTTGGAATGAGTTGTTCTAACTCAGCTACTGTATATGTACTGAACTGTTAGTGTTACTGTGTCACGTAAATTCTACAAGTTATCTACGCAGATTCTATACACAACCCAGTCGCTGTAGACAGTGTGTAGATCTAGTATGGTTGGGGCACCACCTATCGGCAGGGCACCTTCCCATCGGCACCCTGCGTATCATGGCTGTTTGCGTATAGTCACTATAGAACGAAAAGGTACGCGCGGGATTAAGTGTCATGAGCTATAAAAACAATAAAAACGAAGAAACGAAAATCAAACTCAAACAAACCAAGCTAAAAATTACACATCCGCTCAGTAACGACGCATGGCTGTGAAATTCACCTGTATTACCTATGCTGTGAAATTCACGTGTATACCTATGGAGGTTAGGGGGTGCCGATCGCAAGGTTCCCTTTTTAGCTGCGCGAAGAAAACGAAACGCACGTGCTAAAATTGCGCTATTTTAAAACGGAGATTCATAATCAATGAGACGGTCACGACATTCAAAACTGCAGTATTTATGGCATATTTGAGGTAAGAATTAGGCGGATTTGTGTTAATTTTAGAATAAACAAGCTACAGATCCTTAGGGTGACGATACGTGGTACCCCCAACCCTACTAGTAGCGACAGGCTATAATTTATTCGCACAGCGTACTCTAACAGCGTCTGGTCGGGCTAACAAGACGGTAGTCGGTAGTTCTAACAGGCGTAATCCCTAACAATGTTAGTAGGCATAGGCCTACCTCATATTGGGTGGTGATATCAGGTTCGGTGCAAGCTACATCAACAACACTATTATCTGCTAACTCTGTTGGGACTTCTAGTGGTAACTGCTCCAGTAAATCAAGAGTATCAGTAGAAGCTACACTAAGACACAAGGGCTTACTCCTGCGAACTAGTACGCTCATGGGCGAAATACGGACGCCATTCCACCATTGAAAGCAACAGACCGATAGATTGATTAGAGGGCGTACTGTATATTACGCGATCATGATATCAGTGCCGTATCACTGGGTCCTCGTATTTCTGTCTCCCTTTCATTTTTCCCCTTTTTAGGGGGCATACAGGGGAAGATATGTACCGATGTATGTACTTAGAATCTTGTTTTGTCGTAAAGAAGTATCATTCCTGTCTAACCATGAAATGTATTTGAAAAAAATGTCATTTACTTTCCAATCGCAATCTGCAGGCCCACAAAGTTTGAGCTGAAGTAGGTAGACCAAACTATGTTTCGGGAGGGAGAGAGAAAGAGATAGGTGGCATTTGTCAGCTCAAACACAAACTTGCTGAGGGACTACTGATAAAAAAGTAATTACATTACTTCAGTTTTTTTTTTTTTTACATATCGACAGAAAGTATACTTTTTGTGATATTTTGAGGTCTGAAGTGCAATTCTACCGCTGTGTGCTTCCTTTTAAAATGAAGAAAATGAAAGGAAGGTAGGGTTTGCTCCATAGGCTCACGTGTTTAAGAAGCTTGCGGTATTATTACTAAATTGGCTGCCATTGGGCTCCATGTTGGGCTCCCGCTCCATGCCGTACTACACCCGTTTGCGTGCGAAGTCGCGAGAGTACGCCCTCTTAGCTTCTATACTCTTTGATTGTGTCTCAGCACTAACTTAAGCACTGGCAGCCACTGGCACTGGCGATAAAACTGAAGTGAACTTGAAGTCCGTAGGTGCTGTAGGATGACCTCAAAAATATGTCATAAATTTCTGGCTGCTGGTGCTGGGCAAACTTGTGAAAGATTCGTCTGTCCGAAGGAGGAGTCTTTCATTTTTTTTTTTTTTGACGTTACTTATGGCTCTCTACCTCCGGACTATGTCTATAGGAGGGGATCCGTAAAGCCAGATGCAGTTTCTGCTCTGTGGAACATATCCCCGTTGACGAGATACAGACCAATCTTTCGGTCAAGTGCTGGGCTTGGTGTTGAAATCAAAGAATGTCGTCTGCTGAACCTAGCTCCGCCATTTCGTAGTGTAAGAGTTAGGCCTGTAGCATGTACATTTTATGCTAATGCAATGGTCACCCACGCCACGAAACGTAGGCCCTACACGAGCATGTGGCTTCATAAATCTGAGCCTGGAAGCATAAAATTAAATATTAAGTTGTGTTTGGAAGAATGGTTGAAATTTGGGGCATTTTAGTCTGTCTTCCTCACTTTGTGTCTAAAAACTAAGCAGTCCTGCATCTTTTAATATTCGAGTGTAATCATGCGCCATCACTTTTTGTCGTGCGATTCTCACGGACCTTGCGATGCTGCGATTCCAACACCTATTGCTGGGGATCAATAACTTTGATAAGTATCGCTTAGTTAATCCGACCGTCGGTGTTGGAGCTCAGCTTAAGTCAGTCATTTGGGAGCAAGCACTAGCACTGATCTTGAAATCCCCCAATGGCAAAGGATGCTGTATTTTGTAATTTGTATGTTATACCAGTATATCATTCACCTAACGGATTGTTGTGTGATTTTTCTGGCTAACCTTATTTTTCTTCTCTCAATCATTAATAGGTGTATTATTGTTATGTTGTGTGGTTTTTTTTTTCCTCATCAGAATCAAAGATTGACTGTGCAAGTGGCTGATGTGAGAAGGTGTTTCCATAGAAGACTTGCAGTCCATAGAAGACTTGAGGTCCATCCATGACCATTGATCGTGCTGTCCACTAGCTTGCTCCTTTCATGGGTACAAGTACATGATACACATGCAGCGCTGATTTACATCAATATGTGTACATGGCATCCTCCTGGCTGAATTCTGGTGCAAAGAAGTGGATCATCTGATGTCATGTTTTTTCCCGTTTGACCATGTCATCAAGGAGAAGGTATTCCTTTTTCTTTGTTTCTTTATTTCAACCCAGTATGGTTCACTAGGAATTTGAGCATATCGCTGTAACATATCCAAATTCTTGTGCAACATCCTCAAAAACCAGCAGCATGCTATGCGACATTGTAGAATATTTGGGAGTCTTTTATTCCAGCAGTCATTTGGGAGCTAGCACAAGCACCAAACTTTAAATCATCCAATGCTGTATTTTGTATGTTACATCATTTTCCTGTGTGATTTTTCTGCCTAACCTTGTTTCACTTCTCTCAGTCATCACTATTATTGTTATGTTGTGTTTTTTTTTTTCCTCATCAGAATCAATGATTGATTGTGCCAGTGGCTGACACGAGAAGGTTTCTCCATAGAAGACTTGGAAGTCCACCCATGACCATCGATCAGGCTGTCCCCTAGCTAGCTCCTTTCATGGGTACAAGTACATGCAGTGCTGATACGTGTATGGCATCCTCCTGGCTGAATTCTGGTGCAGAGAAGTCATCTACTGATGTCATACTTTCTTCCGCTTTTCCATGTCATCAAGGGTAAGATACTCCTCTTTCTTTCTTACTTTGTTTCTTTCTTTTTTTCAACCCATTATTAGTGTGGTTCATGAGGAATTTGAGCATTACAATGCAGCATACCCAAATTCTTGTGCAACATCCTCAAATACCAGCAGCATGCTATGCAGCATCCTAAAATATTGGCAACCTGCTTAAAATAGAATGTGATCAATTTTTGAAAAACATCAAATTACTCTAGGCAATTTGTGCACAATACATGATATGGAATGTTGAACGTAATGGCTTCACCTGTATGTGGCACTTAGGGGTTAAAATGATTGTAAAAGTACACTGTATTTTAAACAGTATCTCTCCAGCACATTAGAGTGATGAAATGATGGCTAGGTGTACCACATCAATCTAATCCCATTCTTCTTATGTTTTTTGCAAGGTAGCTATTCTGTGCAAGAATTTTGTGTGTTGAGTATTTGAAGTAGAGTTTAACACGTACTACAAGTTATTATTATTTTAAAAAAATAATAGCGTAATGAATAAATTCTCAGTTCGTTGCAGGAGTGATCTTCCCCAAGAAAATTCTCACGGCTCACGGTTGCAAAAGAAGGACATCTCAAGGCTCCACAGCGACAAACGGCACACTAACCAAGCTATATCAAGACCTAGTTCCTGCGAAGCCTCATCCAGAAGTTGCACCAAAGCTTACTGCTGGATAGTCTTGGACAGTAGAAGTACAAGGACAGTTTTCAAAGCATGTGAAGTGTGCATGTATGCTCTCATGTCAGGACTGTTGGTTGCTAGATAATTTTTTTTTTTTTTTTTGGATGCTGTTTTGTTCTGTTGTCCAGTGCTCCTGGTGTCACTTAAGTCCAAATTTGCATTATCTATACAATGCTACAAATGATCATGTACATCAAACATGCACTAATATATGTACACTGTATTTAATTATCCAAGTAATTCTTTGCAGGTGATATTGTTATAGTTTTAAATCATGTGACTGGCAATAAGCCATACCTACGTACAGTCAAGATGCTGCTCATGAAGCAATAAAAAGCTACTTTTCAAACGTAACAGCAAAGTGAGCAAATGTGCATTCTTATGTCTTATTTGTTGACTGAGGTTCAGTAAGAGTACATTTTCTTCATTGATTTGTTTACATAAACCTACAGTTTTGCAACTGGAAATAATGTGATACTTGTATGATACTTTGACTTCTCACACCCAGCTGCTGAAAAATAACTTTTGAATGTATAATCATAATTGACTGTTTCTACCCTTGTGTACTTTCTTATTTTAAAGGTGCCTAGACCCGGTAGTTGCTGCAGCGCTTTTGGATGAGAGTGCCGATCACCATTAGTATTGATACAAAGACTGCCGAAATTGAGCTGTCGTCAACGGTAAAGCGCGTAGGTGTTGCTAGGTAATGTTGCCTTCATTGTCTTCTCTGCGTGTCAGACAGTCCGTAGAATTTGAATGCCAGGGTGCATGCTTCTTTGTTTGACTTCAGAGAAAAAAATATTAAAGCTGTCATCATCAGCAGTGGATTGGACTACTTCGGACTCATGGGAATGGGTCGAAGCGTAAGCGCTAACGATAAAGAGGAGTCGAGAGCATAGGTCTCTCAAGGAAGCTTGTGCCGTGCGCCGTGTATGCTAACGATAAAGAGGAGTCGATAGCATAGGTCTCTCAAGGAAGCTTGTGCTGTGCGCCGTGTACGCAAGCAAACCACCGGGTCTATGTGCCTTTAAATGCTATTGACAGTACAGTCAACTCCAGTCAGTCAGTTTTGACTGAAAAAGCGCATCAAATTGGGCAATGTTTGACTTCTGCATGTTCAGAGGAATACACATGACTAGGCCATAAAAATTGGGAATTATTGGTTTCCTCAATTTGGCCATAGTGTATTCAATATACATGTATGTTTTGGGGAGAGCTTTGGCTGTGTGAAAGTCAATGCTGGTAAGAGCATCGACCTACTCGTTGCTACATATAGCTTCTTTTATTAAACAGTGAATCAATTAACACTTACAATCTGCACCCATCCACCAACACACACATGGAAGTCAGTTTTTAAATACAGCTGTACATATTTTTTAGACTATAGCTAGAAGGAAAATAATAGAGAATTGGTTTTCTCCTGTTTCAGAGTCCAGGTTCATATACTTGTTTACAAATGTACTGTATCACAATACATATGTATAGGAATTGTAAGAATTATTATTCTGCTCCAGGTAATTTACTGAAAATATTTTTATTTCATCACTTTATGTGAAGACTCTACTGTGCTATTTATTGATCATTATTCATCAAATAGCAAAGCAATTGTGGAAAAATATATTTCTCCAACCAATTTTCCCCATGGTTTCTCAAAGTACTTGTGAAATACAACTGTAGTTAAAAATACATTTTTCTATGATATTGCTCTGTGGTTAAATAGTGGGTTTACTATGTACAATGGATCATGGTTGTATCGTGATTTGGGTTGTAATTCTGTGGTTTGGCAGCTGTAAAACCATGTTTTCATCTTTTCCTAACCAAACTTTCACCTTTACCTAACCATGGTTTTACACTTCCTTAACCATGGTTTCACTTCTTCGTAACCATGGTTTGGGCACGGTAGAAACACAAGTTAGTGACCGTGGTAAAACCACAGTAATGTCATGGTAAGTGCGTTCCAATTTACCACCTTTAAACCATGGTTACCATGGTTAACCCATGCTAAACCTATGGTTTAACCGTGGTTACCATGGTTTGACAATAGTGCACCATTGTTTAACTATGGTTAAACTATAGTTTAGCACTAGTGCACCATGGTTTGACCATAATTAAACCATATTGCCCTATGGTTAAACCATGAGTTTATCATGGTTTCATCTTTTCCTAACCGTAGTTTCACCATTTCCTAACCGTAGTTTCACCATTTCCTAACCATGGTTTTACACTTCCTTTACCATGGTTTCACTTTTTCTTAACCATGGTTTTGGCTTGGTAGAAACACAGTAGTGACCATGGTAATACCACAGTAATGTCATGGTAAGTGCGTTCCAATTTACCACCTTTATACCATGGTTACCATGGTTAACCCATGCTAAACCTATGGTTTAACCGTAGATACCATGGTTTAACCATAGTGCACTATTGTTTAACTATTGTTAAACTATGGTTAAACACTAGTGCACCATGGTTTGACCATAATTAAACCATATTGCACTATGGTTAAACCATAAGTTCGCCATGGTTTCATCTTTTCCTAACCATAGTTTCACCATTTCCTAACCATGGTTTCACACTTCCTTAACCATGGTTTTACTTTTTCTCAACCATGGTTTTGGTACTGTAGAACCACAGTAGTGACCATGGTAATGCCACAGTAATGTCATGGTAAGTGCGTTCCAATTTACCACCTTTAAACCATGGTTACCATGGTTAACCCATGCTAAACCTATGGTTTAACCGTAGATACCATGGTTTAACCATAGTGCACTATTGTTTAACTATTGTTAAACTATGGTTAAACATTAGTGCACCATGGTTTGACCATAATCAAACCATATTGCACTATGGTTAAACCATGGATGAATCCAATGTAAAACCATGGTTATGCCTCATAGTCAAACCATGGTATTTTTTTACAAGGGTTGTTTGTTTGCTTGTTGGTTTGTTTTTTGGTGTTGTTTTGTTTCGTTTTGTTTTGTTTTGTTTCGTTTTGTTTTGTTTTGTTTTGTTTTGTTTGTTTTGTTTTGTTTTTTTCTCGCAAGGACACGCCCACATGGCCAAAACTTTCCGCAATAATTACCGTGTAACTATAACTGTGCAGCAGGTGTCGGCACATAGTGAATACACTTGCGGTACTCACGACCGGTGCAGTTAGTTCAGTCAATTGGAAGGCTGCACGACTAGGCTCTCATCACACACATCAGTTCTGATCTGTGCAAAGGTACTAGGTACTACACTTGAAGTACTGTATATGATTCAAGGCTAGTGGGCCTCTGACTACTGGTACTGAGTAAGATGGATGACAAATTTGATTTTGAGGATTATTACGAGGAGAGGTGCGATTCGCCCAAGGAAGACCGTGGGTATGACGATGAAATCGTTGAGTGGGAGCCGAATATGTTCGAGCCGCTTGACGGAGCATCGGGACAATCTGATGTCGAGGATTACAGCAGGTACACTCGTTACGACGATGACGATGACGATGACGATGAAATCGTTGATTGGAAGCCGAACATGTTCGAGCCGCTTGCAGGAGCACCGGGACCGGTAACGACCCCAGCCCGCCGTATGACCGCGCCCCGCGCCGGGGTTACGAGACCGGGAGAATCTGATTTTGAGGATTACAGCAGGTACAGTCGTTACAAATACAACAAGGACAGAGCACCGGGACCGGGAAAATCTAATTTGGGGGATTACAAGTACACGCATTACAACTACAAGGACAGGTATGGAGACGACGATGGAATCGTTGAGTGGGAGCCAAATATGTTCGAACCGCTCACAGGAGCGCCGGGACCAGGAGCTGCCGCATCAGCTGAAACCAGGGCCAGAAATAATGACCGGTAAGTCACAAGTGGCAGACTTTTTAACATTCAGGTGTGCTAGCTATTAATATAGTTTGATGTATTAAACGGAAGTTGCCTGAAGTGGATCCTTATGTATCACTAGTAATGGTAAAAACTGGGCCTTTCTGCCTGAGAGGATAAGAGTTCAACATATTTTATTTGACTCATTTTACTCTAATTTCATTTGTACCGATAAGAAAAAAAAAAGGTCGAAATGTTGGCATTTGTTACTAAATCATATTAATGCTAATAACAAGGTCTTACTCTAACTGAATGTGGTTGATAGTAGTTCAGAGATCTTAGATATGACCATAGGCAGTGTTTGTCAAATGTTATTAATCGGATAAGGACAGATAAATGGCATATTGCTACTGCATATTTCATTCACCAAATCAGATAGGCTGTGTACTGGTTTTACATCGATATGACCTCTACCGCTCTAGATCTAGAGCCTATAAATGCAGCACACAATTTTAACTCAAAACTACAGCTGTGGTACTACAGCTGTGATACTATACCCCATAGTTTACTTCGTTGCCCCCAGTCCTGAAATAAATATCGATATTGGTTATACAATGTACATGTATTTTGTTATGTCATGCTGCAGGTATTTGTGCACGGGTGACTATACACCAATGCCCAGAGTCAAAGAATCCAGCTGGAACTACAGTAAGCCATCGCAGAAATTCATGCCGAAAAGGGACGGATATCCGGAAGAAAAGGGCCGCATCACAGGGCATCCAGGATTTCAGGCAGTGTGTTCGCAGCAATGGGTCAGGGAGACATCCTACAAACAATACTCCTACACCCAACAGTACAGGGAGGAAGCTCGGCAACATGCAGCAGAATATGAGTACGTTCCCTTTGTCATTATAAGGACTATACATCACATTTTTTTTTTTTTTTTTTGGTCAAAATTAAAATGTTCCCATTTCAAGAGTATTGCAAGCAAACTCTTGTTCTCTTTGTCTTTGTTTAGGTAATATTTCCCTATCGCCATAGTGGCTACCAACAAGCAATTACACAATGACTCACGGTTCATCTCAATGACACTGTATAGATCTGTTCTATGTTGTAAGAGAACCTGGGCCCCATTTCATAAAAGATTGAATATGTACATTAGAAAATTGAACACAAAGCTTAATGTTAAATTTTATTTGTCTGATGCCCGACCTGTTTGATTTTTCATCTTTTCGTGCAACAAGGCCCAATTGTGACTAATGTATAGTCTGTGCATGCAGGTCATAAGTATAATTTTGTTGCTGTGTTACCATGTATGTATTTATATGTACACCCCCCCCCCCCCCCCCGCCAAAAAACAAAACAACAACCCAACAATAAACATACACATGCACACACAAAATGAATATTCATACATGTACATGTTTTCAATCTTCTGTCACTTTTACCCTTTTTTCCTGCAGAAAATCAAGACACATGACATACGGACAGCGGGCTCAATGGTACTAGGAATATTTTGGTCATCACATACAGTTTCCACTTCCTTCATGGGCCGTGAACCTGTGATCAAAAGTATATTCCCATGTGACTTCAGGATTGCTGTCCAAGAGAGATGGAGTGGTCAAACTTTGATATTGGGGGTTGTTTGTTCTTGTTTTGTTTTTAAGGATGGTTGAGGAGCGGTTTGGGCATGATATGACAATTTATCTTGTACGGATTTGCTGTCATACTCTGACTTGTTAGTTTTGGCCAAAATTGCCAATATTACTTCTGTATCGTGCTAGTCTATTAAAGTTACATATGTAAAGGATGGGACCGTTGAGGTGTTTTATGTTTTGCTTTTACTTTGTTTACAGAGGGAGTCCTCTTTGTAGATTTATCTAGGTTGCATGATTATGCAATGAAATCACCAGTTTTTTCTTGTATGGTACATTGTGTTCCAGGAATTTCTAATGTCTGTCACTGTTGCAGATCATGGTACTTTGAGCCAAGTACAAGATAAGTGACTTCTGTCAGTGTACCTAGTATATTTTTGCTTACTTACTGTTGTTAAAAAAAATGCACTCACTTGTTCAACTACATGTACAAGTATTTTAATATCTCTTTCTTATTCCCATACTCTTCCAATTTCAACACCGGGGATGCATCTTTGCTTTGATTAAAACAAAAAACGACAACACTAGCATGGTCACAAGGTTTAGTACAGTATGTACAGTAAATGGAATGGAGGTGTATACCAAGGTACCGATAGGCCTACTTGTTTCATGTATTCAAATGTTATACAATGTCCAATGTTATTTGTCTCTTTGGTTATATGCAAGTTCAAGTTCAGGGCATTTGTACAGTTTTAAGACCCACAGTTTGGGTGTACGTGTACTATTAATGTACATAGACTGGAAATCTGAGACTATTACTTGTACGGCATACATGCGTTTGCTGTCAGTATGTTTGTCGTTACACCGTATGCATGCTGCTCAGTGATAGTGGTGATGGCAACCTTGTGGGTGGCAATTCATCACTGTCATAGTCTGTATTCCAAGATGTCAGCCAGTTCTGCAACATAAGCTATTACAGGAAAAAAAAAAAGGGGGCAATTGTGAAAAATGTATTTCTACCTAGAGTGCTTGTGCCTTATTACCAGCATAGGTATTCATGTTTCATGTGTTAATCCTGTGCACTTCCACTGATAAGTGTTATTGGTAATACATGTACTGTAGTACTGTATAGTATACTTGATTGACAAAATGAAAGAACATTTTCTTTCTGGTGCATTTCTTTTTTTCACTTGACAGTCTTTTTCCAAGTATCATATGAGTAGATGGCAGATTTAGACACATATGAGAACTGTTTTGACTTGAATTTAGCCAACAATCTTTTGGCATGTGGTTTTGTTTGTTTGTTTTCTGAATAAAAGTTGCCAAAAGTGCAAATGAACCCACTGTCATGATTTCATTTAGCTGTGTTTGAGGGCTCAAAAGTGAACTAACCAAACAAAACATTTCTGTTTAGGAGCTTGTAGTGCTCCTCTGGCGTGGTTACAGTATGGTACACTTTAGGGGAGTGTGCTTAACAACACCCCCAAGAGTTATCTCGAGAACAAGTAAAAGTAAAAGTAAGTAATTGAGGACAAAATGAACAAAATAAAACCAACACAAGTCAATCAGACAAGAGCAACAATCAATCGCTCTCCCTGCACTTACTTTTCGCACATCACAGGTCACATCATTCATTACTCATGTTGCTTTTCTTTCTTTTTTTTTTTTTTTTAGGGGGGGGGGGGAGCATGGAAAACAAGCCACAATCCAGCTTTTAACTTGTCAATGACGAAATGTTTAAGAAGGCCTTTACATACATGATGCATATCAATTTGCTACTTATGATCCAATTTTTTCAAAAGCCGACTAGTGTTTGTCCTGATTTAGTCCACCCTGAAGTTGAATTCTTCACAAATCAAAGGTGATACAGGGAGAATAAAGTTGAGGAATTATCCGAAACAATGACTAAAATGGTAAAAGTTTCACTTCTCATTACTCTGAGAAAGTTGCCTACCTTTGAGTCTTATTTGTGACTTGTAGAATCCTCGGGTCCAAGAGCAAACAGACAAATCCATGCATGCACACATACTTACACACACACACACATAATTCATGCACAGATGTTGGCACTTCAAAAAAGTCAAAGGAAGAAAAAATTAATGAAGAAAACTTTTTGTTGCCATTATTAGGCTGACAAGAGTTCTTTATTTCCCCTGCTTTGTACACTTTCTAGACTTTTGGCTTTGACCATAAACTCTACAAAGTAGTTCAGTCAGGATGGCTGCTGCGACAGTGTAGTCTATTTGGCGGAATTGATGGATTGAGGCTGTCGGGTAGTTGTGTGTGCAGACATTGGTTGTTACGTTGATCTGCCAGGAGTGGTGTTGCATCTATTTGCTCTGTGATTGGCGGGCGCTCTCGCGCAGGGAGGCGGACCTCTTGCGCTTGAGGACGGCGTCCCTCTTCTCCTTCTGCCTCTGGGCCAGGAGCTTGGCGTATTCGGCGGCCTCCTCCTTGTTGCGGGTGGCACGGCGGCGCTTGATGGCCACATTGTGTCGCTTGCGCTGCAGCCGCTGTGGGGTGATGAGACGCTGGATCTTGGGGGCCTTGTATTTCTGCTTCTTTCCTGTGGAAAGAATGGACAGAGTACAGTACATGACACACTTGGCCTACTTGTTCTCATGATTCAAACCAGCTCCTTGAATATCACATATCGTCGGCTGAGAATGATAAGGGCGTTAAGTTGTCACTAAACCCATAGTGTTCAAGACAACTTAAAGCCCTTCTCATTCTCAACAGACGATATATACTAAACAAAAAATCTACAGAATATTTTGAAATCACTATCTGAAAGCAAGAAAACTTCCACTAAAACGAAAAAGCTTTATCCATGTATTTTTTAAAGCAACTTGACAATAACTTCTAATTCAGTTTCACCTTTAACATTTCACATTATGAAGAATTCTGAGACAGACAAAATATGTGAACAGAAAGGAGGTGGTGAAACTTCATCCATATATTTCTGAAAAGCAACTGGACCATGATTTCAGATTCACCTTTAAGTTTCACATTTACATGACAGATCTCAAGGAAAAAAAAAATATTAGAAAGAGAATGCTGACATTTCCATAGGAGATAGAAAATCTTCATTCAAATATTTCCTCAAAAAATATAACCTTGATTTCTTGCTATTCAACTTTACCTTGGACATTTAAGGAATCCAGGAGACTTAAGAAAACAGAAAATTGATATTCCCACACAAAGGAATGCGGCATGGCTACAGCCAGATATTTCTCAAAATATCGCATGTGACTATGACTTCTCTCTCGTAATCTAGATTTCATTCAGGTTTTGATAATTCATAAGAACTAAGGGTGGTATTCTGAAAATCTTCCCAAGTTTCTGCCCAAGTCAGAAAGTTAGGAAGTGCCCAGGAAAGACAGAATTGGTATTCTGAAATTCCTTCCTAGGAATTTTTGAATGCAAATTAGGCCATCCTCATCCTCGCCCATGTCCTGTCTTAAGCCAATACGAAATGCCATATCATAAGGAACAAACCAATGACAATCACATGATATACTACTATGTCGTAGGGTTAAATACACGTGTGCGCGACTTGTCCCCTTTCTCATGTCCATTTCGCCCATCAAAGTACATGTTGTGCGCAGTAAATGACAAGCACCTACAGTACTTTAAAAATTGATATTTTCCTGCGACTAATTTTTAGCGCTCCGCCTTGCAGGAAAATTTTCACACGTTTTCAATTCTGCAGAATCAAGACATCAACTACTGGCAAGCAAAAATATTTGGGTGCTTTTATTCTCACGCTAGTTTCTAGTTGTGTGAAATGTGTGAAAATTTCAACACTGAAAATTTCCACTCATACAGTATCACAATGTTTTGCAGCTTGCTATATCTTCACAATGTACTTAAGACAGGGATGGGGCTTTCCTAAATATCTTCCAAGTGCATTCCACAACACAAAATTCTTCTCAAGTCGGAAATTTGCACTTCTCATCCTCATTTGCATGTCTTCCTAAGTTTCTACCCAAGTTTCGGAAAAAAAGTTAGAAAGACACTTCGGAAGAAACTTACGAAGATTTTCAGAATACCACTTAGGAAAAAATCCTGATGTAGGAAGAAATTTCTTCCTAAAAGAATTTCAGAATACCACCCTAAGACTTTTGATACATAATGACTGCACTCAATCGACAGGAAAGCTGATTGGAGTTTAATACATCAAGCACGTGAGATAAAGTGACACACTTCTTGAAGATGCATGCACTGCACAAGACTTACCTTCCTTTAGAGGTAGGGGGCGGCGTACCAAGTACTGCCTCACATCATCCTCCTTTGACAGGTTGAAAAGCTTGCGGATCTTGCCCGCACGCTTGGGTCCCAGCCTCTGGGGAATTGTCTTGTCAGTCAGACCTGGAATTTCACCCTCACCTGGCACAGGGAATCAGCAAGGGACAAAGGACAGTGCAAGTGATATCCACACAAAAGAGTAGAGAAGGATACAGTGGACTCCCATTATAACAAAGTGCTAAGGACCAACAGTTTTGTTTTATTTCGAAATTTCCTTATAACCAAGCACATAAACAAAGAACATACGGCTGATTATGTTGAGCCTAAATTTCTACTTCATTGTAACTGGAGTTTCGTTATAACCATGTTTGTGAACGGGAGTGCACTGTCCAACATTATACAGTTACCTCTCATCATAACTAACTTTGTGGCACAGTGAAACTTTGTTAAACACAAATGCTGTTATGCAGGGGGGCTCTCATTAAAAAGATAAACAAATTTCATTCCAACAAAGACTTTTGCTCTGATGTACCACATCATGAAAATGAAGGCCAGTAGCCGAACTTTAATGAAAGTGTGAGTATTATGGCTTAGTTACAAAAAAAAAAAAATACTCACTACTACACCACAAGGCAGTACACCCGACTAAAATGAATAAATCTTATTCCCTCCCATTGATTGCAGAAGGAAAGGTACCTTTCTTGACGATGACCAAGTTCAGCACAGACAGGTTGGCATCGACGATGCATCCCCTGACAGATTTGCGCTTGCGCTCTCCCTTTCTCCTGGGGCGGTAGCAGGAGTGGCCCTTGCTGAGGAGGAGTCGCACACGTCCATTGGTCAGAATGCCCTGCTTCATGGGGAACCCTTGCTTGTCGTTCCCACCACTGATGCGAACGATGTAGCCCTACAGTAATAGCACAAGAATGGCCAAAATTGACTTTCTGATAAAAAGACTGTGTTCAAGATACTTTTAACCCTATTTCTGTCACATACGCCATAGCCAGACTGCTCAGACATTTTGCAGTGCGCAGACACAAGATTGTTGATGGCCATTGCTGATTATTATCATCGACATTAATGTGTCATGTTATACATCATTTAAAAGCTTATGGTCTAAACTTTCATATTACATAATAATCTGAGTGAGGGCGCCCTTAAATTTTAAGTAGGACGCCCTCTTATGTCACATAATTATCATTGCAGACTTATTTCTACATGTTACCACCTCATTTTTCCACACGACATGCTCTTGCATCACAAAAAGGTCTCACAGATGTTGTACAGAATTTATTCAGCTTTCAGAAGATATGATTTTTTCATCAATAGCATTAGTACTTCTCATTTTATGAACAAAAGTCTGTGGCAATTACAACCTAGATTTCACACATTTTGTGTAATTTCTGATTTTGTGAGTGATGTTGGCCTGAAAGTAAACAAAGCGTGTTTGTATCATGTCAAGCTGAAAATACAAATTGAATTGTGCTTTTTTCTTTCAAATTTACATTAATCTTGTCCTATGATAATGCCATAATAAGATAATCAAAGGATAAAATTTTTTATTGAAAATATTCAGACTTCGGAGTGTCCATCATGCATTCCAGTTGATCATCATAATATATGCTAGTCTACGACTTTCTGCACTTTCCTTATTGAAACAGAATTAACTTTCACAGCAGTCATTTTCCTGCATTGAACTGAAGTTTCGCATAGTGACGGTTTCATCATGTAATAATAATAAACAGTCAAACATACCCCAACATCAAGACTGTACAGCTTCAGGCGGCCAGCAGGAAGCTACTGTAACCCTATTGCTCCTTACACCTGCCCCGCTGGCCCCGGCTAACTAGAGACCCATTGCGCTGCTGTTAGTGCTGAGTAAACAGTTACAACTGCTGCACTGAATGTGCAGTTCATCTATTCTTCAGATCATTTATGAGGCCGATATTACTGAAACTATACCCCTTCACAGAATTCAGAGATGTTGAAATCCCTAATCTGAATGTTTTCACTTCATATTTGACTATTTTGACTAAGATAATATAGATGAAAATTGACCCACGTGTACAATCTTTTCATCGCACACGGCAATCTCTATAACAGTCCCACATATACAGATTTGTGTAAGTTCTCCACACAAGAAGCCTATGGCAAAACTGTACACAATACATTGCAGTCTGAATGCAAAAAAACATGGGCGGGGCCACCACAATTTCTTGGACTTTGAAAAGGCTTTCCTGATTGGTTGAAGGTGGGGAAGCTTTTTTCACACTGGATATCGTTTCCTTACACTGTTAGCCAATCACAAATGAGTTTATAGAGTGGTAGTGTCATAGCCTTTGAAGTAATCTGTCAATCAAAATAGGGCCAATAATATCGGCCGAAGCATTTCTATTGCAGGCTTTGGGCCGATTTAATCGGCCTGTGACAGAGATAGGGTTATAATCACTATTTTCAATGACTTGATCAACATCATGCATAAATTTTTTACACCAGAATAAGGTGGTGAAAAACTATTAGAAGATTACAAAAAAGGAAATTCTAACGATTTAAAAGCAATTTCCTTCTAAGCAAAACACAGCACAATTACAACAACCACACATCCAGTTATCACTATGCCAACATCACATCAAATTTATGTCTTCCACTGTGGCAGGGTGTAATGATATAGCAAAGCCATATTCACAACATAACAATGGTTGGCAAATACACATCAGATGTACTGGGGATGCCAACAGGAATGAAAGAGAGGGTCGGAAGTGCCTTTATATGAAAGTATTTTGTACACAAAGGGCCTGGACTTTGGTACTACTGTACCAGGGTATGAATTTAGGCATTTTGTCTGTAAAACTGGCATCCCTGATGTACACGCATGTATGTTTGGCTGACACAGTCTACGACGACCACTGAGCATGCAATTGATTTCATTAATAATCTACCAAATCACTAAATAGTGGTTGACCATCCAGAAATAAATGTCCCATCTAAACACTTACAACAGAGCATGCCAAAAGATAAGCAAAATGACAACAGTAGCTACACTGTATATGGTTGTGAGATCATTATCGCCTTACCATTTGCCCACTCCCCCCCCCCCCCCCACAAAAAAAAAAAGAAAGATTTTCAAACAACACTAAACTGAATAAATTTCACTCCGACCAATAAACTTTCCAGCAGACTGGTATTCTGCAAGATCTGTAAAAATGTGTTTGCCTGAAGCAGCAAAGAACTTTAAAATACAACAGTTGGATGGATGCCTGCATCAAATCTTACCTTCCACTCATCGCCGAGGGATTCGGCACTCATCTCAGTAGCCATACGCTTGTCATAGAAGGCCCTCAGCTTGTGCTCATCGTCCACCTCGATGAGCTTCTGGGTGCCCACAGCCGGATAACTTACGTTCAGCTGAAAGTATGTGAAAATTGCAACACAGCAATGAGATCCCAGGTTATTTTCATCTCATAATGAGAAACAGTAAACTCAGCAAAGCCCAAAGTAGAAGAAAAATAGTTCACATAAAAAAATATGTATTTCCTACCATCCTGTAAATCCAAGCCATTAGATATGCAAAATGTACGGTATCTTGTCACACAATGCACCATAAATAAAAGGATGAAAAGAATCTTCATAACAATTAGCGAGCGCAGTTTTCAGCAGCGTTGTACACGCATGATGTGCATCCGGATTCTGGTGGATGATCAAGGTGACAATATTTTGGGATTTTCTGAAATTCTATGAAGTATTTAACAAAATCAAAAATTGAGATAGATCTATTCTAGTTAGATATTATATTTAACATAGGCATTCTAATATCACTGAATATTATTTGATTTAACAAATATTGCAGAAAAACTGATGGTTTTACTCTAGACACAATTGAGAAGTGGAGAAGGGCGAGGTACCTCACCAATTGGCGCTAGTGTACTTTTGCACCTGTTTGTCAAATGATCTCCAAACATGCACAAACTCACTCTACATATCCAACAGCCTCGAATATTTTTATCTGAGCGAGATTCAAGTCCAGAAGAAAAGAAATTTTCACCGTTTTGACACTTTTTTACACCTGTGGGAATATGTCAATCGAAGATAGTTCACTCTGCGATAACTGCGTTGCACAGGAGCAGACAGTGCAACACGGTGTACAAAACATGTTCACGACTCACAGCGAGCCGAGCGCCGCAATTGATCTGAATGTAGCAATCAGAGCAAGTTGTTCTATGGTATCTTTAAAAAGATAATACTTTTCCGCCTTTCTCTCAGCTTTGTACTGAGTCACGGTAGAGATGGAGGATTGGGGTTGGTCGTTGTTGTGTGTGTGTGTGCGCGCATGTGCATATGTGTGAGGGTGTGTGGTTGTGGCTGTTTTTTTTCCTTTTGTTTAACTACAAAATTCTTTCTTTTCATTTGTAATATTGACAATGTGGAATTTATGATATAATGAAATTTGGGTTATCTTGTCATTAAATAATTTGTATACTGTTTATGAAAAAGAAAAAAAAATGAAAGATTGACAAAAATAAAAAAGTGTGTGCATGTGCACGAAAGAGTATTGTGCAAAATGTGGTTATAAGACAAGGGTGAAAAAATATAAAGCCTTTAAAAACAAGTCTAGGAAAAGGGGGGAAAGGAAATGAAAGAAAAGATAATTTGCAAAAAAAAAAACTGGAAAAATTAAACAAAAGGTTTACAAAATAGAGAGTTCACTAATAGATAATAGAAGGAGAGAAAGAAGAGAAAGAAGAGAAACTTGCATTATAGAGGAAGCAAGGGAGAGATGGACATGTTTGAAAAGAACAGAGGAAAGAAAAGAGAAAAATATACCAGATTGAAAAATAGAAAAGCACCAGGTAGAATGATAGAATAAGAGACTGGATGAAAGCAAAGATGATTAGGAAGGAAAGAAAGAATTGTACAGGATGAAAAGGAAATGAAGAAAGAAGAACACATAAAAAGATATTGGAGAAGATAGAAAGGAAAAACCCTTAAAGTTGGAGGGAAAACAACCCATGAAAGTAAATAAAGAACAATCAGACAAAAAGTGGATTACAGTTAAATAGGAAATTGAGAAAGTTAGACAAGAGGAAAAGCACAAAGAAATGGTTAATATAGGAATTTTGGGGATCAATTAGGAAGGAAGCTACAAGTATGGTTGAGGGGTCTAGATATCGCGCACAAAAATTTGTGATGCTCTTATAATAAAAATTATTCCACAATCGTACCTGAATTTCTCAATAAATATCACGAAAATGCAGAAAAATCACCTCCCAGAATCTCCTGATGATACGATGACGGAGTAGTGCGCTGTCGCTGTTTGTATGTCGGACTTAATTTCATGCGTTCAATTTCTCGGGGTATGTAAAGGTAGCGCAGCTGCCCTATGTAGTTTCATGCGTGAAAGTGTCTGCCCCTCTCTGCGGCTGAACGTGCTTCGGCTTTCGTAGAATATTATAGACGATCGATCGAACAAAATACGAATTCTATCGGCTACGATCATACGAACGAGACAAGCGAGACGACACGTCTAGGCTACAACATCCTTAAAAAAGATTTTAAGCTAAGGTAGGTAAATTATAAGGTAAAAAATTGGAAATTTAGTGAAAAATTTGTTCCAAAAAATTGGAAATTTAGTGAAAAATTTGTTTGAAATCTAAATTTCTTACCTGCTTCCTTCTCATTTTTAGCGGTTGTCAGGTATGTTTATTCCATGGGCGTATCGGCAAATTTTGCGCTTAGTCTTACGCGTATTAATGCTTGCTATACGCAGAATACGCTATGCGCGATCATTAAGTCCCTGCGCGAGACCTAGTACCCTTACTATACAACCGCTAACAGATGACTTGGTCAAGGAAAAGAGAAAAACAAATCTTAGCTTTTCAACAACACCACAGAAAAAGCCGCTACGCTTCTATGTCGCTACATTCAGATCAAATGATCGACCCTTCACATGCGCTGAACGTATACATACTGTGCTTGTGTACAGAGGAGCATTTCAAGCGATCAAGATTTTCAAAATGATTTTCCAACACTCGTTAATACTAAAAGTGTTAAATCTCAATGTCTGTTCGACTTTGGAGACTCAGATGAAAGTGTTATAGGTTATAGTTAGTCTACTAGTACTACTCCTCGACCACCTGTTTTTAGATCGACCATCCTCGCGCAATGGCTTTCTCGCGTATAAAATAAAAAATACACGTGGGACGGGGCACAATACGCTGAAACATTCAAACATGAATACAAATCAAGAAAAATTAGGGGATACCAGTAAATAACCTGAGGAAAAAGGAGGAAAAAGAATTGAAGAAAATCCTCATTAGTAATAGAATCTACATGTAATTATTAACACATATTTGCCCATTCACTGGATTTACATACTTTTCAATGGGAAAATGGGCGGTCAATTAAAATGATGCTTGCACCGGGGTATGGTTGGACCTACAACTCATCGTCCGCCTAATTTTTATTTGCTTGATAAGAATATTTAACACTGAAATTCACGTAAAAACTTGACCTACGTGATTGAGAAAATCCAGCATTATCAAATGCTGTTGTTCCTTTTTCAAATTTGAAGTTTCAGTGCAAAAATATTGCCATCGAACTTGTGTGGCCTCTTTTCAGCTCCCCGCGGTGCCGCTCCTTTTTTAGATCAACCGCTGTTTTTGCATTGACAATGCACACAAACCAAGTTCTATTGAACACCATGTTGTACAAAGCTTTTTGGAAAATGCATTGACACTACATTATGATTCGGTTAAAATATTCATTCCAAATTTTGTCCTTGATTAAAACCATTAATGAACAGTGAATTTTCGTATTTTCCCACATATCCTCATCAACAGTCAAAGCTAATATACAATTTATTTAGCAATACATTTTGATGTGCTCTACGTGCAATGCAGGGCGTACTAAGCGTTCTGTGTGCCAAAACTACGCGGTCGGTTTCAAAAAGGGCGGTCAATGCGTAGTAGGCCTAGGCCTACTAGATCTAGACAGAGCTACCATACACTCAGTGAAAAATGTCACAAGTTTGTGTTTGTGGCTGAGAATTCCGTGCGTACGGTACTATGAGTAAACAATCTGAGCCCGGGATATGAATCTGCGGTATTTGCTGCCTTGAAAGGAATGAAATTAAGGTGAAAATGAGGGATATTTTCTAAGATACAAGGTATTCATTCAAAAAGTGGTCAATGAATGGTAGGTCCAACTAACAGACTTAAGTAGTCACTGATTACTGAATATAAGACTAAGACTAAAAAGAGGCCGAGTTTGTGCATGTTTAGAGATCATTTGACCAATGCTGACAAACGGGTGCAAAAGTACACTAGCGAAGCACGGCGTCGCTATTTATACAGCGACTGACCTGTGTGTTGTGTATAGTAAGCGCCTCACTAACCCCGGGACGCTCCGTGTACACAGTTATACACTGTGGGAGCGTCCTGAGTCAATAGAGTGCTATATCGGTAAGCTTGAAAAACATACACAGTCTGTCACAGATTTTCGCGCCTCCGTAAGTTTCGAATTTCACTAGAAAAAAACTTACTTCTATAATATACATAAGATTCTTATCTAATTCCTACCATACGTTCACCTTGTTCTTGTTCACACTGGTCCAATGATCTTGAAAACACGTTTTTTTTTACAGGTCCATCTCCTAGCTCCCCATCCCATTCACCATTTTCGAAATCAGTATGCAGTACACTGCGCACGTAAATATTCATGTGCTGGGCGGAGTCGCAATGCTTTTAGCCTTCTGACAAGGCCTGCACGCGCGTACCCACCCAGAAAGCAACGCAATATACAGCGAGAGGGTTTGCCACAACAGTATGATACGGCCTTGCCATAAAGCTACAGCTGTACAGATGAATTGACGGCCAGCGCATGCGCACAAGTTTCAAATCCATTGACTGTATAAGATGTTGTTCTCCCAAGTTCCTTCCGACCGAGTCGTATTTAACTCATCAATTCGAGCAGAAATGGAATAGGTCCTATTTGCAGGACCAAAAGTTGAACGCAGTCAGTCTTCAACATTATCTGATTATAACTTCACCTGTAAGTCTTCATATTACAGAATTTTTGCGATTTAATATTGATATTTAGGCGCTATACTTCGCCTGTCATGATCATATCTGCTACAATGCGCAGCCCCAACACTGCGTGTTGGGGCTGGTCGCAGTTAGCGCCTCACCATCCATTCCTCACCCAATTCTCCAAAGACATTTGACTGAACGTTACGCCGTGCTCTGTAACGTTAAACTGGCAGTAACTGTAACGTTAAACTGGCAAGTCAGGTCGCAACTTCTGTAACCAGTGCAGTAACGACACATTGTTAACCCGTTACAGTGACAGCAAAGTAAAGCCAAATGAAAGGCCAAGCAAGGCAAGGGCTGTGCCGGCTGCTGTGACCTGGCCGTGTGTGTGTGTGTGTGTGCGTTACCAGTTGGTTTCATAATTTACTAGAGATAGGAAACTGGCTTTCACTCTGAGCAGCGAGGTGAAGCTCTCCGTTAATGGGGTATAATTTTAATTTCTTCCATTTAGGACACTTTGGCTTCCAAAAACAATCCGAAGTCGGTCGACCCATAAGCTACAAATTATACAATGTTTCGTATAGGCCCTCTGGGTCGTGTATTCAATGCTGGAGATAACGTTTGGTAAATGTGCGTGCGCTGAGTGAAGGGATACTGCAATGTAGGTTCTGTATCGGTGGTTGTTGAAACTTGTGCAGAAGCACGGGCGGCAAGTATTGCAAATCCACCTCATCTGTTCTTATCAATCGTCAATTTTAGAAAATTTGTGAATCCGATATGTAGTTATAACTTCTAGAACCATGGTGTACTTATCATTTCTTTAATTTAGGGGCTATGAAGAGGGGAAAAAGCGGACAAAATACCTTCATCCTGACTCTCGTCGCCTACAACCATGTAGACATATTCAGAAAAGGGAGTTCAAAGGTGAAGCGGGGAAAGACCTACGTAACCTCCATCCCAGGAGTTTCATTCAAAACGACGTGCAATCATTCTGGTACAATGTAAACAACAACAAAGAGTATTTTCCTTGATTACATGCACTGTGTACGTACTAGTAAAGTAATACGTTCGAGCTCCTTGTTCAAGGCAGCTTTACTATTTATAAATGGAGTGAAATTCTAAAACGAAAGACATGTTATCTCTAGCAATCGCTGTTTGGTAAAAAGAAAACAAACATGAGAAGCTCTACAAGAGCGATTTTAGAACTTTTTAGAACTGTTTTATGTCAGGTTTCATGACACGATTTTCTTCGTCTGTTAAATTTCATGATAAATGTGTGTACGTGTTTGTTTTGTGATACATGTGTGAGTTATAGATAACAGAGTTGGCATCCAAATAGTTATTGAAAAAAAAATTAGATGGACAAAATGAATATCTATTTTCATTTATTCATAAGTATAAAGGAGATACACAACGGAAAGTAGGCTATAAATGGCTAAACTGTATGATTATTAAGTTGGCTGTACGAGAATATTATATGCCACTCCTATATACATGTAGTGGCGAACGCGCCGGGGGGGGGGGGGGGGGGGGGGGGGGGGGATCAGGGGCAAATACAAACCCCCGAACCCGGATACGTCGTGACCAGGATGCTGTAATTGATTTTCTAAGAATTTGATCAGTAGATGAGAGAAATTATTCCACTCAGAGTCAAGTGCAATAGCTGATCATTGAATTGTGGTCCCAGCGCTCTTTTGCCTTCCTGCAAAAAAAAAAAAAAAAAAAAAAAAAAGGAAGAAGTGTTCTTGCCACCCATAAATAGGCCTATGGCATATAGGTCAGGTAATGTGAATCGACATGAGAAACAGTTTAGAGATCATATATATATGAAGAGTTTGTTTGCAAAAAACCGATAAGTCCATTTTTGAAGATTTTGAAGTACGGTCTCTGTCATAAAGTACAAAATAATACCTTTTAAATGATATATTGGTCACTACATATAAAGGTACATTTTTGAAGTTATGGCCAAAAGAAGCACAAATTTTCTTATAATTCTCTTTGTTTTTCTTGACCTTTAATCGCAAATATCTCCATTTGGCAAATATGGACTTATCGGTTTTTGTGAACAAACTCTTCATATATATATATATATATATATATATATATATATATTTATATCTATATACATGTATATTGTAATATGATTTCTAAACTGTTTGTCGATTCACATTAAATCGACATGAGAAACACTATTTGTAATGTGATTTCTAAACTGTTTTTCATGTCGACTCACATTACCTGATCTATAGAATCATTCAAGCTACAACAACAACAACAGAGAGAGAGAGAGAGGGAGAGAGAGAGCGCGCGCACGCTGAGTTTGGAATTTTGACATTATGGGGGTATTTTTGAAGTGAATATCATCTTTCTAGTATCTTTTTCATTTCACTCAATTTTTCCTTGCGTTATTATTATTTTTCAACATTCAAAGTGATAAAAAAAATTAGATGAAAAATCTTTGCAACTAATTAAAGAAGATTAACCAGAAGAAGAAAATGAAGAAAAGGATCTAATGTCTGGTTTGGTCAACAATAAAGTAGATACAAAAAAACAAATCACAAAATGTTCACTTCTTTTACAAAAATTGTCTATAAATTTACTACTCCTGTTTTTGTTACTGGGAAGATGCGCTCTTTGCTTCTTCTGAAGGAGGAGTTTGTTCAAGTGCCCATGTCGATATCCTGGATTGTTTTGTGTCAATACGATGTATGTCGTTTTATATTCTGTTACAATGTGTAGTAATTTCAACAATAAAATCGCACATTCTACTGTTTAATTATATTCTACCGACGTGATTTTCATGATTGTTAGAATGCAGAGTCAGTGCGGAGATAAAGTGTGTAACAGTTGCTAGCCCAACAGGAAACTTGTGGAAATTTGTGGTTTAGCGACCTCTTGCGTTAGGATGATGAAGTCCCTTCCGCCATCTTCACGCTATCAGTACCCAGTTCTGTGTGTGGGATGAGCAATACAGTACATACGGTATTATGCACGAACTTTTGTTTAGAATCGCCGACATTTCTGTGATATTCGCACATCCCCAGCTTACGTACAGTGTTCGTTCGTAGGCATCACTGGCGACGAAGAGTGAAAAGAAAAGCTGGTGGAACAAATGACTGTGACTGTGATTTAGCGCAGCAGCAAGTGTATTTTTCAAAATGTCGTGCGGAGCATCTCTAAAACGTGAAATTAAACTATTAGAGGCAGTGTTCCCCAAAGAAAATGAAAGGTTTCAACTTTGTACTGCGAACATGGACGAGCTGACGTGCAAGTTTATCGGTTCCAACAACGAAGTCTTCATCATTCATTGTAACTTTACAGTGAGTCAAACGTAGTCGTAGTGCCGTGTATGCTCTTACTTGTTTGTGAGTGTGAGTGCTCCACAATGACAATGTGGTCTATTGTGCTCATTAGCTTTTGTCTCAGGAATATAAAGACGATCCACTGTGTACAAAGCCTTCTCCAAGCTAGCCCGACCAGACGCTGTTAATACGCTACCTAGGCCTACGTACAGTACAGTATGTACAGCGGCGACTGGGCTGTGTATAGTTATCTCCAAGCAAGTTGAGCACATGTTGAAAAAGACTAGACTAGTAAAGAGGTCAAGTTGCTTGACCAGCTCCATGCATAGAAACCTTTTTCTTATAGACCTATGCACTGAGAAATCTAACCAACCACTGTCTTTTCTTTACGACTTTAGACACTGTTCCTAACATTAATTAGTAACAATGTTACCCTCCCAATAGCCCCGGAGACCCGCCGCTCTGCGGCGGGGTCCTGGCGGCTACCCCTCAGTTTCGTTCAAGTGAGAATCACGAACAACTCCCTATTGCCACATATACGGCAACTTCACAAATAAACCATGGCTAAATGTCCATCATAAACACAGTGACAATATAAAATGAAATATACACTACCCCATTGCCTTGGTCCTTCTCACCAATTTATCTGGAAACTGCATAATTTTCCACATTTTTTAGGAGTAGGCGGTCTGCCCTAGTGGAGAGCTTTGCTGCTATTTTGAACGTGTTTATCCATCAGTACGCATCTACGCATGCGTAAACAATGACGTCAACGTTACGGACGCAAAAGGATATGAATAATGCATCATCGCACGGTGAATATGCATCATGTAGCGAGTAATACAGCTGTCAATGCACTGCACTGAATGCATTGTGTGCGCATGTGCAAGTGATTGTGAGTTTTAGTGAGCATCGGTGAGCTGAAGATATTTGCCTTATAAGACAGCATTTTCTGCATCATAAGCAATGAAATGCATCAAACAGTCGCCGATAAGAATCATTTAGGTTTAGTCCACCCATGTAAGTATTCCCAGTAGTTTTTGTTGAAAAATTAAGGAAATACAGCGCCGGAACGGCACCCGTTTGGTGCAACATTAAACTATCGAGGCCAAAACGGCGCAGCCCCAACACTGTACGTTGTACGTTGGGGCTGCTGGTCGCAGTTACCCTCCCAACTGCTATTCTGTAGAACTAAGTGAAATACTCTTGAACTTTGGTTACTGTCTCTACGTTAAACCTAACCCTAAGTTAGCAGGATCTAACATTTGATGCATCACGCGTTACCCAGGGGTACCATAGTACCCCGGGGTATGACGTTGTGTAGCGCCACCTCACGTCCACTCGAGGACAGCCGCAGAGAAATGCATGCACTGTGTGTGCGTCTACACTCATTCCCATGCCACTGCATGTGATATACTTGGGTGACCCGCACCTTGTCATCATAGTTAATGTTTGTGCATATTTGAATCACATTTCGTCACTGAAATTCTGTGAAATCCCACTTACATGCCGGTACAGGAAAAATGCCGAAGATTCCAATGGAATCACAAGTTCATTGATCGATATCGAAACTTTGCAGCTATTGCCGCCAAACGCAAACGATGCGGAATAGATGTGCGCTAAGGAAGGAGCCCACAACTCGTCACTCCCACTCCCATAGACAAAGCACGTAAAAGACACGTGCGGGTGACCGTGATGCTCCCATAGACATACACATAAAAGATGCGTGCGGGTGACCGTGATGATACTTATAACACATGTTCCTCATATAATTTTCAGATTTTCATGAAAAACTTCGGTTTTCACCACAATTTGCTTGGTTGTGGTAGCCCTGTCAAGTTTCAAGCATACTGAACACAGTCTTGGGCATAATGTTTTGTTTAGCATGCTTGTAACAATTTTAAGCGGGGTGATGGTATTCGGGCCCCTGACGAGGTGCGGGCACCTCACTATACTATGCATGCATGGTACATGTATGCTGTGCTGGCAATATACTAGTAGCGTGTGCTTCAGTACAGTGCAGTGCATTGCACTACAACTGTAGCTCTAGCACCAAAATAATTTCCCACTTTTTGGCACCCAGCCCAGGATACAACCTTTAAAAAAAAAAAATAATAATTCAACAAAATGGCTGATTTTTATTTGGTACCCCGGGATACCATTTATGTCATCATTTACTACAAGTAGACAGGAAGTGTCTTGAAGACATTACACACAATATGGTTTATGACTGACTATGGACAAGGTAGGCCAGCGATGGATGGAGAACTTTCTACTGGAAATTTAAATTTTACCGGGCACGGATTGCGTACTGTTGTCGAGGAATTGCTAGATTGGGTCCCAACAATGTATACATGAAACTCCAAAGGCTAAAGGTAGACTGTACTGAACATGAAGGACAAGAAGAAGAAGGGCAAAGCTAAGTGGACATCAGCTACACATGTACAATAACAAAGAGTACAGGCTGTAGGCCCCTTATTAACAAATGATTATTTGTATCATTAACAAATGATTAATTCGTATCAGAGCCCAACACCATACCCAAACTAGAGTGTAGACCAACCTCGTTACTGCTCGTTCGTTGTGGGCATTTTATAAACAAATGGTTTCAGATACAAGATCGTGCCAGGACTGATGGAGATGCCATGTCCTTTCCATAGACAATCAAAGACTAATGTTATAATCCATGACCAACCTCTGTGCTTTATTTTAACTACAATTATTAGTAGAACAAGGGTTTGGAACTTTGTTGTAGAATTTATAATTGATGAAGTTTAATGAGCCCAGTGTTCATTCTGATACACCTCCATTCTAAACTCCTTCAAAGAATATTTTTGGAGGATTATTCTACCAAATAACATTACTTCATGTGTCAGGATGAAACTAAAACTATTTTTTTTTTTTTTTTTTGCTGCTCAATTTTTTAATTTTTATTTATTTATTTATTTATTTATTATTATTATTATTTTTTTTTTTTGCTGGTCATGTTGGAACAGTAAATTTGGCAATTCCTAAAAAGTTACTGGCCCACCAGTGGGAGTTCTGGATCCGGCATATGTTTATTTTCAGAACAATAGTCTGGGCTGGATGTAGATCTATGAACCAGCTAAGAACACTGTACACGTAGGCATTTGTTTCAAATATTTTGCGCATTGCATGTGGCATTACCTACAACTGTACATGCATTGTAGTTATATGTGATATCATAATGTTGTGCATCAAACAATACATGTTGAATACATGGGAGAAAATCAAGTTGTTGTGGGTCCAAGGCAAACTTAATAAACTCATAGGATGCACTGCATTGATCTACATCTTAGGTACTCCTGCATCACTGTTTGTGTAAGTAACACCATACCCACCCCATGCATGAGAATTTTTGCTGTTTGTCTTGGTTGTCAAAAAGGTATTAACAGTGTATCTGCAAAGAGTATCATCTCATATGGTATAAACTCTTTCATAATCATAGTTTGTTTTTTGAATTTTAAAAGAGTCTTAATTTAAATGATTTTGGTGAATATAAATTATTTTTCAGATGTCAGCCCCTCATCCTATCATGTTGCAAGAATCTCATTCATAGTAACATGTACATTATATTATTTGAAGGCTAGAACAAAGAAAAATATAGTCTTTGTGATTTTATGAATGTCCTTTTCTGAGAATGTCTTGAATATTCTTTCTGACACAATTTTACATCAAGGTATGGGCATGAAATTCAAAAATAGGTTGTATGCACTAGAATCAGATCAAAGCTCATGATCTAAAAAGGGTAGCAAGTATATAATTTTGGTTTAGACCTAACTTCAGGTTTCTGTCATTTTTCGTTGAGATGTTAAGTAGCCTCCTATAAAATATGAAAGACCATGTAATTTCAAGAGGAATTCAGCATTTATTTGATGAAAATCTGTTTTGAAATGGCTGGGATATCCAAAAAGAGCGATCTTCATGAAAGTTGGGACCTACCTTTTTTATGGTTGCTTTGTTTTACTTTGTTTTTGGATGTTTCGGCCATTCCAAAACTTATTTCCATCAAATAAACTTTGAAGTCCTCTTAGAATGGCATGTTCCATGCTATTTTATAAGTGGTTTCTTGGTATCTCACAAAAAGTAAAAAGCCTAATCCTCATCTCCACCATTACTATACCATCCCTGTAAATGTAATTTTTTTTTTTATGTGAAAGAAATGGGTATTGAAACTTAATCCATTGAGGACAAGTCCCAAATATACTGGGGCAGAGGTCTATGGGAAATGCGTGTTGTAGCAAAATCAGTCCATCCTCAACGGGTTAAAGAGATGTATTAATGCCCATCTTTGGTTAGCATGGCATCAGAGCTGTATTATGATAGAGCAATACTAAAATACATTAGTGTGTATAGCATATTAAATGTTTGCCCTATTTCAGAAATCTGCCAATACATGTACCTCAAAGAGTGATTCTAACTTGAAATCCTGTGGTTAATCTCAAGTCTTGTGGTTAATCTCAAGTCCTGTGGCATTACTTCTGCAATACATGTACTTTTATTTGTTCAGAATTACTCAGTACAATTGTAAATGCAGGTTTCTCGACCGCAGTATTTGCTGTGTGTAGTATAGCTGCCATGATATTCTAGTATTTGAAAAGCTTTGCTATTTTTATTTCATTAGAGTGATCTGAAACCATTGAAATACACAGTTCTTTATTGTTAGTGGGTTAAGTTTTATATTGAGTAAATTGTCCATGTGTTGGCATGATAATATCGTAAAAACAAAACTGAAACAAAACTTCATCAAACTTGTTATTTGTTTTCTCATTATCAACACTGGAGAAAGAGCAAATCGCTCAAAATTTTGTGTGCCGAAATAAACTGTTGGTGAATACAGCATGAACTTTGTTTCAGTTTTGTTTTTTGATGATCCAATACCTATATATACAATTTGTATTAATGAAAGTGAACTAAATTGTCGCAGACTTTTAATTTTTCAACCAAAATTAGTGCTCAAATTTGACTCAAATGGACAAATGACCCTCTCTCTTTCAAATCAGATCAGTACTTCCACATTTAGACTTAACAGGTTTATTTTGATGTAGTAAAAAAGAAAAATATTACAAACCAATACCTGTTTAGTAAATCATGTCACAGTGACTAAAACTGTCAGGCTCTGAAGCAGATAGATTGAAATTATTGTGAAGGGACATGGAAAGCTTGATGACAGCATGTAATGTTAGAGGGCCTTCAAAGTGTATGCTTAAAAAGGATTTTGCAGAATGTGCTGTATTTCAGGCACAGATATACAGTACATGTGTAGTATTGCTCAGATGTTTGTTCAATCTCAGACTAAATGAATGATATGCCGGATGAAAACAAAAACAAACAATTTGACCAAAAATGTTCAAAAGCTATGTCATTCATTTGTTTATAAAGGAGACATAAAGATTAAATTTTCATTGATGCTTGAAAACTGAGAATCCACTCTCTTCATTTCCCCATTCCAGGATTCCTACCCTTCATCTCCACCCGTCTGGTTCTCCGAAGCTGACGATGCAGTCATCTCCACAGTCATTGAGCAGCTTGCGGATGTAACGGGATCAGACTCATTGGTAAATTCACTTCTGATGTCACTTTCACCTCCAGTAGGTGTTTCATTCAGAGCAGCTGAAGTAATTGGGATTTAAAATGTTTATGGGGCATGTAATTGAGTGCATACATGTGTATCATTGTTTGTTTCAATTGGAATGCACAGTATGTAAGAATAATGTGCAGAATCTTCATGGGCGTTTGGTCATCATCTAGAAACTTATTGAACGGGGCAGTTTCCTCGTTTATATTGTTGGTCAACCATACAGCATACATTTATGTTCGATGATTCTGTAAATGCTTCTGTAAGGAGCATACAATGTAACTGAACTGGCATAATTATTGATTTGATTAGGTGGGGGAGGGGGAGGGAGAAAAAGTATTTGGAGTGTCCATTATCAAATATGACTGTTATGTGAAACTTTAGAGGAAAATTATTAAACTGATTCTGTCAACTTCCCTTTCCTTGTTGGATACAACATATGATGTCACTTACTATGGTATTATTTTTTCCCCCTGCATCTTAATTTATAGCTTTTGAGACACGTGAAGCACTTAGTGTGTGAACTCTGCAAACTCCATGATGTAAATCTACCATCAACTCTGCCCAAGCTGGAACAGCATTTACCACCAGAGGTATTAGAAATGCAACTTTGCTGCATGTTCCTTGCATACACATCATACATGTACAATTGTAAGTAATGATTTCTGCGGAATCTCTCTGTGGGAGCATTTGTAGCCATTCACAAATTTTTACAGCACTTTCATGTAATCTCTCTTGTACACCTGCAGGGGGCATTTCATGAAGCATTTTGTCTGACAAAGTTGTTGGACCAATTTGCTCTAAGCCAACCAGATGCAAGGATTTCAGCAGCTTTTAACAGTTTGTCAGAAAAATATCCGACCAAAATGCTGATCCATTCGTGGTAGTGATCAACATTACCGCTCAGTTTTTGATACTTCTTAACCTAATGGGTGCCAGTTAATGTCTTGTGATTGTCTAGCAGTCCGTCCGTAGGCCCAAGATCTCATTAATCATTGCTACTTGTAGTGATCGCTTATAGAGGTACAGTTGAACCTCTCGTATCCGGACAAGTCGGGACCGGGGCTCATCTGGATAAGGGATTTGGCCGGATACAGGAGACTCAATGCTTTATACATGTACATATACATACATATGTACTGATGTAGCCCATTGTAGTACCACATGTAGTAATGTGTGTACTGCAACCTTTTCATTGTTACACTCAGTAACAGACCCCAAAATAGAGGTGTATGTTAATGTTGGAAGTAATGTGTAATTCATGTGTGTTTGTGTAGGAGTTCTCAAGGAGTTGGGAATCCCCCTTTCCTCCCGTAATTATAAAAAAAAAAAAAAAATCACGGCGAGATTGCGTCCGTATAATAGAGAGATCCGGATAAAGGGAGGCCGGATAAGAGAGGTTCAACTGTAAACACATATGCCAGATTGTGCGTTTCATTTGCACTGCCCAGTCATATTTGTACATCACCTTAAATACACCTTTATATCTCCTGCTAACTGCTTCAACTCTGACAGAGCCACGATGAAGAAATGCTAAGTGCAGACGAGGACGACGCAGTGGAGGACGAGGATGATGACGAGAACCACGAGGTAGACGACTGCCTAGATCATTATGAGATGGAGGAAGAGCCCAGGTGAGGATATTATCATACATCTCTCTTCTATCTCTTTCTCTTTTTATGCCTCCACCAAGAGGTGGTGCCGGAGGCATTTTGTTTTCGGGTTGTCCGTCCGTCCGTCCGTCCGTCCTTCCGTCCGTCCGTCCGTCCGTCCTTCCGTCCGTCCTTCCGTCCGTCCGTAATGAATTTTGTGGACAAGGTAACTATCAAAACCTGTTGAGGTATCCTAATGAAACTTGGCATGTATGTGTATTAGGGGGTGAAGTTGTGCCTATCAACTTTTGGGTGCACATGCTCAAGGTCAAAGGTCAAAAGGTCAAGGTCAAATACATAAAATTTCACTATTTCCACCATATCTATTGAATGCCTGAAGATATTTTCTTGAAACTTAGTGTATACATGTATTACCCAAGTAAGATTCTCTGGTGAAAGTTTGCGTCATGAGGTCAAAGGTCAAAGGTCAAAAGGTCAGGGTCAAATACATGAAATTTCACTATTTTCGCCATATCTATTGAATGCCTGAAGATATTTTCTTGAAACTTAGTGTATACATGTATTACCCAATTAAGATTCTCTGGTGAAAGTTTGGGTCATGAGGTCAAAGGTCAAAGGTCAAAAGGTCAAGTAAAAATATCAAAACTTCTTTTTTTTCTCCGTGCCTTGGAAAATTGTTCAAGGTATCTTCATGGAACATAGTATATACATGTACTGACTGGAAGTGATTATCTAGAGAATGTAGGGTTCATGGGGTCAAAGGTCAAGTGCAACACTTCAAAATTTTACTATTTCCCTCATATTTATGCAATGCCAGCAGGATTATTATTTTTTTACACTTGGTGTATGCATGTGTAACCTAATAGAAATTCTCTGGAAAGTTTTTTTTTTTTTCTTCTTTTTTTGCCTCAAAGGTCAAAAGGTCAAAGATCAAGTGAAAGTGCTGAACTAACTTTTTCCTCCATATCTCGAAGTGGCTCAAGTTATCTTGAAACTTAGTACATATTATGCATGTTCTACCTGAAAGTGATTATCTTATGAATTTTAGGGTCAAGGGCCAGATGAAAATGGTAACAATTTACTATTCAATTCAGAAATTGCACATTTTCTCCACACCTGTACCTTGAAAATTACTCAATGCCTAAATGTATGAATGGGTCAAAGTCAAGTTAAAGTCCTTAAATCCCTAGATACATGCTCTCCTATTCATCCAATTAAACCTAGGTCAAGGAAGGTGAACATTCAACACATTTGTGACAAACTTGTCATTTCAATATTTTGCCAATTTTGTGAAAATGTAATCACACATTGTCCACATGTACTATCTAGACCTATTGGGAAAATCATGCGTTATGGCGGAGGCATACCAGTCGCCAAAGCGACATTTCTAGTTTCTCTGTATGTTCCATAGTAATGACCTGGCATATAAATCAGAAACTGACCTAGAGAAATATGTCATCAGGTCCGTACAGGATGGTGATTTATATTATCTGACTTGCAAATGAGATTAACTCTGTGCTACCCGATTCACTTAATTGAATGACGGTAACAGTAAATTATGACATTTGAGATTTACTTAGAGATGAATTTTGTTATGAGTCAATCACTATTAAAAGCCAAACTTGGTAATTATAATGTGAGAAAACATTAGAAGTTAAGATTTTAGATGCAATGATCCATGATGTTTGCAATTTCGATTCTATCATTTTCTATTGTGAAATATTATCAAATACATTGTACCTTACATATACTTATATTTTGTTTATGTTGACTTGTCTTCAGTGGAATCTGTAAAACACTATGAAATGAGACTACACCGTAGGTCGTTGTTATGAATTATTCCAAATTATGTTTTTCCTCTCCAAACTGCTGGGAAACTAAGTAAAAATCATTGCAAGCAGCATTTATAGGCCTAAAACAAAATAGGTATACAATGCCTCCAAAAACTTGGAAACCTCCCACTTTCGAGTTTTAAATTGTCCTTAGTCAATTTCCACAGTGGAAGTTTCTGTGAGGTGTACATACAGTGTTTAATTCTTATGTAACCCTCACATAATAGAGGAAGAATAGTCCTAGGTGTAAACAAAGACAAGAAAAAAGGTGCTTCATATCTTGTTTGTCTTTGCCATCTGTGAACAGGTTTGCTCTTTTCATGCACAGTTTGGACAAATTGTCAGCAATATCAAGTAGTTGTGTGTCTACATACTTTAGTTGCAGACTGTGAGTTCCCCTAACAGTCCCTTTTCTCTTTTCACTCTGCCCCCTCCCACATCCAGCAAAATGGAAAAAGACAATGACGAGAAGGAGATTGACGCTGAGAATTACGCTGTCTTAGCAAGACTCAAGTCAAATCAAAGGAAAGACTATCTCAAGGTGAGCTCATTCTTCATCATCACAGTGTCACCTTCATTTTGCCCATGGCCTTGTCTAGTCATGAAAGGGTGAATGGAAGATATTGTGTTACATCATGCAATGACCCTGTTAACCTCATCTAGCCTGAATGGACTTTATCAGTTTATGTCAGGACATGTAATCAGACATTGCTCGTTTGTCAAAGGCTTCCCGTGTCCGGCATCCAACCTACAAGAGATGTGATTTGGCTTAGTCGTAAGCGCGTCTGCCTCCTGATCCAAAGGACCCGGGTTCAATTCCTGAGTACAGCTGAGCTATGTTGTGTGTAATCGTCCCGTCCTCTCAAGTAAGAGGCAAAAACACACTGTCCCTCTGATTGGACACGAAATGGAGGTCCCGTGTGTGAGATATTCATGACTCCAGCACATGAAAGAACCCACTTCATTCGTTCATCGCAAAGAGCAGGGTGCTAATCCGGTGATGTGGTTCACCTACCATTTGATATACATTTACGATTATCTCATTTAAAAAAAAAAGAAGATATCATAACATCTGAGAAATGTTGATGGTGCAGATGCAAATTGTGACTGCTGCAACATGGCTACATTCTTTCGCATGAATGATGTGACCATAGAAGACTTTTTGACGTGCCCCCAGCCACTATGTTGCAATGGATGCTGCTTCAAGGACCAGGAAACAAGAGGGACCATCTCTTAACCTTTTCTGCGACAGGAGATTTAAACAGTGTGCACAATGCTATGGGGTTTTCTGTGCCAATTAGCACTCAAAGCACACAAAGGGTTAATTGTTCCTTTCATGGTCAGCAAGCAGTCACACTGCAGTCCACATATCTGTGGTGCAGGTCTCCATGCACTTGCTGAAGGCCTCTAGCATTTGCATCTATCTTACCTTGGCAAGAGATTCTCTGTCAGTCATATCTGTTCACTAATTGTTGTGAAGCCCTACAAATGTGCATGACAGCACGGTACTCAGATGAAAAAGTTGGAGCAGTACAGTAGGTCTTTGCACAAACAGGAAGAGGCATTTGAATGAAGACTGAATTGAAGTGATGATAACATAGAGTAATGTACATGTATACTGATACCGGTGTACTTATTGAATCCATGTACACACACGCTCAGTGATGTCTGATCCATAACATCATTGAGATGGATCTATGCACTACCAAGCAAGCTGGGGTCTGGTTCCATTTGAAAGTTATTATGTGTCTTACTTTCAAGGTAGATGTCATACTCGCATAATGTCACAGACAAATGAAAAGAAATGTCATCAAATCATCTACAATGAAATCTTATGGGCATGGGCATTTGAATATTTATGTGTGACCAGTGACTACTAGTATATTGCCTTGTGCAGTGTAGTTTACAGATGCATTGTTTTACAGAGGAAGAAAAAGAAGAAGACCAAAAAAGCATTCTCTCACATTTTTGTGGAGGAATTAGGCTCCCCTTCTTTCTTCATTGATGTGAGTTTGAGAACAAAGTGGACCTGGTGCATCATCGACAAATGCATTTCTGAATCAGAAATAGTGACATTTCATTTACAGAACACATGAGCACTTAAACATGGCATAGTGTGTTGATGATCTTCTGACTTTCACATAGCCATGAATCAGTTTTTCTTTAATGTGTGAATAGGTTGAAATATGACAGAAAATGCAGATTTTAAAGAAAGGTATTGTATTCATGACATCATTATTCTGTTTTTATGTATACCGGTAAGTTTTTTAGGTTGTACAGTATGTCATTTACCGTCAATCATGTTTCTTGTGATGACTGTCCGCAGGGTTCCGTCTCAGGGTCGGTAGGGGCAACTGACAGACTAATGAAGGAGCTAAGAGACATCTATCGATCGGACAGCTTCAAGAAGAAAAAGATGTATGCTGTGGAGCTTGTGAATGACAGTCTATACGACTGGAATGTCAAGATTTTCACGTGAGTACATGTATATACGTAATGACCGTTGGCCGCTTATGTCAGCAGGGCAAGTTTTGAATGCTGTATCAATTTTGACTGTTTTGCCCACAGAAGGTAGAGGTGAGAAAGAGGGATCCAAATGTCCATTACCTGTCTTCTCTCTGTCATCCATCACACACATGTTACAGTTTACCTGCAAGACTCTCAAGTTGCTCCAAGTCATCTGAACTTGAGTCATAGATACATGTGGGGTGTCTTAATATATTGATGCTGTCCAAAATTTCATACTAGGGTCAGAAATCATAGGTCATGCATATCACAGGATGTACAATAAACTGCTAATAACTTTTCATTTTCTTCACTGCATTTAAAATATGCTGTATTCATCCATTTCATTTCACTATTCCTGCAATCTTTCATTTATCCATATTGTGATAATAAGCCAGAAATTGGAATGGACTTGATATAGACTGTAAGTGTGAAGTGAGGTTCGCACTGGATGTGGACACAGCACTTTTATTTACTCACTCAAGAAAAATGTGACTCTTGATTTGTTCCATTTTGTGTTGCCATTTTTTTTTTAACTTTCACTTCAACATTCCTGCTAGATTATATTTCTTTTTCATTTTGTTAATATATTCTGTTAATATGACCAGCAATGACATTTTTTCACCTATGTTTTGCATCCAAAGGAATTCCTGTATCCCGTCTTCTGCATAATGTTATTGAAGATAAGTGAGGTGTTCATGTAACTCAGTTATTTTTCTTCTTCTTCTTTTTTTTTTTTCAACAGAGTTGACTCTGACAGCCCACTCCATGCAGATCTAATTCAACTGAAAGAGAAGGAAGGCAAGGATCATATACTCCTCAATATGACCTTTAAGGTAGGTTGATGAGTTTAACATGGGACCAGACGTTCTGAATTGATTTAAACCATCGGCCAGGGGTCAGCTATGGTGCATGACTTGCATGAACCTGTGCCAGGCAGCCAGCCAGCCCACAAGGCTGGGCACTAATAACTAGATCAATACACTGTGGTGTTAGTGCTGTGTCTTGTTATAATTAATGTGTTTACCAATGAATCAGTTTATTCTTGTTTATTTGTTCTGGTAATTAATTTTTGTTGTTGTTGTTGTTGTTGTTGCAAGTTTACACATTGATTTGTTCAAAATGCTGTTTATTTATTTATTTATTTATTTATTTATTTATTTATTTATTTATTTATTTATTTATTTATTTATTTATTTATTTATTTATTTATTTATTTATTTATTTATTTATTTATTTATTTATTTATTTATTTATTTATTTATTTATTTATTTATTTATTTATTTATTTTCATTTTATTTTATTTTTTTGGTGGAAGGGATTGTTGACTAAATTGTTGGCCAAACCAGATCCTGTCAACTGGTTTCAGTCACCCGAAGAATGGCAGTAGCAGCTTATCACTCAAGCGTGACTCAACTCCAGAAAAATCCAGCTGAAGCAACTGGCTTGGACTATAGCTAGGTTGCTGGCATCACAGTTGCTCAGCCAGATTCTAATTTGCACAAATGGTGTGAGGTACCTGTGCACTTCATGTCTCTTAAACAATTAAGCTGGAGGCATTTTAGCTTATTGTTTTTGTCTTTCTGTCTGTCTGTTTGTTTGTCTCTCTTTCTGTTCTCTTGTGGGATTTATGTTTTGAAGTGCAATATTCAGAATTAGCACCCATCTCAATATCGTATTGTCACTGAACCCTAGGGATCTTTCTATCAAAGGGAGTATGAGTATATCTCATGGGTCACATATTATGTGCAAATTAGCATACACAAACCTAAACACGTGCATACCTGCTCTTTTTATTTGCCGTTTTAAAAAAGCACACAGCCACTGAATCCAAAAGTTTCTGAACTGGCTACACATCTGTTACAAGGCAACAAAAACGTGAAGTGCCGAGAGGATTTGTGAAACTTATAATGTACTTTTTAGACTGATGCTGCTTATGTAAGTAAGACTTCGATACAGCACCAAAGGATTGTCTCTTGTTTGTTTGTTGCATTTCCATCTGAGAAGATGGCTGGATAGCCCATATTCAGCTGCAATAGCTAGTCATCCATGGGGTCCAGTTGGATGTGATTGATTATATCCCTTCACTGTAAGTGATACCATCCAAATAAACACAGTAACATGGTGAAGAGTTCATCACCAGGTATTAAGGCAAGAATACGGATGAATATGAAGAGTTTGCACGCAAAAACTGATATATGCCACTTTCAAATTTTTTGAACAAGAGGTCATCATCAAAAACTAAAATCTTCTCTATTGTACTGCATATTTTTGATGATATCAAAATCATCACATGTCACATGTATTCTAATAATTCTCTTAGTTTGTCAGTAGATTCAATCTCATATATCTAAAATTGACAAGAATGGTTATATTGGTCTTTGCATTTAAGCTCTTTGTATCTTCCATTTGTCAATGAGTGTGGTGATTCTTTGGTGTTTATTTCTCTGAGAAATGCCTCATCCTTCTCTCCCCCCCCCCCCCCACACCACTTACTGACACTCTGATTGCTTGTTTTCTTGGTTGATTGCCCTTACTGTTTGACATTGCCTGTAACTTTTTTTTTCTTTTTTTTTTTTCAGGAGCACTACCCGTACGACCCTCCCTTTGTGCGGGTGGTGTGGCCCATCCTGACGGGGGGCTACGTCCTAGGGGGCGGTGCAATCTGCATGGAGCTGCTCACCAAGCAGGGCTGGAGCAGTGCCTACACCATCGAGGCCGTCATACTGCAGATCGCAGCCACACTGGTCAAGGGCAAGGCCAGGATACAGTTTGGTGCGGGCAAGGTGGGTGGAAATTGTCAGCCCTGTCACTGACGGATGGCCAGTTACTGTAACACCAGAAACAGCAGCAGCATAAAACCATCACTAATTGGAGCCAACAGCATTTTTTTGCAGCATGAAATTTTCACAACTCACCTCCTAATTTCAGTGCATTGCGTAGCCTAACATATATTTTACTTATGTGAATCATTGGTGCTCACAAAATTCATGAAAGTTTGTTCTCATGAAAATGTCTAGTTTTACAATAGCTAACATTATGCCATCTGTGCAAGCACTGCTGTCATGAAAAGAAGAGGAAGCATATATACTGCATTTGGTAATAATAGGTGTGTTATGATGATAGTCATAATGATTCTGATAATAGTGACCATACTCTTTGATTTTTTTTTTTTTTTTTTTTTTGTTCAAAAGGAGAACAAAAGGTGCCCTATTTTTGGCTCTGTTTTGGCTTGTTTTGCAAGTTGATATATGGATCATTGCCTAAAGGAAACAAATCTCTTCCTTGGAAAGGAAGTTGTAACCAGCTCACCAGTTGGAGCTATTCCAGGTAGAGGAGAAAAGTTTGGGATTATCTGCCACACCAAAAGATGCACTATGCTGAACAGAGCAACTGGCATTCATACACTTTTCCAGTGAAGGGTATTATTTTGCCCGTTTTTGGATATTTCATTGCCGTTGGATTCTGTTTGATTGAACAACAAGCATATCTTGAGGTGCAAGTTTCAAGAGTGATGTGACTGACATCTTGATTTAGAATTCTGTACCAGTATTTGATATTTGGCACTGTCTGAAATGTTATTCCTGAACACTGCCACCTATAGTCAGTTTGTAACCAGTGCATTGTCAATGATATCCAGAATACACAGTAGCCAAGAGGATTCATTGTTTCACATGATCATTTGCAAAAGCCAGTTACAGAAATGATCAAAGAAATTTAACAGTCGTATGAAAACAGTTTGAAGGAAATCTGCTCTAGAGTTAAGAATGCAAATGTGGGAGATAACCCTCTTCATAATAAAAACAATTCAAATTTTAACCCTAACTAGGCCGGGCTATTTAGGTAGATCATAGAGCCGGGGGGGGGGGGGGGGGGGGGGGGGCCAGGCCCCCCTCCAGATCTCGGCCGTCGACTGCGCGATCGCGACGAAAATTGGCACACACATTGCCTATGATGTAATCTAAAGTACTACAAAGTTAGATTTTTAAAAAATTGTCATTTATGCTAAATTATGCTAATTTATGCATAATGATGCATGAAATCGGACAATTTGGTATAAATCACTAAATAAAGCTCCAAATGGGCACATTTTTTTGCGTAAATATTCTTTTTAGTGTCCTAAGCAAATATAAGAGAAAAAAATTGAGCTATCCGAAAAAATTTCTTAAGTATTTTATTGTTTTTTGAATTTCTTATGTATTTCTTTGTTTTTTTCGACTTTCTGTTTTTCATTGTTTTTCCGATGAAACTTGTCCGCGACATTGTTCAGAACAAGAAAATATCTTATTAATTGATTTTAATCAATAAAACCCCAAAATAATCATGCTTTTATGAAATTTGACTGTAAGCACAGTTTCCATTGAAATTGTACACGAATTCACATTTTTGAGCAATTTTTGGTCTGACATGCATGTACATATTTATGCGAAACTTCGGAACCGCGCGCCCGGGCATCGCAAATTTGGTGTCAAAAGATGCGGGAGACTCAACAGAAAAAAGTCATGAAACGTCGCGGTGAAAGCTTTTCACGTTAGCGATACATCGCGCAGAACGTCGAGGGGGGGGGTCTCGGAGGCCCCCCCCCCGGCCTAGTTAGGGTTAACACATTTTGAATGTGATATTTGCAGGTATGTATATGTATTTCAAGAGATTAAACTATGGGGATTTTGTAACAAATATGAATTAGTTCTTTTAAGCCAAGTCACAGTATTTTGCAGTGACCTATCTGCAAATGTATCGGATAAGCATGGCCACGAGTGAAAGACATGAAGAGGTATTTCAGCTCGATGGATAAGACAACAGACTATTAATCAAGAGGTTTGTGGTTCAAGTCCCCAGGCTGCTGGGGTTTTGCTCCCTAGGCAAAATACGTTATCCTCATTATTTGATCCTTTGGAGGAGACTGACAACCCCTCGGTCCTGTGTTCGCTTGCTTACAAACATTCATTCTTTCCGTAGTAGCCATGTGAAACAAATCCTATTGCAGTATTCCAAAAAACAGTGACAGAATTGTTTTTTGTTTGTTTTTTGTTTGTTTTTTTATAGGGAGAAAAGTTACTCCCCTTACTCTCGATGATTACCTGTGTCATCATTCGCATGTTGACTGCCGACTGTTCTTTGGGTTGAATGTGTCTTTTTTAAAACTTATTTCCAACAGAGTCAATACAGCCTTGTGAGGGCGCAGCAGTCTTTCAGGTCCCTTGTACAAATCCACGAAAAGAACGGTAAGACGAGTCTCTCCTGCCGGATTCTCTCACTCAATTAACTAGATATTCATTTTCGCCATTTTTTAGCTCACCTGAGCCAAAGGCTCAAGTGAGCTATTGCGATCGCCCTTCGTCCGGCGTCCATCGTCCGTCGTCCGTCGTGCGTCGTCCGCCGTCGTGCGTAAACTTTTTACATTTTCATCTTCTTCTTGAAAACCCCAAGACCGATTTTCATCAAACTTGGCGGGTAGCATCCCTAGGGGGTTAGGAACTCAATTTGTTAAAATGGGCACCATGCCCCACCCAGGGGGCCCCCAGGGGGGCCCAAACCCCCCAAAATTAAGGAATCTGTAAAAATCTTCTTCTCTAGAACCAGAAGTGATAGAGCTAAGTTAATACTATGAGTTAGTACATTGATGACTGTAGTTTCAAGTTTGTTCATGGCAGAATCAGGGGTGCCCCCCTTGGGACCCAGGGGAGGGGGGTGGGGAGGGGTCCTAATAGGGCCTAAATTATACATTTTCATCTTCTTCTTTAGAACCCCATTACCAATTTTCACCAAACTTGGCAGGTAGCATCCCTAGGGGGTTAGGATCTCAATTTGTTAAAATGGGCACCATGCCCCACCCAGGGGCCCCAGGGGGGCCAAACCCCCCAAAATGAAGGAATCTGTAAAAATCTTCTTCTCTAGAATCAGAAGTTATAGAGCTAAGATAATACTATGAGTGAGTACATTAATGACTGTAGTTTCAAGTTTGTTCATAGCAAATCCAGGGGCGCCCCTCTTGGGGGCAGGGGGGGGGGGGTTGGGAAGGTCCAAATGGGGGCCCTGAATTGTACATTTTCATCTTCTTCCTGAAAACCTCATGATGGATTTTCGTCAAACTTGGCAGGTAGCATCCCTAGGGGGTCAGGATCTCAATTTATCAAAATGGGCACCATGCCCCACCCAGAGGGCCCCAGGGGGCCCCCAATCCCCCCAAATTAAGGAATCTTAAAAAAATTTGGCCCTTATTGTACATTTTCATCTTCTACTTGAGAAGCCTGGTCAAATTATAGTAGAGCTGTGAATAATTTAGATTAGTGACTGCGTGAAAGGTGAACTTGCGATACTCAGGTGAGCGCTAGACCCGCGGGTCTCTTGTTTACAATTGGCTCTAGACATACAGCCCATTGCTGACAATCATCTTTGCTGTAAGTCTGAAGGGAATGTTCACTCCATGTTGAAATCAAATTCAGAGATGGCTTAATACCACACAGATTGAAAGATTTAAGTAAGTTTCATTAAAGTTGGACATGAAGGACAAAGTAATTCAGTTTTTGATTTAGGATGTTTTCAAAAAACAATGACATGGGTCACATCACATACAAGAAAAAATAGACAAGGAAATGATACCATTGCCTCACAGTGCTGCTTCAAGTGATATCCCATAAGTATTGAAATCATTTGTTATTGATATGAATTTGCCTGTAGTAAGCCTCAATTCCCATGAAAAAAAAAAAAAATTATTGCTCAGTCATTTCTACTCTACAAAAACCTGGGCCCTGTCTTACAAAACTTGTGATAGGAAATCAATCAATTACAAATCTCTTGAAAGCTACAATCAATCACAACCTGTGATTGATTGATTGCAGTTCTCCATCTTAATTTCAATCATAACTTTATAACTATCCATTTTGCATTCAATCGTAAAGTTGTGATTGATTTGAATCAATCACAAGTCTTTGTAAGACGGGGCCCAGATTGGAATGATATACAATCAACCTCACCTAAGTCGAATCTATTTGGACTGAGGAAATGGCTGTGAGTTTGAGAGCATTCGACTTATGAGGGATAAAACTCAATAGAATATAAAGTGAAGAGGACTGGAAAAGACCTTTGACTTATGCAAGGTCGATTTAAGCAAGGCTGACTAATCCATTCTGTATAATTTGATTTGGGAAAGAGAATTATTTAGTAATTGTTTGGCGTACAATTGGAGATTAGTGAGGCAGGGGCATCATCGCTAGTCTGCTTTCTCTGTTTTGTTAAAAACAAGTCAAATCATCTATCTGTCTTATTCAGCATCTAATTTTGAAATGAACCTCCAACAGCTCTCTGTGCGAAATCTCTTTTCTTTTTTTTTTTTGTAAGTCACCGTAAATATCGAGTGGAATTTCACATGTACGCACATTGTACTTCAAAGTTTTTGTGACATATATCACTTGAATTTACCATTGCTGCTATTCCCTGTCGTTCCAGGTTGGTTTACCCCGCCGAAGGAGGACGGCTAGAGCAGGGAACTCTCTTCGAGGAGCCTCTTCTGTTTTTCTTTGTGTACAGAGTGAACTTTGTCATGCTCAAGACTCTCTACGACACGTTTCGGCTGCCTCGCTGGCGGACTGTTTTACGAGCTAACTGAGTAATAGGAAGAGTAAGGAGAAACCAATCACATCAGCCTTGTTTTGCTCATGTTTCATCGTTTCTTTATTTTGTTCTGTGTACTTTTTTTTTTTCCTTTTCTCATCATCTCGCGTATGGTAATCGTCATGAAAGCATAATCACTGGGAACCCTTTTACCTAGCGTTGAGAATTGTACTGGTGAGGGGTTTGCGTGGAAGTGCTCTCATCCTCGGAAGCCGCAGCTGGTCAGTCTTGTTAGAAACGGCCCCGAACGGTGCACCAAGAGTGGAGATGCGACCTTGACAGCGTGGTTCTCGGACGGACAAGTGTGTTTTGCCATTGAGACGGCATGTAGCAAGGACGGAAGCTGCAACCGTGATCGATATACTTTGTGACGTCAAACTGCAGCTCTTCGTGTGGATTGCGTGCGTGGAGCAAGCGGGTGGAGATTTGGAGCATGCGTGACAGACAGATACATATCCAGCAAGAATCTCTCATACGGTTATATGACAACATACTATATATCATCGTAGTGCCCTGGGATATTTGCAATGGTGGGATGATTAGTGAGTAGAGAAGAAGACAAAAGTGCTTGCTTTGTCTCCCGTAAATGAATTTGACAAGAAAAAAACAAACAAACACACACACACGGGAGAAATAGTGCTGTCTTCCCACTTCAGTTTGGATGTGCGGATGTGCATTGGCAGAGGTTGCTACCACACGTGGAAAAAGCAGGTAGCAGCTTGCCTTTGTGCTGTTGTGTAAGGCAGCTCATTGTGTTCCTGTACTTAGTCGCTGCCAAACTACGTAGGCTATCGAGGCAGATTCGAGAGACTGATCCGCTGAGCAATTGTTAACTGAGGTTTAGTTCCATAAGCAACAGCAATGACAGCGTATAGAAATCAAAGCCTTTGCCCTCTGTTGTTCGGTTAGGTTGTATGTTTGTTTGTGCATTTTGTCTGTCTGTCAGTTTCTGCTGTATTCCCTCAGCAGTATTTAGTGTTGACATAATCCTGCGTTTTCGTGAGCGTGGTGATGTGCGCCGTAGGAGTGATATTACGGACATTAATCTCACCAGTTTGCTATGTGCTTATACTTGTTTTGCCTGGTTGTTTTTTTTTTACGGCAGGCACAGTTGCCATCAAATCTAAGCCTTTTAACACACAGCTGGTATATTCCCATGCCATTCTCACCAAAGTCAAGTGTAGCACTCTCAAGGCTAGCACTCTAATTGGACAATTAAAATGTTAAAATATCAAATCTGAACTGCAAGAAAGCCTACACTGCATGAATTGTGTGGTTGAATGCTTGGAGAAGAACATTGCAGTCAGTCCTGTCTGGTCTTGGAAAGTTCAGTGCTGTAATTAAGACCTGACTTTTTTCTGATGGTTGTTGAATTTCGCTTTACGAGCTGCTGCGGTCTGGCTATACATATATCCAGATGTACTGTGTATAAGAAAGAATATGATGCTAATGATACTCTCGATGTAATCACCACAGTATAATTCTATGAGACCTTGCCTTTTTTTTTTGGGGGGGGGGGATGGAAGGGGACCATAAATGTTGAGCATAGCTGTGGATATTGCATTAAGTTCAGAATACTGACTCTGGCCTTTCTGTAGCTCCGTTAACTCACATGTCCATGTATACCATTATTCTATTCTATTTCTTTGCTCTGTTAACTTTCATGTTTTGACATTGTACATGAATCGAATGTGTTTTGCGGCACATGTATCGTATCTATGAGGGTTACCATAGGGAAAGCCAGATGAGTGATTCCAGTGAGGGCCGTTCAGGTTTTATCTTTTTCCTCAGCTTCAGCACCTCAAAACCAGTAGGATGCCATCTCATTGTGTGTAACTGGTGTCACCTGTCATTTTCTGCCTGTGTTCTGTTTCATGTGTTTAGACATTATTACTGTGTTTCGCTTTGTAATGATTGAAATTGTTATACATGTAGCTGTGAGCATGCATGCACATGTATGCTCATGGTAGACCATGCATTCTGCGATGTTTCACCACAAATATTTTCTTGGCACCAGAGACTCCAACTCTCCCACCGAAAGCCCATTTTTTGCAAAATCTCCCGTTCTCCCGCTTGAGAGTTAATTTCTCCCACCCTGACTCTGTGTTGCCCCCTTGAATGATTTCTTACTTATTGTCATCGTATGTTTAAAAATAAGCCTAAGATAGCTCGAGACAACATCTAGAACCCAAGAGCTTGGAATCCCGGCCACAAGGAACTTCGCGCACATTAAGTTGGAGTCTCAATTTGCTAGGGGTTTCAGGCGGGAGAATCTCCAGATTAGAAGGTGATTGGGGTTGGAGTCTCTGCGACACACAAGTACGCCACCCAGCTTGATGGAATCCATCTGCCTAAGTGCATTTATAGCTATATACAATCTCCGTAACAGACATGAAAAAAAAAAAACAACAGCAGCAGCATAAACTGTATTTGGAATTGTATGTCGGATGTGGGGGGGGGGGGGAGGGGGTAGCATATGCAGTTTTCAGTCTGATAAATAAGATAAGCATAATCAAGATCCATACTGAAGGTGAAAAAAGGTAAAAGTTTTGAAGGTTTAAAAAAAAAAAGAAGCAAGGAATTGCCAATCATAATTTCTTATCATTACTATTATGTGTTGTGTACAAGATCATTTTAGAAGGGTGAAACCAGTGGTATCTGAAGTGCAAAACAGCAGTATGTTTCTTCTTTCCAGTGATCTGTAACACGTTCCATGGCCTCTGTAGTGCACATGAAACGTATTCAATGCAAAACAGAACAAAAAAATTACAAATAGAAATATGAATGTGGCGTCCAAATCTGCTGCAGAGATTGATCCAAAGCAATGCTGAATATATGTGTGGCAATGTATGTGACCATGACCTGCTAGTAATCACCTCTTTGCTATGTGCTCTCTCCACTTATTGCTCTCTCATGCATTAGTAAATTTTGATAAGGAGTGAAACAAATTTGAATCATCGAGAATGCAGTAGTAGTGCACTTGAAAATCCATTTTGAGTTATCACTTGCCATACAATTTAGATGGCGATTGAGACATGAAGGCGGGTGGTCTTGATGGGTTTGACTGTTATTTTGTCACTTTCAGCAAGTTTGAGGAGGCACCCCCCCCCCCCCCCCACTCTAAACCAGACCACTCTTATCTGCCATTTCACACTAGAGAGTCCTCTCGTGGCAAGATTGTGAAAGTGTCCCAGCTTGATGTAGAGACGTGTAGATACAGTTATGCCTTGGGCGTGACGAAAAGAGTAGTTTGGATGTATTTAGATACATATCATTTTGTTTTACATGAGTAGTATCATGGTCCTTTTGAATTTTCAGCAGAAATCTTGCAGGTTACATTTGCTGGAAGATTTGCCCCTAAGTTGTCATGACAAATGAGAATTGAGTACTACTTAATGAATAATGAAAGATCATCCCTTTATATGAAAATTTGGGACCATTAGTGATTACGCAATTGCTGCTAGTTTATGTGAAAAACTTGTCATATGCCAATAATTCTGTTGTTAAATTAGCAGCCTCAAACAATTTCCTGTCAAAGTGTTACATGTATACTAAAGTCCTACAATGTCTCGCTTTCATCTGAATGTACCAAATTTGCCCCCCCCCCAAAAAAAAAAAGAGAAAATCATAATTATTTCTGTCTCTGATAGGTAACAAAACCACTTTGCACTGAATAGATTGTAATTGTAGAAAAAATTTACTGGCTGGAAAAAACATGTACTCTAGTAAGTTAGTATATCTGTGATTTCCAGTCTTTATTACATGTAGTTTCTTTTTCTTTGCATTCTACTTACTAGATTCAAATCCCTGCATCTTCTTATTGATATCTTGCCTTTGTTTGAAAGTCTGGAGACAAAAAACAAAAACAAAAAACCCCCCCAAAAAAATCCAGAATGGGGTAGTCAGTTTGAAAACTTCATTTTTTTTTTCTACATTTGAAGCAAGTAAGCACCACAGTTACAACTACATCTAGGGGTATGTTACACATGTATGTGAACGAAGGAAATTGGTCTCAAAGAAGTAGCACTTGCTGGACTGCACAGCAGTGTCCTAGGGAATTTGCCAATAACCCTAAACAGGCAGGGCTTTTTCGGCTACGCTGAATTATACATGTATATTTATTTATTTTTTTTTAATTTTTTTTGCATACATCTCACATACCTATTTTGCTTCCCTCAGCGTACTGTTACGTAGAGTTGTGTTACGTAGAGTTGCATACTCACAGTGTATAGTTGCGTAGTGTTGCTAGTCACTGCACCCAACACTACGCAGCACTACGCAACTCTACGCAAAGCCCGGTGTGAAACCCCCTTTAGGTTGTATAGGATGGAGGTAAACTGATAATGTGTTCATGCTCTTAACCATTGATACCATGGCCACGTTGTTGGCATGACAAGAACATTCCAGAGAGCTACATACAATGAACCGGAAACGCCGTTTTCAAGTGTTACTTGCCATTGTAATGAATCATGGTCATATACTGTACACGACAATTAAACAAATACAGATACACATTGTATGACTAAAAAGGTTCGTGGTTCGAATCCTCTAGATGCGGCGGTTATGCCCCTGAACAAGACACCTTATCCTTGTCACTTGTTCCGTCGGAGGGGAGTTAGAGCTGTCGGTCCAGTAGTTGCTTGGTAACAGGTCGTTCCTTGCTTCCTTGGTAGCTACGTTAAAGAAATCATAAATACAAATGTACCATACAAGACTGCTGCTCGCTCAAAGGGTTGCTCAACAGCTGTGATGTACATGATGTTAGAACATTCGTGAAAGTAATGATGATGATGCTTATAAGCAGCAGAGCTAAGTTTAGTAACTTTGTACTTTTTTTTTTCTGATAAACTCCATTTTTTCCCGTTTGCCTATGCTTGTACACATATTATTGTCGATATAAATCAAACTATGGCTTTTACAAAGTACAGCAACAGTACAATGTAACAACCAAACTGTATGAGGACAAAATGAAGGAAAGTACGTGGAATGACATGAGCTTTGTATTAACTGTAATGTTACATGGATAGTTTGAAATGCTCTACAAGTATTTGGATCTGATGAAATGCTTACAAACTACCTGTATCATCTACTTTTCAGATACTGTACGAGCTGAAATTTTCGCGTACAGATATTTTCGCGAATTGCTCTTTGGAGGACATTTGCGCGTGTTGTTAATTTCGCGGTTGCGACGGTCTAACTGAACGTAACTATTTGCGCATTGTTATTTTCGCGTGTTGTTATTTTCGCGGTTCAAAGGCGATTCGCGAAATTTGCGAAAATAAAACCACCGCGAAAATTTCGGCTCGTACAGTAGTAGGCTGCACGTAAAAATCGAGGACACTGACGGCGTACATGTATTTCATTTTTATTTTGTGTTTTGAACTTGGAGACCTTGTGGACGTACCGGTAATGCTTGTTTCTGTGATTGTTTTTGTTTTGTTTAGTATCAAGGATACGTTGAAATGGGAAGAGGAATACTTTACTGCTCTATCGCGTGAATTAAGCCATGTTTGAATAGTATCTGATGCCACATAACTCGGAGCTGTCAGTAGCCGTGTTCCTGTATGACTGAGGCACCCTGAAAGAATTAGATAGCTCTCTACTTCATTTAAACAAACAAACAAACAAACAAACATAATCCTCCCATTTAGTACGAATAGCTTCACATATTGTGCTGCATTTTCACTCACAGGAAGTCTCCCTGAAATGGATTAACTGCTCACAGTAGTGAGGAGATTGGCGCCTAACGAATGCAAATATTGTATTATCAAGAAAGTTACGATAATTATTACTTTTCTTTTGTCGGCGGTGTAATGTGTCTGTATGTTGTTGTTGTTGTTTTTTTTTCTCTCTCTCCTTTTTGATCCTAATCTATTCTGTGTATATGGAATACCATGGCAAACATACCGCTGTGTTGATGGAATTTATTGGAATGGATGGAGGGAGTATATGCCATAACATCTCAAATATTGGTAACATGGCACGTGATTTATTCGCATTCTAATACAACGTACATCGGATCAGTAATGCTCTTTGCAGTTATCAAAAACATGCCAGTTACACTTGGATTTTTGAAGCGTTGCTGTAGTTGCTGGACAGTTTATTTGTTTTTTTCCCCCATGTCTTATATTCAATACAAGAAAGTGCATACGCTTTCCATCAGTACAATGTACGAGCAAGTGTTATGCAGAATTCATGTAACATGTACAGTAGGAGAAAGTGATTCAAGTTATTTATTTACATATTTCTCAGAGCAGAAAAGGCAGAAGAAGGGGTTGGGGGGGGGGGGGAGATAAATTTCACCAGAGGCCACCCTTGACCTTATCATTATGTCAGTGTTTGACGTTGAACCCGTGCCAACTTATTTTTTTCCCCCGGGTTATTATATGAAAATGTTTATGTCATGAATGAGATTATCCCATGATCATGTATGAAAAAAAAATCCATAAGAAGGGAATAAAAATCGAAACAACATTGCCATTTTGTACTGTCATTAGTTGTGTGTATCGTAGTGATGAATGTAATTCAAAATATGATGTACATACATTCTTGATAAAAGAATTCACAATGAGAGGCTTTTGCTAAACAGTCGGGTCGCGACGCGATGCGGCGCGGCGCGGAGCGGCTTGCTTTGTTTTGTTGTTGTTTGTTTGTTTGTTTGTTTGTTGTTGTTGTTGTTGTTTTTTTTTGGGGGGGGGGCGAATTAGCCCCAAAATGTTGTATGGTGAAAAAGACACATCGAAAACAGCGTCCATTTCCATTACCTGCCTGCAACGAGCGTACGCCATTTATCAAAACATTGCTTGGGCAATATGCTTTTGTTGAAAGATGATACAATTGTATAGCCCTCTCAAATAATGGTTTTGTTTTTAAACAAGAGAAAACAGATATTCGAAAGGAATGGTGCGAGAAAAAAAATAGCGCATAAAAAAATGAGTACTGAATTTACGAATAATGAATTCATTTGCAATTAGATTATGATTAAAATCGAGGAAAAAAAAAACCCCAGCGCATTAAGAAATGAGTACTGAATTCACGAATACAGTAGTGAATTCATTTGCAATTAGATTATGATTAAAATCGCAAATAATAAGACAATCCCTATTTTGTACATAGCAAAGATGTGTTGTGTCACACACGAAGATCCAATCCCCACTAGAGTTCGCGAATGACTCGCTTCTGTTATGGAAATACAGTTCACATATTTTTACCCTCAGGTTGACATCAGAAAAAAAAAAATCGTGATTCAAAGTGGACGGAGACCCGTCATTATAAACATTGCATCTAAAAACGTTGATTACAAGAGGAGATTCCTCATTATTGGTGTCCCGACATTCTTAACTTTTTTTTTTTTTTTAGTTTCTAATGTTCAACACTAAATTATTGGAAACAAAGAGCCCGTCTTTGTATTTATTTTCGGGCGATTGGCGTCTAATCTGTGTGGACGTTAATCTTTATACCCCTCCATCATTCTTCGTCATTCTTACCTGGTTTTGATTCTGATTTTAGTTCGATTAGGCTAGTTCGGACTGAAGAATTTCTTCGCAATTTTGTGAAAAGTCATCAAAAACGATACCTTATTTACCAGAATTATTCAAAATACAAATACAAGAAAAATACTCCATCTTATTGAGAATATTTAATTCTACATTAATCTTGTACAGCTTAGTATGATAAACAAAACGTCTGCGGAGTTGTGCTAGTAATCTTTATCCTTCTATTGTATTATATGTCTCTGTGTCTCATTTTCATGTCTTCTTGTCACATTTCCATGGCACCACTTTTCCTCTCTTTGTTATATCATTCCTTGTTTTCTTTCATCTCCTCTTCCATCTTTCTTCCCTTCTATCCTCTCTGTCATTCATTGTGTTTCTTCAAGTTTTTCTATCATCTTCTCTTTCAATTCGGTGATGTTAACGTGTTGTCCTCTCTTTTCTTTCTCTTTGTGTGTGTGTTTTGTTTTGTTTTGTTTTTTTGATCGGTTTTCCTAGATTCTTTTTCGATCTGTCCCCTTGCAGACACCTCAGCTGTTTTGGGGCTAATTTTCGTCCCAGCGAGCCGCGCCGCGCCGCGACCTGACTGTTTTACTAGATGATCTTGCGGTGTGTTTACGAGGATACTAAAATGACAAACATCGAAGAGGAAATCCAATCCCACAAATATATGAACTTCAAAAGAAAGAGAAAAACATTCCACACAGAACGATACAAAAATGACAAAAATCGGATAAAAAATAAGGAAGATATGATATTTTGAAATATCACATTTTCTTTGGAAAATATTTCTTGTCCAGTCCTTAACGTATCCCCTCTCAATTTTTTCATGTATGTTACATATTGAATTAGGAAAAATTGTTTTATTTTTAGCTAATACAAGTATAGCTAATACAAGTAAAAGCTTGTTCTCATACCAAGATATACTGTATCAGGATACATTCTTGTTTTCTTTCTTTTTTTTTTGGGGGGGGGCGGTTTTAAGGAGAGTTTTACAGCTGAAATATGAGACCTGTCATTTTGAAATGAACAGCTGATGAATAAGAAATTATGAGAGCATCACATCGTCAACTTGTTTATTTGAATATTCATAAGAACTAGTCAAGAAATCTTTTCCGACAAAAAAGTGAAATTTCAAAGTCATATCTTATTTCTTGTCCGATTTTTGTCATTTTTTATATCGTTCTGTGGGGAATATTTTTCTCTTTCTTTTGAAGTTTATTTTTGGGGTGAATTTCCTCTTTAATGTATCCGCATTGTTGAATTGTTAAAAATCAAGCGTGTTGCACTGTTTTGTGTATGAATAAAAGTTTACCCCTCTCCATGCCCAAGTGCGCTCTAATGATAAAGATAAGACGAACAGAGCAGTTTAATTTGAACGTCATCAAAATCGGACATAAAATCAGAAAGTGATGGATTTTAGGAATTTCAGCGTAGTTTTCACATAGTTATCACGTCAGTTGTGACGTGAAAATACCGTGACGGTCACCTGACCAATGAATGAATAATTCATGATGACGTACATGTATGTAATTGCGACACTGTGTGACATGTGCTGCAAAAAATATGTAAAACGTAATACCTCCGTAACTTCATCATTTCATATCAAATTTTTACGAAACTGAATGTTTATTGTCATGAAGCACGAGGACAATTTGCAAATTGTATTGAATTTATGGGTGCACGTCATGAGACCGACACTCACGAGTCATACAGCTCACAAGTCATACAGCCCACGAGTTCGACACTAGGTAAAAACACCCCACGTATTCGACAGATACAACACGGTTAATGTGTCGGTCTCGTGGGCCTTGTTAGCTTAGTGTCGAACTAATGGGCTGTATGACTCGTGAGCTGTATTACTGTATGACTCGTGGACCTGTTTTCAATGTCGAACTCGTGGGCTGTATGACGGGTGTCGGTCTAGCGGGATGACCCCGAAGTTATTGCCACTTCATGGGGTGCAACACCCTGATCAGCAGAGCTGGTTTCCATAGAAATGACTTATGCGTGCATGATTCTCACGAAAATCGGCTGGTCAGACGGAAGAGACTGTACTAAGTTGCTCGGACTAAGAATACGATTCAATCTTCCAGAGGTTTTCTTTTTGGCTGTTACTCTCCGTGGATAAGATCGTGTGGTCGATCTGTATTTAATATGAAAAACAACATTAAGTGAAAAAGAAGAAACTAGCCCGAGACTTGAACCTGCTTCGCGTGCTGCTTATACCCGGGACAGCAGCACTAACACGTACCACTGAGCTGAAGCCAGTTCATGACAGTGACGCGATGATGTTTGAACAAAATACTCACTGCCTCACCTCTCTTTCATTCTTTCTTGGCCATATTCATGATTCTTTAGCCTCCCTTAAGGCGAGTAATATGAATGAAGGGAATTTGCTTTGCGAAGAGGGTGTAGTTACACAGGTTTTCTATGTGGCTGTTCAGTCTTAAAATACTTAGTCTTAAGGTTCAAGACGTCGCGAAGGCTATATACATGTTTATAATTATACATGTGTATATAAATATATATATATATATATATATATATATATATATATATATATTTTTTTTTTTTTTTTTAATCATATTTTTATTTCATGGTAGGAGAGTACTAGTATTCCATCACAAATAAAATCATTTCAAAATTTCGTGTCATGACCATAATAACACGACCTACAAAAAATGAAAAGAAAAAAAAAGGTGTGTGTGTGTATGTGTGTGTGTGTGTGTGTGTGGGGGGGGGGGGGGTGATACGTTGTAACGAAAGATAGACAACTACTAAAAGGAGGAGTTTCCTGAAGGTAAAATCAGCACATTAGTTTCTTAAATCATTTTCGGTGTTATGATAATTTTATGCTGCTTCATAAAGGGCTATATACCCATTATTGTTGTGTGTGTGTGTGTTGTTGTTGTTGTTTTTTTTGCACTTTCCTCTGTTTATAATTACGTGGGATAAATGTTTGTAAATTAATACACTCAGCACCCCCCCCCCCAAAAAAAAAAGAAAGTAATCACTTTTTAAAGCTAATACTTTTCATAGAATATTTGGCTAAATATTGATGTTTCATATACCATGTTAAAGGTAATTTCATTGGCTATTACCCTGGTAGGTTAGTACAAAGGGAATCTTCACGCATGAGTGAACACATGCGTTTTTCTCTTCCAAGACACAAAAGTAAAAAAAAAAAAAAATTGTAAAAGTGGACAAGTTCTCATGCATGCGTATGTGCTTTTCCATATAACAATGAGAGCAAAAGACAAATTTAACACAATCAGATCCACAAATTAATTTACAGAATCACCCACTGATCTCTAGAATGTTTTTGTAGCCTCCAAAGATAAGGGAAGGCAAAAATGATTGAGAAAATGAAGATTTTTTTTTTAATCCAAATTCAAATGACATCAGAGAAGAGGCAGTATTAACGAAAACAGTAGAAATTTGAAATGTTATTTCAAATTGAGAAAATTGAAAATGATATTTGGTTCTTGAATTTGTTTCATGAATTCTTAAATTCCTAGATTAAAAGAATGAAATACAAAATTTCTTTTCATTTCATCACCTCTGCTACTTACTCCCTATGTCATTTGAATATGAGTTGACGAAAAGCTCTTATTTTCTCATTTAGTTTCCCACTTTGTTTTTGTTTGAGGATATAAAGAGATACAAGGGAACAAAAACTTATTTTTACCATTCATTCATGTCTCTCATTGTCTTAAACTAATCTTTTATTATCAATGCTACTGTGAAGGGCATTTGCAAATGAATGACCATATGCCAATTTCTGTAATTTTTACTGTTGTGCCTTCGAAGACAAAAATGAATGTGTTCACTCATGTGTAAAATTTCCCTTCGTACTAACCTACTGGATTGATAGCCAATTGAATAACCTTTAATATGGTATATGACACAAAGATTTTTACCAAAATCTTCTATGAAAAATATGTAATGGAAAAAGTGTTTACTTTCTTTTTTTACTGAGTGTAGATCGATTAGTAGATGTCCCGATACGTCAGTTCCCAATTTTTCGCTTCCAGTAAATCAGTTTTACATACAAACTCTTGTACACCTGTACCAGTATACCGTGACACTGCACCATCCAGGTTTACATTATCCCTCGTATCTGATATGACCTCGTCGTAAGAACTTGGCCATAAATCATATCTTTGAGAAATATAAATTTGTATTGATATTTTGGGATTTATTGTTCTTTTTTTTCATATTCAGCTAGGGATTATTCGTTGCACTACAACCTTCTCGTACCGTCATGAGGACTCTACGGGACATTTTTAATGATAATCTTCGGTATTTCTGCTTCCGCTAGTAATAAAAAAAAATAGATAAAAAATCCACCCTCATTTCGGCTGATATCAGCATGATAAAAAAATGCGGGTTTTGTCGGTTTCTCTTTTCTGTTGATACACATTTTTGTTTTTTAAAGACGGTTTCGCGTTGCTGTGCTCCGTTGACCCTTCATTCGATGCAAGGTCATGTGTACGCATGCGATAACCATTGTGTGCTGTTATTATTTCCAAAATCAACAATAGCACCGTTCCTTCTATAGATCTTCTGACTATTCTCCCCATTTGGTGGTGTGCACATGCCGGTTGGGCGGTCGGTCCGTTGCAAAACAACAACAACAACAACAACAACAAACTTGTGGATCGAACTGCTCTCTCATTTTTTTTTTTTTTTTTTTTTTTTTTTAGCAATTGACCCCAAATTTGGCATGTGTGACAGCTATCGAAGGTAAATTTTTTCGTCACCTTTTTCGTCAGTACAAAATAAAAAAAAAGATAAATAGATAACAGATAGAAAAAAAAAGTCCCACAGAAATCTACCCTCATTTCGATTGATACTATAGCTTAACCATAATTGCGTTTTGTTTTTTGTTCTTTTTTTAATAGATACTACTTTCTTTTTTTTTTTGTAAAGACGATTTCACGTTGCTGCGCTCCGTCAACCCATCAATGCAAGGTAACGTATAATGTGTACGCATGCGATAATCATTGTGTGCTATTATTGTTCTCTCCAAAATCGACAATAGCATCGGACCTGCTGGGCCTGCTATAGATCTTCTGACTGTTTTCTTACGTGGCGGTGTGCATAGGCTGGGTGCCGCACCTATAAGGTCACGCTGTGAGGGCTAGTCAAAATGATAATATTTGTGGCCAGGAGTCGTGTAGTAAAATAACGAGAGCTGCGGTACAAACACGACAAAAGGAATGGCCCCGTAATATTGTCAGCAATGATTCCATAAAATTCTTTTTCCCTATTATTTCGATACAACTACTGCCGCAGTTGAAGAACTCAGTGTGACTCAGTGGATATAGGCTCATAATCTCTCAGTTGGGGGGGGGGGGGGGGGGGGGGTCCTGTTTCGAGTCACACATAGCAGCAGCAGCAGAAGCTGCAGAAGCTGCAGAAGTAGGAGGAGGGACGTATAGTCCAGGCCCGTAACGGTGGGGGTGTAACGCAGTCCACTTGAACCAAAAGGGAACAGAAAAGGAAAAAGTGAAAAAAAAATCTTCCGGTGCGGTTGCAACAAAAAAATGGATACTGTATAATGGATTCTAAAATAACAAAAACTACACCTCCGTACAAGAAACTTTGTAGGTTGACCCCACTCATACACCCTTGCAGACACTCCCACTTTGCTGTAGGATTTTATTGTATCTAGAAGTTGACCATGGCCGTATGCACAGGGGCATTCAATTTGATCAGTAAATGCGAAAATCACTCAGCGCTTATAGAATGTTATCATTAAATGTGAGTGCTATTTCTAAAGATCTAGAACAAAATGAAAACGCACTTTCGTAAATATATGTGACAGATTATTTATTCTTCCCTCAAAATTTCTTTTTCTCGCTCTTTTGGCAGAAAATTTTCCAAATATTTCGTCGAAAGTGTGCACCAGATCATGAATTTTAATTCTAAAAATGTAAAAGCTCTCTTGGGTGGGAGGGGTATCCCCTCCTATCCCCCCCCCCCTGCTTTGTCTATTTTTAGTGAGATTTTGTGATAATTTGATTAGTATTTAGAGTATCGCACAGCAATTAGAGAACTTAGTTTGTTTGGGTCTTTTTTATTCGTGAAACTTAAAATAACTAGTATTCAACTTTGTCTTACATTTGCGATAGAAAAATTTCCTTATCATTCCAAGTGCCAAACCGCCACAGATCGTTCATCTCCCAAATCCTCCTCCCCTTCCCCGGCCCGGTCGTTGCGCTAATACACATAAGATTTTCAAATCATTTGATCTGTAAATAGTGAGCTTTAGATCTGCGACGCGAACGCTAAGACGACGCTAATTACAGGCAAAATGGTGTTCTGCACATGCGTGAGACAGTTGTTTCCATTGTCCGACCTGGGATACTGCGTCATCTTAGAGTTCGCGTGGCAGATCTGAAGTTCGCTAATAAAAAAGTAAAATGGAAAAAATCATGCACAAAGTACAGAATCAACAGTTTGTTGGTAGTTGTTTTTTTTTTCAACCTGAATACTAAACTAGAGTATCATCTCACATTTTCATTGAAAATTTCACGTATATTTCACCAAGAGTGTGCACCAGTCGCAGACCGTTGAAATTCCATTTTAAAAATGCAAAAGCTCCATTATGTGAAAGGGGGTCGCTGCGCTCCTCGCTTCCATGTTCTCCCAAAACATAAAATTATAATATTCATCGAATTTCACCCCATGAAAACATTTTTTTTTTTTGCGTATATACAGCCATGAAACTCATCAACCTCTTGCAGTCCTTTACATCCAATACCAAAAACTCATCAAACTGGGAGAAGTGCTGAGTCTTCAGCAACACAAAATCTAAGAGGAATGATGCTGAACCGAATACGTGTATTCTAGATAAAAATTAAGTATAAAGGCACGGAAAAGACAGAACTTTTTTTTTTCATGTCTGAAACATGTGTTACAACAAACTGCTGAAGGTAAAAATGAATTGATATTTATACGGCTAAAAAAGTACACCCCTTCCAGACCCTTCCGCGCTCGGTCGCTTCGCTCCCTATACGAAAGGTCCGCTTTTTCCAGTCAGGGGTTTCTCTTCCCACCTCCCTGTTCCAATTTTGAACCCCCTAAAATCATAGCCTGTGGTCGATTACTTCTTGCTTTAAAAGTCTTCATTTCTTCTAGCGATGGTCACATCTTCATTTTTCATCGCTTTTCGACAAACTGCTGCCTCAGCTACAGGTGCTCACAATAAGGGGTACCATGACATTTTGCTCCTGCGACAAGAATTATTGCTCCCATGAAATCACAGTTAAAGGTTTGCACGCGAAGCCAAACAGAGATTCAACCCACAAAGTTTGACATTACCCTAACCCTGATCCTATAATCGTCACATCAAATTAAACCTAACATCCTATCACGACCCCTAATTACCCTAATCCTAACCTGAAGTCCTTGGAGAAAATAGGACCGGAGCAATTGTAACAGGAACAATATTAATGTCGTGTTATCCACACAAGGACCTTCATCGTCTCACAAAGACGATGTAAGTTCTGACAACCGACGTTGCATTGTGAGACCCGTGTTGAACCTCGTGACGATAGCCTTCAACCCTATGGAGTATGAACACTCTCCCCATTTCTCAATGAATATTGTACGTTAGTGGTATAATAGTCATGCTTTGACAGTACACAATGACAGAATTTAAGAAGTATAAAGCTGATATATTTGCTCTACAATGCTCATGTATGTTATTGTGCAAGGCATATTGAATACGGGTTCTATAAGTATTGGAGTTGCATCTGATATTTGATGCATTACTTATTTTGGTATTTATAGTTTCATTTGTGTTTATCTATTTTTTTTTTGGGGGGGGGGGTGGGGTAGGGGGATGGAGGGGTAGATACCAGAGGAATTAGAGCATTCCACTGGTTTTGCAATGATTATTGCACAATCTTGTCTCTGTCACCCTATAGCGAATATTCCCGAATATCCTCAAAATATATCCATTATATCCACACACATAGAAACAAACAAACACATACCAAAATACCGACAAAGGTCTTACGGAATAAGACGAACATAAAAAAAAACACACAACTGTATAATTTAAACACACTTCTCAATATTAATTCTTTTCACTGAATATCATGAACGCGACTGAACCCGAGCGAGCGGAGCGAGAGAGTGGGGAGGGGAGGGTGTGGGAGGGGGGTGTCCCCCCTCCCACGGTGAGAACTTTTTGCATTTTGATGTTGCAAATGGTGCAATTTGATGCATGTTTTTGCGTGTTTTAACGAGTTGAAACAGTCCCACTTGTTTAAGGTTGCAGTATATTTTAGTGTAGATTATTATTGAACAATTTGCCTATAAAATGGTATATCATTTAAATAATCTTCTTGTATCAATTCTTACACTGAATATCATGAACGCTGTCTGCAGTTCAGCAATCAAACAGAAAAAGCATGCACACGAGGGTGTAGATAGGGGCATATCCCCTCCCACACGAAGGTGATTTTGCGTTTTCAGACCTGAAATTCAGCGATCTGGTGCAAATTTTTGGTGCAATACTTTTTCATCGAAGTGTTAAAATCACGGAATTTAGCTCTTATTCCGAATGTGCACCATCTGTGTGTATGTATAAAGTCTAGTGAGGTAGAGCTTAGGGGAAGGGGGATTCCCCCTCCCGCTCGCGGAGCTTTTGCGTTTTTAGAATTGAAATAAAGCGTCTAAACAGTCTACTTCTATGCATGGCGGAAGGGGGGGGGGGAGGGGCGGGCGATCAGGGAGAAGGCTTGGGCGAGTGTTATCTCCACCCTTCCCTTCCGATGGAGCTTTTGCCTGAAATTGAGATATCTCGTATACGCATATTTGATGGAATCAACATTTGGGAAATCACCAAAAAAAAAAAAAAAAAACTGATGGGGGGGGGGGGGGGGGGCTGAGGGAGGAAAGGGTAGATTAAAAGGGGAAATTTCCCTTATACATGAGGGAACCTTGAACCTTGAGTTTTCGGAATATAAGTGATAAGCATGATAAGTCTTGTGCACTCAGAATTATTCATATTTTGTGTGTGTGCGTAAATCTAAAAAGTGTACTAAGATAGGGAAAGAGGCACAGAGGGGGAGGGTTTGGGAGGGGGATACCCCCTCCCAAGCACGAGAGATTTTGCATATTTTGAATTGAAATTCAACGATCTGGTGCACACTTTGAGTGAAATATTCAAAAAAATATCTTATTTGATGAAAGGTTGCAAAGGAGACCCGCTTCATGTGCATGCATACAGTATACACGCATTTTTTTTTTCCGCCTCCCAAATCCCCGGTCCAAATCTTAGGGGGGGCGACCGCCCCCATCGCCCCCCCCCCCCCCCCCCCCTGGCTACGCCAGTGTTTCACATATCATTCGACACGATTATTGTGAACTGGTTGACATGATGACTGAAACCTGTGTAAATCATATTATGCCGTAAATCATATTCCTCTTTGTTGTTGAAACAAAATTTGACAAAATGGGTATAAATTCATTGCACTGCTGAGCAAAGTTAATCTCCCGTGCACAACTGCATTTGAGGTAAGTATTCGCTCGAATTTGCACTATGACTTTTTTTTTTTAAATTCAAGCGGAAAATAATTCATTTCAGTTCCAATCAGTGTTGACGGTCCAGCCATTGTCCATATCATTTCAAGTGGTAAGATCAAACTACATTTGTAATAACTATTCGCAAACCAGGGGCTATAGGTCTCTCGAGTGGATCTTTTTTTCTTCTTTTTCTTTTTCTTTTTCTTTTTTTTTTTTTTTGGCGGGGGGACACCTGTTCTAAAATTATTGAAAATGGATATGAAAATACGGACCTAAATATTATTGAATATTCTTTTCATGAGTATCTCATTAATATAGAACCAAAGTTAGCATCTTTTATAAATGTAGCCGATAGTAATTTTATGCACTATTTTTCTGAATCACTTGGTATTTCTTCTTTCTTTTTTTTTTCTCGCCAACTTCATACCATGAAATAGTTACTATCGTAAAAAAATTTAAATCCACTAAGTCTTCGGGTTACGACGGTTTAAGTGTATATCTTCTTAAACAGATTATTCATTTTAGTGCATCCCCACTAGTACACATACTAGTGGCGGATCGGTAGAGAGAGGGGGAGGGGGAGGGGGCGTACCGGGCAAAGAAATAAAAAGAAAAATGGAGGGAGTGCGTGCGCGCGCCCCCCTTACGGAATTCCTGCATCCGCCCCTGCATAATTATTATTCTATATTTCTTTATTTCATTTCTCATAATATCATAATGTTACTGATAGCCAGTGCTTCACCAATTCTTAACTGATATCTTGTTTGTAGACGATACAAATTCATTATACACACATAAAGATCCACAGACACTAAATCATTCGCACACTCGATTCTGAATTACGTAAAGTTTCCTCTATAAATTATCTTTAAATATTGATGGAACTGATTTCATGCATTTAAAAAATTTTCATTCGCCTGATATTGAATGTAATTTTAATATCAATGGAATATCCCTTGTAGAAAAAAGGTCTACTAAATTCCTATACGTATAACTATTGATGCCAATCTCACTTGGAGTGAACATTTAAACAATATCTGCTATGATATCGAGAAATATAAGTATATTGTTTAAGCTCAAAGTTTTTTCTGAGATAGAAGTCTCTTTATTTTGTATAATGCATTGATTTTACCATGAATCACATACTGCGACACACAATGCAAAGTGCATATCGGATCCAGATCGTGATAGCGGAATGGAGTCTTTACAGTCACTGTGTACAGACAATACTCTCATTAAAAGTAACAGTCAGGCTCGTTGTTAGTTTGAAATTCCATACCTTCTTTTGTTATGTTGATGTCATTGAAAAATACGCATTTTGTCTCAATCATACAGAAACCATGTAAAAGCAGTCTATATTAGGCAGTTATAGTGTGAAGATGGTTAATGTTTCCTGGCAACGTTAAGTCAGTCCCTCACATTCCATCCATATCATAACCACTCTAATTTAACCAAAGAAATGTATAAGATCATTTACTCAGAAAGAAAGATTATCATGGTGGATCTATACGCTTCCCTTCTGCAAATCTTCATAGTTCAGGGTATCATGCAGTCTTTGGCGGGTATACGCGATGTATCAATGATCCTTTCGGCCGCGCTTGAAGGTAGAGGGACTACACTATAGTAAGTTCGTGCTATCTTCGTCAACAGCATCGACAACCCTTTAACCGGCCATATTTGCCCTCAAAATAATCGTCGTCGTGTGGCAAGGTTCGATTTCCGACGTCCGTCCAGTCACAATATAATATCATAATTGATGAGCATAAAGGCCACCGCACAGTTACACGACTTTCGGTGGCACGGCTGACCGACTTTTGATCTGAAATAAACAAGCGTATATATTCTGAGGCTATTGTGATTCAATTTATGTATTTCGGATCCAAAGTCGATGAATCGTGAGACCGAGAGTCGTATAGTGAGCGGTGGCCTACACTCGCTCACGATCGCAGCGCTCGAGTTGACCTGAACACTGAATGAAATAAAGGAGTATATACGTGCAAAGTCGTCATAACCGGTGACCTCCAAGCGCTTCGCGTTTGTTTGAAAGGCACCTAGAGATCTAGAAAATTGCTAAAGAGTGGAATTTGGAGTATTCTAATTATTTAAACACGTTCTTTTTTTTTTTCTAAGTGTGGCAGAGACTTCAAACATAATTATTCTGAAGTACTCTTTTAATTTGACGGTATTTTATAATCAGAAAAAAAGGTTTTCATCATTGAATAACCTGTTTTAAAGAACTTCTTTTATATCGACATGATGGCGCAAGAGAATCAAACTTTGTGTGTGCATGTGTGTGTGTCTGTGTGTGTGTGTGTGAGTGTGTGTGTGTGTGTGTGTGTGTGTGTGTGCACGCGCGCAGTGTGTAGAGCTTTCACAATGGAGAACCTGGTTGCAATGTGCCCGTATCACAAGTATGTGATATCTCAGGGTACCCATTGAGAATATGTTTTGCGCATATACGATGTTCCTCTGAAACACAGTGTTAAATCCCCCCAAAATAAATAAATAAATAAATAAATAAATAAATAAATAAATAAATAAATAAATAAATGAGTAAATAAGTTAATTAATTAATAAAACAACGACAACAACAAGATGAATACAAACAAAACGAACCAAAACAAGACAAAACAAAAAGTGTAAATACACACACAAACAAGCAAACAAGAATTTAAAAAAAAAAAAAATCTGGATGCACGTTTGGCAATATGAATGCCGGTTTAATGGAAGTAGCAATTAAGTTCCTCTGGGAAAATAGTGTTAGCCCGAAATGTGACACCTCTGGTAAGTAGACCATACCAAAATATAGAGGAAAAAAAAGGCACACCACCTTTGGGAAAATTAGGTCCACCAGAGAATGAACAATGAAGGAAAAAATAAGATGCTCTTCATTGCATTGATAATGAGTCTTCTTGTGATGAAAGATTTATGACACACGGTTTCATAAAATGATTTCAATTATGATGATAAATCATCTATTAACAATCGATTTCAAGTGTCATCGATACAATGTATTAACATGACTGTCAATATGTCTACTATTACATTTCAAAGATTGCATTATCTGATTTAAATAGCTATATTATTTAAGTTTCTGTACGACGTATTCCCGAGTTGGTGACATTGAAATCGTGTTTGAGATTGTATAGCATAAAAACATCAATAAGGAAAAAGATTTAGCTCAGTTTTGTTTTTTTTTTTAATTTTCGAATCAGTCAAAGGAGAAACGAGCTTCTGCTCGAAGTTTGGTTTCATCAATCCATTTCTCCCTCCCTCACTCTCTCTCTCTCTCTTTCTCGTCTGCTTCGCTTCGGTTTTTTTTTTTTTTCATTTACAGACCATAAAAGTTGAGACCCGTGAATTCATAAAGTGATCATTGACTTTCCATTTTTTTTTTATTTCAGGGGAGGGGTGCAAGGGAAGCTATGGAAGTGAATAGTATTATAGTTGTGTGCCCAAAATCTAGCGGAAACTGCAAGACGAATAGCGTTTTTTGACAGTGAAACGGGTTTTATCCCGCACACAAAGACTGACTATTGAACTGAGAAAACAGAGTCAGCGTTGCGTTGTCACAGCCTCGCTGCATGCATCCGTGGATTCGGCATAATGTGTTAGAAAACTGCGGTACGCAATGGATTACGCCTGTACGTGGGAAACAATTTGTGCGCTCGCCTGTGCAGAGCGAGAATTTTGAGACAACAGACTCGGGCGAATTACCAGTCGTAGATTTGTCACATGAGAACGTTCGCCACTCTCGGAGCGAGTGTGCGTGCGTGTGTGTGTGTTTCTGTGTATGCTGTCGAGGGATCCGCCACCAACCGCGAGCGATCGGGGCAAGATATCGAGATGGAAATAAGTTGATCCTTAGCATTATAGCGCCATTGATGAAGACATTTTATTCTTTGCTCTGTGATGATACTTGTCGTGGCTACCGAGTGGACGCCAGACCTTTATGCGGTTCAGTTTCGTACGTGTTCAGTCGCCACCTGTTAATGAAGAAGAGACAGCGCTCATCCAGGAGGGTACAGCCGCATTACCATGGTTATAAGTGAGGACGGGTCCGCAGTCTTGTGTTCCTGCGGTCACAGCGAGAGAGGACGTGCGGTCAAGTTCTCAAGATGTCGCCGGAGCAGAAGGAGAAAAAGTGCCTACCTCGTAGCCTTGTGCGCCATTGCTGCCTGCCTTGTCGTGGCGCCGCTGTGCGCAAAGAGGCTTGTCACATTCTTCAACGGCGCCACGGCCGACGGGGAAGTTGCCCTTCAGAATCGAAATGCACGATCGGATAAGGGTAAGCCTTAATTCATCTCGACATGACCGTCCTTTATTTTCACATCAGCCCCGATCAATGACATCAACGGGTGGAGGTATAAAAACGAGCAGTTTTTAACCTGCACTCATCCCACACACTCATTCGTAGGTAGATGTTTGTATTATAAATATCATTAATATGATGATAATCGATATTATGTTCAGTACCGGTATTGCGCCTACAAAGGCCCATAAAAATGTGCAGAGACGGATTAGCTGCGTAAGTCGGCAGGGTTACATAAAGTTGTACTCACTGGTACTAGTAATCAATTATTGATAGCAATAAAAGCATGGCTTTCACACGAAAAATGAGAGCAAAACACACACACGTATACACACATGTAAACTCATATCCTTATTTACGCTGATATTTTTCCATTAGTCTATCAGTATATTTGTACATTGTGTGCATTTACATTATCATTCACTTCTATGCAGAGATATTCAAACGCTAAGATCACTTTCAACCAAACGTGATATGGAAAATCAATTCAACATTACTCTAGTGGAGGAATCCACACAATTACGGGATTTCTTAATTTCGAAACCCCCCCCCCCCCAAAAAAAAAAAAAATGCAAGAGAAGGAAGTTGTGTAATAATTGATTAATGGATGGATAACGTGTTGCTCGCGCAGATTAATAGCATTTGTACTTAACGCGCTTTGCATATGCCGAGTAAACAAGATAAAGTTCAACTGTAATGGACCTCCACTGGCTACTCTCAGCTCTAAAAACCCACTTTTCCCATGGCCGTTAAAAGAATGCAGCTGAGGTCCAATCGTGCATTAGTATCCTCGTGTCCAGCATGGTGATATCTTATAATCACTTTTCAGAGTATGCTATTTTACCTGCCGTGGCATTTCCAATGTAGCTATGTTTGCAAAGAGCAGCTTTTTCTGGATACTTGTAAAAGCACACGATGAATGCATATTGATCTCGCATTATAACGTGCAAAATGCGTGTATATTTTCAGCCAGGCATTGATTTTTTTTCTTTCTCTTTGTACGCACAAGAAATCAATTTTTCATATTGATTTCTCAGGGACGAAGCTTGAAAAACTAACGAAAAAAATGAGTGAAAAACTGAAAGCTAAAATCAAAATCAGTACAGCATTAACAATCATTTTTAACATTTGATATCAGTTTAAGATGAAAACATTTTTTTTTTTTGCAAATGATTTTAGCCTCAAATATTTAGTCTTGCCTTACTGACATTACTTTCTCTATTATCATTATCACTATATTTTCGGCTCATCGTGATATAAATTTAGTATTTCCGCATCAATGTAAACAGGAAAGAAACCAAACATACAATGCGCAGTTACAAAACAGCTGTACATTATATAAAGAAATGCAGAAGGAATGTGGAACCTATATATATATATATAAATATATTACATAATATATATATGAATATATGATATGATATATATACATATATATATACAGAGGGAGAGAGAGAGAGAGAGAGAATTGGGACAGGGAGCCCGCAAAATTGAATTATTTTCTGTATTCTGCACAAAGTGCAAATGTGATCCCCTCCCAGTTCCCCTAACAAGTAACTTTTCACGCACACGCATTAAACTATATTGTTCAGTCCCAGTAAAGATTGAGAGTATATGATTCATTTATTTTGTAATAAAGCTTAATTATTAGGAAATCGGAGAGAAAATGGAAATCACAAAATAAATGCTGGTATATTTTCAAGCTTTATTGTGAAATCTTCTTGACCCAACGAAATCATCATAAAGGTTGCTTAAACGAAATATGTTATAAAAGAGGGAAAATTTCCTCGAAACTGTGCCCTTGTGGAAGGTCATGGTCACTCCACATCTATGTTTGCAATTGAAAAAAAACAGTGTTTTTTGTGAAATCGGATAAAGAATAACAGATTTGTGGATCTCTCAAGTAACTTGTGCGTTTTCACGAAAGGGTAATATTCGTCTTGACCCACAATATCACATGCAATAGACTAACAAGAACAGGCTTTTAATTCCATTTGATTTGGGTCCATGGCCCGTTTGGCCTTTAAGGAGACATGAGAGCCAGTTAACGAAGCATCAGACTAAAATCAATTTACCTAAAAAAAAAAAAAAAATGTTTTGCCTGTCAATATAAGTTACCACCGTTGTTTCAGGATCGATGTGATACTGAACATAATCATGATACCTTGAAATAATTTTTATTCAGTGAAAATACCAGGGAAGTGTAGATACAATATTCATCTTTGGCCACATTATTGAAGAGGAATATTATGTGTGCGTGTACAATACATTTTGGTTGTGACCAATGAGGTGTAACTAAAAGCTGTTAATCTTGATGAAGTTCCGGTCTGTGGAAAATGTCTACCTAGAGACAAAAAATCAATGGCTGCATGAATTTAATTATGAAAACTTGAGACATATCCGAAGCCTGCATGTCTGTATTATATTGGTGGACCTTCTATTCAAATGTGAGATGCTTATATGGCTAATTTGTCCATCAATTGAGTTTATTCACATTTCTTGTTTTGCCATGTGTAAGCCAGTTCACAGTTCCACTTTGCTCATGAGCAAAAAAAAAAAAAAAAATCATTGTTGGTTTTTAAATTCATGGAGATAATCATTTGTGATCTCATGATTATTCATGTAATCCTTAAAAATGCTGCTCTGAAAACTAGTGAAGTGCTCCGCTAACCGACTGAGAAAAAAAAAAAGAACGGCCATTCGTACCAACGTGCCCATGAGCTAACTCCGAACTGGTTTAGTTTGGTCAGCCTCCCTCATTTTCTTTCCCCACTCCACCTCCACCCTAAATCCATGTGACCGGCTGAAATGGCATCCATTATAGTCATTATTCCTCTCCCATTCTACTTTCTTTTGAATCTGAGCAAGAAGCGATTATGTCATCCACCACAGCTCTCCAACTTTTTTTTTTTTTAATCGCACGAAAAATATTATGGTAATTCATAGTCTATATAGTCTATTCATTAAAAAAAAAAAACAACAACAACAACAACAAAAAAAAACCCGCTCACACCTAAAAGTCCTAATTGCGATGTTATTGAATGCCAACATGGGAATACGCGTTGCAGGCCTACTTGTACAAGTTTGTGTACACGTAAGCAATGAGTAAATTGTGACGTCATAATATTATTACCTTCTATATTTGCACATGTATATTGTAGATGAACAGAGTCCTTTATAAGGCTTTCATTATTTTATGTCAGGTTCTGGTGAAACTTCTTCTGTATGTTTTGATTTGATTTAATATTTGATTTGATATATTTACTTGTATATAATAATAATAATAATATATATATATATATATATATGTATTGCCTCATCTTTCTCCGTTTTGAAGTCAATTATCGATTTTTGATAAAATTACAATTTTAGGGCATTTTAATAACAGATTTTCATTTTCGGTGCAAGGCATTAACGACATATCCCCAAGTGGTGCTGTAATACGTGGGTTACATTGACGTAAAAAGTAAAACGCCAGAGAACCCCGTTTAATCGGTTACCGGCAAATAAAATCATATCAAACAGAAGTTTATCTAACCGACTGCCCTGAACTATCCATAGATATTTTCTTCTGTATACGAACTTTATTTGTTTCCATAAAAAGGAAGATGGTCCTATTGATTTAAAAAAAAAAATACTTAGAAAAGGATAGCAGGTATTTTTACACGCTTCGCCCAGAGAGTTTTTATACCAGTTTTCAGGCGCCAAATTATGATCACGTGATACATGACGCTGTATCATAGATTGATTGTCCTGCATGTGTACTGTTCAGTATTGTGGTCAGCTGAAAGTATGACCAGCAGCAAACAGTCTTAGATAAATTGTATCTTTGAATATTCATCTTAAACTATATAACATTTTAAAAAATGATTAAATTTTGTGGTTTTTCAAGCGCAGTCAGGAGTCAATCGTCAGTGAAGGCAGCTGAAGGTCTACCCAGCAGTAAACAGTCTTAGATGAATAATATTTTTTGTAGTTTTTATTGTAAACTGTAACATTAAAAAAGAATTATAAACTCTGAGCTCAGTCAGTGAAGGTCATGCAGCTGAAGATATGATCAACAGTAAACAATCTTAGATAAATAACATCTTTTAGTTTTGATTGTTAACTGTAACATTAGAAAATAGAATCCCATTTTCTTTGTTCATCTTTCCATTAAAAAAGAATAATTTCTGAGGTCTTTCAAGCGCAATCAGTGAAGGAATGCAAGTGAGTTTATTTGTAGAAAACCTGATACATGCAACCGTTAATACTGCCAGTGACAATTTTCATCACCTTTCGCATTTCGACTTTTGCATCTTCGTCAATCTTCGAATCCAAGTCCATTGTGATTCATTTTGTGATTCAACTCTTCGTCAAATAATAAAAAAACAAACAGGGTTTTGTGAAAACATTCTTGGTCTTTTTTTTTTCTTCCTTGCTTCTAGTTTTGACAGCAAGAGGTGAAGAGCAAAAAAAAAAAAAAAAAAAAAAAAAAAATATATATATATATATATATATATATATATATCCTTCTGTACGTAAATACATGGGGGGGGGGGCCCTCGGGCCCCCTCCCCCATTTTTTTTTTTTTTGCACCATACAAAGGAATACATAAGGTGTCAGCACTTTAGGCCCCCACTTTTTTTTTTCAACCCGCAAGTGAGTAAGTGGCACTAGAAAGAAATACATGTAAATAGAGATCTTGAAGTGTGAGGGCGGTTAGGTTATTTTTTTTTTTATTTTTTGCTTGTTGGCTCATGAAACCCAGAAGTGTGCCCCCTACTTTTGGAAACGCTCCGCCTGCCCTGAATATACCGTAAAGTCTAGATCCAAGAAAATGAAATTTTTTTTTTATTTAAAAAACAACAACAACAATTCTCTTTTAAATTTCAAAGTCGACATTATTATAGTCAAATTCCTCTCAAATAAGCATATTCGTATAACGCTACGGGGAAAAATTAAAGTATTTGAAATCAATCTTACAGTCTAACTGATTACTCTTAATTACTAATGAGGATTTTCGCACATGATATAAGACTGTGAGTTTAAACGTTTTGATCTTTACAGATAATGTGAGCGGGAAGGTAGTGTCAATGTATAGATTATTGTTTCAGTTTCAGTTTCAGTACGTTTTATTTCTCCACTTGTACATAACAGAAAATAAGTACAACAATATCAAACATATTAAGTCATGAAAATATAAACAAGATTTTATATCACAAGTATATAATCGTGTGTAATAACACATGAATTTCATTATACAGATCTTTAAATGTACAGGTGGGGGAGACCGTTATTAATAAGCAAATTGCTTGACTTGGACAACGGCCTTTTGAACATAAAATGCCTTGTAACATTTTTTTTTTTTAACTAAAGGAACGGAACACACACACACAGAACAAATAACGTAAATCTTTAAAGTATTTTTGGACAAATACTGCCAACATTTTTATCATTCGGGGTGAATATATCTCACCAGCTCTATAGTGAATCAGTATTTTCCCGTTACACAACCTGTATAGCTACACATGAATTCTTGCTAATCCAGCATACGAGTATGTTGGAAACAACAAGCAAGAAATGAGGCCGGATATGATTTCCGTAGCTTTTCGATGGTGATATTGCCAGATCGTCGGGACAAAACACCGAGATAATTATGCAAGCGAAGTGAGTAGGCTCAGGTTGATGTTTTCTAATTTGATGTCAGAAAGAAAGCAAAACAGACCTCTTTTATAGATGCATTCTTTTATACCCGTATGGAGGCCTGATGTGAGTTTTCAATTCTGTAGTTTCCTTTCTCGATCGTTTGATTTCAGATGTTTGGTGTGATTTCTCATATCGATTATTATTATTATTATTTAAAAATATAGGAAATATTCTAAATTTAGAATCTTTATGAACTCAGTAATCAATCCCAGTGAGCGCAAGCGCGGTATAGATTTGTTAATATAGGATGTAATATGTTTCCTCTTATATGTACTTACATGGGCTGAATTTTATTTTTCACTATGACTGGTGTAAAGCATCTGTAATCACAACCGTATCAAACTTGGTAAGTTCAGGGAACCCAGTTGATAGGTTATTTTTGCATTTTAGATGTATACAAATTTAACGATAGGGGATGTAAAAGAGGGAGTGCCATAAAAAGTTCCATAAACTTTGATAGGTATATACGATAATACTTTGACAGTTCGAATTCATTCACCTTTTTGATGGTTGTCGAATCTAATAAGTCAATACTATTATAACAAGCGTGATAATGGCAATGAAATAACGATGAATTATATTGCTATCATACTAGTACAACCACTGGTGAAAAGTGCTGGTAGTAATGATAATGAGAATGGGTATATTGTTATCGTAATTAACATCATCATTAATCTTATAGTAATGATTTCCAGTCAATATTCTCTTTTAGAATGTTCATTACTTGTACATCTATCATTTACAATTTCTGTTCATAACTTTGTGAAAAGCGAAGTTCTTGGATGACGAAATACACTGTCTCAATCCCACTATACCACTTCCGCTCCTTTTGTGCACCACTTCGACATGATTAACTGTGCCTAACCTTTCTTTTGTGGGTGGGAGACGTCTATTTGGTCACGATATTTTCAAATTGAAAATGCTGGATCATTGGGTTTCATGCCGAGCGTACTACCATGTAACTTTATTGGAGTGTAATGAGCTTTTGAAATTTGCTGTTTTTTTTTCTCTTTTGTATTCATTTCTTGCGTTGAATTTCTCATGCACTAAAGTGAAACGAGATGGTAAGGTACTATATAATATTATAATATAATCGTTATTTTTTTTTCATTAAGCTTGTCGCTTAACTTGTTCCTTTCTGCTTGTTCCTTGTTCTAACATTGTCATTCATAGGACATTGTCATAAATGGGACTGAATGTATATAGTGATGTGCAAAAGATTGAATCACTGTAATATACTTGTGTTGTTGTTGTTGTTTTTTTCGTCCGAAGTCTTTGCCGTGTAACAGATAGAACGGATGAATTATAACTAAAAATGTCCAATTTCTTTTTACTTTGTTGCTCAGTTTGTTGCGATTATAGCGTCAGTAGATAGACTTGCAAATCGTTCTTATAAATACAAATGTATTATACTCAGTCGAAATAATCACAAACTATTTTCCAAAAGCAACGTTGAGGGGCATCACGCTACTGCACATACGTTGCTCCTTCTGAACGTTTGCTATGATAGATCCGAGACATCTGATTTATCATCGTTTTTTTTTTCCATTTTGACAGCTTTATTGCAATTGATTGAGAAATTACCTTGCGACGTTAATAAACATCGATTATTCAGACCTTTAGTGTATTAGCCGTGATTTTAAAGCAAAACACCGTAGGGATACAGTTATACTCGATTTTGACTTAAACCAATGACCTCCTGATTGCTAGACAAGCGTCATATCTTCCAGACTATACCGAGCTTTCTGCGCGATAGCTGCATGTGTTGGTTATGGTCCCTTGTATATCAGTGAGCACTGCGTAATCATTCAAATTAATGATTCTTACGTCGAGTTATTCTTATTGCACCTGATCGTTGTGCCAATCAGTTGCAATCCCCCCCCCCCAAAAAAAAAAAAAAAAAAAAATGAAGCAAATAACCCGCTGGTATAGGCGGGTTATTCATAAGACAGTGTAAGAGATCATGTAGAACCATCACTGGCTATCGAGTGTTAGTTCGGTTAGATAGTCTACTTGAATACTTGATCTAGCAATCAAGAGGTCGTTGGTTCGAGTCCAACCAAGAGTATGAGTGCCTATGATTTTTCATCATGGCTAGATACTACTAAAACTCTGAATAGTCGCTGTTCCTTTACATCATTGAAGAGCAATTTGTCAATCAATTGCAATAAAGACAACTCGACGCAAGAATCATAGATTTGGACAGCTTTATTCTGGACATTCACATCCTAATTGGTTTCCATTACCTTTCAAATGTACATTCAAAGATATTGAACATGAACAATATTTCATGAAAATTGTACAAAGAGCTTAAGCCAGCCCTGGTTATCAAAATCCGCTACCTCGCGGAAAAGGTTCGTGCAACATTAACAGAGCGATCGAGGAGAATACCACTCTCCTTTCTACTTCGAAAACCTACCGAAACTCGCCGAACATGCCTGATATTTGTGACGTCACTGAATGGAATCAGCAAGCAAAAGCATGCTACGTCCTATAGACAATGCACAGGTTCAAAGGTGTAGCTATTTCCCAGGTGAGTGTTTGTATTGATATCTAACCGGGATAAATGCCATACCAATGCAAAGTGAATCTAATACTTTTCCGTGTCACTTGAATGATCTACTTTAAAAGCATCAACAGTAACGACGATCTTTCAAGTATAAGGTAAAATTCCATATCTCTTTCGCACTTGCCCGCCCCAAACACTCCGGCAAAAGTCATTGTCAGTATTCGCTTGGCTTTGCTGTTAGAGTTATGCGTTCAGCCGCCCACTGCGCCAGGTGGTTTGCTGTTCATTAACATTCACCATTGTTGGATGGGCTTTTTAAACTCGAAAATGCGATGGCCCTTGGATTCTATAAAATCTTAAATATACCTTTCCAGTGATGGTTTCTTTGAGCTGCGCACTGGTATAATAGCGTTCAGTGTCACCTTTTCTTCCGAAGAATGTTGCATTTAGTTTAATTCGAAGTAATTTAATCTCTTCTTCAGTAGTAATAAATGCAAAAAATTGTCTTTTAGCTTTACATGTTGTCTGCTGCTGTCAGATTGAGGTCAGTAAAACATTCGCCAAATGTTCCCGAATTCATCCGAAGTGTTTGTATTACCGCACACATTATGAACTTCTCTTTGCTTTTGATGCATTTCCCATTGTGGAATGAGCAAAAGCCTTACATTTTATCATTCCCAAGAATCTAACATAGACGCAGCAAAAAAAAAAAAAAAAAAAAAAAAAAAAAAAAAATGCTAATTTTCTTTGAATGTTCACTTCAAACGCCAAAAGTTGGTCAACTTCAAATATAATGGAGTCCCGCAAATTCACCTCCTCCTCCAGTATTAGCACATTATAAAATATGATATCTAACATGCTTTATTACGTTTAGTATAATGAAAGACCACTCGACTTACCTACACTTATTACTCTGGAAGGCAGGGAAATGATATCGACTGTAACATGGCATAACAAGCAGCAAGTCGTTAGGATTTGTTCTTTTCATAACAAATGAAATTTGTAGAATTCTCTTTATATCCTTCCACTAATATTGTGATATAGCTCTCACCTCCAGTGACGGCGACAGGTAGATTTAATTAACTAAAGAGTTGTAAAACTCGTAACTTTTTAACAGCTTGTCCAAATTTCATCAGATTTCACTGATGTGTTCTACGTTTTATGCATTCACTGCATTATGTTGGTCCGTGAATTCACATTAAATGAACATAAATTATAATGCTATAATGCCCTGGGTGTATTATTTGCATTCATTACAGAGTTTGCAATCTTTTGACCAAGTTGTGTCAATGATTGCTAGAAATGTTATTTTCTATCAAAACCGAAGAAAAAAGATATTGTATCGATTCATATCTTTACTCATCTATCTATACATTCATGCATTCACTATTCAGAGAATACATTACTTCAAGACATTGTTTAAATACAACACATCAAATCTGACAAAAAGTGCAAAGGGTTGGTCAATATATAAGAAGCCTGAACCGCGCAGTTCATACATCTCATTTCATTTTTTTTTTTTTTTTTTTTGGACCTTCCGTGCAGAGTGGGTTGAAAGTGTGTATATACCACCACGCGGGGATCGGATTCTTTTCGAGGGTTGTCGGTCGTATACAAGTACAGATATAAGTGGATCTATTTCCTTTTGATTTGAGCACAGAGAGTTGCTATTTTGCTTATGATCCGTGTGTCAGATGTAATGGAAGTGGATGCAACCTAAGCAGGACACGCTGGTATTTAGGGTATCGAGTTCTAAGACATAACCATTTCTGTGATTTATCTTTCTACAAATCACTGATGGGGGGGGGGGGGGGGGGGGGAATCAGTTTGAACCCCCCCCCCCCCGCCCAAACGAGAAAAATCATATTTCTTCCGTTTCACTATGGATTGTCTCAAGACACAAATTGACGATATGGTATGGCTTTCTTGTCGTCTGGTGTCGCGCATGTATTTTCAACACTATATGACAATCACAGATGTACGCATAGCACACACGCACACATAATGGAGTGCACAGATTTTACACTCTTAAAGAAGAAATCTACCCCAAAAATAAATAAGCTTCTAAAAGGAGGAGGATGATTCTCTACAGAACGATACAAAAAATGACAAAAATAGGAAAAGAAATAAGGAAGATATGACATTTTCAAATTTCGTATTTTTTTTTCGGAAAAAATTACTGGACCAGTCCTTATGAATATGCAAATGAGCGAGGTAATGATGTCATACCCTCACAATTTTTAATGTTACGATTATAAAATTCGGGAAAATTGTTATTTTTGGGTAATACAACTGAAGGCATATTTTCATACCAAGATATGATATCAGAGTTAACATTTGTTCTTTTTTTTTTTTGGGGGGGGGGTGGTATTAAGTTAGGTTTAATATCTATACAGCTAAAATATGACTTTTTGGCGGTAATTTTTGTATATGAAATGAATAGGAAATTGGGAGAGCATGACATCGTCAACTTGCTCATTGAAATATCCATAAAGAGAACTTGTCAAGAAATGTTTTCCGAAAAAGTGTGAAATTTCAAAATGTCATATCTTTCTTATTTCTTGACTGATTTTTGTCACTTTTGTATGTCGTTCTGTAGGGAAAATCTTTCACTTTCTTTTGAAGTTTATTCATTTAGGGTGGATTTTCTCTTAAATTCGTCATCTCAAACTTGGCGGGATTATGTATATGTCTGTTTGTGTGGGTGTGTATGTGCTAGACATACAGTATAGAAACGGCTAACTCTTTTGTGTGCGTCAGCTGTGAGTATAAGAGGAGACAGGTGGCTATTTACAAATATAGGAGTAGGGCCTATATACAGGGTCTAGTTGCTATAACAGATTTATAGAAAGATTACTATGAGGCATAGCTATGATATTCTTTAACACTTGCAAACCAATCAACTGCCAATAGGAAAGTTGTAAATTTGAATTAAACTGAAGTTGACGACATCATCACCGCAAGCTATCGTGTTCGGACATGGGTTTGCGACCATTATGCGGTGAAAGCATGATTTCATCATAAAATTCCATAACTTTACGTTCCTATTCTTACAGTGGACTATTCCTTTTCAAACAATGTTACAAGCAGTAAAAGAATGGAACAATATATGAATATATATCATTTAACTATCAAAAAGTTTCTCCCTTCCCTTTTGTATTAGTCATTCCTCTCTCATTTTTGATTCACTTCACGTCACTTCACTTCACTTCAATTCAATGTATACATAATACCCTTCATAATAGGTTCTCCTCTCTAACTTGTGCCCTTCCCTTTCCACCTACGGCATCCCGTTGCCTTTTTTGTGATACTCCCTTGTACTGGCCTATTCATATCATAGTTTCCTTTAACCCAAGAACCCCCCCCCCCACACACACACACACACAGACGCACACACATCACGTCCACCCACTTTTTCCAGTATTATGTTCATTTCATTTATTACTACACATTCCACCTGAATGTATAAATATACAGAATGAATATGCAAAAATAACATTTCATGTCAAAGAATACAAATAAACAAATTAGATAATGTAAATGAAATTACAAAAAAAAAAACCTAGCCAGAAATGATAAGCCCTCCCTCACGAATGTACGTAGCTACTCGACAACCTTTTTGATCATGTGGATATCTATGTACCAGTACACCTTTCGTATACTCTACTCAGCACACCCCACGCACACACCTACACACACGTAACTCTCAAAACATGCACACAATTACATTAGTTACCGCCATGATTGTCGCTATACATTGTATATCTGAACAGAAATCGAAGAGGAAAAAAGGCATCGCCTGTCATAACAAATTTGCAGTAAAGCTTACATACACGGTTCAATTGTGGCATCAGCAGGTATCAGCTATACCTACGTCATGCATCCCACAGAAAGTGGTGGTAGAGTTGCCCATCGATTACCCAAATTGAATATAAAACTGCCAAAAATTAATGAACAATACTGAAGCCAAATCAAGGTATGAAACTGTATAATTCAGTATACAAACACTCACACACAGAGACACAGATAAAAAAAACTCAGACAGACAGGCAGACACACACACACACACACACACACACGCACACACACACGGACACACGCACACACACATATTTGGAAGATCAAGACAGGAGAAAGGATTATCCCTGATAGCGTATACTAGACCAAAAATTTTGACAACAGTTCCTTTGTCTAGTCTTACAAGTTTCCAAAGGTGTGGGTTTCTCTTTAGTTCGACCAGTCGACCCGTTTCCCGTGTAGCATGCTTTTTTCGAGAACAGGCAATTGCCGTAAATCGTGAAAAGGAACACGTGCTGTGAATGATATCATGCAAATCCACGAAGTTGGTGTTTTTCTCAGCTGTTTTTACCGATTTGTCATCATGTTCAGTTAGTACCGACAATGGTTAGATTTTGCTAATTATTTTCTGTATTTATGGCGGAACACTGTCTCATGCAAGGGCTGTGACATTCACTTGGTGACTGAAATAGGTTTCCCACTGATGTCAATATTCAGATTCCCATGGTGACTTCTTTCGACTTAAGACACCATCAACATGAAGAGATCTTGCTCATGTGAACGCTATACTTTGACATGGCACAACTTTCTTGTATTTGCTGGATTAGATGCCAAACGTTCATTGATTAATTTTGCAAAGTATATATTTATTGTCATTAAGTGACTTCAATATGGAACGAGGTTTCTCTTTGAAGAGGCCTATTAAGGGGCAGTGATGTACTCATTTTTGTGGAATCAGTGAATATTGGTTGAGGATGAGTGTGCTTATTGATCTCCAACTGACATAAACATCAAGTTGATTTACCGCTTGCAGCATGCACAGTATCAATACCCAGGTGTTTCTTGATATTTTAT